>JAGVSL010000117.1:1200000-2400000 GCA_022494535.1 Himalopsyche phryganea | reverse complement strand
ATAGGCATAAAATGTTTGTTCTTCCAAAATGTAGGCATTCCTTCGTATGTCGATATATTCATGTTTTAGTTCAGAGAATTATTTTGTATGTATTTAAGTATATTTTGTCGGAACTTACTCGCTTAATTACCTTACCAATTTCCGATGTTTACTTTTATAATTGTTGTTCACATTGAAAACGAAACAATATTATAAAATTTGAAATTTTTGTAATGTATTAATAGGAATCTAAAATAAATAAAAGAAATTTAAGTTCCAAGGAACAAGCAATCTAAGGCTTTTAACACTAGTTTTAAGCAAGAAAAAAATGCGTGATCCCAGGATGGCAATCTTTAGCCCTCTGTAGTCGCATACGGCATTAACATCAACGAACCTATATTTTTTATCGTTAAAAAATTGATATTAGTTGGGTGATCAAGATAAAATTGAGCTATGTTTCAATAAAGGCACCATTAAATAACAGGATACGGTTGAACAGGCAATTGCGCCTCTAGTTTCAGCTAACAATAGGCTTTTTGCGTAAGTAATTTGAAAGCCGATCGATGTCTCACCGACAGCGGTTTACCGTTCTGTCGAATAACCTAATATTAAGAGACGTTTTCATCAATCTGACTTCTAACAATAGCTTTATAATAGTAGACATGGATTCAATACACTATTTATAAAGCCGATAAGACGTCAAAACATCTTTGTTCGATGTCTTGTTTACTGTAGGTATTATTTAAATGCATTTATAAGTAATTAATTTACTGTACATGTGTGATACTTTATTAAATAAACATACAAAATTTATTCCCCAATGCGAAAAATAGATTCCAAATGGCGAATTCAAGCGGTAGCTGTTTACTTAGAAATGAATTTAAGCATTTTCCTCAATCTCTCCTGTAAGAGAGAGCAAGAATAGAAAGATGTGAAATTCAGAGTTAATAATTACCAATGTACACAAAAGAATAATTAGTAAAAGTTAATATGTAGCTCTCTTCACTACCCGTTTGGATTTGGAAAAAATCCTTAAATCAATGGGTTCGTATACTAGAGTCGATAGTTGTCCATTTCGTGATTCATACATATTCATCAAGCGATACAACTCAAGTGTATAAATGATTATTAAAAATATTGTAGTAGTAAGTGATAAATATCCATGGGTCATTCAAAGTACGTGTACAAGCCTGGTCCATCGTCGCTTTTCCTACTCGGGAAAACCTAAGCCCTAAGCCCGCATTAAAAAGCCTTAACTGCAATTTAATTCAGCATACATATTTGATATATTTATTAATAAATTAATAATGAAACAACATGGTTTTTAATGGAAACTCTCAAGTGATACTGACTAGTTCATTATTTTCCCCTTCAAAATTAATAATATAATAAACATAAATATTTCTAGGTTGTATATTATATAAAAATATATCTGCTGTTGGCCTTGTGGCAAATGGTTTGTTAGCATTTTAATGTATTTTTTAGACATCGTGAAGTTATTACGTAAGTATTTCAAACATATTGTTTGAGAAAAGTTTGCTTACTTTGATAGCATACTCAACGTAATTAATATTAATATATATACCGTCTCTATCAATTTGTCACTAAATAAATAAAAAAATGTGGTACCAACATACTCTGTCAACAATGGGTAAATAAGGAAATTTATTATATAATAAAATCATCATGAAATATTGACTTATCATATGATAAATTGCTTTTTAAGAGTGTTTCATTCAAAACCGTTATTATCAACTATTTTAATAGATTGAGTCAATGGTCAGTTACGTTTTTCCGAATGGCTTACCCATGACTAAGAGCACTGTACCATAGTTTTGCTGGATGAGGGAGGTGGGAGCTTGTGCAAGCATCAAGCTGACTGAAAGGGTGGACTCTCGTGAGGAGTTCGCGGAGTTCCTATCAGAACCACGACAGGTTTGGTTACACATCACACTGGTCTTACTAACTTTTATGTTTAGACCATTGTGACCTGAATTAATTCCTGATTCAACAATAGTAGCATGAATGCCATTTATAGAATAGTCAAATATGACAGCATCATCGGCATACTCAAGGCTGGCATGTAATCAGAGGAAGCAAAGCAATTGGTGGGTGACAGGGAATCATGGAAGCGCCGAGTGGCGGCCATATGCTCTACATAAGGAGCGAATATGGTTAAAAATGTCGAAGAAGTCGAGGTTGTGTCAATAGTGGTTAATAATTTCATTTTAAAATTAATAAGAATGTATCTGGCATTTCAGCTGAGAGTCAATGCGCCAAATATTTTGAAAATTGGAAAATCATATGATATAATTTTTATAAGTCATTCACGTCCAAGAGACTTGAACCAGGACCCAGGGTAAAGACTCTTACCATTAGACCATAGAGATCGAAAAACGGTGTTGTTTTTGTATGATTTTAAAGACGTGAAGCTTTTCAGAAATATTACAAACTTGCGTTAATAGCCAGCACATTATATGTATAAGCCCAAGCCCACCTTAATTCTGCCGATCATTGACTTAACAATTGCATCGTTAGAAGGTTTTTCAGATCAGTAAGTCGATTTTTGAAATCTTCCTACAGCCCAAATTCCACATTTCAACATCTTATCTACATAATAATATATGGCTAAATATTGAGGCCATTTCTAATCGAACGTTATGTACGACGATTGACGGTTCTTGTAAAGGAGCTTAGAGTGCACTACACTCCTATGTACATATTCCATGTAAAGCGATACTGATTCATAATCATAACATCAATTCACTTATTTTAATATTAATTGCATCCCCCACGTATTCTCCATACAGAAATATTGCAAGAAACAATGATTTAATAAACAAGCTCAGCAAACGTATTCACGCCAATACGATAAGACGCCTGCTAGCCCGTCTATAATTGGGAGGTGCGCTGAAAGATATGCTCTCCCTAGACTTCTCGAATTTTTATGGATATCCCGATTTTGGTGACAATTGTATGAGATATATTGCCGGCGATATATGCATTGCAATTGAACGTTGAATAGTTTGCAATAGCTTGTATACAAGTTTGGTATAATGGAATGGGCCTGTCCACAAAAACCGCAAACAATAAATCACCATCCATATGATTTTTTAAAACTAAACATTATATAATAATGTAAACCTAACCTTTTGAATTGATACATACTATTTATAACAGTATACTAATTATGATCGTGTATATCTTAAAAATGATAGTTGATTGAGTTGATAATGCTCGTGATCATTATAAATATGTGGAAGTAGTACCAATTAATTGTGTTTTATTTTTTAAAATATAATGTCTTTCCACCAAGAATTGACAGTTAACACCTTAAAAGTGATCGTGTATATCGTTAAAGAATATATAATGGAATATTTAATATTCCATTATATATTTCATTAAGTATTCCATAATGCTCAGCTGTGTATCCGGTTCGGTTTACCAAGAATACAAGAATCGGAGGATGGATTTCTTGTATAGATAAGTGAATGTTTTTTGCACTTCCTAATATTTCTGTCACAGGCCGCCACTGTGTGCAACCTTGACATGATATCCACACGCTATCTTCAGCTTAGAGCTGACCTTATTTTATTTTACAGTATTACAACACATTGCTTATTTAGTAAATTTGGGATTTTGTTAAGCAAATGTTGATAGAACTATATCACCGTTTATCATTTTCTTTGGTAATTAGTTCATTAATTCAAAAAAAAAAAACAGTTAATACATATTATTTCACCTTGAACGGAATATTTGAACAGCCTTTTTAAAACGCTGTTTGCATTTCTAGTACTGACTACGATTTGATTCAAATAAAAGGACGTTTATGATTTTCATTCAATCAGTGGAAAACTCTCACGAAGATCAGTTGAATCACAAAAGGTAAATTATACTATTCTATCCACTAATTATTATAATAAATTTGACGGTGTTTTGGCCAATTGATGTTTTTAGATTATTGGATCACTAATTAATAGAAAATATTCAGTAATCTAAAATTGTCGGTTTCGTATTCAATAACTCTCAGTGGAATGAATGTTTTTTAAGGTATTGAAATAATGCTTTATTTATGATATTTATAGAGAAATAAATAATAATCAATATGTTTTAATGAAGTATGTACATAGAATCTATCAGTTTGACGATGTGGGGGCTTACTGAGCTAATTTAAACTAAAAGTAAATATAGCCTTACATAGGTACAGAAAAAACCTAACGTGGGACTGTTACCCACTCTCATCTTTTTACTGGCCGCTTTCAAAAATAAATACTGGCCATTTATTAAGTAATTTATTGAACGAGTAATTAGTAGTCATATTTTTTTATTTATTATAAAAAATCGATAAAAGTAGATCAGATAATAATATAAATATTGTAATAATGTATTTATGTAATACTGTTTTGTTACAGGTCATTATGTTTGTAAAAGGGTTTATTGTTTTGTGTCTGATTGTTGCTTGTAAAGCTCAAATTCCTTATCTGGGAGCGTGTCCTGCGGTTAATGTTAAACAAGATTTTCAATCGGAATTGGTAAGTAATGTAACAAATAAAAAAAATAAAAAAATGTGATGAATAGCCTCAAAATAAGTGCTAGAATTATATTTTTGTTATTAATTTTAAATATAATTATTATTTTTATAAATCATCAATGTCGTCAAAGTAGAGCCGTATAGCTACTCTAGCTTATTCTAACTGTTGGGTGAGCAATATCATAATCTAGAAAAGTGGCCAAACTATAATTGAATAATCAATAAGATATTCAATTTTTTACCATAAAATGCACGTCGGTTTCAAGTACATAACGCATTTTTTCTAAAACAATATTTTTATTTTGTTTTTATTACCAATTCAAAATATGTATCCATTTGTTACCTTCAATTAACACTTTAGGCACAGATCTTGGGCATAGGTATTCTTGATGTATTTTATCGGTTGTATTTGATGAACTGAAGTTTGTACTTGGTGAATTAAAATTATTTTAAGCCAAATTTGTATAATATCTGGCGCCATGACAACAAGCTGTAGTGTCAGATAATTATTTGAATTCTAAAATTTAAAATCGAAATAAAAATTTTAATGAAACAAAAATTGTACACGAAAAATTTTTACGTTTTACGTTTGTTGGCTATCTGTATTTCAACAATTTTTCTTGACAGATATGTTAGTTGAGTTTTTTAAAAAAAGTTGCTTGTCTAAAAAAGATCATGTCCATAAAAATAGTAATTCATTATACATGTATATATATTTAATATCTTATCGATAATAGCCCATACCGCTCCGTGGACGTTTTATTATTGTCACATATCACAAGTAGGTATGAAATGTTCTCACGACCTAAGCATTCGTACGAGCTACTTTAAACATTCAGTATTTCAATTTCAATACCGTCATCTATGATGGGTACGGTTGTACTAGGTATATATCCAGCTATCAGTATTGTCTTTCGATGATATTTCTTCAAGGCTGTGACCGTTTTCGAGTTTTAAATATGAAAATGATAAATAATTTGACCGCTGTATCATTTGAGCCACAAATCTTTATTATGACAGAAAAATACTTAAAAGATATATTTTAATATGATATTATATTTTTTTATGACAAATATATTGTTGAATATTTAGGGTTGCTATGCCAACAACAGTGAGCTTCAAAATAGTTTGAGTTGTTTTATCGCAGATGTCATTCTAGGATACTTCTACAGGCCTTAATTTTTTACAATGTTGCCCCTCGTATGTCTTCCTTATAATTGACCTCAATAGTCAGTAACAAATGCAACAGTACTCAGCTTGACTCAGATTAACAATACTATATGACCAGCTTTACGAGATGGTGTCTCGTGATCCCGTTGGGGTCAGTAAGTGTCTTGCAGCAAGTCACACTATTATAAAGATAATTATTTTAAATGGAGATCTTTATTCTGTCCTTACAGTATCTTGGAAAGTGGTACGAGCAGGAAGCATATCCTGCAGTATTTGAAGCTCTCGGCAAATGTGTCACGGCTACTTACACATCTCTCCCCAGTGGTTTGGTGGGCGTCAGCAACAAGCAGATCAATATTTTGTAAGTGTATAGGTATTATACAATGTCATTTTTTTCAATAATAACTTATGTCAATTGCACCCTGAGGGTAAGTGAGAAGATTCGTATTCTCAACTGTGATATTTTTGAATAGGCAAAACAGTTAAATATTTTTTTTACCAACATACATTGGTAAAAAAAATAAGTAACTACACGAGTAATTGATGATATCTACAGCTGGCATTTATAAGAAATCTGAGTTGATTAACGCATTTTTTATAATACTATTCAAACCGAAACTGTGTCCTATTTTTTATTTAGTTACTTCATAGTAACTAAAAAGGAGTATTTATTTTTTTAAATAACGTTTCACCTAACGGAAAGAAATAGCTTAAATACTACAAAATCTTTTTTCGAAATATGACAAGCTCCATTTAATAATTATTGCTATTTTGGCACTTATTTATTTGTTTAACATAAATTCACATTAAAAATTAATATACGCATTACGATAACATACAGATTATATGTTTATTGCTTTGCAATGTGACGAATAATAAAAACGTAGCATGAAAATAGTCAATATTAGAAAAAAGTGGACCGATTAAGCTGTGACAAAACCTACTTTAAATAAAAAAAATACTCACCTGAACTCACTCACGTCAAAATTTGAAGCGATCCAGTTGAACATAGAAATATGTGGCCAGCAAGCGCGTACCGTGCCGTTCTCTCTTTGTCACTTAGTCACAGGTAAGGTGTAAGGTGCGAGTGAGATACAAAAGCATGCGGGCGCATGCTCTTGTATCCTACTTGTTCATATACAAGTGAGGTTGTGCTATAGAGATTGAGATACTCCACCGCACGCCGCTGGTGGCCAGGTAAATTTCTTTGTTTGTTTAGTTAGTATGTACACCATATAGTTGGATACCTGGGCTAAGCCCTATTTCTCCTTTCATCTGTTGGAAAATTGTTGTGATTGTTTTAGATCGATGCGAAGCGATGAAGTCTTGAAGGTGGTAACATTGATCGTTGATACAATAGCCTCGAGCTGTATCATCGGAAAGATTTGGGCTTATATAAATACATTATGTATATTTCTTTTCGGGAATTCAAACAATTAAACGTTAACATGTCATGAATATCTAATGAGAGCATACAAAAAGATTCGGTGGCATTGATCTATTTTCTATTGTACCTAATTGTTAAATACATAAACATTAAAAGTACGGATATTATTAATTGCTTGATATATTTAGGTTTTCATATTTTTTTCTATATGATGTTTTTTGTTTCTATTTAAGAACCAATGCTGAAAAGACAATTTCTGGGACAGCTAAATTCGTAGGCGCTTCTAATGATGCCCGCCTGAGTGTCACTCTTGACGGTGTCCCGATGGCAGCTCCTTATTGGGTCTTGGATACTGATTATACTAATTATGCGGTTGTGTACGCTTGTAACAGTTACGGATTATTTAATATAAGTAAGTACAATGAAACATAATATTCTTTTCATGCAAAACATACATCTGTACCTCAAAAGCAAAATGACGCATGCTATCAGAAACTGTTGTACGACTGTTCTATAACTGTTTGTTATTCAGTCCCTCAACCAATCTTTTTCGGACAGATTAAGGATATAAGAATGGGGCTATAACAAGACAAGTAGATAATTCACTCTACGCACCTCGGTTTTTAAGATCAGAAAGATTGAAGAGAATTTATAGACATCACATTATACCAATGCGTTCGAACAAAAATCCATAGATGTATTAATAATTTACTACTTAGGCCATGAATGTTTGTTATTGTTTTTTTAAATAACCTAATTCTAGCACTGATTTAAAAAAAATTAAATACGTTTTTTTCATCTGCTATTATACGATGGCCGAAGGCAGACGTTGGAACTAAAATATTCAATCTAGGAGTTGTAAGATCACACGTTTCATGAAAGTTATTTATATTTTAAAAACTCTGAGAATATGCATGAGGATATTCTAAATAACCAACAGTTCTTTAAGGACGGCAAGTCTCAAAAAAGAATTAACTATGCCAATCAATAATGCTGCGGATCGCGTGGCGGCCATGACAGGTATAGTAGTATGACAACATTACTCCCGTGCCACTAGCGTTCTTTCTAAACGGACCAATTATAATGGTCGGTGTATTATATAGGATTTAATCTATGGATAATAAGGACATTTAAAATAAGTAAAAATTCTACTTTGATCTCCTCCACTGAGATGCGTGTTTTTTTGTGGCTGGAAGTGTTACAGTAGCAAACGCTAAAAAACTTCTTTTACAAAGTCCAGAAGAATTCATATTAACCTATGTTTTTTGAATTTTATTTCAGGATTCCTTTGGATTTTGACCAGGGAGAGTAATCCAACAGCCAGAGTTTTAAGTTCTGCTTATAGTATAGTGGACAAAAATTCCCTATCCAGAGTACCTTTATTAAAAACTAACAAAAACAATTGCCCAGCTTCATATTGATTATTCATTTGGACAGGTTTAAGAAACGTTTGAATAACGAACGCCAAATTGAAAAGATATTGCTTGTTTAAAAAAATACTTATTAATTATTTTATTTAATTTCCCAAATTCCGTAATCGAGTTGTGATAATTTAAGAAGTTAAAACAATTCGCTCTGTTTCTATATTTTAGAAGGATGTCTAGTGTATGAAGTAAAGTCTTGATAAAGATTAATTCAATGCTGAATAGGAAAAAACTGAACTAATTTTTTATGATTAAACTAATTATTTGAAAAGAATGCAATAAAAAAATATTTACACCATGAAAAAATATGCTTTTATTTGTTATACAACATTTTATTTTCAGCATAGTTAGATTTGAATAATTATTTTCATAATATACTATTTTTTGTGATCCTAAGCTATTTGATGGCTCCAGAAAACACTGTTACTTTCAATTCAGTGTTTTTTGTTTGCAAGCTCGATTTAATATTGTTTATTTGGTAATCCTTAGTTTGGGCGTCATTAAAATGGTGATGCAATTAGAGAAAATATTCAATTTATTGAAAACGGTGAAGTTCATTTTATACAGTACACATAGCAACTTTGCCAAGTTTTTGGCTAAAGAGCCGCACTTTGAATCTGAAAACAACAACGGGCCATAGAGTAAAAAAGTTTTATTTGATAGCCATAATTTAATGAATCGGATTGAACTGTTATAACATATCTTCCATTTAAAAATATTAAGGTACATTGATTTAGGTAATAAGATATAAACGTATTTGGATAACCTTTTTGGTAATTCTTAACATAAGTTAATGATTAAAATTATATTTTTTGTGTACAGATAAATTTATTTTTGAAAAACGATTGAAATTGGAATATTATTGTTCTATGATTGTGTTTTACCATTACATTCTTCGAGGACGTCGTTAAAAACTAAATTGTACTGATGGTGACGAAACATCGATGTACTTTTCGAGCTCCATCTGTAATACCGCTTAAACGCACGCCAAACAAATAATAAAAAACATGCGAAGTGCGTGTTACGATGATCAAGAAGAATATGACCAGATTATAAAGTGTTACAAAACTACACATATTTCAAATCTCTAAGAATCATATGATTATAGCTCGCTAGAAGTAAAATATAAGCGGCGGATAGTAGTTTCATTAAGACTAACCGGCATCATGCTATTTGTATAAGTATTTATGTTTTCACGGTAAGTATAACGTAAAATTTAGGGCATGCAATCCCGGACCCTTTTTACGATCCCGGGATTTCAGGATTCAGATTTTCTCAATCCAGGGATCCCGGGATTGGTCATTAAGTTTAATTTCATGTGTTAAATTGTACATTTAAAAATTAATTAATATATGATCAAATATTTTTTTGGGCATTGGAATGATTTTTTTGTTGATTTAAAATCCGACAGTCATTTACAAAAAAAGAAAATGATCAAAATAATTTTATTTTATTTATTCCCTTATTATGGTAGGTTTTACAAAATTTATCCAAAAAGAGGACATGTCCTTCAATTTAAGATATTGCCCTACATTCATTTAACAAGCGGTCTTAATTTGTTCTCCATTTAAATTATTTAAAAACGGCTGTTAGAAAATATGAGAAGGAAGTAGACTACAATAAATTCATTTTAATTCTGTAGGTTTTTTAAAAAAACTGTGTACGTACATAAATAAAACTGAAGTAAACGTTGTAGTTAATCAGGAAGTTTTGATTTGATAGATGATTTTTTAGCATTTACAGTGAATCCCGAAAGTGGGATCCAAGGATTGGAAGCCCTAGTAAATGTATCTTTGGAAAGCAGCGTGATGATTGCATGTAATCACCCAACGAGTCGAAACCATTGCCCAAGGCTTGTCATTTATTTAAAAAAAAATGATTAGTGTTTTTACAGTCATTGAGAATGAAACTTGCAGTGTTGTCAAAAAATTAGGCAATTACCACCAATCATAAGACGGTGTCTTCAAAAAATAATACCTCTCTTATACTTTCATGTACGTGAATTAATTATAAATTTTATTGAAAAATATATTGTGAACTGCTAATTTTTAATAAATTCATTTTCGAAATTTTGAGGCACTACGAGTATCTATCATTTCGAATAAAATCTTTATAAACTTTTTATAAAATGTGCCTTTTTTAAATCTCTTTGTAAATTAACAAGCAGATAAATAATAGCGTTAGTAAATCTTCTACAAATATAAAAAAGCAATGCTTGTTTAAATAGTCGTTCTCTTCAACTGTTATCTTCTCGAAGAAAAAATCAAAGTTTCCTTTATTTTATACTTCAAAGCTAAAAGATGTCTCAGGAAAAAATCGTTTGATACATTTTTTGGGAACTCAAGCCGAAATCTTAATTAAAATGTAGTCTCCGTTTTAACAAGGGTGTAAAACTATTTTATTTAATATGCTCAAGGACATCAATTTTTTTAAATACCCTATGATTTTTTTGATTTCTTTACCACTGATATATTCTCACAAAAAGAACAGTAATTACTTATTGCATGAAATTTTTGACCACACAGTTGCAAGTGATATTACCTTTACTATGTAATTGAAAAATGAATTATTTTGCTATTGAGTAAATGAACGTTTTTTTATTAATGGTTGGGTTAAAGAAATTAGCCCAGTCTCATCTGGAAATATACAAAACGGTTCATGTAGACAAGAAAATTCACGATAAATGAGACTGATTGTAGCGTCCATTTAGCAACAACATATCAATTGTTTACATTTTTATTTGTGTTTGGGGCTGTCAATATCTTCCATAGAAGACCCCACGAAACCTACTGTTCTCAAAGTTTAATAATACATCTTGTTTTATTAAAGTCTCAAAATATGTTATTCCCTTATGATGTATTACTCTACAATGATACAAACAAAAAACTATTACTCACGATAGAATCGTCGAAGTTTCATTTAAAAGTAATGATTTAAAGTGACATCGATAAGGGATCGAAATATCTCTCGACAGAAGAAAATGGCCACAGATACTATCAAAAAACATGCATGATGGTTTAAAAATATTATGTACAATACGAAATACCCTTACGGTTTTAAGGAGAGTACCCCTTAGTAAAGGGGTATTTTATGGTATAATATGTAATGTCACGAATGTTTTTTTGTTATCTTCTCTGTAAGGTTTTGACCAATTAAGTGTTTTATTTTTATTTTGAAATGATTAGTTATCTTCGACTCTATCTTTTGATTCAAGGGGGTCCATTATTAACTGCAAATTTACGTATTATATATTATTTGTTTATTTCGAGTTGCTAAGTCAACAATCAATAACAATATGATTTCAAAGTTGTTAGCGTTGCTATGTCATCATATTTATGTCACAATAAGTAACTTGAGGGCATGTGCACTGGGATACGGCTACGTGTGATTGTAACTTAATATTGATGTCTGATGAACCCATAAGGAACGGTAACGGGCAGCTAGTATAATATTATATGTATTAGCATTGTCGGCGTCCGTGGCGCAGTTGGCTTCGTCGCTGGCTACGGTTACGGATGTCTCGGGTTCAATTCCCGGTGCGGACGGTTTTCATAGATTGATCTTTCAATCGATTTATGGATTTCTGTTCGTAGTCTGAGTCCTCCCTCCCACCAATCCCATCCCCACGGGGCGTAACGAGAGCGATTAGCTAACCACTAGTCCTGTCATAGCCCTATCCTTCTATCCCTACTCTCTTCGAACAAGAAAAGAGAGGTTGAGCAACTGAGTGACAAGCAGTTCTCGTAGAAAAAAAATCTGTCAAGATATTTAAACTTACACCGGAAAAAAAAAAATAATTTAAACTTACATCATAAATATATTGCCACCTTTATCATATGTTAAGTTATAGAAAACTAAGTGAAAAAATAATGTATTTACATGAAAAAATTTGAATGTTGTGATAGCGAAATCTGCGAGTAAATCAGTTATAGTTTCCGTTATGAAAATCTTGTGAAACGCGAATAATAAAAGCTAACTTCGTTAAATGGAAGACTACATAAAAATTTAAAACTACTGTTCATAGAAAAATGATTATATATCACTTTTGTTCGAAGAATTGAATACCGTCTCTACACTCTTCAATTTTAGAGTTACAATGACTACTTCTCAATCTAGAGAGAGACAGATGTATACGGTAAACTTGGTGTACGGAGAGAGGGAAGAACACTGAGCCCCGGAGCTTTCGTCTTTGGTATAAGAATATAGAAGACTTTCTTTGAAGATGCGATGTTCTTTAACCCTTTTTTCATTAGTAGCGCTCGACAGTGGATGCCAACGCTGCGACTTAAGTGTGTTGTTTGAATAAGGCTTATCGGAAAAAAAAACAATTTTGCCATGTAGTTGGACTTTTGATTACGACATGTTTTTAGTGCTATCATAATAACTAAAACAAAAAACTGTATATTGTTAAATGTTAATTATTGATAAAAATAGGGGCCAGCACAGTCAATTTCAAAATATGACCAATTTAAACCGCCCAAAAGAATTACAATACTTTTTCCGTTTATAATACAGTTTACACACATACGTGCCCAGACGTTTTAGAGAGAGAGAGAGAGTGTTGATCGAATATGGTCAGGTGGCATTTGATGTGTATTACTAGTTATATTTGATTAATCAAGAGATGATAGTACATTTTATTAAACACAAAGCAGTGTGGCTCTTGATAAATAAAGTTTGCCTAGAAAGCGAAACCTTTAACTCAATAAACTTATTTTTTTAAAGAATTTAAAAATGTCACGAATTGTCTTTTTTTGCGAATTTTATGATAAAAAATCTTTATTTTGGAGTTACGTGCAGACTGCTCTAGGTTGATATGAAATATCTTTTATTTAAAATATGCAAGGTGGTGTATTTGAATAAATTGATGTAAAAAAGAAAGTTGAGATGGATTACCTTTAAATCGCAAAGTGGAGACTATTTTAGACCTCTCAAGTGAATCCAAATTCATCGTAAAAACAGAAAAAATATCACTTATCACAATATACGACAGGATTACCTATCATTTGTCTATTCGCTAGAAAATATTTAAAAGGGTTATAAATAATTGCAGTTTGTGTTATATAGTATTCACTTGGTACACTTCAACTTTTATTTCGACAGTTTGCACTTTGGATTAGACAGTTTTAAATTAGAACACTCAATATTTGATATTAATAGTTGTCACTTAGTCACGGGTTTTTTTTAACAAAGTGTGTTAAGTAGTAGTAGGTTATGTTAGGGTTGGTCTGGTTTGGTTTGTGTAATGTATTCTATCGATTTAAAAGTGTGAGTGTTTATATTGAGTGAAAACTATTTTATCTATGTGAAAATATTTTTTCGTAAGTGTGATATATTTATTCAATGTTAAAATATATTTTATTATGTGGGATCACTTTGTTTTTTGTGGAATGTATTTCTTATAAGTGAAAACTATTTTAACGAATGTGAATATTATCTAAACAAAAGTGCATCTAATTGGAAGCCTATTTAAAAATATATAGTTTTTAACCCTCGTAATATTATTAAGCTTTTGGTTAGGGATTAGAAATATTCGTTGAAAACAAATATTCCCATTTCGAATATTAAAAAATAACATAATGTCGGTATAGATTTCATCATGTTTATTAATTGGTTATTCATATTTCTAGCCAGACGTATTTAAATTGTTAGCACATACTAGTTCCCAACACATGTCTTCAGTGAGAAGGTGGTGGTGGACTGGTCATAAAAGCCAGGTTTCCCGATGGTAAGTGGGCCCCGTTGTGTGTTAGGGGCCCTCAGTACCATAAATTTTTATTAAAATTAAAAATAAACAGTAGATTCTAGTTTAAAATAAGCGCCCTTAATTTTTAGCCTGACGGAAAAAAGAAAATTTCGTTATGGGGGGGGGGGGAGATAAATTTATTTTTGAATGAGCCCCCTTGACTCATGGCGTCCGATATTTTTAGAGCCAGTTCGTCACTGGTGAGAAGTATGATATGTAAATAAATAAAATAGATTGTATCAAGAAAGGACGCCGTTTGAGATTTTTTTTGTGAACGCAGTATATATTTATGTGGAAGGGGAGGGTCTTATATAATGTGATGATTTTGTGACGAAGGGGGAAGGAGGGTCAGAGAAACTGTGACGTAATATAGAAATGGGGATACAATATTATATGGCGAAATGTGACAACGTGGGGGGTTAACAAACAGCCTAAATCGTGTGACGTCATATATGGACGGCCCCTTAGTACTATGAGCGAATAATATTAGAATACCAAAAAAAGAGCCGAATATATTCGAATATTCGAGTGGGGTCCCTACTTGTGGTGCACCTAAACTATTCTTAAAACCAATAATACATTTAAATAATAATTGACCGTTGCCACTTTTTATGTATCTGTAGCTTCATACAAAAGATGGCGCTCTTCTTTCTGTCGGCTTAGCGCACTTCTCAGCGAAGAAGGTTAATTGCAAAATAGACGAAAATAAACGAACGTCTTTTGAGCGTTCAACGGCGTTGTCCGCGTTGTGTTGTGTCCTCAAGAGCATTTTATTTTAAAATAAAGTTTATAGATTTGTTATTCCACTGCTTGTGGGAATAGTTGGGACACGTGTTTCATTCTTTCTGAGAAGCATATTTAGACCAACTCTATCGGTAGATTTTTATAAATATACTATCTAATATTTTCTAATTCCTTACATTTATTATAATACGTGTGAGAAATTATGAGTTGGATTTTGCTTTTTTAGCATGGAGAGAAAGAAAAAACATACAATAATATTATTAAATCCAATTGCGTATACATTAAGTAGCGGAGAGTCATCCGTCTTGTTAAAATTATTATTCACTTATAATTGATAACCGTTAACATGAAGGTATAGTTGATAAATTTTTTATTCCCCTGATTGTGTTATTGAATGTGACACGTGTTTCACCTTTTTAATAAGGATTTTTAGACTTACGCTACAGATGATGCTTCTTAAAGAAGCGAAACACGTTCCAGATTTAGTAACAAAAGGCCAGTGGAATGACAAAGTTATCAACATTAATTTTGTATTAAAAATGAATTTCCACAAAGTTAATACCGAATCCATCGAACATTCTGATTACTGATATTAATTCCTTGCCTACCTCTATTATTTGATCGATGGAATGTTTTTTTTAAAGTATTTTTATTAATGGTTCTTGAATTAAAAGATATTATTGCTTTAAAGACGTTTTCTACGTGCATTGATTTTAATATTAATGTTTCTAGCTTTTAATCCGAAATGAACGGCTTGATAGTTATCACGCCAAGGTTTTTAGCTATGGCTTTTACACAATAATTAAATTTTATCTTTACCATCTAATACAATTTTTCTTAAATTATAACCGAATCCATCTAAAATTTTTAATTTTGTTATTTTATTATTTGTTCTTTGATCTTTATATTATAGTCAAAAATCGTCAACGGTGATTAATTATTTTCTTCAATACCTTGATGATTAGGATAAGAGTATTTAATTTAAATACTGAATTTAATTTAATAATTTATCACAATATAAATACTTAACAACGCATACGGATCATTACTAACACTTTACTAACTACTTATTACTATTATTTACAGCTGATTTGAATTCACTGACTGACAATTTTAAATAATAGTAGCCGTTTTTTTAAATACAGAACACAAGGAAAAAAAATTAAGCACAGAATCAAAGGACAATCGATTTCAAGCAAGAAATACATAAGTTTATATCAACGCATTGAAGAGGAACGCGTTCTTGGAATCACGTACATTGAAATTTGCCGAACGCGTTCTTGAAAGATTTACTGTATTTTGTAACAACATAGACATAGTATTTATAAATAAAAACAGTTGACATTGATTTCACAGATGCTGGAGTGTCTTATTTTCTCGAGAAAACAATAGTTTTTGTTGCACGAATAACATCCAACTGGGACATGGCTGGGTAATGTGGGGAAACCATGATTTATTGTGGAAATATAAATACTCGCGAGACACTCATTTTAAATTTTAATTATTATGAATGGGCTAATATAGTGCGCGGAGCATAATTACTAAAACATCTTAAATGCATATAATTTATCTAAATTAATTAATTATAAAAGTCATTTTAAAGATGCAATAAATTGAAATAAAATTATTTTAAGTATCTAACTCGTAACTTTTAATGTAAACTTATTCGTTAGTAATATTACGCGAATACATACTTTTTAATGATAGACTAATATATAATAGAGCATTTCAATATAATAAGGTAAGTGACTAAAATGGTTTATCAATTAATTTTCAATCAAGAAATCAGTCGGTTATATTTTATAGTATAATATGGTGAAGGAGAAGGGATAAAAAAATCACAGATGTCCATCCATTTAAATACGAATATATTTATGTCGATTCGTAATCTTGACAAAATATCACTTGGTGAAATTACCGATATTTTTTTTATATGATATACCAAACGTGTAATATTCTTTTCAGTTACTCATCGCTTACCTCCTTCTAATGGTAACTGCACTCAAGTAACAACAGTGTTTAGTGTAGTGGATTAGAACTTTAAAAATCTTCTAGTATTTGAATTATACTGATTTTTTAAAGGCAGGCTTAAGGAATCTTGACAACAATATTCTAGATGAGGAATCATGAGAATTTTCTTCCTAAAGACTATAGAACCAGCCAACATTGATGCCACTGGTAAAACAGTTCTACTTGAAATATTATGCGTAGATGTGAGTGAAGTTAAATAAATTCTGTTGTATTTTTAAAATAGACCTTGGATTCTCTATTCAGACATTGTGAAAGTAATGAAGTTGTTTACGACAATTGATAAATTAAATGCGTTAATAAATTCAACATACAGTTTTATAATAGCTGTGTACAAGAATTATATTGATATATTAAACCAGCATTATTGACCAAAATGGGCTTACTAATTTTGTACTATTAGTATAAAACCATACATATATAAAGTTTAATTGTTTTTTAAATCAATTCAGCACGTCAATCGTGGTGACCATATTTTAAAACGTACTTTATAAGAGATCTAGCCTTATTAGTGCGCGCATCGACGACTTTGACAATGGTGCTTCTTATTACTAGTCCAGGATAGCAATAAAATGGAATGGCGATGAGCGCTTCTTTTTGCATTGCGCCGAGACTTAATCAAAGCTGTAGAAAGCGACCAACGGCTTAAGTTCCCCCAAGAACGTCATCGAAAAATGAATTTAAAAGAATAATTGAATGCGGATTCGAGGTGAGGGTTAAAAGACATACAAAAGAATAATACTTAGAGTCTTTGTTCATTTGGACTGAGCTAATAATAATTGTTATGTTTGTCAAAACTTGGTCTGCTCTTTTAGAAACTTCTTTTATATAATAGCCCAGATCGCTCTGTAGACGTTTTATTATTATCACATATCACATGTAGGTATGACATTTTCTCATAACCTTAGCGTTTGCGGTGATTTATATAAAATAAAATTTTATACAATGCACACAGAGTTCCAACGTACTAACTACTTAAGATATTCAGTATTTTGATTTCAATACCGTCATCTATGACGGATACGGTTACTAGAAATATGTAGAAAAATGCTAATTCTTCTGAAAAATAATTGTATTTGTTTTTTTTTGTGTAATATTATAAACACATTTGTAAAATTGATTGGATACAGGTTACTTGAATTTGGTTTTATAACTTTTCATTGGCAAATGATTACTTACAAAATTGTTATATTGTATCAACCGTAAGTTATATTATATGGGGTTAACAGGCCAAAGCTCTCCAGTAGCCCCATAATAATTGTCATTAAAAAAAAAACAGATTATATCTTATCATCTAAAACAACTTTCTGTCATTGTTCAAGAAAGAAGTATTTATTGCTCCTTCAAATTTGTATTCTAGTCTATATATAAAAATAAATCAAATTGATGAGTAAAATTTTATCGAAAAACACTATCAATGAAAATCGTATCCATAATATAATATTAGTATCTAAGACCAGAATATTTATATTCAAATGTAAAAATTGGCTCGTGAATTAAAAAGTTTTTTTATATTCAATTTCGTAAATGAAAAAAACACGAAATATCAAAGAAAACGTAATAATATATGCAATTAAATTGAAAAGAAAAATACGTCTTTAAATTAAATTATATACATTAAAAGATCTTATTTGACACCTGTAAGCAGATATGCTCGCATATGGAATTCTTTTCTTTAAAAAGCTTAAAGCTTTAGAGAAAATGTACACACATAAAAGTATGAATATCAATGTCTAATATACATATATATTTTTTTACAAACATAGAGCCAGACAGACGCACGAATAAACAAACCGAGATGGTTCGGGAAATCTGTTTCCAATTTCAGATAAGCCCTTCTTTTCGATTCATATTTTCTTATATCTACTCGCAGTGGAGTTTACGCTGCAAAATATAGTAAAGCTATTTTTATAGAATATAAAATTGTTATTTTTATAAAAAAATATAAAATATTGAAGCTATGAATATGAGTTTATAAAAAAATGCATGATAAATATACGGGTGTGTAGTCTGAAGTAATAAAAAGAGAGTTTATAACAACATCAAGATTTGGAAAATAGTTTATTTTGGACATTGAAAATATGATACCATACCGAACTATATATTATTGAAAATCTCAAAGATGAGCAGGGGAGGGGTACACACGTATTTAGAAAAATTGTTGTGCGACTAAGAAACATTTTATAATGAAAATGTTTTGAAGATGATGGGGTAACCCAATCGTTTTTAAACATGGCTAAGCAGAATACAGATAGAATAATAATTTATATTAGACTTTTCCGTTATGTTTCTTTGTTTGAACTAAACATATGTTCATTAAATTTAACAATGTAATCGAAGGAATTCCACTAATGACAAAAATATAGTGTGAGGAAAATAAATTAACGTTTTAATAGATCAAAAATATAATTGAAATGAGCGATAACAAAGAACGGCAACATAAATCAGCTGTAATTTAAAATAATCATACAAAATTATTTGTAATATTTCTTCATTAACTATTTGGGTTAAATTTCAATAAACATTATAGGCATTACAGCATGTCACCAGTGTGTCCGATTTTTAAATATTTATCAGTTGTGTAAGCTGAAGAAAATTGAACAAATCGTGGATTTGAACTTGCTTCTTCTCTCAAACCAGCCTGCCAGGACTAAAGAACCTATTGAAATGAAAATAATAGAAATATGGCATTGATTTTTTATGAGGAAAACGAGTTTAAATTCATTATGAAAATAAATCAGATAAGGTATATTTGATGGATAGAGTAAATGTACTCTTAAATAATGTGGTAAAAAATACGTTATAATATTATTAAAACTGTTTTACAGAACTACTATTACCAGAATTCTGACGTGCTATATTTAATTAAGAATGGCTAGAAAAGAAGTTCGTGGGTAAATATCAAGAATATTTACGGATTATTTTCATGTTTTATTTGAGTAAAAATTTTCTTTGATGTCAATTAAAAATCAATCCGTCTTAGGCTCATATCTTTTGCCTACCCCAGATACGGCATTGTTATTTTAAATAAGCCCTCCCTTCCTCCTCTTTAATATCGAAATAACGATGATATTGCGCAATAAAATCGTATTAAAGAAAGATTAATTTTTATTTCGTGTGTTTGCAAAGTGTTTCCCTTTGTGAAATGTTCAAAATAAAAAGGCGACTCCCCATCTAATCGTGGAGCTGATTCAGCGATAGACCGCTTAACGTCTTCAAGACCCGAATTATTTCAGTTGAATACGGTTTTCTCAATTTAATGTCATAGAAAAGTATTAGAAAACATTTTTATTATCTTTCTTTCTATCTGTAATATTTTTAGAATAAAACCGTGAATTATGATAATATTTTTATTGATATAATGTTTTAATTTTTAGTGAATTTACTTATCGATTTTACATTTCTGAGTATAGAATTTCGAGTCAATTAAAGCACGAGCCATTTAATTAGAATTACCTGCAGTAGTAAATTAAATAATGTAGGTATGTATTGCTACCTTTTTTATTTTTTTAAATTGATATATTATATTGAATTTATAAGTGAGTAAGTATAAAATTGTGCAATAATAAAACCATGTATTTATTATAAATAAGAATACAGAAACAGGGAAATTCATTTTTTTGCCTTTAAAAGCAAATTCCATTATCAATGTAAATCTAAATACGAGTGTAGTATCAAAATAATTGTATTTTTTAAACAACTTAATGACATCCAGGAATGTTGACAGATGGCACTGCCACTTGGTAATTTCTAGTTATAGATAAAATTATATTTATAATAATGTGTGTACCACCGCGTGTGGTATGCTGAGTGAATACGTCTTCTTTTTACCATGTCCGCTCCCAATGTGGAGTTTTTGATGAGAATTACTTGTTACTCAGTTGCTCAACCTCAATTTTTCGAAGAGAGTAGGGATATAAGCATATGGCTAGGACTGGAGTAGTGATTTGTTAATCGCACTCGTTACGCCCCGTTTTTAGGCTTGGAAGAATGGGAGAGAATTATAGACATTACAAACATCGATGCCTACGAACAGAAATCGACTCATGAAGCTGTCCGTTCCGGGACATTAACCCAAGACATCAGTAGCCGTTGCCAACGACGTAGAATGCACCACGGATCCAAAATGTCTTAACAAAATGCGTCTTTAATATATTACTTTTATAAAGCTAAGAAAATTTAATTACGGATGATAGTATATGTGCAAAGCCTTACAAACTTGTATTTTAAAGTATATTGTTGTTTTTCGTATCGAATATTTAAAAAAAGCAAAATATAATTATACAATGGGAAACTTGTAAGGAATTGAATATAGCATAAAAAAACGTGTTGCCACAAATTAAAAACTGAGACGGTTTCGAGAGTGTTAGGGTCGTCATATTTTGTTTATTTCGCTATTTGATTTTGATATTCGAATGTTACAAGTGGGGGTGCGCAAGTGTAAACCTTTGTGGTTAAATTTCTTTTTCTCGTTGGATTAAAAAATATGGCGAGGGCTGCTACACAGAGCTGAGTCATTCATTTAATTCAGAATTTAGCCTACGTCACGTTTTATTTTCAATGAAACAAACTGCAAAGGGCTGGGAATGGTTTTTACATTTTTAGGAACAAATTACCAATTGTTTTATGTTTGACGCGATTTAACTGTAAATACGGATGATGTTTATGCAGTTCAGACGAGATGTTTCCAGTCGACGGGCGATGTCAAAATGAAGTTCAGTGGGCGATGACAGAATGAATTCGATCCATTCTGCTTTGTTCATATATACTGTCGTCGGCTGTCTGTGTCCTACTTTAGTCATCATGACTTATCTTTTCAGAGCGTTGAGATTTATTGCAGCGTATGCAGAACCCTTGTCGTATATCAGTCACCGCTTGATTTTGCTGACTGCATTTTCAAGTGCGTTAAAAAATAAAATATTATTTGCCAATTAGCCTCGTCTATATTGCTGACGAATAATGAAAAGCATAATGTTTTGTAAATCTGTTGCGTTATGTATAACTACACATTTGAAACAATGACATATATTTATGGAATATTGCCGATTGTGATGGCTGAGAAATGATTGAGATTTCAATTCTGAGATCCGGAGATCGAATTGAAATTATCTTAATTTGGTTTTTTAATCAATATGTGCGTGTTTCTGGTAACACAGAAACTTAAAGAAATTGGTCAGCACACCACCACGCAAATAGCCATGGTTTGAGCACCCAACGTAGAACGTAATTTAAGTAGTAATAATGGATTATCTTCACAAAAAATCATTTTAACAATTCAGTCACTCAATCTCTCATTTCGCAGAGACTTCTTTTGCATCGCTGATTTTATAATCAGATAGAATGAGGGTGGTCAAAATGAAAATATCACAAAAATTCGTACTCACATCCATGAATCGATAGAAAAAATCAATGTATGAAAGTGACAGTTTGACGGAATCAAATATACGGCCACGCAACTGTATAAGACGGTGCACACAATAGAGTTGTAATATTCGGTAAAAACATATGGGTAAGAAAATATATCACCATTTACTCTTGACTTGTAGAAAATATCACTTACAGAAAACTTTTGCAATTTGGGTTGAAATTATTACAGTAAAAATGGGGTGCTTTTAGTTTCCAAAAAAACTATACCACAGTAAAAGATTATCCCATGAATATATAACCAGGTGCAGTCCCAATCATCATTAGTACTTTCACAGCTCACTGATGGTTGTTTACATAGCCACGCATTAAAAGTGCACTCACGTTCCAACCCCATGTGCACTCGACATTTGTGCACGGAGCGCAGTGGGTGCTGGACGCAATCAGCAGTCGGCCTGGGGTGCATTTACACTTTAATTTAAATACCGTTAGACATACGTCCACAAACTGTAAATGATGTATAATAATTTTGACAAAGCGTTAAATTATTATTGCGAAAAAATCAAAATCAAAATTAAAATTGTTTGAAATGTAAAAATTTGCTCATTTTTATGAAGCATGTTCTTTGCCAATGTAAATTATATGTAGAATCCTGATGCAGCAGAATAAAATACATTAATTTTAAACCTGGTAGTAAGTTAGTGACTTAACTGTTTTTTTGCCGAAGAGCGAATATAAAGTTGTTAGGACACGTCCAATATTTATCTGTTAGTTCTGTTTTCAGGATCGGATATAACGATATAAGGTGTGAAAGGATACAGGAAAATATTACCTACATACACACTTTTTGATCAATAGAAAGATCGGTAAACAAAAGACCAAGTCAAAATAAACGGTTTGTCACAAGACGTGCAGTTTGAATATCATTACATTTAATACTTCTTGTCGAAATACGTATTATAAGCACGTCAATTTCAACTCATTTTCCAAAATGATCTTAAGTAACTGTTATTGAAACAAAAAAATGAAAGCAAATAATAGGATAGTTCTGACGATGGCGTAAAGCCGAAATAGCTATCAACTATCTGATAAAAATTGTAGAACTAAATTACTTGTTATTTTATCCTATTAAAATGGAGTTCTACCTAGTAAATGCCAATTCAATCAACACAAAATGAAAGCGCTTGTGTAAGCTACCATGCAATTCATAATGAATTATTGTATGCATTGTGTTCAGTGCAATGGGAATATTCTGATTCGTCAGTTGCCTTAGAGAAATATTTAAATTTATTTGTGTGACATAGATATAAACCCAAATGCTAGACATGTGCTTTATTTATGCTTTGTCAAGCTGTTTTGACGACACATTTATGATATTATTATGATTAGAAATATATTCAAGAACTTTGATATTAGCTGATATGACTTCGCACAACTGGTAATATGTGATAGGGTTGGATGCGATTTTGCGAAACCGGCAAAAATAGAGCGAACTGAAATCTGAACAACAAAACCGTTTCCAAATGTTGCAAACAGTGGAAAAGTTCATATCGGAAATTGAACAGTTATATTATACACACACCAAGCATTTTAAATTAAAAGCCTCGTTGATTCCGTGAACACCTGATTAGCTTTTCCAGGAATTGTAATTATTGTAAAACCAATCAAACCAGATTTGCCTTTATGAAAATCATTTGTGTACTTTGTAAATTATCAACAAATAAACAGTATTTAATTGGTGTATAAATAAATTAAATTCAAAATATTGTACAAACCAAATAAAAATTTTCTATTTGAATGACGTGTATAATATAAAACGTATTATCAGCCTGTTAGTGAAAAGCTTATATAGCTGTCACAAAAAATGTAAACCATTCAATAATAATTGTTCAAGTGTACAACGAATTTTAATTGTCCAACGCTGACATTAGGTCACTAGTTTTGTTTCTAACAAGATGGGTTAAACTTACACTATCATCTTGATGTAAGGGACAGCCTCGATGAGAATATCCCAAACATATGGTGATGAATGACGGAAAGGTAGAATACTTTCCGCCATAACCATTGGATACCACTATCACGGGTTTGGGTATAGGGCCCGGTTATTCTTCGTGAAATATCTTAACCTATTGAAGCATTATGTAAACGGTTTTTACTTCAAATTAACATGAAATTTGCTAGTTATTTTTATATTTTGACTCGCTAAACTTTGAAGGATATTCACTGCGTGCTATACACATCTATTAATGTAAATTTGTTTTCTGTGTGAGACAGCTCAGTGCTGATATTTAAAATAAAACGAGTAATCATTCCTACTTAGTTTTTAAAAGATTATTGATTCAAATTTGTATACTACTCGCTAATAGATCGCTCGTTTGCATTCGATTGAGTAAAAATGTCATTCATGTCCACCATTGCTTTACAAAGATCTTCTGGATATTGATACAAGGAATCTCACAGACATAAATATGTTCTGTCATAATATGACGCACAATTAATAAAATAATTTTCAGAACTGACGGTAATGTAAAAATAATACTTTGGATGAAGTAAGAAGAAAATATAAACAATATTAACGGCGTATTGTATTTTGCAAGAAGGAGAATATTGTTTAAAATTTGAAAACTTGTAGATCTAGAATAATAAAGGATTTAAAAAATTGTGTCGTAATTAACTATTCCGGATAGGGGCTCCAGCAATTTAAAAATTGCCACTGCATAAAATATGATCCTATGTACTCCATAATTCGATGGTGTTTTGGCCAATTGATGTAACCCTCAAAAATTACGAAAATGAGTTAATGATTGGTTCTCATTTTAAAGACGACGATTTTAAAGAGGGTCTCGGCCAAATGACGTTAATTAGAAAAATAAATTGACCACTTTTTGGAAGGGAAACATCATTTTAAATACATTGATTTTAGGCTTAAAAATTCGGACCTCCCCACTTGATGTAAGCCACTATTATATCGACACTCCCTACGTATAATCCCGTATCTGCAAAACATGAGAATTTACAGGAGCGCATTTCAAAGATTCATAACGAAACTCACCATTTTATAATGTTTTCGATAAAAATAGTTTTAGTTCTCTCCCGAAAATTTCAATTTTAGGGTTACATCAATTGGACAAAACACCGCCGATATGTAAAAACTATACATAATAAATAATAAAAAACACATGAATACCCAATTTTAACGAAAAATAAAAATCTGCTATACAGAACGAATTTCACTGAATAAATAAATTTGAAATGAAATACTACTATTCATCCATCAAATGCCTGATGTTTACTTTTCTTAACAAAGCGAAGGCTTAATCAAAATGATTGGGATCGGTGGTCATTAAGCCAGGCTTAATGATCATTCATAAGCCGGCTTTTTACCTACTGTATATAGGTACAACTTGTAAGGGTGCGTATGGACATATTAATTATACGCAACAAACAAAAAAAATGTATACTACAAAAGCAATTAAAATCAGCGGTAATATTGGGAAAGAGTACCTGCAGAGCAAAACGAAAATTCAGCATAATACATGCTTACAGAAGCTAGGGTACCACCTAAATTAATTTCGTTGTATGCACTTCTTAACTACGCTATGTGCATTCTTCATTTCTTTAGAAGTCCAAGGTCTTGTTAATATTTAAAGTTTCGTGACAAAGTCTGTTATGGAATCATCACGATCTTAGAGTTGTGAACGAGCGAGCGCTTCTAGCGCAGTATCATTGAATTGAAAAGGCTCTACTCGCTGTGAAAAATTGGTCGTAATCACTTAGAAATAATCAATTGTTCCATCGATGATTGATAGAAATTATTTAATTTAAGTGACAACAATAAAAATTGTTTGTCCCTCCACCATCCATAATAATATGTATGTAGCCGCTGTTTCACGGCCGCCTTCCATAAGGCAAGAACTGTCAAGTAAAGAAACAAATTTACATGTCATATTCTTGGTCCGATACAGAGTTGCATGTGACCATGCACTATTGTGTTTAAAAATAAAAAGAACAAAGAAAATGCGACTTGCTCGGCCACTTAGTTTGAGTTATATTGTCTAATTTTCTCGACTTGATAAAATGAATGCCGGATTGCTCATCATTTATTAATTTGGGTTTAATGGGCATACTGGTAAACATAATTTTATGATCTGCTGTTTGAGGTTAGATCCCAGACTGGATAAAATTTAAGCTATCAATTTTCGTGTAGTCCATTTTTATACCTCATGTCTATATGGACAATCCCTTGTCTACTCGCTAACTTATATGTGTTTTTTTAAGTTGCTTATGGTATCCTTCAGAGAAAATAGTTTATTATACAAAATAATTATTTTAGTTAAATTGAAGAAATTACAACATAACATATTTATCACTTTCAATGTACTTTCACATAAAATGATCAAAGTCATAATTCATATCGCACTAAAATGAACAGTTTCTGGTGGTGGCGTGGTGTCGAAATGGTCATCAAGAATACTATGCGCATCCCCAACCATGACAGTGCCACTTGTCAAAAAACGTTGTCTCTCTCACACAAACTCACTCTCTCTGCGTTATAGACAGACTGGTAAATCAAGACAAATGTAATAAATATGCATATTTTAATATTTATTGAACTAAACAGGGAGCTGTTTTCTTCTAACGTATGACAAATAACACTATTAATATGCTCATAAATATTGTAGCGTATTAAACCAGGTTTAATATCAGTCGTAAGAAGTAACTTACCATAAAGTTACAATGTTAATCCATGTAATATCGATGGTTTATGCCGTTTATGGCATACATAGATGCCGATCATTTTTATTGATAGTAAAAATGCAATTGTGGTTGAACAGGTGCATAAAAGAAAACCAGAAATATATATTTTTATTTTCTTAAGCCAGAGATAAGAAAATAACATAACAGGGTTCAATGCGGTGGATTTACTTACATACTGTGATTTAGTTTTTGATACAATTTATAATATTTAACTATACAAACGCTTTTGAGATGTGATGGTAAGAAATGATTTTTTATAAAGTAATTGAACGAATTGTCAATGCTCTTGGGCGTCCAGGGGCTCAAATCCTTTTATGAATTAATTATTCAAACGACGAATTAGGCACAAAGCTCTGGTTTTTTTACATTATCTTTCACATAACCGTCCTATACTAAAAACGGGGTGTACCAAAAGCGATAGCCTACCTACTGATCATTTCTTAGTCACATTTTTGTACAATTTTCACCTCCAAAAAAGAGAGATCGAGTGAGTGAACAGCAATCAATTATCGAGATATTATGCTGAGGTGTTCAAGTCCACATAGTGAGCGGACATAGCTGAAAAAATAATATAAATCAAAATAGATTACTTTTAAGATGTAGAAGTTTTATCGCATACACATGTAGTTATGAAATTTTCGCAAGACCTAAGCGGCCACGGTATATATAAACAATACACACTGCCGAGGCAAACAAACAACAATCGGCCCGTCAGCATGGAAACTAAAGAACAGCTACTTTAGACATTCAGTATTTCAATTTCAATACCGTCGTCTATGACGAACGTTTCTCACTAGTTTTGAAAAGAAAACACAATTTGTTTTGTACTAGTCATAAGTAGTTGACAATGCTTTGAGAAGACCCGGATCGAAGAGAGGCGAATGGCTGGTTATCGAACGTCCTGAAAGGCTGGGATCTCAGAGAAACACCATATAAAATCCGATTCAACACTTATTTATTTTCCATCGAAGATGCAGTGGTTTACAATAAACAAAATATAATCTTAACACCTAAAATTGATTCTACATTTACATTTACTTAACAACTGAATTTTAATTTAAGTTAAAATACAAATGACACGAACAAACGATTTTAAATTAAGTCCAATGGAAACCAATCACAAACAATTCACATCGTCACCTCCGGCAACTCGCCCGGCTCGACCGATCGTAATCGACTGTGCACACATACAATTAAAAAAACTCCCTGAATCGTCGGAGCTACCCCTTTCCGTCAAAAATGGACTCGTCCAGCGGACGTGGCCGCCGGCTATTGAACGGCTTGGCAACAAGAGTCGGCCGATTCTCCGAATTATTGTCGTTACCACTGGGCGATTTCAGTTCTGAACACTAATGAAACTTAAACTTAACAAAAAAACCAGGGCGTGTCAGCTTATTATAAAAATGCGGAAGTAGTAAAAAACAAATTTCGTTTTATTTTTTCAATTAAATCAAAATAGATTATTGATTTACACGGCAATTCCGATGTTGTAATAACTAATGATGGAATAATTATGCTATTTCTATGTATGTTTCACTTAGGGAGAAGAAAACAATGACAAATAAGAATGATACAATGTTACCTACAGTAGACAGCACGAAATTCCTCAATTAGTATTATTAAATGAAAAGTTTAGAATTGGATATATATGTAATACATTAGGTAATGTTTTCGAGTGAAATGACTCAATGGATGTCTTTTTCGAAATTGTTTGTCGGCCTGGGGAATGTAATTTTGTACTGAATCTCAGCGACACTAAGTGAAACGTGCTTCGAAATAAATTCTGAACATTGTTGTTGGTACGTTTTTGAAACACGTCGCGGTTTATTTGGTAAATATTCATTATTCTCAAAAGCGAACAGAGACTGTTTCGATTAAATTGAAACGAATGAGGTGTATGTAAACATTTCATACATTTATGAAGATTGTAATTATAATTTAAGACATCGACTGAGGTGTATGTAAACATTTAATACATTTATGAAGATTGTAATTGATTGATTCTATAAAATACAGTTAAAAATCAGAGAAAAAATATTGGCTAAATATGGTTTATCAGTATTTTAGTGTTGAAGATTAGATTGAATACTAACACATACAAGTGGCATCGTTATAGACGTTTTGTCTTACTCAATTTCAAGGTTAAAGTATTAAACCATTTTTTATTATATTTCATAATCGATCTTTAAGAATGGAATTCCTTATTTCGTATGATTAACGAGATCTAACTTTAGGATTAGATGTTTTCAGTTCGGGGCGCGACGGTAGAATAAAATTATTTTACTATTGTTGTTCATTTATACTGTCGTCGGGACGTGTTGTTTTCTGCATTAGTCGTCACTTGAATTGATGACTGTTTTTCCCGGGCATTCACCTTTGTAATTACATATACAGTCAGTACATTCGGTCATCACTTGAATTTGATGATTGATTTGCAAAGCGTTAACCTTTTAAAATATTATGTGGAGTTTGCATGTTCTATATTGATCACTCACCATAGATCTCTGAATCTGCTCCCATAACCTAATGTCTAATATTTTCATCATTTCCCACTCGCCCTTAAAAATCCTAAAACGAGATGTAAGGGGAGCGATTAATAATTTCTAATTATTCCTTAACCTCATTTATCTACGCTTTCAATCTCTTATAAGGAAGATTGAGAGGGTGGGTTACATTCAGTTCTATTTATGACGAATTTTGTTAGGCTGCTATATTAAGAGTCATTTTTTTCTTCATCAGAAACGAGTGTAGTTTAAAAATACTCGTAAATTTCATTTAAGACACAAAATTAAAAAAAAATCACTATTGCATCATGGGAGGCGGTCGTGAGATCCAGTTGGAGGTGGGGCAATTATAAACATATTAAAATAATAATTTTACCGTGTCATGTTTTCTTAATAATGCTTTTCTACCTTAGAAGTTTTTTACCGTCGATTTGTCATCAGTCAATATTATGTGTATATTGGGTGACTATTTAATTTTAAGAACATGGTTGACACATAATTTGCAAATATAATATCATCGGTCTCTGTGGTCAAGTGGTGAGAGCTTTACCATAGTGATCGTTTGGGTCCTGGATCAAGTCCCAGCAAGGACAATATCAAATTCAGATTTTTTAAATTTCAGATTGTGATCTTGGACATTAGTGAAATTCTCATCGCGCTTACTTCGTATGGTTTTCCAATTCTCAAAATATTTAACGCATTGGCTGGCATTGTCGGCTGTAATGTCAGATATTTAAAATACAAAAAAGCAATGTATATCTGATATTTTTTTTGCAAATATAACTAAATTATTTGCTGTCAATATCAACTGTTGAAATTGCGAGTGGACATGAACCAGATGCTTTCGATTTTGAAATGACTTGAGGTTAAGCCGGAGAGTATATTCGTATAAAAAATATATTTAAAATGATAATTTGAAAAACAGTATTTGATTTAGCCAGGAATTGAACATTTCACCTATATCTATCTATCTTGTGAATATTAAGCGAATTTGCTTCTCACTTTCGCTAAAATAGTATAATATGTTCTTATTTGTAATAAAACATAAGTTTATATATGCACATGTATCTAAAAGCCTACGGTGTTGTCTGTTGCATTTCCGTAGCTTCGCTCTATCATTATTGCATCAAGTATTTATCCACTAATGCACCTGATGTAGAAACAGCCAGCTGAAATACATCCACGGGTTGCTTGCGAAAATATTTACAAGTTTCAAGCGTGGCTCCTACAAAATATACAAGGCGGAAATATTTCAATGTGATCGAAAACTTTGTAGCAACATTAAGTCTGAGAGATGATTCTAAACTACTGTACAGAATCTGAGATGTTTTGCAAGTGAAAATATGAGAAATAAGCAATTAAAATACTGCAAGGAAATATTTGGCGTTAGTTATTTCCACGAATATTGAAAAATAGAGTTTATTATAATGTGGTTAAAGTTTTCTGACCAGTTTACGGTGCAACGAGGTGTAAAAAATTGCGTATGTCGGACACATACTGAATCAAAAAGTTAAAACTAAGCAAACTGTATTTTTTCGGACAAACACAAACGTTTTCATAGTTATTAACTGCAATATCACATTTAAATTTGACGAAGATATGTGTCATGTAATTATGACTATTGAATATGAGATGAAAGTAAAAAATAATAATAATAGTGAGCTGGACGTAAATTAATCCCAGTGGTACCAATACCATCGTGAGAAGAAAGAATTTATTACCCAGTCGCAATTATGCTAAACAAAAGGTTTTTCTACTTTCAGAATCTCTTCGTCAAATCATATACATAAATTTTAAATAAATGTATTCAAGTATGGTTGTACTGATGAGTGCCTATTCAATTACTTGGCCTGATCCACCAACCACTGTTTTCTTATATTGTTTTTATACGAAGCAAAAATTATGCGTATCTATTTTTTTGTTAACTGGTAGTGTTTTAGAAGCAATTGCCCAACACTTAGCGGCGGTGCATTTAAGTGTGCAGAAAATCAATCCCTGTAGACTCTATATAAACGAAAAGTTTCTATAAGTTGTGGACTAATCACTATTTATATGACGCCGCGAATATCCCTTGTAGGGCATGCACGGCGATATGTATGTTTTCGTCGCAGTAGATTAGTTAGCCATTATTTAACACTTTAGTATTAAAAACGCAGGGAGAAACCACAGTGATTACATGAAAATATAAATATTTCTAAATCCATTCTGTAAAGTATTTGAAAAATATTTTTTTGGATTAAGTAAGCATAATTTACGACTGCTTCATATTCTTGTATAGGCTACGACATTTCTTTCTGTTAATAAATGAATTGATTTATCTTGCTTAGTTTTATAAAAATTAAAAGACAATGTTTTGATTAATATCTAAGCCGTTTTGTTACTTAAATTATTTTTATGATTTTCTAGAAATATCTTTGCGCGTTCAGGTAATGATCAAAACATTATTCGCTGTCGTTATATTTAAATAAGGACCGTTAATAATTTATGCTTACCGTTAAAATACCATATTTTCCCACGAATACGGTCAAAGACGTTGAAGGAAATTGTTCCCTTTAATCCTTACTAATGGATATGTTTAATACATTGTTCGTATCAAATTATCCTAATTAAATCGTTCCACATCTTCTTTTATTTTTCGATCCAACAAAAAGCTCCGCTGGAAGCCTTTAGAGCTTTGAGTGTAATTTTCCTGAAAAGAAACATTTTCCGAGGCGTTTTGTTTTCGTCCTACTCGTTTTTCATGCCTTTGTACTGGAATTATGTAAATAAAATACTTGAATATCCCCAGAATTTTAATCTTTTACCGTGGATGTTTTAATGTGCTTTTCATTAATGAGGCAATAAACTTTCTCACTGAGAAACTTTGTATGAGTGATTTATGTTAAATTCTTTGTCACGTTTTCCTACAATAGTGAAATAAATCAATGAAAACTTCTCAAAGAAAATGTAAAGTTCTTTCAGCTTTAAAGATTGACTTACATATTGTATTTAGGGATGGCAATATCGGTATTATAGAAACCGAAATCCCGGTATTTAAATACCAAAATTTCGATACTTCAAATTATGCAAAATCTGAATTTGGTTGATTAACATAACCTTAACATATTTGCAATTATTACATAATAAAATTAACTGTTTCATCCAAAAAGCATTGAATCTGAGAATTGACAGATTCTAGCATTGATGATCTAGCCATTTTAATGTAATATTTAAATTCAAAGATAAACTAAAACTAATCATGAAAGTAAGCCTTTTAAGCGAATATTTTTATATCTGAATTGGTTATTAGTTTTGTTTTGTTTATTTTTGTGATACCGATATTTTGTATGAAATAACGTAATAAAAGTGTTTCACTTGAACCGCAGGGCCAGCCAAACAAATAAACAATACTGTCCACGATGTAATAATTATTTATTTGGGAAAAGTATTGCCTTACGCTATTAAGAAGTATTGGTTTCAGAACTTATACTTTATTCAACTTCTTGCATATTATACAATTATTTATTAAAAATTCTTTTTTTTGAGTTATATTAAATCATTTTATTTACATGAGACAGAAATAAGTCAAAAAAAATAATTTTACATCTACCATGGAAAAAAACCTTTTTTTCTTCTTTGATAATTTGAAGAAAATTTTCAATGAGATAAGTGTAAAACTGAATTCATTTAAACGATCGACAAGGGTGAATTTAAGAAGTGATAATGAAAAATGTAATAATTTAAATATCTCTCCTCAAAATTTAGAATTGAAGGGAATGAAAAAATGAAATAAAGAATTTTATTTAAGTAAGAAAACATTTGGGCATTGTGCAAAATTGTAAAACTAAAATCTATTTATGGTATTTCTACTCCAATCGTCAAAAGGCTAAGTCAGTTTTACATTTCAGATCTTTAACGTGTACATATCATGAAGTGTACATATATTGAAATAAACAGAATGTGTTTAAAAAATATTTAGTAAGATTGTTGCTTCCAAAGTTTGTATATTGACGACAGATGAATACGTGTATCCTGATCGTAGGTTATGAAAGAACTTTAGAAATGAACGTTGCTTCCTATGTTGACGACAGATGATGATGACGGATGAATAGGTGCGTCCCGATCGGAGGTTGGTTTCAGACTTAGGAGTTAATGTTACTTCCTATGTTGATAAAGGACGATAATGACGGATGAATAGGTGAGTCGCGATCGGACGTTGGCTTCAGACTGATAAATCTTTCTCTATATTTTTGTCTCGCTGTAACGCGTCTACCGATAATAGTATATAATGATTCTCACGGTCACAAAAGTTTTCCGATGAAAATCACACACAATCATATTTTCTCGGCGTTTGGTGATTGTCGTTGTCTCGCCGTCTCAGCTTTCCAGACACTTGAAGCATCAAATTTCACGATACGACACGTCGTGTATTCCCAAAAATATACTTGTCTCTGTCATGCAATTAAGACTCTGTTGGAAGACTGCAGTACTGCAAGTATGTCTGTGAACGAGACATCACTATTTTAAAAAAAATCTTTTAAGGTTATAATATAAATCAGATGTAATACAGCCGTCACCAATAGATGAAATGTATTCAGTGTAAATATATCGAATCTAGATATGCTATAGTCCTCAATAAAGTTTTTGACTAAAGCACTACATTAAAAAATTTAATAAACAACGGTCCAGCAAGTAATACTATTTCTTGATAACAATTCTTTATAACCATGTAAAAGAGATATCAACAGACATTCGAATGAACCAGAGTTCAAAAAGAGCCTTTTGTAATGATGACGAAACAGTGTTACACTGTTCGAGCTTCCACATAGGCGAGCAAAACGGCAATATATCCTGAATTATTAATAAATTGTTGTTTTGTAAAATATTGTAACTAAATCATAACTTAATCTGTCATTTTTTATCCAGCTCATCTATAGTTCTTGCTCCATGTCCTCAGACCTAATGCGCATACAAGTTGGTTGCCCCACCTCCACTCGTTATGTGTATGCAGCCGCTGTTTCACGGCCACGAATTTACTCCTCATACTCTTGTCCCGATGAAGAGATGCACCGGACCGGTCTTTTGACCATGCACCATTATGCTTAAGAAAAGAAAAGATATAAAGAGAAAAAATGTGACTTGCTCAGCCACTTAGTTTAATCGATGAAGTATCCTGTGTATCCATGTACTGAGAATTAACAATATCGCCAGAGTTTATTCTACTCGTCGTTGAACCTAAAGAGGAATCGAGAATGCTGATAATACAAAGAATATGACCGGATATTAAAATAAGCTCGAATATTAATTTCTAGTGATAAATACATTATTATGACTTACATTATTATGCAGGAATAAAAAACTACATGGATGGCCGTAGCTTAACGACGTCAGTTTTACACAAAGAATAGTATTCATTGTAAGAATTTTTCTTTTTAATTAATATGACAACACCAGTATCTAAGAAACATACATTTAGATTATATTATCAAAATATATTCAAATAACGTTTACCATCTTCCCAAGAAGCAGTAGAAATGTAATAATTTTTCTAGGAGAGAAAATTTTCTAACAGAAGAACGCCATGTGGTGTGAAATTTAAAAAAGTAGGGAGACCAACTAAGCAGGTATTAAGTTTCAAAGTTTTTTTTATTTACTACTTTGCACATAGCCGGAGGGTATACGTGACGAGCACCTGGAACAGAGGAAAACTTTGCTTACAACTTTATTATTTTCAAACGTCAGACAATCCGTATAATTGGAAAATTTTCATATTTTCCTTCCCAGAAAAATGCTTTACAATATTTCTGTTTATATATCAAATATTGCATATTTTTTAATTACACATTTTAGACATCATAAACATCCATGTCTTCGATATTATAGAAACCAATACATCTATTACAAAATCAACTTATGAAGCTGTATTTTTTACATTTGTTTTGCTTAATATAAATTATTATATTATGACCTTTTCTGTGAATTATATTATTTAAGTAATTCTGTATTTAGCAGTTTGAAGTATATTTTGATACTTGATATAAATATATAAAATACTTAAATACTTTAATAAATAAAACACAATTTGTTTGTACTACTTCCACACGTTTAAAATGATCAGGACCGGTTTTACTAATCACGAGCATTATCAACTAATGGCCGGTCCTGATTATTATAAACATGAGAAAGTAGTACAAACAAATTGTGATTTATTTGTTAAAATATAATGCCTTTCCACCAAGAATTGACAATTAACACCTTAAAAGTGACTCAAATACTTGTTGAAATTTTAAAGATAATAGAAAAGTTGTCATAATCTAAAGCTCCAATTTTCCGGTCACGACAAATTTTTTGTCAACTTATTTCGTTATTTCGGAACACATTTAATTAATTTTGTATGAAAGTTCGTCCGGAATAAATGTAGAACATGTGAATAATACAAGTGGTCAATATCATTCTCCATGACGTCAGCCATTTGTTGATGGCATTAATAAAAATTACTTGTAGTGAAAAATATTGAACGAATTATAAAATGTTTTAATAATATCATTTGACTGAATAGTAATGAAAGAATTCACTTTAATTTATGGAAGAAAATCAAATTGAAAATTCCATTTAAGTATTCAAATAAAATTCACAAAACACAGGTGGAAATCCACAAAATCCTAGGTCATTACTCCGTAAGACAAAAAAGCTCCCCCACGTTTCCGGTGAAAAATTGCAACATCTGCGACCTCTGCGATTTGAATATCGACTCACTTCACTCGAGTCTTTTCTCATCGCTTTTTTATGCACGTCACTCTTCAAGAAACTTGATTATAATAAATGTCAATCAATTTTCCCCGCGATTTTATAACGCCGCAATACGATAAATTGAAACGTTAAGTTTCTTAGAGAGTTATCATACGTTTTCACGCTATTTAAAATGGATATTTTACTGATGGATTCAGCTGAAAATGATATTGCTAACTGAAACTGATTGTGATTAAAAATTAAAATCATGGTATTTTGGCTGTTTTTTTCAATACCGAAACAACAGGTTAGAAAATGAAAAACATCGTAATTAAAAATTAGTAAAACAAAATCTTAATGTAAATGTTTTTAATTTGAAAACAGGCATGGCAAATATTTTCAATTAGTGACTGTTCGTCCAACAAGCGTTCAATCTGAATTAGTTGAACCCGAAATCTGCAGGTCGACTTATTTGCTCGTAGATCAGATTGATAGATTCCAGTATTGATGAATTTAAAGGTCATATTGTTATTCAAAGAAGTAGTAAATTTAATATATTTATGAAATTATTCATTTATGATTATGAATGCTTGTTATACAATCGCTTAGCTTAGGATAGGACTAGGATAGAAGTAGCGGTTGGCTAATCGTCGATTGATAATTAGGGCTTGGTGGGTGGGATATAATTTAAGACAATACATATATCCATGCATTCGAACAGAAATAGATTGAAATATTAATTTACGAAAATGACGTTGAACACTCGATCACGGATTTAAAAGATTATTTGATACCTACATAATTATGACATACCGCTTTGATTTATTACTGGCAATAATATTTTTGTGATTTTTATATATTTTTGTAATACCGACATTCAATATAAAATATCAGCATTCATTTATTCATCCTGTATTTTAGTCCTGATAATTATAAAAAAAACTGTTATATAAGTACAACGCTCAAGTCAATATTATTGGGCCAAAGAAAGAAAGAATTCCAATCGGTCAATATATTTGTAAGAAATACACCATCTTACCTTATCTATTCCAATGATCATGAAAATAGAGGGAGAAATTAGCTTACTTCTAGGCTTTTTTCGCTGACCTTACGGTGCGACGGATTCGAATATCAGAATGAACACTTTCGTATGTTGATATTTTTAGTCGATTTATAGATTTAAATTCAGAAGAATTTATCTTTGTAATGTTATCAACTCTCCCAAAATGAACTGGAGAGATAGAGAGGTTAACCGATAACCAGCCTTTTACCCTAACACTTACAACTACTTTTCATAAAAATCTTATGATGATACCTCAGCAGTCCATATAATCCAAACTTGGGGTGAACATAATTAAAAATCCATTCTTAAACAAAACCTTCTATACAGATCTTTTCTGAAGACTGAAACTTGATTTAAAAACTGGTCAAAGCTTCACTCGGAGCAATAATTAAGTGAAAATGTAATTAAAAATGATTTTTTGTAGAGTGAGAACATGAAGATATGAAGTTTTATAATCACTTTTGGTTTTAATCAGGTGTTAACTGTCAATTCTTGGTGAAAAGACATTATATTTAAAAAATAAAACACACAATCAGGACCGGTTTTGATCAGCACGAGCATTATCAACCGATCAGTTATCCTGATCAGGTCCTGATCATTATAAATATGTGGAAGTAGTACAAATGAACTGTGTCTTTTTTTTTAAATAGAAGTTTTATAACTTGAAGACCCATTTTATAAAATAAGGGAATCATTCAAACTTACTATATGGTGGAAAATGTTATTTTTCAGTTTATTCAACACATTTTTTCATAAGGAAATATATTATTCTTTTAGACGTTTTCACAAGTAACTCACATATTAGAAATATGTAGCTTATTTTTATGTTTGTTAACTACTAAATTTGAAATGGTAAATCTTTAATTTTTACCATTTTATAAGATTTTTAGGCAACAATTCACTTTTTTTCACTTAAATCATTGTCTTGTGGAAAGTGAATGTGAAATCAACAACTTCATGTACACGACAGTTGATAAAGGTGGACTGACTTGTTGAATAGCTTCATAGATGGTCCATTTATTACAAATCGAAAAGATAATACAAATACATTTCAATGTAAAAATCAAAGATGTTTTGTATCTCTATCCTACTGGTTTTCTACGCTTATTTAAACGAAATTGAACAGTTTATTCAGGTGAAAATTCATGGTATTCTCAAACAAAAATATCATAAGCTTAATAGACATTCATAGCGTGTTTTATGTGTTCATGTGTTCATGTGTTCATTTGTTAGTTATAACAATTGTTCACAGAAATTGTCAAATAGTATTTGATTGATATTTTTTTCACAACGTCAAAATATCAACATAGTTGAGTGCAGTTTGTTTTCGGCAAACAGAATTAAAAGTTTTGAGATACCAACATCGTTCAAGCTTTATTTCACGAAGATACTCTACGTCAATTAATTTAAAAATTATTAACACATTAAAGAATACTATTTGGGATGAAATATTTAAAATTGACTAGCTATAACATCTAGAAATAACGTTAAAATTGACATCATCATATTGCATGAGACAGTAATATTTTCTCAAATACCCTATTTGGAAGAAAAATGTTTTTAATGCATAAAAGATAAATGTTTTGTGTATGATAGCTTAATTTTAATAACAAATGGACATATAGTATGAAATTCTTGCATTCAAAAGTTGATAAAATAATAATAAATATAAATATCAATATAAAACTGGTTCTTATTGAAAGCTAGATATAAAAGAATTTTTCCTATGTTTACTTTACTTCAGTTGAAATATCCGTGAATGGCCAATTACACTATTAAACGTTCACCAATATGTTTAAATAATTAAATTATTCCAAAAATGACGCTGGAGGTAGTAAATTCATTTAAAGAAATTTCCATATGAAAAACCATGCGTAAAAAAACCTGCTGTCACTAGATATCAGGAGCCAAAACTTACAATTTATTTGATTTCCGGTTTTCCCGGTAAGTCCGGTACTTTCCATTTTTTATTCAGCTTAAGGTCGAAAACTATTCGGGTGCAAATTTATCAAAGGCATTGCCTCTGCCATTGTGTGGGTTTCACAATATGTGTAAGTACTTTAGGATTTATGTAGTGTGTGTGAGTAAGAGCTTTGATAAGGAGAGTAACAGTCAAAGCTCTATTTGAAGACGTAAAAAGAGCTTTTATTCATTCTGAAGTACGTGGAAATTTTTTTTTGGAAAGTTTTCACTTCTGGCATTATAAATATTGTCGTATATTAAAGTTATTTAATGAAAACACTGAACAATTATAATAGTATGCAGTTGAACTTTATTTATTTTAACAAGACCTATGGTTTATAAATCTGCGACCCGGGTTTCGCTTCACCAAGTAATAATATAATAATATATTGCCACTGAAGAATTATAAAAGAATTTTAGCTAAAATCACGTATTTTTTTGAATACAATCATGATATGGATACCCATATGTCAATTTTGGAAAAGCGAGGTTACTTTAAATGGGTTTTTTCAACCATAACAGCTTGTAATGTGAAGTATATGGACTCATAATTCACCAAACGAGTTGTTATTCAGTTGCTCAACTTCTCAAAAAACGGAATGATAGTTGGCTTATCACTTTCGGTGAGCACCGTTTTTTAATGATGTGAAGTTAGCACTACACAAATCCATGCCTTGGGACAAAATTCAAAAATCATTTTATGATGTTTTCCGAGACTGGATTTAAAATAGCGGACGTTGCAACCAAATGATACCAACACCAAAGAACTTTGAGCATACGGCTACAAGACGGATAATGAAAAGAAAATAATAAAAATAAACTCCATAGAAAATATTTACATGTTTTAATTGTTTCATATTTGATAAAAAGACATTAACTAAAAATTTTGAATTCAATAAAAGCCCTTATGGACAGATACGTACTCTGGAATAAATTGCATAATGTTTGATAATTAATTGATGTACAATTTCAAATGTCAAGAAAAATGAAGAGAAAGAATACTCAATGAAAGTAAAATAAAATATAAATTCAATTTAAAAAAAAATTAGCTTACAAAAATTTTAAATTTCTAATAGACCAAAACACTTTTAGATTTAAGAATAAATGTTCAAAAGTTGATTTAAATGTGCGTTTATTAATATTATTATTAAAGTTTATCCTAGGATTTATTGATTGAATTGGCATTTACTTGGTAGAACTCCATTATAATAGGTTAAAATAACAAAGTATTTAGTTCTAAAAATTTAATTATTTTTTATTAGCTATCGACTATCTAATAAGATTTTGTAGAATTAAATACTTTGCTATTTTATCCTATTTATCCTAGGAATTCGGTGGTATGTTACAAAGCCACCAAAATTTTTGGAAATTTGAAAATGATTTTTTATTTATTTAAAATTATTCTTGGTCGATTTTAAACAGTGACATCGGCGTTCGGTGGGACGAAAAGATGGTCAGGGCCGGAGCAATTTAATAAATTACATTCGGGCTAGATAGCAATAATGTAGTGCGTACTAGCCTCAGATGTAATTTATATGGTCGAAAGGTATAATAAGACCCTCATATATACAGGATGATAACGCAGCAGTAGTAAAACTGGAGCCCAAGTGCCGACTCGTAATTTGTAAGATCAAGAAAGGCCAGAACAGGTTTAACTGTGTCGACAGTTCTGAAAATTTGCTTAAAAATCGTACATTCATTTAAATTTGAACTTTTATAGTAAGACAAGGATTAACCCGTCCAAATAAACTGTGCCTATCTTTGAATTAAAAAAAATTCTAATAAATTAAAAATGTACTGTTTTATATAAAGAAAGTCTTGCGGTAAAAATAAACACATATGTACATAAACATGTTCTTTTCCAACTCTATTTGCTGTTAATGAAGAGCATATAGTCTCGTATTTGAACATTTCATCAGAAGTTGCTTTCCGAAAGAATTTGGTATTATTGGAGAGGATAAAGATATAAGGGTTGAGATAGTAAAGTATTAATAGTTAGTCAATTGCTCATTTTGTGTCGTGTTTATAACCAAATGGGTGAAAGGAAATGATAATATCGGATACATCCATTTTTTTTAACACAACTCCATAAATCGATTGATGAATAAATTTATGAAATTTTCCGTATTAGGATTCAAACCTGTGAACACCGCAGCTTAAACAAAAGTTTTGACCAGGTGGCTACAGGCCTAGAAACGTTGCGTTTAATTATTCCCGTATAATGTAATATACACTTTTTTATTCGATATAATGGTTACACAATATTGACCACAGCCTGTCTACAAAGCATTGAAGCAAATCTGATTTTCACTAGATATAAGTTTAGAAAATTATGTTTATGAGAATATTTTATTTTAAAATTCCATAGCGTAAATTAATGTTGTATAGACTATCACCCACTACGGCTTCACATCATTTTTACACGATGAATTCCAAATGGTAACAACGTTATTCGTGTTTCCAATTTTTGACACATGTATTTTCTATTCAGTAGTAAATATGTATATAATTTATGTATACCACACACTCAATGATTGAGGTTTTGCTTAACAAATACGCATTTTCAACTGACGTAATAGCAAAAATAACATAATGTGAATTTGACATCCAAAATTAATTAATCTATTAAATACGAAAGAGAATATTTTTTCTTTTTACGACGACCTTATACCCTTTATGGCTACAATGAATTATCACCTGCTACATCTTCAAAATATTTTTAACCTTTATCGCCGATAAAAAATCGCTTCGAAGCCTTCTCGTAAAAAAGTATTTCGATTCAATTATTTTCCACTTGGATGCGTTTATAAACAACACACACACCCTGTATGAGGAAGCGAACCGTACGGAAATTATACACAAACATCCATCAAATTAAACTCATTTTACCGCAGCAATTGAAAAACGTCGTTATATTTGCCTGGAAACGAAAGAGAAAGAATATTGTCAGTGTGTGATTAAATGGTAAACTGTCGATGGCGTGTTTGCGTTGGTTAGTATTTTGATAAACTCGCCCATCTGATGAAATGTCCGGATAAAGAATTTTCCTTATTAAAAAAGCTAGAGAAAATTTAATCAAAACGACATTTAAGCAATTTGTTGTACTAATCTACAACTTAATCTGAGAGGAAAGATAAGACCCCGAAGAATCACTTTGAGTAAAAAATAACATAGGGTCGAAAATATTTATTTTATAAGAACGTTGCCTAATTCAATTATATTGATAAAAGATAATTGCAATAATCAATTTTACTATTGTTAAAATGAATTATTTTACATCGTTAGTTTGTGTGATTAACGTTTATATAATAGTTAAATTTATAGAATAGTTATAAAATCCATTTGACCTATGTATCTAACAATGTGGCACCAAGAGTAAAGTACAGATTTTTTGATAATGGCCGCTATCGCTCATCACTAGCATTAAACTGATGAAAAATATATTATGGACTAATGACGAGTTAAACAAAACAATTGGAAAAAAGATTATGATAAGAATTTAAAGAAAGTTTTACATTTTTTTTAAAAATAAAACACAATTCATTTTAAGAATTCTCAAAAATTGAAATATTTTGTTTGGTTTGATTGATTGACGAGGAAAATTGTTTTTTGTTATAGTAAAATAAGCCGATTTATTTAATGAAATGATTTGTATAATAAAACATACAATAGTATGTAAATAACACATTGGTTTTTTCTCTCAATGAAAAATTAAATTAAATAAAACATTAACTCGTTGATTTTTTTGAGGACTAATATGTGCATATTATTTGATATACTCCTCAAAAACAAGTAGAGTTTTATCTTGTGCATAAAGTAATATTTTACGAATAATGAAACACTACATATTTAAAGTTATAAATAAATTTACATATTTTTTTATAGTATTTTTTGTTGATTGGAAAATATTAGATAACTCCACTTACCTACTTTTTGTGGATTAGATTAAATGGTATTCAAGTATGGTTGTAGTGTATTTTAAAAATGGCAAAATATTATAAAGATTTTTTGCAAGAAAGTTATTTTAAGTTTCTGAGACTCCAAATTGTCTAACAAAATCTCTACTGATGGATGAAGTAGATTTGTGGAAGTGGATTTGACGATAAATTTACTATTATATTCAGTAAGTATAGAAACATGTAAAAATGTTTGTTAGTTCAATCAATATCAAGTGCAATAATGAGATACGAAAATGCGATCAAAAAACGTGACAAAATCGCAAGAATATCATTTGATCTTAAGTTTTCAATAAAAGAAAAACAATTAATTACCTCGCTTTTTCATTCGGTAGAAAGGATCTTAAAAGAACGAGCGCTTACATTATACGTGAAAGCATTTGGAAATGTAAATAATTTTGACGAAAGTGTTTTTCTATTGAAGAAAAACGTAGGGGAGGAAAAGCACATAAATAACACTCACCGATTTCCGGTGCAGCTTTTTAAGGTATGACCAGGTTCGTTGTGTTCTGGCGCAAGAGCTTTCAACAAACAAGAGCGATACAAGAAAAGCTTGCACCCTTTCATTGAAGCTTTTTAAAAGGAGGGTGGTGGTGTGACCTTTGGGGAAAACGTAAAAGTATTTCGTAATGAATAGTCTGAAAGCATTTGATGCGTGATGTTTTTATTTTTTAGGGTGTCATTTGATCTTTGAAAATCGTATCAAAAACCACTCGAGTTTCCTCTATGTACGAAACAATTCAATGTTCATAATGTAAGGACCCACATAAACAAAAATGAAAATAATTGAGGAGGTACTAATGATTATTTATTATATTTGCTACAATGATGTATTTTCAGAATAAAGACGATCGTATGGTTCAATACGAATACTGTGAATCGTGCAACCTAAGAGCGAAATAAAATTGAATGGTGATGTTTTTTTGAATGGACCGTTTTTTTGATCCCAATATTTCGGGATTCAAAATTTCAATCCCGGTATAGGTCATAAAGTGTAATTTCATGTGCTAAATTGTACATTTAATTGATGTCCATTATTGCTTCAATTAAAAATGTAAATATGATTTTACATTTTTTTGGGCATTGGAATGGTGGAGTCGTTTACAAAAAAGAGAAAAAGTTAAAAATAAATGTAATGATCAAAATCGTTAAATATTTTTATTTTACGTTGTCCTCCATTTCAAATTGGATAAAAACAGCTGTTACAAAATTTGAGATTGAAGGAAACCACAGAACATTTATATCAAATTTATAAGTATTATAAAAAATATTTACGTAAACAAACTGAGATACCTGTTATAATTAATCAGCAAGCTTTAATTTTATATATGAGCTATTTTTTTATCATTTACAGTAAATCCTGAAATTCTGGGATAACGGGATTGAATAATTGTCCGGGATCCCGAGATTGAAAGCTCTAGTGATGATATCAGGCGTCTATAATAAAAGTATAACTTGATTTGACCATTTTAAAATGTTAGCAGTAAGCGACGTTTTGTGTTTTCCGTTTAAATAATAAGTTTAATTGATAGTTTACTGTATCCATCGTATTGTATTTATAAATAACAACACATTGCATTTATTGCGCTTTAAATAAAATAATGTTTTTTCATCTAGAAGAATGAGTATTTATAATGTTTTTAAGTCTTCAATCGATTTATGATTTTGTTTTCGAAAGCGTGAATGTTTGTGGTATGTATATAAAATTCCCTGGTTCCCACCTGATACTAAAAATAGAGTTTGAGCTAGTGAGAAATAAATAGTCCTTGTAGAAAAAAAATTCTGAGATAAACTCCATTATAAGACCATATACTTTACACCGGGAAAAGACACGATTAAAAAAAATATCTAATCTCTCTAATATAAAATATATATATAATAATTGCTTTGGTTGAAAACATGCTGTATGTTTCATTGAAAAGAATATATTTTTCATTAACTGTATATTAAATACGAATATCCGTGACCTTGTATTGTAATAACATATTTAATATTTGTAATATGCAAAATCAAATAAAAATATAATTATGTTTTTAGTGTTACACCTCTCATATTGAGTTTCTTTGTTTCGGGAAACATCAATTAAAGTAAGATTAACGAGTGATAAAAAACTGTATAATGCTGATACATTAAATAATTTAATGACCAGTTTTATGACATATTAAATACACCACCATTTTGTAACCGTATTCCACCAAAGCCACGTCACTACACATAAAATGGAAAAACTTTTGCCTGTAACAAGAAAAGTTGTGAGGTAACATACAGTACATACGCTACGTTACTAGTTTTGAAAGGTTTTAATTCATGTTTTTAAAAATTGGGAAAAAAGGTTTTACGGATTTTTGTTCGTAGAAAACAAAACGCGTAGAAATTAGAGCGGGGAGAGACTTCGAGACATCATACTTCTACATCAAAAAGAGCTGAATCTAAAAACATACTAATTTAAAGAAAAATAACTTATGGGTGAAGTATTGTCTTATTTATTATAAAAGTAAATAAACAAATCAATGGATATCTAAAAAATCTTAATAATCTGAAGAGCACTTAGCATTGATCAACTTTCAACCGCTGATTAAATAAATGACAATGCGTATTTGAAAATATTTCATGACTTACAAATACCTTATTGTTCGGCTTTGTGTTATTATACAATCACTAACCCGGTTTCGTCAGCATCTGCTAAATCTTAAAAATATTGAAAGATCCCCAGATTCTTAGAAGGAGATGCCCTCACTGAGAAACACTAAAATCTTTAGAATGATTAACTAGCATTTAGTTTATTTGTTTAGAAGTGTGTTGGATAAAACGATAGTAAATACTTTATGATCTTCCATAGGATAAAATTTCTCTTTATATGAAACAGCAAAGTAATAAATTCGTTTTAGAATAATTGTCAAGCCATACTGGCTGATGGAATAAAAATGTAGCGATTGGGCTGTTGGAAAAGTAACTGATGAAGAAGCTAGACGAAGGCTAATACCTGCATAAGTTACAGAATTGTTGTGTGTGTTTTTTATTTTAGATTTAATTAATGTTATCATTCAAATTTACTTGTAGCATTTTATAATTAATCCGTCCAGTTGTATTTTGCTGTTTCAGAAACATGCACTAAGTACCACGACCCAGTTTTACGTTTTGCAAAACAATCTGGAAATATAATAAAGAGTACAAAAGTGGAATAAAAACAAAGTTAAATTGAAACTGTCATTACTTAGATATTGTTAGTATTACATTGGCTCTATTTTCTATTAACTATTTTTGATTTTAACATTGATTTTTTTATTATATATTTATATGATTGACAAAATAAAAGAGTTGGAGCAGCAATTTATTTCCGATTCGATAGTAAGCAATCATAGAATAAAAATAAATTAAATTATTGCATATTAAAATCGTAAGATGTGTTTTTTGAGTTTTAACAGAGAGATTAAGCTTTTTTTACAAAAATGCTGATTATAGAAGACAGTGTTCATTTTCGACTGACGACAAATAGTAATTAAACATTATTATGGGAGAGAAAAATGGTAAAATCAGACCAACATCATTACGGTGATTGAAATATATTCTATTCAAACAATGCCCCATCAACTATGAGTTTACTTGAGATTAACAGATTGTGAATTGATGAGTTACCAAATGAAGTAACTGTTTATTAACAATTATTAGGGTGAACGTAGTCTATTAACTGATTCAATACTTTTGTTATGTATGCTAAACACTATACTAAAATGTTTATAGGTTTTAAGAAACGAAAAAGGTGTGCACAGTGATAATAAAAGAATACTTAAGAAAAAAGTTAGCGCGATAAAAGGAAATTGGATTGTGTAGTTATCCAAAAGAATACGAATAAGTAGGACTACAAAAATAGTCCCTTTAACTCCATATTATTTGTTCCTTTAAGGAAGTAGTCACATATTGTACAGTGTTCCAGGAAATATATACAGCAATAAAAGAAACACCAAAAGAGATACGTTTTCAGGAATGATTATAAAAAAGCAAAACTGTTATATACAGTTGCTTAACTATGGTTAGCGTATATGGACGTTCTATGTAAAGTACTGTATCTGTAAATATGCTGAGCTTCAAATTTATTACTCATTTTGTTTCGGTAAATATTCTAATGCCAGTCATGGAAATGTTATACTGAAACCGTGTTTTAATATATAATATTATAGAAAATAGAAAATGTCATTCCATTAAATAAATAATAAGATTTATAAAAGCAAAGTTAAGTTACTTGAAGTGTTTCGTATGTAAAATATATAAAAATACCTTGGTATCAAAGTCGGATAAACGCCACTTCCCATGAAAGTCATGTTTTTATTGTTTGTGGTTATGCAAGTGGTGATCTTTTCAAAAGATTCATTAAAAATATCAGAATCCAACGGTTTCATAAAGATTTTTGAATTTAAAGTTGGTAAATAGTTTTGAAGGCGGACACTAAAGTCGATCCAAACATTGAAACATCGTCCACACATTGACCAATCAAGTATCATGGCTGCCGGGCTTAATGAAGTGTGTAGTATGCATGAAATGAAAAATCACCTCTGCTGTACATTTTTATAGATGGCTTACGTCCGACTTTGATGCTTATTAAGCAGACCAACGACTATATTTTAGGGATCTATTGGAATTTTAATGTTCAGTAATACTGTTGTATTCTTTTAGCCACAGTAAATTTACTTGACATTTCTTTTAATATAATTTGCCTGTGTTTTCTATAAATAAATAAACGAGAAATGTTATTTCCTACTTATCATAATATCTACCATATTAAAATCTAAATAGTATCTCGTGTTTTATTGGTATATGCAATATTTCATATCACACTCAATTTTCTTTCATCAGGGAGGATGAGATCTCAGTTTATTACATCCTGATTATGGGAAGTAATTGTCGTCATTTTTATTCAATGAAATTCGATACCATATGGCAAATTAAAATGCCTAAGACGAAAGAACATCGATAATGTGATTTAAATAAGTTATGCTCTATTCGACTGATGCGCTATTATTCAAAAGTTTTTTTTATTTTCACAAATGTGTAACAGATTGACCGCTTAGTTAAATGCAATCGTCAATATCACCTTGTGTCCGCTGCGATAGAAAGTGAACTCAGCCAGCTTGTTTTATTAAATGTTATTTAAACCTGTAAATAAACATTTATAAAATTATCTCCGTTGTCGATTTATAATATATTTAAGTACCTACGTGTATAAATAAAAAAAAACATTTGTTTTACGAGTGGCGACACTTCTAAACGTGTTCATTTTACAGTGGAAAGAAGGTGTAACCATTCATCCTAATAACAGATGTCTCTCGCGTCAATGTTCCTTCGCTTGACAGTTGTGTCACAAGCTTTCTTGCTACTAGCGACATCTACTTCAACCTAATCATTCCTCATGTATTATTCCTGACTTATTCGCGTCGACTTTTTTGCGTACTCTGTTTCATAAAGGAATGTGAGATATAATGCATACATATTTAATGGACTCCGTCAGAATACACTTCAAGAGTGGGGCTGCAAATTGGATCATGATACTGTTATGACGGAAATCGATACAAAGACAATTTGGTAACCATGTTTCTTAAAAAAAAATTCAGTAAGCCATCTTTACTTATATATATATTTCGAACCTATAGGGGTGCCAACATATACAGCGATCATGAGTTACGTGTCGGAAAATCCATCTCAGACTAAGACGTACAGTACGGCCCCCGATTAGAAAGAGGATCGACGTCGACAGACTGCAATTTCCTCGAATTCGGTTGAATTTCGACATCGCTGTGAGAAAGAACGTCACTAGCTGTGTGCATGACCGGCAAAACCCCCAATGCGACACCATCAAATCGGAATGATCCAGCATCAAAGATACAGTTGCTTCAGTCGCTCACGAGGTGCTAGGAGTCAGAAGGAGTGGACAGCCAAAGTGGAAGTTCGACGACACGTGGACGAAAATTGAAGAAAGAGTGCGGCCGAAAGCACTTAGGGACAGTGAGACCGATCCAGACTGGATTGAGGATAGCCGGAAAGACTATCGGTGCCAAGATAAGGTAATAAAAAAATCTGTGCCACTATATAAACGCTGATTCATGGACAACCAGATTGAAGCAGCAGAGGCGAAAGCGTGTAGAAATGATACAAGAAAATTATTTAGAATCACGCGCAAAATTTGCGGTAGACGACCATCTACCCCCGGACCCACACGTATTCCCAGCGGGCAATAGAGTCAAGCGCGGAGCGTGTTAAAAAAGTTTGAAGAGATTATTTCTGCGGATTGCTAAACTGTCCTTCTCCCTTGAACCCCTTTGACATAGCAAACAAAGCCAGACTTGTAGATGTCCCCCGAGCGCCAATCATCTCCAACCGTGTACCGATGCACAGTGAGAACACCTCTGCTGTGCAGCGGTTAAAGAATGCAAAAGCACCGGGCATGGGCGGTATACAGCCAAAGTTTCTCAAGTACGGCCTGGAGGCGCTCTTGCAGCCCTTGCAGCAAGGTGTGGGAATAGAAGCGCTGCCCGAGGGACTGGATCAACGGTGACGTCATTACACTTCACAAAAAAGGTGACCCACTCTGCTGTGACAATTACCGGGGCATAACGCTGCTCAGCGTGCCTGGAAAGGTTTTGGCGCAAATAGTCTTGGCGAGAATAAGGATTCCAGTAATGTGTATTCTCAGGGGAAACCAGGGCGGTTTCTTACCTGGCCGATCCTGTGCGGGCCAAATTCATAATCGTAGATGCCTTCTTCGGCAAAGAAAACAATTCAACAGCTCACTGGCGTGTTGCTTCCCTATGGCACATACTAAAACTGTACGGAATCCCAACCAATATTATCGCCATCATCAAATACATGCACGAGGGCAGTGAATGCTTGTTAGAATTGGCGACGTAAAGACCGAATGATTTGGGGTCTCAACCGGGGTCAGACAGGGCTGTGTTTTGGCTCCGTTCCTCTTTATAATAATTTTCGACTTCATCCTGAGGAAGTCAATTCCCCCCAGTTTGAGGCTATGTGACCTTGAATATGCTAACGACACTGTCATATTTGACAAATCTGTCAAGGATATTCAGGAAACAATGGGCAGACTGCAGAGAAACTCGTATCACATTGGCTTCAAAGTCAATGCGAGTAAAATCAATGTGCTTTGCAACAGTTTTTGTCTGGACCCAGGCTACCCTCTGACGAGCGCGAGGCAAGACATCGAAGGAATCGACGGCTTCACTTGGGGAGATACATCACGGGAGATCCGCGTAAAGAGCTCCCAATCTGATCAGGGATAGCTGGAGCAACCTTTAACTCAATGTGGAAAGTCTGGGACTCACGGTTGTACTCGGTCAGAAACAAATGCCACTTATTCAACGCATGCATTCTGATAGTGCTGCTTTACGGTAGCTAGTAATTGCTCATCACCAAAGCACAGGGTAACCTTATACTGGGCTTTGAAAACAGATCCTTGCGGCTAATACTAGGAGTACGTTCGTTTGATTTTGTGAGGAACTCAGAGGTAATAGAGCGGACAGACCAGCCTTTTGTTACGTCCAAAATAAAAAAGCGACGACGGACCTGGCTTGGACACGTGCTGCGGATGCCCCAGAATAGCCTGAATCCTGCCTGTCTCTTCTAACAACCAGATGGATTCCGTCGCCCTGGAAGGCCGCTGATGACCATCCATAGGATGTATTCGGCGGAGCTACGGGACGCTGGGATGACCAAGGAGGAAGAGGCCATATGCTCCGAATATAGAGCGGATATGGTTAAAAAACCCATCACTTTTTACGAGTCAGTTTAAATGTACTGTAGTAAACAGTTCACCGTCGGCTTAATTTCCTTAAAAGTCATACGCAAATAATGTTATTATTAGTTTTGAAAAACGCTCTAAATTCTGTTATAAATACAAATATGATCATACGTAATACGAACCTTGATTAGGCCAAACTACAAAAAATATCTTTATTAAATGCCGGTTGAAAATTGTTATTTTTAATGAGCTGTATTATATATTCTGATGCATTTGTACAGGTTAAATATATTGACATGTTTTCCAATACAAACACTTTGAAATCTGTTAAAGTTTGTTCTTGATTATAATCTCCATAAGTTGAGATACTAATAATGGAACGGAGTATACTTAATGTGTCAAAGCTTAGTATAAAGTAGGGTATGTACCTACATCGTGTATAATATACAGAGCTGGACTAAGAGTCCGTAAAATTACCCGCTTGCCATTTAGTGTAAATAATATGATTATGAATATTAATAATATCCACGTAAGTAATTTATATATTTATAACGATTACCAAATAACGATTTCTTGTAGGACTGGGTATTTTTAATTATTTTGCTAAACTTTTAAACATGTGAAAATACATAATTTTTTTAAATAACAATCAAACACGAGATTTGATCAGCATGTGAACATTAATTGATGTTTTACGCAATAAATCCTACTAATATTAAATATATTGTCCAAACGCTTTATTTTTTCTAAAAAAGGGGTCAAAATAATTTGAATTTTTCTAACTTTCGACAAGACAAATCTCTCTTGCGGAAGTAAAGGCGTGGTCTTACGTTCACCGCCATGAGTCTGACCTGGCGACAGAATTAAGTACGGCTTGATCGGCCGCCGAAAGACGAATGATTAGAATATATTTTAAAAATTCAAACGTGGCTTTTCCAGAATTCACCAATGTATCACGAAATAAGTCGAATGATACCCGAAGATGCATCAGTGAATTCAAGGAATTTCAGCAAGTTAGATACTAGAAACACACAAGTAGTAAGCTATCTGACCCTTTATGCCTCTAGCAGTTAAAAATTCTAAGGATGTTGCTGTATGTTTTAAGATAAACTCGACCCTTGGCCTGTTGACAGTATCAAGAACCGATTTTTTCTTAAAATTACTTTTTCGCGAAAGGCGAGTGACGACTGATTGTAACCATTAAAGACCTAGGGATCACCTAACAATATAATGCAGGGTCAAATAATAAAATTTTACCGATTAAGTTTTTCCACGTTGGAAATTTATTTTATTTTGCTTACTATCAATCCTGGAATAATAACAGTAACTCATTATGTTTACAGCTCAATTTATGCGTGATTGGGAATTGGGCATAAAAATATCCTCCATTCGGTTCTGAGCAGAAGTGAGTAAGGCATGTTCCTTCAGTGAGCGTCTACCGCAAATGATGTATTGCTCCGCTACTAAACAACAAGTGTTATATTGTGCACCTGCTTCTTCATGCAAATACCTAAGAAACTGGAGCACCCGTTCGACTTGAGCGTGCTAAGATTGTACCAAGTTATAATATTTGCATAATATTGATTAAAAGGTGAACATAGATACTCAGTGAAATTTATATTCAGGTATTCAACGATAGTCCAATCATGTAGCCAATCAGTAAACGCTCTTCTTAGTCGGTTACGGTGTTTACATGTTTGAATCCCTGTAGTGTGAATGTTTTAAAAAAGAAGGTTTTTAATTCTCTTGGATGGTACCAGTTAAGGGCAGGTCATACATATTTCCATACATGAGCTTATTAATTTTTATTTGTATATGGTACATAGTTCAAGCATATAGGATTTTTTTCTAATTGACTCGTATGCTACACTGCGTATTATCAATGATTACAAAGCCTATTAGTGAAATGGAAATGGAAATTTTTGTCTTGTTATGAATATTAGTCAGACTGTTTTATATTTTTGAAATAATAATTAAACAAAAAATAAATGAACATCGATTTATGGACATTAAATCTGATCCACTCATTCACAAAAACATAGTGTAGGTACAACAGTAATTATACAATAACTGGTCTTTTCATTTTTTTTTCCATGTCCTCTCCCAATGTGGAGCATATGGTCTCCTAATGGAGGTATCTTGATAGAATTTTTTCTACGAGAACTGCTTGTCACTCGGTTGCTCAACCTCTCTTTTCTTTTTCGAAGAGAGTAGGGATAGAAGGATAGGGCTATGACAGGATTAGTGGTTAGCTAATCGCACTCGTTACGCCCCGTGAGGATGGGATTGGTGGGAGGGAGGACTTAGACTGCGAACAGAAATCCATAAATCGATTGAAAGATCAATCTATGAAAACCATCCGCACCGGGAATTGAACCCGAGACATCCGTAACCGTAGCCAGCGACGCTACCAACTGCGCCACGGACGCTTTTCATAGCTACATTAATATATTATGATTATTCTGTTTGCATGTGAGAAGCCGAGTTACTGAGTAACGTTAAAACTTATAAGATAGTTCTCTTAAAAGCAATTTTTTTAGGTGTCTCTATTTAAAAGACTGGATGCTCCATAACAGGAACGGACATGGTCGAAAAAAAATGTTAAAATTATTTATTTTTATTTATTCGCCAATTAAAAATTGAAATACAAAGACATTACAGCTGGCGCCAATGCGTCATGCATTTATAATAAAATTAAATAATAATGATAATAAAAACATTTTTTAAAATTTAGAAAATAAGAAAAAATATCATTACGCAGAAAAAATATTTAAAAAACAATACCCAGAGTTCGTTGCTGAAAATGACTACCTCTCTTGGCAATGCTTATATGACTTATAAACCTTACAGTTTCAGCTACGAGGATAATAATTGGGAGCGTCTAAGATAACAGTCTTGAGAGTTCCAGGATTATAAACTCCTCCCCGAAAAATAAACGAAAAATGCTTAAGAATCAAATACGATCTTCGAGCTTCAAGAGAGTTAAACGATAGCATATTAGATTGTGTTTTAATCGTACCCCAATCTGAGTTAGACATTCATATTAATTGTTTAACGAATATTTCAATGCAAAATGCAATATTGAAAATTATTTTTTATATGGAATAATTCCCTCAAACGCTCTTGTGATCAATGAAAAAATATGCATGCATGACATTACCACTACCATTGCCATTAGTATTACAGGCAATAGAGGAAAATTATTTCGTAAAGCACACGTGACTCAGATTGATATATAATAAACATATTATTATATATTTTTTTAAACCACGTCCACTGTGGAGTATATGGCCTCCTAATGGAGGCATATCAACAGAAGTTTTCAACGAAAACTACTTGTTACTCAGTTGTTAAACCTCCCTCTTTCGAAGACAGTAAAGATACGAGGATAGGGTTAGGACAGGAATAGTGGTTAACTAATCGTTCTCGATATGCCCCGTTTTTAGGATCGGAATTAAGATTAATGGGAATTTTGAACATCACAAACATTCATGCCTTCGAACAGAACTTCATAAATCGATTGAAAAATCAATTTATGAAACTATCCGTACCGGTACTTCCATAGCCATGGTCAACGACGTTGACTACTGGACCACGGACCTGACAAATATACGAAAAATTAATTTTTTATTTAAGAATAAGATTGATCATTTCAAAGCTAATGTTAAAATGCCTCACATGTTTGAAAAAAAGTCATTTAATTGAAAGAATTCAAAAATAAACAGTCGAAACTAATTTCGACAGCTATTTAAAAATAGCAACTGAATAAACAAGTGTTTCCGAACTTTTTAACATCTGCTGAACCGTAAAAATATAGCACTCAGATTGTTAATGTTTTCGTATATCGGTAGAAAATTTTGGTGAAATCGGTACCGGTGCGCATACTATTGGTTGGGATCGAAAACTGAACTAATTGATTATTTATTACTTATGAACGGTATTAGAAATGCGAATGTTCATATCATTTATAGTTGGGCTATATATCTATTGAAAAGATCGGCTACGCTGACTTGGTGGCGAATAAGAAAAATTACCAAGACGTAAAAAAATGGGGCGTCATAAAGAGAGCGAGTAGATCTCAATTCATAGAAGTTTTTTAATAATCTGGAGAGATTGATTTTCTTCGCAGTTAAGTGCACGCCACCTTGTCATGGGCATTTTCTCCTGAGACACTCCCAATTAAAGAAAAAAACTGTAGATAGGCTTAAAGTTTGTTGAGCCGTATAAAATGAACGAATGGAAAAGTATTGGTGGGTAGAGAATGGAAAGTACTTTGTTGGGCTATAATATAGCCAGTGAATTTAAAAGTGGTTCCTACGGACCCCCAAGGGTTCTTGTGACCGCTGAGGGGGTTTGTGGCAAATTAAAAATAATTTGGGGGTTTGTGGACAACGTCGGAGGGTCCGCGAAAGGTTTAATATAAAAACATATTTGTGATACATTTTCATTACTATGATAGTCGAAATAAATAAAGTGGTAGTGATTTGTTGGGTGTTAGACCCTTTTGCAAGCAGACCCACAAACTCAGATGAATCCATACTAATATATGAGCAGTTTATTGAATTACCTACGAATGTGGAGCGGAAACCAATGTTTGAACAAGGATACCACATATTCTGATTACAAAAACAGATACCAATTTTATATTTGCATTATGGGTCACTGCATAGAGATTGTTGATTGCCTTTCCTGCCTTGCAAATTACTTTAAATATGAAAATATTTTACTTTTATATCACCATTTACCATTCTGCACATTAAAATTAATTTTATAATATTTCTATTATGCAGTTATATAGAGTTATTTAATTTGGGGGAGTTCATTGTGAGTTTTTTTGCTTAGTTTGGGAACCACTGGGCTATATAAACAAATGCGTATTCATATTCCGGAATTATTCTGACAATATTGTGATACCGAAATATTTTTAAAGAATCCTTCATGATCGTAAAAAAGAAATAAAATTATTTCACGGTAGAAATTACTCGGTGACGTGAGCCTGTATTCAAACCAATCAAAAAGGCAAGAATTTATATTCAAATAGACAAAGCATAGTAAAAACGCAAATTCGGTTCCCATATCGCATTGTGGGGATCCAATTTGCTCGAGCTGGTTTTATCGCGTGCAGTTTACGAACTCGCAATCCAAATACTGATGACAATTTTTCACGGCACGCTAGCCAAATTGAGATGCAGCAAAACGTGTAATAAGCGTAAAACATACCCCGTAGCTATACACACGGTCCGGTTGTATGGAAAGTTATATCGTATAGCTAGGACTGTCTCGTTTATTAAAAATGTTGTGGAGATGTAAAAAAGATAATCAAAAAATATTACACGATTTTTTAGGTCTTTTGAAATGAATTTAAAATGAATTTTGGTATTATCATTTTCTTGAGAAGTTATTTAAGTGCTTTATTTATATAAAGGCTTGAAATGATTGTTACTTTGTGACATATTTATTAAATTAATAGAAATATTTAAGAGGTGGCCGTGTCACCTTTCAGCATCCGCTCAATACACTTGATGCGAACAATGCGCAAACAGAGAGTACGTGTGAAAGCTGTAAAAAATCACTCAACATTTACGCTAATTCTCACATTCATATTATCTCTCTGCCACTTGTCAATATTTGCTCAATGCGCACGGTGTGCCAACAAAGAGAGAGTTAGTGTATGCTGTGTTAGTCTGTTACAATTAGAAATATGAATCACGACCAATAGAAATATTGTAATGGTGTGCAAGCTTCTTGCTGTCTTACCATTCGCGAGTCTGTTCTTAAAATATCCTATAAATTTTACAAGTTATAGACCAACGATTCTTTATCTTCCCTACCTTCATTATTATGACAGTGCAATCCCTAAGAATAATTAGAAAGATCCAGAGAAACTCTCCTCAAAAACACTGTAAATTATATTATATTCCTAACTGTCGCAGTGTTTTTTTGTGAAGGATTTAAAATCTCGTGACTGGTTTCACAGTGGATTACAGACAAATATAATGATCATGTTTATCAACAACAGAAAGAAACATTACAAAAAATAAAGAGATGTGCAAGTGAATACAAAAAAAAGAAACATTGTTTTAAATGTATTAGTATAATAATCGTGTAATAAAAATATTTATCGAAATGAGAATTATTTGTGTAATTCTTTACGATTTAATCTACAAAAGAATATTGCAAAATACTATTCGTTTAATATTATTAATATGTGATATGTTCTTTGACTTCATTTGACAGTTTGATTAAAGTGTTTGTGCTCGATGTTGCTTTTGTATTATCAACTTCAATCATAAAAAAAAAAATGTTTCGTCTGGCATGTCAGACAAAAATATTGAAAATAAATCATAAATTCTCCGGCCCATCGATTTCCTGTCAACAGTCGCAAACACAGTCTGCAATAATCATAGCTTTCACGTCAAATTTAAACTGCTACATCATTATTTTCTCCTACAGTGTCACCCATTCTCCCATTCATACCCCGTTATATCCCCCCCATCAATACACTCAACAATCCGTTCAGTGACGTACCGATTTAATAATTTTTTTTTTCATTTGACTTCTTTAGCTTATTGTTCCAGTTTTCAGTACGGGCAAACTAAATATGAAATGTTGATTTTTTAAAGTTAACTTTAGTTTACCTTCCACCCTTCCGATCCTAAAAACGGGTAGTAGCGTAAACGTCTCACTAATCACTCATCATGTCCTCATTCATTCATGTCATTGTCAGCGTCTGTGGTTTAGTGGTAAGATCTTTGCGCTAACGATCAGGTGGGTACTGGTTCAAATCCCAGCATGGTCAATGTAAAATTTAAATTTTTTCAACTTAAATTTGTGATCTTGGACATTTTGTGACTTAGAAAAATTCTCATCGACTTTATCTCGTATGATTTTCCAATTTTCAAAATATTTGGCGCATTGGCTGTCAGTTGTAATGCCAGATATTTTTAATGAAATAAAAAAAAAATTAAATGTCATAATCCTTTTATACTTACTCTCTACTGAAAGGAAAGTTGAGCGGTTGAGTAACAAACAGTTTTCGTATAACAACTTCTTTTGAGATAAACTCCATTATAAGCTAATATGCTCAACATTGAGCACATGGATACAAAAATTATTGAGCTTTATATTGGGAATGTAAAATATTAAGTCGTATTTGAGAGAGTACAAATATATACATAATTCAAAACGAGTTTTCATGTTTGATAGGAATAACGTCAAAATTATGTGTGCCATCGTTGGACGCCATTGTTGAACATGGAAATCCTCCTAGCCAACCGATGATCCAACTACGGCACTTTACCTGGGGCTTGCAGCCTGGCCAGTCATTTAGTAATCGATTCCTTTCACGCGGCTGACAATTTATTAACAACCAATGTGACAGTTTCCATCCAGAAATTATTATTGCACGTGGTTTAAAATGAATCGAAAGATATCTAGAATTGACTGTGCTTATTTTTCGGTTTGATTCAATTGTTTGGTCAGTAAATTAAATAATTTATCAGTAATGTATCGGAATTGTCAGCATTTATTAGGTGAGTATGTAATTATCGGTATTATAAAACATCACCTATATTTTCAATACCGTAGACTCTGGCAAAAAATAATTAGTTACTGACCATTTGTTCTTATGAACATTTTTTGAAATTTAGTTTCATAATGTTTATGCACTTAATTTCTGACATGGTTTACTTTAAAAAATTTCGCCCTTTTCACATTGTAAATTGTCTTAACAATGCAGTCTTGGAATTTTACACAAAGTTGGCTTAAATTTAAGTTTTTTGATTATAGAAATTACTGATTCACACTATAAATTATAATATTATAGCATTGTCGTCACAGAGTCATTATGTTAGACATATAAGTATTGAACATTTTTAAGTGATGAATTCATAAACTATAATTCGTCATTTAAAAAATGTACTTATTTCATATTTTTCAAATATGATTAAGACCGGGTACACACAGAAAAAAAGCATTCTCATTGGTCGAAAATGTTCAAACTTGAACCATTATATCGTGATAAATAAAAATTGCATCATTTTATAAATGCAACATAATATCTTTCCATCACTTACTCAAAGTAAACACATTATATCTAAACAAATATATGCATTAGAGTTCTGCACGGGCCTGAATTTCACAAAATTACAGCGTCCAAATCCAGCAACTTTAGGCCCGACGAGTTTCAAGATCATACTTGTTACCCGAACTCAACCAGAAGCCCCGATTTTTTTCTCAGCCCAAAAAAACTCGATATTTTCAATATAGAAATTCATTTATACTTTTCAAACAATATAATATGTTATTATTTTCATATTTACAACAACATTCATAAAACATGTGAAATAAATTATTTAAGTTATAAATATTACCATCTTATGGCTGAATCATGACCCAAACATAATCCGAAATATTTTCCTGAAAATTGAATTCTTTACTCGTGCCAAGCTATAGCCAGAACTTCAATTGTCTCTACCCGCCCAAACCCAGCCAAATGTCGGGCCGGGTACAGGTTCACGGGTAAAGCCCGGGCCCGTGCGGATCTCTAATATAGTGATAAATTACACTACTGGACTCCAATGCAAGTAAAGTAAAAAATGAAGATTTAATTTTTATTAAAAATTATTATGGTTGAATGAAAAAAATGAAGAATGACCTTTTTGAATTTTTATAATAATATTACTGATACATTCGGAACTAGTTGTTCATTAACGGAGATATATGAAAATATTTACATAGCTGACGATTTTTTATTTGTTTAAGTTGTTATATATTGTCACATGACTGTTTTTATGTTACTATTATTTTTGTTTTTTATGGGTTTGTATCAATATTATTTTACCATTTGATTTTCTGAAATAGTTGTAAAATGAGCAAAACTCGTCAATCATAATGTTTGTTGCGCTAAGGTCAAATCGTGTACGACTATATTATCGTCCTGCAGGTATCTCTGTCAACCTCTCTGCATCTCTCATGATGTTATCCGGCCATCTCCTTTGAGGGTGACTGAAGGGTTGAATGCCTACAAGGGTTCATTTGCACACCTTGTGCAGAGCACTGATCACTCGCAACTTTAAACGGCTTTCTTGCTCACTTGCGGTGTTAATTGTCAAATTGTGATGGAAAAGCATTATATTTCGAAGATAAAACACAATTTGTTTTACACTATTCGTTTTCTTACTCTCAAAATGATCACGCTATATACAACTGTTCGAATAGTTCTATATTTATTTATATAGGTAAATAGTAAATTGATTATGGCAACATTTTTAAAGACAAAATTTTACTCCGTCCACTGTAATTTTTTTGTCAAATATTAAAAAAATGATTTCTACCCTTTTCTACATCACAAATGTTTAGCTAATAAAACCGTATGAAGTCTGACGCGAGTTTTCACTTTCCTGATTGGTACGATTGGTTTTCTTGCACTGTTGTTTTTCTTGCTTTCAAACTGACTACGTTATGCCTAGCTGAAATTGTTTAATTGATTCTATATCTATGCCTAGTATTTAAACATAGTCGGCGTCCGTGGCGTAGTTGGTAACGTCGTTGGCTACGGTTACGGATGTCGCGGGTTCAAATCCCGGTGCGGGCGGTTTTCATAGATTGATCTTTCAATCGATTTATGGATTTCTGTTTGTAGTCTGAGTGTTTGTGATATCTAAAAAAAATTCCCTCCCACCCATCCGATTCTCATGGGGCGTAGCGAGAGCGATTAGCTAACAACTAGTCCTGTCCTAGCCCTACCCTTCTATCCCTACTATCTTCATAAAAAAGAAAGGTTGAGTAACTGAGTAACAAGCAGTTCTCAGTCATATGTGAAAACAAAATGGTTTTATAACTATTTTTATACTTCAATTTACCCACTGTGGAAACTATGTGGAGTCTACGAAACGTGCTTTCAATTTCCTGCCTATTTTCCTGCCTATTTTACTATTGGGTTAAGACTAAGTCATAAATTCAAGCTAAGTACTGTTTTAATAAATATTCTGTCAGCTGAAGGCTTGATTGTAAGTGTACAAGAGGGTTCCATTCTATTCAGAAATTATTCGTAATGTGATATTAAATTTGATGAGTTTAATTTAACTTTCAAGAGTAACTCTAAAGTGACCATATGGCCTTCTACTAGACGAATGCGTGCAAAATCTCTTCATGAAGCACGTGCAGCATTGGTTTACTTGTTGATATTGTAGTTACCCCTAGTTTGTGATGCTGTCAAAGCATACAGCCGGTAAAGTGAAAATATTTATTTTTTATCAGTCAACACTTTTGATGCTTTGGCTCAATGATTATCTTTTCAACGAAACCAGCAATAAAGAAAATACAATGTTCTTGATTTCATTATAATATTTATGATAAGTGACAACTGTTTGATATGGTTTCCATGAATTACTTGTCAAACAATGCTATACTGCTGTACTGAATACAAATAGACCTTTTCAAATCCAAAAATAAATATGCGTGTGATTTACGAATCGATATTGTCTATTGCGGTCTATTTAGTATACAAAGCACCGAAAATCCAAACAAATGACAGTGTAAACAAACAGTTGAGAGTTTATCAAATAAATACACGTGATTGGCATCGTACGATTTTTGTTCAGTTCAAATAAATAACAGCAATTTAGATATGTTTTATTATATTGTCAAACAACTTTGATGTTCATTTATATTGTGTTAAAATTACGCTGTTGGAAAATGTAATTGACTTTCCTAAGCCGATAATAGAAGCATTGAATTTGTATAGAGAGTTTAATAAATTTTGCTTTATGCCGGCATTGTATGCTATAACTATGTACATAAATTAAATGAGTAAAGGTAGGTGAGTTGTTTTCATATTTATCGACAGCAAAACAATAAAATTTTCATGAATTAAAATATCCAACACGTCATAATTACCTTAGAAACTGTGTTTTATTATATGTATTTAATTAATATATTTGTTGTATACGAATGAGTCGATTTGAATAATAAAATTTTCATATTATATGCTTATATTGTATGTTATACCAATAGTTAGTAAAGACTTACAATTAAATCATTTATAACAAATACATTCCACAAAAACCAATTCTTTCACTAAAAATGAAGAGATTCTACAAAATAAAATATATTTTAACATTGAAGAACAACATTAGAAAAAAATATTTTCAAATAAATAAACTAGTTTTCATTCAATCAATAGTTGCACGAAGATATAATGAAACCTTACTGATTCTTCTACCCTATATTAGGTCACCTATATTGTCTTTGATTCACGCATTAGAATACATTACACAAACCAAACCAGACCAAGCCTAACATAGCCTACTACAACTTAACTCACTTTGTTAAAAGAATCCGTGACTAAGTGGAAACTATTAAAATCAATGTTTGAGTGTACTAATTAAATACTATCTAATCCAAAGTGCAAACTATCGAAATAAAAGTTCAAGTGTACCAAGTGAATACCATCAAACACAAAGTGCAATTATTTATAACCCATTAGTAAAAAATACATTTCGCAACATGAGTACTATAGTGTATTAAATCAAAATGTATAGTTTTGAGATATCAGCGTTTCATGTTACAAATTTATTTTAAAATCGGTTCCTAGGTATCCCATTGAAATAAAAAAAAATTAATACACCAAAAATAAACATCACATTAAATCGTTACCATATCTTAATAATATAGAAAGCAGTCAACTTAAAAAATATTTTGAAAATAATTTAGTGAAGTAACTGAATTACAACACATTTCACATTTCATTTGAGTTACTACGTGAAAGCAATAATTGAATAAAACTGCATTATTAACTAAAAAACTATAATTTTTAACTTAATACACTATAGTACTCATGGTGCGATGTATCAACTACGTCCACTGTCAACATCGAGCATGTCTAAGGCAGTTGTTTTCACGAAAATGGGTTGTATCAGTTAGTTCAGCTTCTCTTTTTCAGATGGGGCTAGGAGAGGACGTGAGATAATTGACTCCATGCGTCCCGTTTTTAGGATAGGATGGGAGGATGGGGATATAAACATGATAAACATCCATGCCTTTGAGCTCAAATCCATAAAGCGATTAATAAACCAATATGAGAAAATGTTCGTTTGGGGATTTGAGCCCGTGGCGAGTGTACTGAGTAGGACGGACGTTATGACTTCGCTTGAATCATTCGATATTTTTTAAGGTACCAAAATAATACGAATTTTTGCCATATAATGAATTCAGAGGTTAGTAATCTTTATAGGAAGGTCATAGGTAACACAAAAGTAATTAAATTTGGATTATTGAGATTTTGTACACTTCCATGTATTTTGTCACTAACGACCCGGGTTTCGCCTTTCGGCATCTTCAGGCATTCGAGCACACGAATGGACTCGAACTGAGTTCGAGTCCATTCGTGTGCTCCCGTGAAACCCGGGTCGTTAGTGACAAAATTCATGGAAGTGTACAAAATCTCAGTAATCCAAATTTAATATTGAAATTCCATCAAGCACCCTCAGTCGATGTCTTAAATTATACAAAAGTAATTGGTATCTCTCAATCGGCTGAAGGTATGTGATTTTCCGTATTAAAACAAATAAATAAACTAATACCCGAAGATTCAGTGCATCCACCTGGTTGTGTGGGCAAAAGCTAAGAGATTTTGAAGCGGCCGAGCGAGATAACAAGTTGCTAACAAGTGAGTTCCGTAGTCTAGCGCTTGTGCATGGTACGTGACGCCTCTGCAATTCTCAGGAGTCTGGGTTCAACGTCCAACTAGGGACTTTGACTTTTCATCGTTTCGATTAAACTTTAAGAAAAGTCTGGGCTATTCCACAAGATGGTCGCTTTGTTTGCTCTTAATTTAAGACGACTTTATTCCTGGTTATTTCCCTAAACAAATAAATAGAATTTTGAGCTTTACACATTTTATATTTTCTTTTAAATTTATATCAGATATTTTCAGAGTCGTTAGCACTGAATGTACTTTAAAAAAATTAAAGATATATTTGAAGCGAGCTTTATTTTTAACGATAAGATAGTGGTAATCGAGTGTTCCGATAAATATTGATTTTAATTCGGACTATTTTACACTTTATAATAAACTCAGACTTCCTACGACATGTATTATGAAATTACAGTACTTTGTCATATCGTTAGCAAACTGCATAATCTGAATCAAAAAACAGTTGGTTTCTTTTTGTATGTTAAGATATTTTAAAATATAATGTTTGATTACATGCACTGAGTGAAATTGACTGCGAATTCATTTTACTAGTAGACTTATTACTCTAAAGTTTAAATATATGGGTGATACTTTTGTGAATGGATGGTAAAGTTATGAGATTAAAATTTCGCATTCAATTCAACTTGTTATGTTTTTGTTGATGAATCAAAGCTGTGGTCGCAAAGTGTATTATATATCTAAGTGCTGGTTGCGGATTTCCCAATTTTGAATTCAATGCGCAAACGCCACGAGTACGGAACGCATTTTTATTTCAGATAACTTATCTGTAGGACGTCTATTGCTTCTTTCAAAATAGCATAACTTTCTAAGGAAAAACAACAAAACCAGGTTTTGAGACGGTGAAAACAAATGCATTAATTTTTCCATATTTATGTTTTTTGATTATTGTTTTGTAGCACTGATTTTGTTGAATAAAAAGAAAATGTTACAGAGAGCAATTGACCAACTACTAATTCGTTTTACTTTTAAGGTGTTAACTGTCAATTCTTGGTGGAAAGACATTATATTTTAAAAATAAAACAAAATTTGTTTGTACTACGTCCATATATTTATAATGATCAGGACCGGTTTCGCTCATCACGCTCATCACGAAAAAAAAATAAATAAAACCAATTCATTTCTTATTATATCCTCCTCTTTTCACCTTTTCCAAACATGAGGAAGTTTGATGAATTATTCACAACTAGTGCAATAGCACCTGCTAAAATGCTCCATTTCCGAGTACATTATATGTTTTATGTACATTATATGTTTCACAGAGACGCGATTCTGCCAATTTGTTTTATAGAATTACTTCACAAAAGTATTTATTCTATATTGAATGTTCAACTGAATGTTTATTACTGGTGGTAATCGGAAATTTTAAATGTCGAAAGGGCGGAAAGTACGATTCATGACGTTTAAGGAGAGTGAAATATATATAGCCTTTTTCGTCACGTTTTTGTGAATAAAATTCAATTCAATATTATTAGGTATAAGATGTATGGCAGCTGAGTCATGGTCTTTTAAATTGATTATTTTCTAAAATATAAAATACAAATGATAGTATGATAATTTTTTTCAAATATTCACCCGAGCTTGAACAGAAACTGACCGAGTTCATCCGAGCATGTTGAATGTCTGAAGATGAAAAATGATAAATCCCGGGCTGTGAGTGACAATTTTTTTTGAAGTGTACAAAGTGATTCGAATTAGATATTTATGTTCCTTAAAGCAGTCTCAGTCGATGTCATAAATTATATAGTGACGGTTAGATAAATCTAAAAAAAGATATAGTTGACGTCGCTCTCTGGATTTGGTTTTCATATCCTTAACGGAATAAGGATTGTACAACGACTAGAAAATCGGCCATGCTAGAAGTCTGTCAATTTTAAGAATGATGTATTTAAAATAAATAATAAAAAATATTAACGAAATAAGACTTATTTTAAAAATTCAACATTCGAGTTAAATATATTTTCTTCTGGCTATCCTCCCAGATATTATGCACTGGTGCAATGGCCAGTCCTGCGGGATACATATTTATGTTTGAATTAAGAATGCATTAAGGGGATTCAGAAAACATGTCCAGAATTTACCATCGCAGATCGAGTAATTTCGCAAAGAGCTCTTATTGAATATTTAGTAATACTGTATTACAAAATTTTGTTTATTACTTTGCTGAAACGAAAAGAAATGAAAATGTTAAATAATATTTATATCTCTGTATTTATATTGAAAAAACTTGAATGTGTTCGAAAAAGCACACGAAACAAGGTGATAATAAACTTTTTTGATTTAATGACATGGGTTCATGTTGGTATAGGGTTAAAATATTAAATACATATTGTCTAATATGTCATTTGAATGGTGCTATATATGTCTCTCTTTAGAGATATATACCAGTTTACGATTAAAACCAAATTCCATTTGCAACACTTACATTCTACCAGTATGAGGTAATGAAACTAGAGAATATTCACCGAGTATTCCAGAAAAACCGTAAACTGAGTATTTATAATAAATGCTTGCATCGGATATAGTTGGGTGGCAGCCTCCTGAAGAGACGTTGGAACTGGTTGGGTCACGTGCTGCGGATACCTCCGGAGAGTCTCATCACTATTTTTTGCTTTTTCCAACTGGATGGATTATGGCGTCCTGGCCATGGTAGGGGTTTACAGTTTACAAAACTAAAGAATAGTGGTAGAGAGTGCTAAATACGCCACGTAGTGGCTATATGTTCCACAAATAGAGCGGATGTGGTAAACAATTAAAAGATAAATGACAATTCATTATGAAAAGACAAACTGTTTATAATATATACTTTGTACTACCAATTTCATATTATTTTCATCATAATGACTGGTTTGTCACAGTAGGCTAGCATTACCATGAGTTTGGTAACACGCGTTCATGAATTAATTAAATATGAAATAAGAACACTATGAACTGTGCTTAGTTTTAATAATTATCTTTAACGTAGGAAATATTGCATGAGCCATAAATGTGTATATAAAAAACTAAAAAAGTCGAGCTTAGTGACAACAGTATAATCAATAGTGTTTTGGCCAATTGTTCAGGAGAGAGTAAAAACCGTTTTTATCGAAAACATTATACGGTGAGTTGCGTTCTGAATATTTGAAATGCACTCCTGTAAATTCTCATTTTTGCAGATACGGGATTATACGTAGGGATTGCCGATATAATAGTGGCTTACATCAAGTGGCCGGGTCAGAATTTTTAAACCTAAAACCTCAAACCAATGTAAAATAATGTTTCCTTTCCATAAAGTTGTCAATTTATTTTTCTAATTAACATCATTTGGCCGAGACCTGCTCTGTCGTCTGTAAAATGAGATCAAATCATGAAATCACTTTCGTTTTTTTTGAGGGTTACATCAATTGGCAAAACACACTGTCGATATGACTGTTTCAGTTTTATAATATTTTCATAGAATTCCCGTTTATAATAGAGATACAGTTGACAAGAATGTATAATCATTTTAAAATTAGTAAACCTGATTTAAAGAATAAATTCAGAGAAAATAGTGTTTTCACGATAGCTAGAACTAAGTTCACCGCATTCCAGTAGAGTTCGTGGAATATTCCTTCTCTTTGTCGGCAAACTGCAAAAGGCACGTCATGGGTTTATGGCTCAAAGTTGGAAAACAAGTTTGGCGTCGTCCGCCGCCGCGACGGAGAAATAATAACGGGAAGGCGTCGCCGTTAACGTTGGCATAACGCGTTCGTTAGCGATTTCTACGAGCCGGAGCCTTCGAGAGATGACAGCCTTCTACGTGGTTTAAAGTCTCAGGAGAGGCATACTGAATATTGATTGAAAGTGTTTAACAATTTTATAACTTGACGTCTGCGGTATATGTAAATTTTCGAAAATTGCGGTGGTCTAGTTTAGAAAATAAATATTGTCTATGTAATTTTCTAAAATTAGTTTAGTAATTTTTCAGGATTGACAATTAACTTATAAAAAAATTCAACAATATGAAATATGTACCACGAGTTTTTATTCTTGACCTCTATGGTGTAGTGGTAAGAGCTTAGCGATCAGATGCGTCTAGGTTATTATTACAGATCTTGGATGGATCATCTTTTCTACTGAAGTTAATCTCGAGTGAAATTAAAATTCTCATAGATTTTATATCATACTAGCAAATACTCGGCATGCGTTGCAATGCCACTGAAAGAAAGAAAGTGTTTGTGTTTTAATTCTGTTTATTGAAGTGCTTTTAGATACACAATACTTTTGTTTCCGTCTTGTGCGTACAGACAGTTTTTTGACGCGTGAGCAGGCCACATACAGCTGTCCATGTGAGAAGCACAGATTTTCCAAATTTAGGCCATACACTTGTAGCGATTGTCTCTGTGCTTTGTCGGTGGTCATTACGAATGAGAGTCCCACTGGGAACTGCAGACGTTTGAATTCGACTGACATATCTGTCGGAATCATTATGATACGTGGCAACAGTACATCTTATACTTTTAATTTTCCATTTAAGACCAGCAATTGGAATTTATCAATTGAAATCACTTGTTATGTTACACACAAACTGAACTGTTGTTGTTTGTACTTATTTGACTATTTTTTTATTTTTTAGATTTTTTTAAAGATTTTTTTAGACACCTTCGCGGTAAGAACTAATCAAAGTTTCATAGCAATCGGATGAACAGTATAAGAACGCATACGGGACAAACAAACAAACAAACATTCATTCATTTTTATTTATATAGATGATTTAAAAAAGTGTAAGTCGTGTAATTTATTTTAGAGTTGATTTAAACTGAGTTGATCAAAAATATCCATGAGTGTATGACAAGCTTTAAAAAAATGAAATACAAATTTTAACAAAAAGTGTTTTTTTAACGTACTGCGTAATGAAGCAGTAATAAAAAATAATCATAGCATTATACAAAACTATTGAAATTGATTAAACGATTTCAAATACAGCTATATATAAGGAAAATTTCCCTAAGGTAAACATATATATGATTTTTTTTTTTTTTTAAATAAAACACAATTGATTTGAACTACTTCCACATATTTATAATGATCAGGACCGGTTTCGCTCATCACGAGCATTATCAACTGATAATGTCAGTAATCAGTTGATAATTCTCGTGATGAGCGAAACCGGTCCTGATCGTTATAAATATGTGGAAGTAGTACAAATGAATTGTGTTTTATTTTTTAAAATATAATGTCTTTCCACCAAGAATTGACAGTTAACACCTTAAAAGTGATATATATATGAAAGGTGATTTATCAGAAACTGTTTGTTACTAAAATTAAAAAATGAATATTAATTAGACGATTTTCTATTCAACAATCCATTGAAAATAATGAATTGGTAACAGTATAAATGATGTAACAATACAAGAACAACTAAATACACCAAATGAGACTTTTTGTGTAGCAGAGTTTCTGTTTTGAAATGTGATATTATCAAATGCTGTAATGTTTGCTTCTGTTTGGCGAGTGTATCAGATTTCTGTGTTGAAACCCCTTTCAAAATGTCTATCATTTTAGAGAAAGGATTAATGTAATCTTTGTGGTGTTGTTAATCAAGCCCACACATACCATTAAATTAATATGTTTGAAAATACAAGCTTAGTAATGAATAAGTTATGTGCTTAATTTCTGGACGAATCTATTTCTACACTTGATCATCGCATAACATGGTAGATGTATTGTCACATATTTTTTACAACACACTTTATATAACTCGGTTTCAGCATTTTTGTATAAAAAATGATCCTATAATGGAAAGAAGTTTGAAGTTCAAGAGGAAATTACAATAGATATTGGCATCTTATCACAAAATACTTAAAGATTTATACGTTAAAAGCAAGCAATCGCTTATTACATAAAGCCTTAATCCAAAAATCTCCTCAGATAATGAAAACTCACAACCAATCTCGAAAAACAGTTGAACATATAGAATTGTAAGTGATAACGATGATGAATGAATGATCTTTCATACGTTATTAAAGTTTTTTTCAACAAATACGTAAATCTATATTTTTTCGATTGTTTATTAAAAAAAATAAATGATTTAAACAAACTTTGATATTTTTTGGAACGCATACCCTAATTTTGTATGAACTTCAAGCCTCGTAAAACACGGATTTGTATTACACGACGTTTTTGTGGAACTATAATATGACCGTCTTATATGAGGCCCAAGTATACATATATATTTTTGACTAGCCTCTAGACGAGTGGTTAACGTCAATGGCTTCATCTATGGTGTGTAAGGATTCAAGCCCCATTACGTTTTAAGTTTTATGCATGGATTTTTCGATTTATTTAGTAGATTTGGGTTCGATGGAATGAGTGTCTCTGATGTATGAATTCCCTCACACCCATCCGATCCAAAAATAGACGTAGCGGGAAAGATTAGCTATCCATTAGTGCTGACCTAGATCTCTCTACGAAAAAATAGAAGTTAAATAACTAAATATAAAGCAGTTCTTGCGATAAACTCTAGAGCTTATTGTAGGCGGACATGGTAACATTTTTTTTCTTCGACATAGTGTAGTGCACTCCCAAAGGATTATCTGAACATATATATATATATTGTTTACAGGTGGATGAAAGATGGGTGGGGGAAGTCATAAAACATCACTAACATCGATCCTATAAGAAAGTTTCTGTTCCAGGATTCAAAGCGATGATCCACCCCGCAACGACGAGAGCGAATACCCGACAGCGTTGATTACTAAGCCACAGAGCCGGTTTTGGTTATAATAGGCTGAAAATAACAAAATGGAGACATTTGCTAAAGTAAAATAAACATCGTGTACGTGTTTTGCGGAAAAAAAATATCTTAAAAATATGCTGAAATGATGCAGAATTAATTATATGTATTTTATTATGAATTCAAAAAAAAAATTACTGAATACGATTTATAATGAATATTTGATACCAACATAATGAACGAAAAATATTGTGTGTTTTATAGAATATGTTTCGCGGTATTAAAAAACATAAGTACGTCATTAATCTTTTACTGCCTATTTGTAATATACGTTCATAAATTTTTCACGTTACATGTTATAAAAAATGCGTGAGAAATTGAAAAATGAGAAGAATTTGTTATTTTAGAAATCAAATTAAGAAGAAATGTGTTTGCCTTGTGATTTTACTGTTTATTTTGCTACAATATTGTCATAAATGAGCTTAAATTATTGTTTTTTTTTTGCTTTACGTAACCGCTGTATGTTGGCATATGTAGCTTAATGCCAAGTTCCGCGTTTAGTTATCAGAAGGTTTCGAAATCAATTTGTGGTAACTTACTACTAAGCAATATGCTTTTTTGAGTTTGAATCATTAAATTTTTTTTATAAATCCATGCGTTTTGTCAACCTTTCGAAATCTTCAGGCATTTGAATATCTCACGGTTTTTTTCAATGGGAAAAGAAAATCATAAATATTGAACAATGTATATATTAAACAAAAATGCTAAAGTCTTGTTGAAAAGATGTTATAATATGTTATTTTAAAAAATGGATTACATCCAAGTCGTCAAAGAAGTGATAGAACGGTATCAAGAATACAAACTGTCACTATACCTTGGTTTCATTGATTATGAGGCATTTGATTCAATAAAAAAATCTTCTATTATCAGTGCCTTATGTAACCAAGGAATTTCTAGACGCTATAAAAACATCCTCAATAACATTTATAGAAATGCAATAGCAAGTGTAAAGCTGTATAAACCATCCTGTAGATTCTCAATTTACAAGGGTGTCCGCCAAGGTGACACAATCTCACCCAAACTATTCACATCCTCACCAACGGGGAATATCTCAGTCACCTGCGCTTTGCAAACGACATTGTCGTCTTCGCAGAAACTCAAGAAGAACTCCAGGTCATGACGCAAGAGCTTGCAAATGAAAGCTTGAAAGTAGGTTTAATGACTGATGTCTCAAAGACAAAAGTTATGATAAACCACTTCGCTGACCCAAAAGCGATCTTCATCAACAGCGATCAAGCCGAAAGGGTCAACAGCTATGTCTATCTTGGACAGCAAATGTCTGTAGATGAAGGCATAGATGACGAGATCACTCGGAGAGCCAAGCTAGCATGGAGTGCATTCAGGCGCTTGAGTAATATCTTCAATTATGCCTGAAGCGTAAAGTTTTCAACCAATATCTGTTACCAGTGTTAACGTATGCCTATGGAACATGAACTCTCAATACACAAGAGGTCCAAAAACTAAGAGTGACGCAACGTGGCATGGAAAGGTGCATGTTGGGCATAACGCGTAAGGACTGCAAAAGAAACCAATGGATAAGGAAGCAAAAAAGAGTGAGAGATCTGATAGAGGTCACCAAATTGATAAAATGGCGGTGGGCGGACATGTCGCACGGTGAACGGACAACCACTGGACAAATGCAGCCATTCAGTGGTATCCGAGGGGCACTAAGCGGCCTCAGGGGCGTCTCAAAACCCGCTTGATTGACGAATTTGTCAGGTTTGGTGGAAGACCGTGGCAGCGTAAAGCGGGAACCGAGTGGAGGGAGCTGGTGTAGACCTCCACCCAGAAGTGGATCGACCCCGGTTGAAAATGATTTTGAAAAAGCTGTGTGCACATTGATACAGTCCCAAGAGTACTCTATACTGTACCAACTACCACTCGCCATAGTTTGATATCTTCATAAGGCGTGACTTCTATCTTCATAATATGATTGCATGCACAGTACTATGCAGAAAAAATGATGTAATTTGTTGTGTGGTAGTACTTGTTGAGGATGTTAAGTGCCTTTTAATTTTCCATTGATAAAATCAAATCATCGTGTCCATCTGTACTTACAAATCCAACTGATGCTCGTAGATACTTGAGAAAGTCTTTTCATCCTTGTTCATAATATTTAGGACTTCACAGAGAGCGTGATGAAAATCTGAATCACACTACCTCATACACAAGTTAATCTACTCAGTGGAAAAACTTAAAGAGGTTGTGCAGGGATTGACTGTGTTCGGATACATATTGGCTAGTCCAAATATAGGTGATCTGGTCTATGAGTTCTTCTGCCTGCCGACAAAAAATTTAGTCGCTTTTGGCTGTAACGTTGCTGTTATAAACGTTTCTGACATTGAAAAGACACGACAAATAAATCGATTGTTTGTAGAGTTTTGATATTTTATGGTAAATATCTTGTGACTCAAGGATAATGTCGTAAAAAATATGAAATATTGAAATGCGTCTACCTTTTTCTAGTAGTGTTTGCCCAATTCCCGTTGACTTATGTGAATTTTGTGAGCCAATTCTATTGGCACTTCACAGTTACTTGTGCGGCATTCGGACCTGTTTTAAGGATACGTCCCAGCTGTATATTGTTTCTGAGATAAGGATTATTAATTAATGAAATTAGTGCTTCATCTACGATGCCAATTAAACGTTGAGTGAAATATGTAAATCTAACTGGCGTGTTAAGACTTTAGATTTTAATTTATTTGTTTATCACTGTTATAAATAATACCAATGGGGTAAAAACATATAAGGTAAATGTACTGGTATTTTCAATAAAAGTGCCCAAAATAAGAAACGTATATGCGGGATTGCTCTAAATTGTAGAGTTCAGACAAGTGAAACCGTCTTTTGTCAGACTGAGGAACTAACACATCACCATATATGTCATTCGGTTATCATAGCGGCCATTTAAAAACAACACCTTATGTATTAAGTATTTTATTTTGAATTTTATAAGATAATTGTTAAGGTTTTAAGTGAATGGAAGAATATGCTACAACCAAGAGTGGTCTCACAGGAAGTTCTGATGAAAGATTGCCATGAAACCCTCTGATTAGTGTTACGATTTCGTCGCAACATGACAATCGTCACCTATCAGCGATACGCACCACGCTGCGTCGTTGGTAGGAGACGAAGGGGAAGCCTCGCCAAGAATTGCGTCAAAACTTGCTTACGCGCCGGGATGTGGAACGAGTAGGACGTGCCGGTAACGCGCTGGAGATTGGCCTCGGACAGCCGAGTTCGCCGCCGAGATGGTTTATCATCCAAGGTCGTAATTTTATATTTATATATTATAATAGTTTTTTTCTGTTTTAGTGTAACCATCTGTTCATAAATATTGTTTCGTCGTATAATTTCTGTTTTATTTATTCATAATGTAAATTCTGTGCATCTACGGTTTCCGCATCTCTATTTAAATATGTTTTTAACGGTAACCGTATTTTAATTATTATTATTATCTTTCATTTGACGTGTATCTTCACGCCTGGCGCCCAAAATTTAATTACCACATATATTTCTCCGTACAAAAAAAGGAAGGTGTGCCGAGATTGGCAAACCTTATCCACTTCCCTGTGAAAACTTAATCCTAGTTTCTCCGCTGAGCTTCCCATTTTCCCATATTTTGTGATAACTAAATCCTATATTCTCCGCTTTCCACTTGCAATTGCTTTTATTCGAAATTAATTATTTCTATTTTTTATTTATTCACAACATTAGGTATGGTCAACTACCGAAAAAGAAAGTTGTCAACTATTGGAGCATTCAATTTTTTAGACGGTCAACTGCTGACACAAAAACATGGTTGTTAAAAATTAAACACAGCCAGACCCTTTTATAATTTTTGTCTTATCATATTAATTTAGTCATTTGATGCATTATGAATACACTTGCTTTGTCATCATTCGGTCCAATGCTAAACGTTATTTTTGTTGAATTTTTCTTTTAAACGGTCAACTACTGGTACATTTACCTTTGTGATAAGTTCATTTTGATCAATATCGAGTTACACTTGGTTTATTTTTTCTATATCTTTTCTGTGTACAGTAGTCTTTTGAAAAATAGATTGTAAATTTGTTTTATTTTATCGTTTGTGAAAACTTTCAACTGACTTTTCCCATAAAACTCGTTTTTATAATGTGTAACATCTGTGATCTGTCGTTTAAGCCACAGATATATAACAATAAGACAAACCAAATTTATTTGCCAATCAGTGATATCGAATGAAGTATAATATTTTGAATGGATTTGGCGGTAACTTTATGAAAATTTGTCTTTAATATGAAATTAAGTTGACAACATTTTTTTCTTGTTTGACAAGCATCTTAAAACAGCCGATGTTTCTCAAAAAAGTAGTAGCAGTTAATTAATTTCAGTATAAATAGTTATTGCTATCTAACTGACTTGATGATAGGTGCAACGTAAATTCATTTGAAGAAAATGTGGTCCAGATAGGACGAAGCGTCAGATTTATTCGCGATAATAATATGGGACGGGCGATATTAAAATTCTGCAGGCATTTCCACCGAGAGATTCTACTGCCAGGGTAAGAATAGGGTGGTGGACACTAAGCTTTCTCAACTTTGTGTTTCTTAATCACTGCAAAGCTGCAGTGGGGAGATCTTAAATTCATTAACCAAAAACAACAGCCCGTTAGAATATAAAAAATGTGTATTTCACACTGATTTAATATAAAAACTGGCTTTGCTTTGGTAGTAAGTATTTTTCACAAATTACGAGCTCTGTAGTTACAATTGATGAAAGCCTTACGACTCAAAAAAGAATTTTACATTTACCGTGAATATATATAAGTTCTGAATATAAATTTTCGTTTCAAATTTGGATTATTGAGATTTTGTACACTTCCATGTATTTTGTCACTAACGACCCGGGTTTCGCCTTTCGGCATCTTCAGGCATGCGAGCACACGAATGGACTCCCGGATTGCATCCCGTCGAAACCCACAATACAATTATAATTGTAAAATCACTGGTAATTCCATAAGAAGTTGGAAAGCGACAATTCGCCACTCTGTAAATGTGGTGTTTACAAAATAAGGATTAAAGCAATTCTCGAAATTTTAACTCAGGTATCAGTGTGGCTCTCAGACGTATAATATCTTACCTCGTAAATAATATTTGTCGTATTTGTATCTTCTATATAAACGTTAGACACTGTTTACCGTCTGTCGGTTCGAGTCCATTCGTGTGCTCGAATGCCCGAAGATGCCGAAAGGCGAAACCCGGGTCGTTAGTGACAAAATACATGGATGTGTACAAAATCTCAATAATCCAAATTTGATATTGAAATTCCATCAAGCACCCTCAGTCGATGTCTTAAATTATAAATTTTCGTACTTAACTAGTCAATTTATAGCTGAACCTTGTGCCTAGGACTTCCAATCCCGGGATCTCAGTCAATTGTTCAATCCCGTAATCTCGGGATTCACTGTAAATGCAAAAAATAAGTCATCTCTCAAATTAAAACTTCCTGATTAATTACAACGAGTACCTCGCTTTGTTCATGTATTTACACATTTTTTTTTATAAAACCTATGGAATTAATATTGTACGAGATGTCCTCTTTTTGGATACAATTCGGTAAAACCTACCATAATAATGCAATAAATAAAAGAAAAATATTTTGATCATTACGTTTATTTTAAATATTTTTATTTTTTTTTGTAAATGACTATCTGATTTCAAATCAACAAAAAATCATTCCAATGCCCAAGAAAATATTTTATCAAATAAACATTCCAACTGAAGCAATAATGGACATAAATCAAATTTTAAATATGCAGTTTAACACATGAAATTACACTTCGTGAAGAAATTCTGAATTTCGAAAATATGTAATCGAAAAAAGGGTCCGGGATTGGATTCCCTAATTGTGCCTTTTTTTCAAGCTCTATCAATTTGCCTGATTCATTTGTAAGTATTTATGTATATAAGAAGTTTAACTACGCGATACTGACTAAATTATCTGAGAAAGTTCAAAGACGGCAAATGAAAGAAAAGAATTATCTAAGTCAGTCCGACGTCTTTAGCTACACTGTACTAAATTGTGTAGCTTTGTAGTTTTTTACGTACACCATGTAGATTTCAACATAATTTCCATCTCAAATTCATAGATAGTTGATATGCCGCGTTGTTTTACAAGAAATGCTTGCTCAATTAGCTTAGTCGCTCAATTTCTCTTTTTTGGACAGAGTAAAAGCTAGGACAAGACGAGTAACTAGCCAGTCACTATTGCTAGGCATTGTTTTTAAGATGGGATGGGTTATGAGAAAATTCACAGGCATTTATATGTTCGAACAAAAATGCATGTTTAGATTTAAAAATCAATTAGAACCCGTGAACACTGCATCGGAAGACAACGACTTTGACGCCTCAACTAGTCACCCGGAGAATATATACAGTATTTTATAAAGTATTTGTATTCAGAGTTTTCTGAGAAAACGTTGTATATTCCGCAGCCCCGAAGTTATTAAAGTAGTACCAATAATTGAAAACGTTTGATTGTTGGAGTAGAACTGTGGTAATTTTAGTTCCAGAGCATCCAAACATTTTATAAGTTATCCGCTCATCAAAATAAGGCGGATTTAAGATTGCTGACAAGAAGATTTTCCGGAATAAGGCCAACTCTGATTATTTTCTAAAGAAAATCGATACAATTTGAAAAGCGATATTTTAGAACGAATATTTATAATTTAAATTGGATTCTACTGATTTGTACTAGCTTGCAGCAGAGATGGGCCAGAATAACCATGGTGTATTGTAAAAATGGGTTTTGATAAAAATTACCATTTCTGCAGATTTTGTGATACTCTGTATAATTGTAATATAAACATCTACTTAGAAATAATAATTAGCTCTCAACATTCACTATCTGTAACTTCTTCGTATTATTTCTAAATAAATTCAGCGAAATTCTAACAGTAAGTATACCTACATATCAAAATTGTGTAGCACAAATTTAACCAAAATTTTCACCACGTTTTTGAATATAATATATATGCTTTTATATTCATACCGCTATGAAAATTAATCACTCCATATTTTGACGAAAATAAAATTGAGAAACGTATTTTCTTTCCAAAGTCACCTTGTTTGGTAGAAAAAGAAGGTGGTAAGGGTGTGGAGAGAGACAATAAAGTCAGTCAAGTGAAATTTAGGTCTCAACCATTGATGTTTGGATTTTTTTTTAAATATTGAAGATAAATTTACAACTCTCCTAGAGAAAAGAATTTCTCCAGAGATTTCTACGCTTTTGTTAATTGAAAGAATGCTCACGTTTTACTTTGTGGAAAATTTTGGTTATAAAATGGCGAATAACGACAGCTCGACGATTCGAATTTAATGTTTATACCAATATCCAATGGTTGACTGCTCAATCGTGTTTAGATTTAATTTAACTTAACATCTAATTCTTAAATGATTTTTGATAGATTTGTGTGAAATTTTCGTTCGTCCAAAATCTTTCTATTCGACCCTAAACGGAGCGTAGAAAGAAAACGATTAGTTAATAAAGAGTCGTTTTCTAATACCATAGCTACTTCTTTACTTACTTACTGAGAAAAATTCATCGACTGTTTTACAATCCATTCTTTTTAATAACATTATGATATTTTAAGATGCTCAACATTAGGAATGGATATAGTTTTAGCACATGGATAAATTGTTTGCTGGTAGTTAAGAAGTCTTTTTTCTTTCGTGTAAGATGATGAGGTTATATCGCAGATATGTTAATTTGATATTCAAACCAAATCGTTGGAGAGGAACCCGCAGCAGGTTCACGGAGCAGTGGAGCAATGAGGTTTTGTCCGAAGCAGGAATGGAGCCAGAGTATGTAAAATTCCTAGTGCTCCATTGCCACGGAAATGGTTTATTATTAACAAAATCGTGTCCTTAATTACAATGAATATATTGACAAAATAATACGAACTATAATTTTTTCCCAGGTCCGCACTCAACGTCGAGCATATGGCCTTCTATTGAAGGTATCTCAACAGAATTTTTCTATGAGAATTGCTTGTTACTCGGTTTCTTAACCTCTCTTTTTTCGAAGATAGTAGAGATGGAAGGAAAGAAGTTTAAAGTTAGGACCGGACTAGTGATTAGCTTATACCTATCGCTACGCGCCGTTTTTGAGGATCGGATGGGACTATTTTCTTAGGTGAAAATATTACTAAGGGGAGATAGGCAATCGATGAAGAATAATTTGCCATCTATTTTGTTTATAGAATCAATACCTAATGATAACGAAAATTAATAAAACTCTTTTTTGGCAAACAATGTACACCTACACCTTTATAACATATCATCTCAATTAAAACTTTTTACTCGAAGCATGGAGTGGAGCAATTCAAAAAATGATTTACTCCAGTCCTCTGATTCAAATTACTAGGAATAAAACAATGTTTTTTTTAACTTGACGCTATTGTCCACTTTACTACAGAAAAAACATTCAATACCCGCCAACTAAATTCAAAAATTACACTATTTTTTATGTATTTCTCTTGTTAGAGCTTTTTTTAAAACAAGATATATTTCAATGCAGAAGAATTCGGATACTCTAACGCTAAGAAAGAAAAGCTTGATCGCAATATGCAATCGTCTACCCGAATTTAAACATCACCCCCTATTGGTCCAAAGAATACGTAACACACTACATGAAAAAAATAGTACTTTCCATACAATTTTGAAAAAAAAGAGCGTGCTTTTGATAGTAAATAGAAAAACTTTGATGATTAAATAATACTCTGTAATATAACAGCTAACTACATTACCGAGTAAATGAATATAGTACAAAATGACGACACGAAATATCTCTTAGCAAAATTGAGTAAACTTTCAGTCTGAATAAGATAAAATGACAGTTTTAAGTATGGCATCTCAGATGGGCGGTAGAAGGAGTGGTCACAGATGGCTCAGAGACCCCATGAGACTTGCGGCGGTGACTGCTGTGGGTCCCTGATGCGGCCCTGACATAATTTAGATGAGGGACTTGTCATTATTTGATCGTCAAAGTTGCGGTATCGTAAATAAAATGGTTTATTATAATAATACAGCCCAGCTAGAAACAATAATGCCTTGCGACCAATTTAGGTATTTTGATTCATAATTAATTCGAATTTAACATATCTCTTTCATTTAATTTAAGACATCGACTGAGGGTGCATGATGGAATTTCAATATCAAATTTGGATTATTATTAAAAAAAGAAACTTCGACATTCGCAAATCACTTGCTAATGGAGAACCATACGTTTAATGCGGATGATGGGGTTAAACTGTTGCATAAAAACATGGGGGATCATAAATTATTTTATCAAGAAATTTTGGAAATCAATAGAGCCCAGTTAAATTCCTTGCCAATTCTGAATGAGCAGCTGAACCTTCCTAATTCTCCGTTATTATATCCTATACGTTGAAACACCTAACAGATGTCACTAAATGTGGAATGATTGTATATATTTACCCTTTCGTCGAATTGCATCCCGTCGAAGCCCACAATGCTATTATAATTGTAAAATCACTGATAATTCCACAAGAAGTTGGAAAGTGACAATTCGCCAGTCTGTAAATGTGGTGTTTACAAAATAACGATTAAGGCAATTCTCAAAATTTTAACTCAGGTATCAGTGTGGCTCTCAGACGTATAATATCTTACCTCGTAAATAATATTTGTCGTATTTGTATCTTCTATATAAACGTTAGACACTGTTTACTGTCTGTCAGTTCGAGTCCATTCGTGTGCTCGAATGCCTGAAGATGCCTAAAGGCGAAACCCGGGTCGTTAGTGACAAAATACATGGAAGTGTACAAAATCTCAAAAATCCAAATTTGATATCTATTTCAATTGACTAGCAGTTCTTTTTCAATAAGGTTCACTTAATATGGAAGGTAAGAAGCTAGGTATAGACTAGTGAATAGTTGTAAGAAAAACGCCCTGGCTATGCCGAATTTTTAGAATAACATAGGTGGGAAGATAAACATCAAAGAAAAATCCAAAAATCGATTTATGAAAGAACCGAATCTAGAATACCGCAATTGAACAAGGAGTGTTTACCACTCGGAACATATGAAATTCTAATGGATGTTATAAGTAAAGTTAATGAAAGGTTGGTGATAAACTCATCGTTCAACTTCTTTTTGTAGTTATGGTAATGAAAGAATGATGGAATAGGATGAAATTAAAGAAAAAATACATTAATAATTGAGGATGTTAAAAGCAAAAACGCCACTGTTCATCAAAGTCATATAATAAGAAATCAAATAAAACCGATACTGTGGTGATTTTATAAATTGATTATTTACAGTTGTCTAGGGATATTGCAATTGATCTGTTACGTTGTATACATACACAAGAATATGGAAAATATTTTTATATTCATGTAATCTTTGTGGACAGTGGCGTTTTTGCTTTTAGCGTCATCAATTTAGGATGTAAACTAATTAAAGATTTAAATCAATGTCTACGTTATAGGTACAAATGTTACGATAAGATTAGCCCAAAGATGCTTCACGAATAAGCCATACAAGCGCCACACCTAGTTATGCAATCAGTAAACTGATAAAGATTGAAAATGAGTATTTACAATGGAAACTTCATGTAGATTGCTAAATAAAACTGTACTTTACAATTACAATAATAATAAATTATAATTAGGAATTATACATATAAATCAAGAGCATTCTTATGTAACACAAATGATTGATGCTGACTCGCTTGCGACTAAGACGAATTATATTGCATTCAATAACATTGCAACGTTGTACCTAGAGAGAGTAAACATTTATAGATGCTTTCAAAGTATAAATTGTTTTTATTTCAGCACACTTCAGTGAATAGCAACCAATTCAACTCCAAAGTTCATTGTTCTTAAGACACTCCTTATAATTATTTCAAAGCGTTTAACACTACTGTGCTACGGGATTCTCTCAATAGGGGAAGTAAATCCGTAACGCGTATAAAAAAGATCAATTTTCAAAAGTCATGTCTTCGTATACTTTTAATAATTAAAGCTTCGCCTTGAGATGAAGATTCAAATTTATCATATTTAATTAAAATACGTTGATCGCATTATTCTGATCACACAATGCATGAAAGTAATAATGTTTTTCTACATTACGAAAGAAATGCTATTTAATGTAATGTAAGTATGTGTAGGGTGTATGTCGTATAATACTTTTTTGGATAAATGGAAAATATTCCAAGGTCTTTTTGAGAGGAAATATTAACCTGAGGTTTATGATTCTTTTTACGAAATCATAAATTTATAAATGTTTAAACTTCACTGAATAAAAATGATTTACAAATATTCTTTCATATGTATTTATGTAACTCTTTTTAATTATGCTCAAAGCTATATCTTGAGCGTACTTTAGTTATAAAAGATTCAATGATATCGATTTAAAATTTTTGGTATATTCTAATTTCATTAATTGCATAAAAAATAATAGCGTAGAAATTCTGTATCTGAAAATGAATAGGGTAGACTCCTCAAAGGAACAATAAAAAAGTACTTATAATTATAGTAAATAACATTTTAAACAAAAGGGGTAGTTATATTTTTAAAATTTGTTTCCTTATCTTCTTCATGTCTGCACCTAGTTAAAGGAACAAATTTCATTCTGAATTTATTTGTAATGAATAATACCAAAAATAAATACCTTCGTTAAAGTCTACATAAGAATAGTCTAAAGGTGCTTCTGAGGAGACGAAATTAAGTCTAAATTTTTTGTTTAATATTGATATCAATTCACTCAAATCCGTTATAAACGGATTATTACACATTTATCATCAAACTTGTCTTAAACTTTTCTATAACTTTTGTTCTATTTCCATTATTTATAGTCTTGTATCAAAGATTCAAATTGGTAATTAAAGGTGACAAGTGTTTTTAACCATCTACCTTATTATAAACGAATATGTATAAAATTTTTATTATGTTTGTTAATGATACAAAATAAAAAACGGTTTTTTTAATCCATGTCCACTCCCAATGTGGAACATATGGCTTTCTAATGTAGGTACAGTAGACCCTCCGATAACATGATCGCCGACAACTCGTATTTCATTAAAATTTCCAACTGCTCCTTGATTACACGTTAAAATACTCATGCGCAGGATGCATATCCTCTATTATATTTTGAAATTGATAATAGTAACATAAAAAAATGAAGGTTAGTACTTTTTGGCATTTTGTGAGCTGAAATGGTTGACAATTTCTTTTCCTTTGCGCAACACGTGGCATTATTATATCATTTTATTTGGATAGTCTTGTCACTCGATATCATTCCATGGGCTTCCCCGTCTTGCTCTCTTTAGATAGGATGTCTAAGAAATTTATAAAATAACAAAGTACTTCTCAATTTCAAGTGAGGCTTTAAAATCAATCGACGAATCAAAAATCCAACTTTCCGTACATCACGCAAGAAATAGATTAATTGATAATAATGTGACAGGTGTATAAATAAAAATAAAACTTCGAATTGATACATAATTAATAATAATACTATAACAAATTATTTATTACGGTATTGAAATTTTAATACTGAATGTCTAAAGTAGTTATTATGTTGGAACTGTTTGTCCACATTTTATTTTAAATACACTGCGAACGCTTACATCATGAGAAAATTTCATACCTACATGTGATATGACTGTGATAATAATAAAACGTCTACAGAGCGGTCTGGGCTAAATAGCATATATAAGAATGTCATTGACATTGACACATATTTTTTTAACGATTTCTTATTTCAATTAAAACACGACTGAGTAAATGTTTCATAAACTCAGGTTCAGATTATTGTGTATGAAATGAAATAAGTCATTTTCTTCAATAAAAGATAAAGAAAAATAAATCTCATAATAGAGTAAGATCTTAAGATAATTCTCAAAGAGATAAAGTAATGACAATTTTATAATAATTTTCGATCATATTTCAATGGCTATTTGTCTGTCAACATTTGCGTTTTAGATTATGAATTACATTCATTCGTTATTGATGTTTTGTGTGTTTGCTGTTGTTAAATAATATTAGCTCTTGCCTTTTCCACGGATTTAAGTACGTCTTTATCGATGACTTACAATTTGTTTTTTAAACGTTTTAGCGGAAAATAAAAAGAAACTTTAAAATCGATTGAGTAGTGAGAAGAGATTAGCATTAATAAAAAGAAATTTTGAGTGTAGAACGTGATCACTTTTTTTAATCAGATCCTTGAAAAACGTACCAATGTGATTTTGCTGTATATGTATTTGGGGTGAAACGTTTTCAATTTGATATGAATACTAAGGGCACGAAAATGTCTAAGTATCAGTAAAATGCTTCTTCAAAAGCTAGTCAGTGATAAACGTCACACTTTAACGACTAAAAACTCCAGTTGAAAACAATGCAGAAGCTTTAAAATGTCTCGCCAAATATTTATAAGAGTACCTCAGGTGACTGGTAGTAGCGAGAAACAACGAAAGCCATACCCCGGGGAATGCTGGGACATTAATGTCGGTACACAGCCACCCCCTTTTTTACCACTTCGCCTGCCTATCAAGTGTTGCTCCCCCCCACCCTTCAGTGTCGAGTCATGAATGATATATGTGTACTTTCTTCCCTTGTATTCCCACCTGTTTTTGCAATCTTTTTATACTTTCTTTTGACATTTTTAACACTAGATTGAAGAATAGGTCATTTTTAATATACTTTTGCTATGATAAAAAACCTAATAATCTAACTCTAAGAAATTCTATGCTTCTAATTATTAAATAAATGATAACATTCGGTATACAAGAAATCATAATTTAAAACGTAGATATTCATTTGTTTCGATTCCTCACTATATACAGTCTTTTCACGTGTGTTAACTAACGCCATTCAGGGTGTTGGATGTTCCTGGAATCAGTGTTTTAATATGTTTTCTTTACAAAAAAATGAAACGATGGTATCCATATGAAAATAAAGCAAAATAATTTTCATTTACGTAGAAAAAATGTGCAAGATGATTTTATTCATAGTTTCTTAATTAAACAAAATGATATCAAATTTTTTCACTTACTAAATATTATAATTTGAAGAAAAAGCAAACCTATGCCCGAGTATTCAATGTTTTTCGTGACGTTTTGTGATATCCACTGAGTTGAATTCTATTGTTGTCAGTTTCACGAATTTGTGTTCGACGGCATAGGTTTCTGTAATGTCGATTCAAACTTAAAAATAGAACTTAACCCGGGTGATGAGCTAACCTGTCGTAGCCGCATCACTCTATCCTTACTCTCTCTGAAACAGAGGAGTGAGCAACTGAATAGGAAGTAGTTCTCGTAGAACAACTAATGTTAGGATAAGCTCCATTAGGAGTCTGGTACACATTGGATGCGAATATGGAGAACTAAAAGATTGAACAAAAAAAAAAATCAAAATAACGATAAACTAAAGTCGAGGAAGAACGAATAATAGACGCGATCCAAACATTAAGAGACGATTGAAATTCGATATTTAACTTAAGTGTTGCCAAATAAGCTTAACATTATAATTAAAGACATCGACTGAAGGTGCTTGATAGAATTTCAATATCATTTGAGGACACGAATGCCTGAAGATTCGGAAAGGCAAAACCTCGGTCGTTAGTGACGAAATACATGGAAATGTACAAAACCTCAACAATTCAAATATTAAGTTACAATTGTTGTATTATAATATAATGACATAGGTGAAACGTTACTGGAAAACTGTAAAAATAATATTTAATTTTCAAAAGAACGTGAATTTCAGGGTTTGACTGTATTTGAAATTACATATAAATTTAATGGGTTATTGAAATTTGTAAAGATATAAGGAATAAAACAAAAGCTCAAAGCTTTAAATATATTCTAAAGTATACCATCCCCTATTGTGGAGATTCCACTCTCATAAAAAATACTGCGAGAACTTCTGAAAGGGTAAAGAACAGATTTTATTCCCATACAGAGGGTAATTTGTATTCGGATTAACAGCGGCCCAGAGTCTGATCCCTGAATGTTGCCATAAAAATTCAAATTAGTCCTTTTTTAAAACCCTCTGAAAAGTAACCCTCCCGACACGGAGACCTTTCAGGGTAATTTTGACCCCGCCATGAAATATGCTGATTTGGAAAAAGCCATGTGGAAGGGTGTTCTGTACCCCGCCGGACCACACGACCTGATAAAATAATTTTCCACTGTAATTAAGAGATGGAATTTTCCGGCTTTTCAATAGGGTAGTCGTATTTGGTTTTGCTTATTTTGTGTCGTATTCATAGTGATTTGGGATGTTTTATTAAAAGGTTTTTTAAATGGCGCACATATTTGACAGATGAAAATCTACGAATCCAGAATGTTTAACCGAAAAAATGAATGTTTTGAGTTTTAAATAAAATCGCAAAATAACTTTAAACGTGTTTCGACTTACTTACAAATGCTGGTGTGTATCGTAAAATTTCCAATTATATATAGTGTACATAAGTTGAAAATTATAAAAACTAGACTTGTTTCAGTAAAAAATTGGAATAAGCACAATTTTTATCCATAATGATTTTTCACCAAGCATTAACAAGATAGGAATATTACGTTTACATAAAACATTAATTTAAATCGTGTATTTAGCAATACAGTAAATGGAAATGCTCCAGATGTTAAAAAATACATAATTTTGAATAGAATTGAGTGAAAATAAAATGCGTGGCGTAATGATCATAAACAGCCGTGCCCGTGAAAATGATCATAGAATCTTCTCATTCTAACTAAGTGGTATTTTCCGCTAGGCTACACAAAGCGTTCTGATACTTAAATATTAAACGATTCGAAAATACCATACTCATAAAATTAATTCTACAAACTACACTAATGTACAGTCATATTATGTTGTAAAAAATTTGAGAAATAAGAGTTGAGTGGTCAAGCGTGTTGTAGGGCTTTCATCCACTTCGAATCGAGAAATGAAATCATTCGTTCATTGATGTTCATTGATCCCACCTTATATTCGACACTAAAAATGAGGCGTATATTTATAGACCTATTAGCTAACACTCTTCTGTTTTTCAACTTCTCTGAGAAGTAGCTCTGAGCAAATGACTAACGAGCGGTTCTCGTAGAAAACTTTGTTAGGATAGGTAAAAAAACCATTTTAGCAAGTAATATAATATCTATCTATAAAAATAAAACATTTTTTTGTTCCAAATTCTACAATGTTTGGAATTAATGACGATCAGTTTCATTCAGTGCGAGTATTTTCATCTGACCATTATATTATGAGATTTATTGTGTTTTCTTTTCATTGATAAAATGCCTTTTCACCAAAACACTTTACAGGTGAACGAAAGTAATATATTTTTTCAATTAAAACCAATTTTTTTTGCGCTACTTCCATATATTTTCGCACATCGAACAGCATTATGAACTGATTATGATTAAACAAATTGTCTATTGAATTGGGATTTACTAGGTACAGTTGTACCTAGTAAATCCCATTATAATGAGGTAACATATCAAAGTATTCAGCTATACAAAATTTTATTAGGTGGTTGATAGCTATTTCAGCTTAACGCCATCGTCTAGTAATTGTGTTTTATTTTTTAAAAAATGGACAGTTAACACATTAAAAGCAAGTAGTATCGTTTCTATCACGTAATAAGTCAACAGGTCACTCAGTATACGTAGCGTCTAGTGGAAAAGAAATCGTGGATTGCCCCGTGTTTTAATGCTGACACGGCGCTTTCTCACGTTAACAATCCCTGAGACGTTTCATTTCTGACGCCTCAAACTTGACTTGCGGTGATTGCGTGTTGCACAACATAGGGCGAGATGCTACTTGCTATCTCGACTTCAGGTCAGGAGAAGTGGCGAGTGGAGAGGTGTAGCTGACAGAGCACAATGCGATACAACAAGTGCTGACGACACTAACGTCGAGATGATTGCGTCCTGGAACATACGATGTCACATGTAGCATGAATAGCTATAGATAAACACAATTACCAATAGAGGAACTGACCTCAATCAACGAAAATTATTGTTTTATGTTAAAACATTCGATCGTGAAATTGATATTTTAACATCATAACTTATTACTTGGTTAGTAAACAACCTTATAAATGATCAGTTACCTGTTTGTAATGGTGGTAAGTAAAAAATAATAAGCGAACAGTTACTATTTTACTACATCACTTTACTTTAAGTACTGTATACATGTTAATGTATTTTTTATTGGTGAAAAACTGGTCATAGTGATAAACGTATTACCGAAGATTACAAATCGATAAATTCTGGAATGAACGTCGAATTATAATTGATAACTTTTTTATTCCAATGTTTGGTAGTAATATTGGGTAAGGTTAGCTTTAAGGCTTCCAATCCTGAGATCCCGGTCAATTAGTTAATCCCGTGATCCCACGATTCACTCACTGTAAATATTAAAAAAATAATTTATATTTAAAATTAAATACTTCCTTATCGACAACAACATGTACTTCATTCTGTTTATGTAAATGCTTTTTTTATAATACCTACATAATTAATACATACATCTATTGTGATATCCCTTCTTTTCGAGTTTCGTAACTGCCATAGGTGGGAACAGACAATTTTCACAATTGCGTTATTTTATAAAAAAATCAATTTCATCTATAAATAAAAACCTAATAAGTAAGCAAAACAATGTCTATAAAATCGTCTATTCATTCTAATTGAAGTAATAATTGACACAAATTTATTTTTAGATATACAATTTAAAACATGAAATTACGCTGATTGAACCAGGATTGAAAAAATTGTCAATTCCGAAATTCCAGAAGCATAGAAAAGAGCATAAGATTGAATGCCCTAGTAAAGTGCTACTCAGACTTTTCGGTGTGTGGATAAGTAAATGTTTTTCAGTGTTACCTGGGGACGGGATTCATTATGTAAATAAAATAAAAATAATTTACTAATATATTTTTATTGAATTCAAAGAATTGAAATTCAGGGACATTGATATTACACGAGACACGCGTCGATAATAATAATTTTTAACTATGGATATGTAAATTATTTACTTTGTTCAGCGCGGACCGGCTTTTGTCTGCCCGCGGACCAGTAATGGTCCAGGGACCACCATTTGAGTAGCACTGCCCTAGTTAGCTTAATAGATCGTTCATATAAAACAGCAAACTTCTTTGAATTGCCCATAATTGAAATATAAAACTTAATGTTTTCTATTATTAACTGTTTGATTTGGTAACTGACTAAAAATATGTATACTGAATAGTAGAGATTTGCTAGTTATAATAATAATGGTCTATTTTGATGTACTTGTGATCAATTATGACTGAACACTGGCCTATCATTTTCAATGTACCGATACTATCGAAATAGTGTTCATATCTTATTAAAACATAATATTATTATGAACAACATCAGTAAAAATTTAATTCAGAAGTGAAAATCAATAGTAATACTGAAAACACAAATTCCTTCATTTTGTACGTAAAATCAAATATAAAACAACCATATGAGAAGACCTGAATCAAAGAGAAGCGAATGGTCGGTTATCGACGTCCTGGAAGATCTGGGATCTCAAACAAACATCATTTCAAATCCGGTTCAACTCTTATTTATTTTAATCGAAGATGCAGTGGTTTAAAATACAAAAAAAAATATTTCTAACACATCAAATTGAGTCTGCATTTACATTTACTAAACACATGAATTTACTTTAAGTTATGATGCAAGTGACACGAAAAACAATTTTAAATTAAGTCCAATATCAAAACAAACACAAACAATCCACAACGTCAATGGTGCCGGTCACGAGGGCCGGCGTTCTCCTTCGTTTGAAGGCTGGCAAACGACTCTGGTAAAATCAGAAATCGGACTCCGCACCATTGGAGCCACCCCTTTCCGTCGAAAATGGACTCGATTTCTCCGAATCATTGTCATTAACGCTGTGGGTTTTCAGTTATGGACCCTAATACAACTTAAACTTAACAAACAAAAACCAGAGTGTGTCACATAATGTAAAGTGAACATCAACAATGGTCTACGGTGCTATTAAAAGTATAGCAACACTCTTATAATACAGGAATCTTTCACTCGAAAAGATTACGAAAATTGATGGCAAGATATTTAATATTATAAAACATTGAAAAAATTAAGTTGCCTATTCTGAAATCTTTCGTTTGTACTTAGAAAACCTTGAATGCAAGGAAAGGTTTAAATTATATTGCGGAATGGCATATAAAAGTTCTTTCGAAAAACAACCAATAGAAAGCTTGTAACAAACAATTTCAACGCGTTATAAATTTACTTCATTCAATGAAGAGATGTTTTTGTTCGATCGTAAATTTTGCGGTTTGCTTTTGACTTGGCCGTTATATTTCAAGTATTCTGTGGAATTGTTGAAAAATTTTGAAAAGTTGTGGAAAACAGTTCAATTTTTGAATGTTTTAATGCGCTATTTATTTTGAGTTTCTGAGCAGTAAATCGTATTTTTAAGCAGTAGTTTATTTTTAAATAAAATAAGGATTGAAAATGCTCGCAATGAGTGAAATCGTTCCTGAATTTTCAATTAAACTATGGAATTAGCATTAAAAAAGTCTGTTTTATTTTATCATAAATGCAAAGTCTTTCCAAAAAGAATTGACGCTTCAAAATATAAAAGTGTGTAAGTTTTTCATTACTTTGTTTAAAAAATCAATGAATAGAAAACCGATGATGTTTGACAAAATCGCTAACATGATGTTTATTAACCCGATGAACGCGCTGGACATGTTTACATGTCCAAAACTTTATCTCGTATTTCTGGCCAAATCAGAATTTTTTTATTTAGATATATGCTTTGAAAAATAGTTCAAGCCTTTAGGTAAATAAATTAGGCAACAGATCATGAAAGTGTCAAGTAGAACACAAGGGAATATATGTTTGAAAAGAGCTCTCGATATTCAGTCTTTCGATTTTCAGATTTGAACTGCCGATACGCAGCATTAATCATCAGCCCTGTGTATTAAGCATACTTACGCGCTTGTTTGTGTGCATGTTGGTGGTTTATATGAAGACTGGTCGCAATCACTTTGTTTGTAAAACCGTAGATTAAATACATTTCAGCGTCTTCATTTTCTTCGATTTATTTTAGCGAGAATGCGACGTGTTTTGTTTACTTCTTGATTTATTTGAGATAACTAATATATATTTCACATAATTCTTGTGAAATCATGAATTCATGTTTTAGAGTTGAAATTGATCTATTTTTATCCATAGTGAGCGTTTTAACAGATCAATTGACTGAAAATAAATTCGTGCGAAAACGGCTCGCGCTGTAAAGGTTAATAGGCATATCAGATTAGGCGAGTCACTTGATACCCATTCAAACATTAATTTAAAGCTTACACTTCCTTCACATTGAAAAGATGATTGGTAATGACAGAAAAAACTTTTGTAAAATATACATTTTTTGTGCAGTGGTTGTAAGGTTTACGATAGAAATATTCAAAAGTTCTTCTTTACCCGTATATCGTTTACTGTGAATTTCGATATTTGTTGATTTATAGAGTCTTCATGAATTGTTTTTGCGAGAATTTTCAGATTTTGACACGTGTACAAGCTGTGACAAGACAGTAAATTCGTGTTCCAAAACCTGGCAATTTTAAAGTAAAAAGAAAAAACTTAATGTCTGTTCTAATATCTTAAGGTGCCACGAAATATTTAAAAAATTTCAATTGAAACATAAATAATAAAATTATTATGCATGCTAGTTTAGTATTCATTTTAGGTATAGGCATAATAAATTATCTACGTCGACGCCGGCCCGAGGCGTCCGCCAGCGCCGCTAGAGCCCCGCGCGACGTTGAACCGGGAGGGGCAGGAGCAACCATCCCCGCAGTGCCGCAACTCAATTACCGGAGCGTGTCGATCGGCTGGAACATTCCGGACACCCCCACATGCTGACGAGGTACCGGAATGTATGTATGTATGTAGTTTGATAGTTAGTGTCAACATTTTGGAGAAATATTTATAATTATTGATAAAGATGGTAGCTCATAAAATCCGTGATACGATATCTCTTAATTCACTTTACAGCCGATCTCTGCTTATCCGTTCTAATAAATGAAACTATTTCGGTTTTGTATCACTCAGATCGAATGAAATCAGTTCTATAATACACATAAATTGTCCTTCTATCACAAGCTCTACTTAATCAATTCTTATGTTGTACTATTTATTGCTGTATTTTTTGATTTAAAAACTGCATACTAATTCAGATTTGGTCAATTTTAAAACTACGTATGGCAAAAGTCAAATCATATTCTATCGATCAATACTTTTCTTGAAGTCACAACAAAAAAACAGGTATATTGTTTTTAATACCTTGTGTTCATTCATATGATGTTCCTTGCAAATGTTCACCTTTTATCGATTTAGCATTCACAGTTGTATTTTCGTTGTGTATATATGTTTATAAATTTGGTTAGTAATGCTTATTCTATATTGAAAACTAAAAATTATTTTTTGATTTAGATACTACATTTAATCGATAATGTATAGATTTGTATATTTATTTAAATACCGATATTTATAGTGGTATATTGCATTTAATATGAAATACCGAAAAACCAATAATGATGTCGACCGTATTTTAGTCAATTGATGTGACCCTCAAAATTGAAATTGTTCAGGAGACAGTAAAATCTGTTTTTATCGAAAAAAAATATATGGTGAGTTGTGTTATGAATCTTTGTAATGCACTCCTGTAAATTATCATCTTTGCAGATACGGGATAATACGTGGGGAGTGTTGATATAATAGTGGCTTAAATTAAGTGGCCGTGTCAGGTTTTTTAAACTAAAATCAATGTAAAATGTTGTTAAAAAGGGGTCAATTTATTTTTCCAATTTACATCATTTGACCGAGACCTGCTCTGTTGCCTTTAAAATAAGATCCAATGATTAACTTATAGTTGTATTTTTCGAGGGTTTCATCAATTGGTCAAATCACCATCGATATATTCGTCCAGTATTGCAACCCCTTACTTTGAATACAAATATTCATGATTAATTAAGAAATCGTTACGTACTAAAATTTAAAGTAAAAGCTGATATTAGAATATCGTTTTCAGTTTTGTAATTAAAGAAATTAATGAACGCCGATTAAAAGGGTAGCCGAAGCACACAGAATAGACATATATAATCTTGAACTTTAGATCGCATGCAGTCCGAAGGAATGTTGTTCATCACTGCAGTATGATATATCGGAATGTAGAATCAGTATGCATTCTCACAACTGCAGAGCACATTCGAGCAGCGGTGGCAGTGGTCAGGTTTCGTAGAGCTGGCTAGAAGATGTGATTTGCATTTGTGGTCAATCTGTACCTCGCTACGACGCAAACTTGCCTGCGATACGATAAACGATTTCTCAGCAAAACTGATATTAGCCGCTTCGACAATAAATGTTAAATTATTTCTTGGATTGGTTTTCCTCATATAATTATTACGACGAACATGCGATATGGATTATCATTTTAAAATTATTTCACCGATGAATTATACGACGTTTGAGCTGAGCAATTACCTGTTTTTGTTCAGATCAGAATACATTTAAGGAAAATAAAAACTGCATGTTATTAATTTTATAATTAAGTATAGCATAACGATGGCCTAATTTAATTAATCCGTATTTGATATTTGGACGAAAATGACTTTATAACCAGCATCTCGTTTATTTAAAATAATGCAAAGAATCTAAACTTTTTAATGATTTACAAGTACCCTAATCCATTTAATGCTTTGAAATGAAATTAGTCTAATATAAATATTAACGTAAATATTCAGTTTTTTTAGCCTTAATTTTAATTTGTAAAAAGTCACTTAAATGATTATAACATTAGGCCACCGATAATTTGTTGAACTCTTTTAATTTCGTAATTATATAAATCTCATAGATACAATAAATTAATAATCGGCTTATAACACGACACAACTTTACCATTTATAATATTGTCAAACTTTACCTTGATGATCACTGACTTAAGAATCGTGTATGAGGATTGTTTTTCTTACAATGTTTAGAGAGCAACATGCTTATGTGAAGAGTCTTGATAATGTTAATTACCTATGACTATTTCCAGTAAAAAGTTTGTAATATTATAATGAAAAACTTCTAAAGAATCTTAGAACTAGTTTAAGGTTCATTACCTCAAGCTGTACCCTTTCAGAATGAAAAAATTAGGGCCTGGGAACGACTAATAGTTAACTAATCGCTTTGTGCGCCCTGATTTCGGTAAAATATTTCAGTGGGTGGGAAGGTTCAAACATATTAAATACATATATGACTATATACTTATCCAAAGGTCGATTAAAACATCTCTGTATGAAAATGACCTCGGGGAATCGAGCCCTTCGTCACGTACATGAACGAGATTAAACCGCCGGCCCGAGGCGTCCGCCAGCGCCGCTAGAGCCCCGCGCGACGTTGAACCGGGAGGGGCAGGAGCAACCATCCCCGCAGTGCCGCAACTCAATTACCGGAGCGTGTCGATCGGCTGGAACATTCCGGACACCCCCACATGCTGACGAGGTACCGGAATGTATGTATGTATGTAGTTTGATAGTTAGTGTCAACATTTTGGAGAAATATTTATAATTATTGATAAAGATGGTAGCTCATAAAATCCGTGATACGATATCTCTTAATTCACTTTACAGCCGATCTCTGCTTATCCGTTCTAATAAATGAAACTATTTCGGTTTTGTATCACTCAGATCGAATGAAATCAGTTCTATAATACACATAAATTGTCCTTCTATCACAAGCTCTACTTAATCAATTCTTATGTTGTACTATTTATTGCTGTATTTTTTGATTTAAAAACTGCATACTAATTCAGATTTGGTCAATTTTAAAACTACGTATGGCAAAAGTCAAATCATATTCTATCGATCAATACTTTTCTTGAAGTCACAACAAAAAACAGGTATATTGTTTTTTAATACCTTGTGTTCATTCATATGATGTTCCTTGCAAATGTTCACCTTTTATCGATTTAGCATTCACAGTTGTATTTTCGTTGTGTATATATGTTTATAAATTTGGTTAGTAATGCTTATTCTATATTGAAAAACTAAAAATTATTTTTTGATTTAGATACTACATTTAATCGATAATGTATAGATTTGTATATTTATTTAAATACCGATATTTATAGTGGTATATTGCATTTAATATGAAATACCGAAAAACCAATAATGATGTCGACCGTATTTTAGTCAATTGATGTGACCCTCAAAATTGAAATTGTTCAGGAGACAGTAAAATCTGTTTTTATCGAAAAAAATATATGGTGAGTTGTGTTATGAATCTTTGTAATGCACTCCTGTAAATTATCATCTTTGCAGATACGGGATAATACGTGGGGAGTGTTGATATAATAGTGGCTTAAATTAAGTGGCCGTGTCAGGTTTTTTAAACTAAAATCAATGTAAAATGTTGTTAAAAAGGGGTCAATTTATTTTTCCAATTTACATCATTTGACCGAGACCTGCTCTGTTGCCTTTAAAATAAGATCCAATGATTAACTTATAGTTGTATTTTTCGAGGGTTTCATCAATTGGTCAAATCACCATCGATATATTCGTCCAGTATTGCAACCCCTTACTTTGAATACAAATATTCATGATTAATTAAGAAATCGTTACGTACTAAAATTTAAAGTAAAAGCTGATATTAGAATATCGTTTTCAGTTTTGTAATTAAAGAAATTAATGAACGCCGATTAAAAGGGTAGCCGAAGCACACAGAATAGACATATATAATCTTGAACTTTAGATCGCATGCAGTCCGAAGGAATGTTGTTCATCACTGCAGTATGATATATCGGAATGTAGAATCAGTATGCATTCTCACAACTGCAGAGCACATTCGAGCAGCGGTGGCAGTGGTCAGGTTTCGTAGAGCTGGCTAGAAGATGTGATTTGCATTTGTGGTCAATCTGTACCTCGCTACGACGCAAACTTGCCTGCGATACGATAAACGATTTCTCAGCAAAACTGATATTAGCCGCTTCGACAATAAATGTTAAATTATTTCTTGGATTGGTTTTCCTCATATAATTATTACGACGAACATGCGATATGGATTATCATTTTAAAATTATTTCACCGATGAATTATACGACGTTTGAGCTGAGCAATTACCTGTTTTTGTTCAGATCAGAATACATTTAAGGAAAATAAAAACTGCATGTTATTAATTTTATAATTAAGTATAGCATAACGATGGCCTAATTTAATTAATCCGTATTTGATATTTGGACGAAAATGACTTTATAACCAGCATCTCGTTTATTTAAAATAATGCAAAGAATCTAAACTTTTTAATGATTTACAAGTACCCTAATCCATTTAATGCTTTGAAATGAAATTAGTCTAATATAAATATTAACGTAAATATTCAGTTTTTTAGCCTTAATTTTAATTTGTAAAAAGTCACTTAAATGATTATAACATTAGGCCACCGATAATTTGTTGAACTCTTTTAATTTCGTAATTATATAAATCTCATAGATACAATAAATTAATAATCGGCTTATAACACGACACAACTTTACCATTTATAATATTGTCAAACTTTACCTTGATGATCACTGACTTAAGAATCGTGTATGAGGATTGTTTTTCTTACAATGTTTAGAGAGCAACATGCTTATGTGAAGAGTCTTGATAATGTTAATTACCTATGACTATTTCCAGTAAAAAGTTTGTAATATTATAATGAAAAACTTCTAAAGAATCTTAGAACTAGTTTAAGGTTCATTACCTCAAGCTGTACCCTTTCAGAATGAAAAAATTAGGGCCTGGGAACGACTAATAGTTAACTAATCGCTTTGTGCGCCCTGATTTCGGTAAAATATTTCAGTGGGTGGGAAGGTTCAAACATATTAAATACATATATGACTATATACTTATCCAAAGGTCGATTAAAACATCTCTGTATGAAAATGACCTCGGGGAATCGAGCCCTTCGTCACGTACATGAACGAGATTAATCGATTATCGGAACTTTCATATTTCTGGGGCCTATCTCAAATTTATCAATTGTTCAGTTTAGGCGATTGTGTATATATCATTATCTTTCAAATTACTGGTGGTGGTAATTTTTTGTACTAGAGCTGTCCAAGTGAATATAGACCCTTTTTGTACAAGTAAATCCCAACATTTGAATCGCTTATATTAACATAGACATTTCGTGGTCTAAAACATGAAGACAAATTACTTTAACATATAATACATTTGCTTTTATTTCCTTAATTTTAACTCGGCTGACGCAGAAATTTCTACCATTAAAAAATGAATATTTTGAAGTACTTTTTGTTACAAAATGATCAATATAACATAGACACTAGGCCCCAGATTTACACTTTTAATGAACACAAACTTTTCAATGATTTATTTCTCATTGTTAAAGGTGTCAAATATAAAATATTTTGTAAGGCATTGCTGAAGATGTATGTAAATATATCAAGAATTATCATTGTACACATAAATTTTAAGACAATACGATTAATCAATTGTTATTTTTTTTTTAAATAAAACACAATTCATTAATATTATTCATAGTACAAATATATAGTACATATTGTTCATAGTACAATTCATAGTACAAATGAATTGTGTTTTATTTTTAAAATATAATGTCTTTCCAACAAGAATTGACAGTTAACACCTTAAAAGTGGTCAATTGTTATTTATCCAAATAAATTTCTAACCAAGATAAGAGCATAAGATATAAGTTATATTCTATAAGATTGTTGAATAAAGTATTATTTAATTGATATTAAACAGCCAAATTAAAAACATTAAAATTTTTTAATGATATCACGTGAGAGTAGATTATATTATTTCTTACCCAAATTGTTATTATTCGTAAGTAGACGTATATTTAAAGATGTTATTTTACGTAAGCCAAAAGATTACTTGGCCATTTCATTATATTTATATTCAACATACTGCTTGGCTATTTTTCCAGTTTTTAGCTTTTACTAGAGCATATATTATTTTGCCTCGAGTGGAGGGGCGGTTTTCAACCCGTGAGTACCTCAGTGTATGTTACACTCAAGCTTTCCTGTTTCCGATCATTTCGTTTTCAGTGGCATTGAGCCAATTTTTCTAAATCACTAACACTAAATAACAATTTACTAATTTAAATTGAGCATGAATTGAAAATTTGTCTACAATGCCAATAAATATTTTAATTCATCTATAAAATCCAGTTTGTTTCTTCTATTCGGTTGTGTTGTTCACTAGTTAGAAGCTCCATACGGACAATTTCATATATGAATTTTTTTTCAAAGCGGTGGATGCCTGTGAAGTCTCTCACACCCATCAGATCATAACAACGCCATTAGAAAGGGTGATTAGCTAGCAACTAATTCTTTCGTTATATCATTACACTATCCAAAAAAACAGTTTGAGCGACTGAATCACAATAACTTTTTTCATAGAACAACTTCTGTTAGGATGCTCCATTAGGATTTCATATGCACCTCATTGGGAGCCGACATGGTTGAAGTATTTTCGATAGATTCGACGTTAACTTTGTGGGAATTAATTTTTAATATGAAATTAAAATTGATAACTTAGTTATTCGAATAGCTGTGTTACTAAATGTAACGCGTTTCGGTTCTTTAAGGAACATCTTCAAACTGACTATATAGCAAGGTTTTTTTATAAGGTTAAACATGATTCTAATTCTTAATTAAAACATGAAGGACAGGGTGGGTTTGTTTCCTTTTACTGGACGTGGGGAGGGGATAAGACACAATTCATGATAGTACTGATTATCATAACACTACTAATTACAAAATTAATTTATAATGTTCGGAGATGAAAATACCAAGAGAAATAAATTTAATAATGATAAACCGCATGTCCTATTTAAAATTTCACCATTTTTAATTTAAGAATTAGAATCATTGTTTACATTGGAAATAAATAACCTTGCGATATAGTTTGTCTGAAAATGCTTTTTAAAGAAGCGAAACGCGTAACATTTAGTAACACAGCCAGTGGAATACCTGAGTTGTTAATTTTAATTTTATATTTATACAAAATAAAATTTGGATTATTGAGATTTTGTACACTTAAATTTATTTTAAATATAAACAATCCAAATATAAACAAGCCAAATTTGATATTGAAATTCCATCAAGCACCCTCAGTCGATGTCTTAAATTATATTTAAATAGTTGAAATAATATTTAACATCTTGTTACGAGTCATGTCAGCTTCTTTGGTTAAGTAAAAAATAGCTCATGTCATTATCTTAGTCGCGCAGAATAATTTAAACATGTAAGACAAACATTCATCAAACTTGGTATCTCTAAGTAATTAATATTGCCAATGAAGTAAGTACAGATTAAACTCTTGCTAAGTAATTAGAATGTTAGTCTTTGTGTTATGAAAATGTCATTTCGACAAACAATGGAAGCTTTTGGCACAAGTTTGACTAAGTTATATATTAATCCCAAGTTATCTTCAACAATGGTGCCTAATTGATTCTGTAAATTGAAATATAATGCCGATAGAAATTCCGATAATTATTGTTAACAAAGACGATTCACATACATGTCGGTTGAGCTGTCGCAGCTTTTAATTAAAACTGGGATTGCTCAACCTGTTTGTTAAAACGAGCTACTTTTTAAAGTGAAGTAATTTTACAATTTAGAATTCTGAATTTCTGAAAAATTTTAAAATCCTGGAATCCAAGACAAGTCTCGAAAATTTCCGGTATCATTTCTGGTCTCTATTCGAAATGAATATAGAAAACTGTGTAACTGTTTTAAAAAACACGCTTAAGGGAAATCCTAGATTGATTTCATTAACATATTAATATAATAGAATATAACAGAAACGATTCAAGCAACTAAGTCTCTATTTAAAATTATTTTTATTTATAATATTCTCAGCAATATTTGAATGTAATTATTAATTATTTCAACGTGATGATTTTCATATAAAATTTTAAAATAAGCCAATATCTCTTGTTATGAAAAATCCATTCACCATTTCTTTTACAATATTGTTGTTGAGTAATGAATCGAAAAACAGTTGTAGTACTGAAAACGCTTATATTTACATACAAAGAGACTTTTTTAATTGTCTTACAACAGATTGTATAAAATATAGAAAAAAGTTGTACAATTTAGTAATACTCAATACTCAATTGACGTATTAATTTTATTAATTTAACGATATATTACATACATGTTAAATCACACTCTATATTTTTTAAATACCGGAACGCGAGAAAGAAATAGTCATGGGATTCCCAGAAATAAATCTCGGCTAGTGTCAACAAAGAGTCTGTATTCGAAATAACGTGATGTAGGTATTAGTAATGTTTTTTGAATTTACCAAGCTGTGTGATTGTAATAAGATTTTTTATTGATGTATTATTGTTATTACGCAAACGTGGTTGTAAGACAATCAAGAACATTGATCATTTTTTGAAAATCAAAATCTGCAAGCTGCAAGAATGAATGTCTACAAAAAATAAGACGCAATTGACCAGTAGATTATGATTGACTGATTTGAGCAGCCTTGGCGTATAGTCTACCACTTTTCCTTAGTGTAATATGTACTCAAGGGTACTTTTGTTTTTTTTCTCCAAAAAAATGGTTTATAATGTGGTGAATGTGAAAACAAGCTAGCAGTATGTTATTAACTTTGGTTGTCACTTTTAAGGTGTTAACTGTCAATTCTTGGTGGAAAAGCATTATGTTTAAAAAATAAATTAATTTGTTTATACTACTTTCACATGTTGACAGTGATCGTGATGAGCGCAACCGGTCCTGAGCATTATAAACGTGTGGAAGTAGTACAAACAGATTGTGTTTTATTTTTTAAACTCTGGTTGTATTCATATTTTCATCAACAATTATAATTAAGCAGCCATTATGATACAAATTCTATTGAAATGCTCTATTGCGGATGTTGTTTGAAACAAAACATTTTATAGTGTAACCATACTTCTTATGGAACTTATAACATAGTAATAACTGTAAGCAGTAATAAACATGTATGATATTTATAAAATAAACCAAATTAAAAACGTGTATCGGGCTTGAACAAGCTTATTTTTTGTTAAAAGGTAACTCACCTTCGATTTTATTTATCAAATTACTGTGGGAGTAACTCATCCAAAAAATACGGTTCGATATTTGCTTAAATTAAAAATTCAAATGTAAACAATTTGATTAAATCAAAAAACCATCGTTTCCCCGATACATTTAGGGAAGTTAAGGATCGCTTCTGTTTAAAAATGCAAATTAATTATTGTACGGTAATGCTGAAGGGCCTCGTTGAAATGAAATTAACGATACTGCATAAATTAAGCCAAATTTTCGGCGCACCGAGGCTTTCGTTGAATAAATAAAAAAGTGTAACATAAAAAACCCGAGAAAATATGTTTCATTTAAGTGGCAAATACATTAATTTGTAATTCAAGTAACCATAGACGCGGTCTGATAAATAAGCAATTTGTTTAATGACTTGAAAGCCAACACCCTAGTAAGCCAGTGAGAGCTTTACTGACTTCAAAATGTTAGCCGCTTTGTACTCAAGATGCGTGTTTTAAGCTTTTGTACAACATGCATCAAAAAATTAAGCGCTAAACGTAAATATAATAAAACAAGACATCAGCATTTGCCAGTGCCACTGAGATCATCATTTTAATTAAGATAGCATTTCAATTTTATCAACCAATTATTAAATTAAATTTAACAATAGATATCAGACGATAAATTTGAAAATCTTTGGAACTGACATCTTATTATTTGTACTATTCGTTTTTATTGACTTCATTCAGAGGTGTTAAACCGTAAAGGCAAACTAACTCAATTATTATAGTGTTTTGATAACAATAATTGACTAAGAATACAATGATGAGGTTAAAAAAGAACACATAATAAAGTAGTCGCTTTCTTGACGCCTTGATTATAGGATCGGTAAGTAAAGTAACGAATGAGAGAATCGTAATCTAATTTATAATCGAATGCATGAAAGTTGACCTTAATTGATTTGAACCTATGAAACGTAATCAAGTACGACGACAGCACACATTTTAACAATGTAAAACTTACTTTTTGATTTTTATTTCAAAAGGAAAATTATTTTTATGGGGTAGAGAAAATGTCACAACGCTGAAGTTTGCGGGCTGTACGATGGTTGGAGAGCAGTCTTACTTGTCAAGCTTAGGAGAATGCGTTGTCAGCTTTATGTGAATTGTATGATTAGGAATTCTAAATATTCGCTGAAAACAAATATTACAATATTTTTACCTTACAGTATTTGAATATATAATTAATATAATTTGTGATTTCGTCGTGGATATTCATTATTTATTGTATTTTTGACTAGACTTGCCACATAATTAGTTGTCAGCACGCACATTGATTGGGTATAATTGTGAAATAAACAAAACAGTTTATATCAAGATACAATGCGACATCAAAATGCCAATTTTATACATTAATAATATGAACGAATAATTTATCAAATTTTTGAGCATCCGAATCTGAAAAAAGAGCTTAATAAATTCGAATATTCGATAAGAATCTCTATTTGTTGACTGAACACCACTTCATTGAATGGATGAAGTTAGCAATAATAGTTGTAGGAACACTACCAAATTGTTGAAGACCAAAATTAAAAACTCAATAAGGATAGACCTGTTTTTGATAGCCAAAACACAATTTTTACGTCATGGTGTAAGAAATAAATATAAGCGAGCTGGATAAAAATAATAATCGCCATTTTAGCATTTTTTGATGTCACCGTGTGTGTTTTGAATTACAATCAATTATGTTTGCAGTATCTTTTGGTGACAATACAAAGTCGTTTTGTCAAAGTGTCGTCACATATTTTACAAAAACAACACTCACTTATACTTGTTACACCATGGCCAAGACCCAATCCTGATTGCTACACTTATGTTGACGATATTTTCAGAATACCCTCAGCAAGCAATCGTTTGTGAACCTGTGATTTTAGACATTTATTATAAAGTGTTTATTGATTTTCATTTTTGACGAAGAAAAATCGAACAAACACTTTTAATGCTGTGGTTAATAAACTTTATGATCACTCTGTACGTGGACAAAGCAATTTAGTTCAGAAATTGCGGCTCACTACCATATACTTTCCTTCGACTGCTTATATGACTGTTTTATTCTACAAAAATATTTTAAGCCCCTTAGTAACTAATTCGTTTGAAACAAATGGAATTAGTAATATAATACTTACGGGAATATAAAACAATATTAATTGGTAGAAAACAGAAACGTTCCTTTGTACATAGTAAAGTGGTAACATTACGGTACTATACATCATGTATTTTTATGTTGAGATCATTGTGACTTTCTTCGCTAGGAGTGGACTAAACATGTAACTTGAGTTTTATGAGTTTTCAACTTGTAACTATGATCACTTCATTTGGATTTGATGTTTGCTTACGGCGGATTCTAGTGTTTAAATAAATTTGTTTGAATATAATACATATTCTCGTATTTAAATAAATAACACAAAATTTCTTCTGTACTGTTTCCACATTTTTATACATATCCGAATCGTTTTCACATATCGAGAGCATTATCAATTGATGATCTAAATGTGGAAATAATACAAAACAATTTGTGTTTTATTTATTAAAATGTTACGTCTTCGCACCAAGAATTGACAGTTAATACTTTTTAAGTGGTTATTATTGTTTTTGTACGGTTTGGATCGTTTATTATAAGGTAATAATATGTATTTAAGATAATGAAACTATTTTTTTTTTTTTAATAAATCACATTGAAATGATGTGATGGTAGCTAAATGGAGTCCATTGATTGAAAAGTTAAATTGCTCACTTCATACATGATGTAATAACGCTTTAAGTCACTATAGCCAAATCCTTCCATATGTAGCAGTGGTTCTCAAGGATAATTTCTTCGTGGCCGCATACTGAACATCAGTGAGCTTATAGAGATGTCTCGTGGTCGCAAATTTTTTTTCAATGGTGATTTAAAATACTAGGTCGATGCATTTGTTTGCCGCAGCCCCATCCCCCACCGTTTCTCTAAAAATTATGATTTTATTGTGACAAAGTGGTGCGTTATGAGTATTTTTAAAATTACTAACTTGCATTTTTTAACTATAAACCATCATGACATAAAAATTTTCGCCGCAGGATGAAAGTTTTTATGTTTAAATATAATTTCTTTAAAAATATGTACTGAATTTTTACAATCCTGTTATTTACAGGTATATGATATACAAATGCTTCCATATTTATAAAAAAAATCAGAAAACACTCACTGATACACATGTATTTGCACATGTACATTTTCTCGTCAATGATAATTACACGATTGCAAAATGAAAATCGTTGGTTATCGTACAGCATACCGAATTACTTACTATGCTGCAGTCCAAATTAACACAATGAGGGTTACTGCATTGATGCCGATAAATTTGTATCTAAAAAAGGATCCCTAATTTATTAAAAATACTCATTCATTACAAATACATTTTAGAGGTATACGTACGCAATACGAAAAAATAAATGTCGTATTTATTTTATGTTACTATTTTTTAATATCAATATTTATTACTATAGAACCGTTGGTGGCCAGATAAAAATCATCTGGTGACCGCACATGAGAACCACTGATCTACAGGCGTATTATACGGTTAAAAAAGTTTTCTCATAGTTACTTAAAAGGATTTAGTCTGAATACAATTAAATACTTAAAAAAAGAACAACGATTTGTCAAAACTTTACCCATAATTCACGACAATATTTTATGGCAAAAGTTGCTAATTACCAAATACATGGAAGGTTGAAGAAAAGCGTGCAAAATTGTGCTAAAAAATAATTTATATGAAATTTTATTTTTGGAAAAATAAAACAGAAAATCAGGTAGTTCGAGTAAAATTATAAAACATAACTAAAGCATATATTTACTATTTATTAAGATTTTTAAATTTTGATAAAAACCATACAAGAATCTGGTGAGACTTATATAAAGTTCATAAGGGATTGCTATAAAAAATAATGTGAGTTTATTAACATAATACTTCTTATAAGTAAAGTTTGCCAATCCTGTAACAGAGTGGTTGATGTCACTGGAACTCCGTTAATTTGTTTATAGTATTTTTCTTTGCTGTGCTCTGCACCAAATGAGTAATTACCGTAGATCAATTTTTTAAACCATATCCGCTACTTACTCGGAACATATGGCCATCAGATGATTCTTCCAAGATTCTCTGTACCCTGCCAGTCTTCTCACTTCTTGCCAGGTCATCCTATGACGGTCATCAGCGGTTTTTCAGGACGACGGAATCCATCCGGTTGATAAAAGAGACAGGCATGATTCATGTGCCCCTGGGGCATCCGCAGCACATGTCCAAGCCAGGTCCATTGTCAAGATTTAAAAAAAGGAGAAAATTCAAAGTTATAGAAAAGTTAAATCGAAATACACGTCTAAATTTTAATATGTGTTTTGCTAAACGTTGTAAACAGAAGCGAAATGTTCCAAAAATGTACCTTATTTTAATTCTGTATTGTGCACAACACTCATTTAAAAGCACGTTTAATACGAACTAACCTTCTGTTGTATGTATATAGTCGAAAATAGCTTCAATTCTAGTAGTTGTCAACATAAACACTTGAAAGTTTAATTTTGTCTCTGTAACTAAGGGCTTATTTGTCAGCGGCTTCCTCACAACGCTTACAGCTTAGTGGTCCTAAATGTCTCTGAACAGTGAATTGAATACATTTTTATTGTATTTTAAAAGAGCACACTGTTCTTATATGAAATAACATAGACAAATTTATTTAGTTGATTGTTAAAAGTTGTTAAGATGATATTATATTTAATAAAAATTTTGTGTTCGTCTTTTAATAACTGTTTCATTGGGACTCATAACCAATATACTGTGGCAGTGTCACCACTTGATACAAATGATATGCAGGCATGTAGAGAGAGTGTGCGTGTATGTGTGTGCTGTGAGTTAAAAATTCCGTTTGCAGTAAAAAAAACACTCAACACTTTCTCTCTCTTCATACGCAATCGCTGACAGAGAGAGTGTGAATGTGTGTTTGCTATGTGTTAAAAATTCACCGAACACCTTACGTTCTGACACACTCTCTCTCTGCAAATTCGCTGACAGAGAGTGTGTGTGTGTACTAAGTTACACGTAGACAAATAGATGGGTAAATTGTTTTAAAAATCATAATATTTATCCAATTGTACAGGTTTGAATATTTAGCTTATAATCTTAAACGGACTTAAAGAATACATTTTATTCAACTTATAACACAGAACTGAACAATCCAAATATTTATCGAGCTTAAAAAAATTCTAAGTGATATCTTGAGTTATAGAAATCAATATAATTTTCATACTTTAGAGAATTCTCTACACGGTAATGCTTGTTCACAAACTGTCACTAACAGTTTAGTGTCTCTCAAGTGAATCACCCGCTTTTCTTTTATTGTACAATACTGTAAAGCCGCAAGCGTCAAAATTTATTATCGCTCACTTTTCACCGCACTCTCAATTCGCAAGCATCTTTTCCCTTTTTGTTTTGTTTCGTCTATAGTAGAATAAGACATACAACAAGAAACTTCACAGTCCTGCAATTATTGCTCCAATTAACGGGGATTACACGAGATCAGTTCCAAGAACATCTAGTACAAAATACTTACTTGTACAATATATGAGTTATTATATTTATGTATCTGGGATCAATGCTTAGTTTTACTACGCGTTTGTGTCCATATATATTTGGCCTGCTGGGTCAGTTAATATTTAAACGTTTGGTCAGTAAGAAATAATAAATGGTTAATAATTTATCAAAATGGCTAGTTATTAAATTAAAGCGTCAGTTTTTTAATTAAACCTAATCTAACCTAATCCAAGCTTTATTTATTTAGCAATTATTTAATGACCAAACAATTATTCACTGACAATTTATTCTTTTTTAAGGTGTTAACTGTCAATTCTTGTAGGAAAAGCATTATATTTTAAAAATAACACACAATTTGATTGTACTACTGCCAAATGTTTATAATAATCAAGTCAGTTGATAATTCTCGTGATAAATATGTAGAAGTAGTACAAATGAATTGTGTTTTATTTTAAAAAATACAATTTACTAATTATTACTGACTATTTATCGAATTAGTTAATGACTATTTATTGAATTAATTACTGACCATTTATGTAGGTATTCACTGATAAAATAATTAGCCTGTAGCTGACTCGCCAACGCCACTCATATGTGAGGACACGGGCTCAAAATTATTCAAATATAATTTATTCGATCGTGTTATGTGTGTGTATTCGAAAGCAAGGTTTTCAGTGATGTTTATTTCCCATCGCACCCTTAATCTGATTTAGAAAACAGGGCGTCAATATGCTCCATATTGGGAGCGAATATGAATAAAAACTATGTATATAAAACTTTGATCATCATATTGCTTAAAAAACTCGATTAAGCAATTTAAATAAATAAACATACTTCCAAATTGTACGACCATTAGAACAAAATAGGTAATCGTATGAACAGTTATATAATTATTAATGGAACCTTTCACCAGAAGGTAAGGAGTCAAAGTTGACAACATTATTATTTGTTATAATGATTGTATCAACAAAAATATTTCGACTGTTCATTATTATAATTGTACCCTTATGAAACACTTGCTCATAATGTGGATTTACTACTAAGTAAATGCGTGCGGCAAAAGTGTATAATTTTGTTGCGGTAGCTTAATTCTCGTGTTGGTCATTTGTCAAATCAAAGCCCACGAAACGCCCAGAGAATTTTTTTATGAGTTGCCCCTGCTGTTTTTTCTTGCCCTCAATTTCCCCTGTTGCTATTTTCTCCCCTATTTTGGCAACGGTTTTTCATTATCGTTAAAATACTTTCTCTCTCATTTTCATCACAAATTTAGGAATATATTTCCTATGTTGAATGCGTGACGCGTTTTAAAGGTAAGACGGATGACGATGATGATGATGTTGACGATTATGCAGTACAGATTTTGTTCAGCGAGTGGCGACAGCATTCACATTCAGTGGCGATTACAGAATTACGTTCCGCGGTTGATACAGAATGAATCCGGTTCTTCCTTCTTTGTTTATTTATACTGTCGTGTCAACTTAATTTAAATTGCCATGACTTGCCTTAATGAGTGTTCACCTGTTACGCAATATCTGTAAAATCCATGTAGAATATCGGTCAAATAATATATTATTCAACCGATAATTAATTATGGTTAGTCAATAATGCTGACGAAAATGATAAGCGTAATGTTTCGTTACAAGTGAGTATTACGTTTCGTAATCTGCAGCGTCATGTACCCTACACACATTTAAAATAGAGCAAGCCTGGGCAAATTACGGCCCACCGGTCACATGCAGCCCGATGCGTATTATTTTGTGACCATTGAGCTTTAACTGTATTTTTTAATAAAACTTACCGTTTTCTGCCTTTTGAGATTCCTTTTTTTTTAATCAAAATATTATAATTCATTAAATAGTTTGCTGACTTGCACATTGTTTCATCATATTTGTGGCAAGCCATCAATATCAAAGATGTAGATTTACAAATAATGTTTATGAAACATGATATTTATATAGGCTAACGCCGATGCATATGCAGTCAGCAAATTCAAGCGCTGACCAATATAGACGATGTCAATTCTGCATACGTAATGGTAAAGGTGAACGCCCTGAAAGGCATCTGTGCACGTGATGATCATGCATCTCAATAAAAAATCTATACCATCAAGCACGATCGTTGAAAAATTACAAACAGTTCAATTACAAAATAAACACCCAAAATTAAAAAAATATTTCAAAGGATGTAAAACAGTATATTTATTGCATTAAATTGTTGGTCACTAGACATTTAATTCATTTGTCATGATTATAAATAATGTATATTTTGTAAAAATAGTATTTTACTTGCGATCCGCCGTTTACTAAGAATTCCTAGAGTGGTTCTTCAGCCAAAAAGCTTGCACATGCCTGAAATAGAGATTGTAAAATTAAAAATAAACACTGTTATAAATAGGCAAAAGTCAGTAGTTTACAAAGGAAAATTGATTATATTATATCCAGTGGTGTAAGTACACTGGCTTTATTTACTATTTAAAAACTTACGCCCCTTTTTGCATTGGTGGTGAGTGGTGATGTAAAAATCGCTTAAAATTGCAATGATGTTTCAATTAAAAAAACAATGATATAAGATGCTTTGAAATGATCTTGAGACTATAAAATAGTATGCAAGGTGAAAATCTAACTTCAATATTTTATTCGATGGATTCGGTGGTAACTGTGTGAAAATAAATTTTTAGTACAAAATTAAAATTGGTAAATTTGTTATTCCAATGTTTCAACTCTTTGAAAAACATTTTCAAACGGAGGTCTCAAAGACAAAGAAGCGAAACACGTGTCAGAACTGTAAAATTATTTGTAGGTTTTATCAAATAAATAGAATTCGTAAAAATTATGATAAATTTTACGAAATTTGAATACAATTTAATTTGTGATAATTTTAATGAGTTTATCCAGTAGCATCGTGTGGTCAATGCTCTTGGACGTTCGTCTTTCTTCGTTGCGCCATGTGTTTTTATTTTGTAACTTGTATTTATAACTTGAGTAAATATTTTCAATTTACTCTTTGTTCTTATACTTATAAATAATAAAAAAAATCTTAAAATTTTAAAATTTAAATACTTTATAAGAAACGTCTGTTACGTTATTTTGCAAAGGATTTTTTTATTCAGAAAATAAGCTTTGATGTTTTATTTAATAACACCCACGCTTTTCTTTTTGACATATTTTAGTCACTTATTAATTCTGACTGCCAAGAATATTTTTGGAAGTTTGAATAACTCGTCAAATACTCTGTATTTAAATTCATCGACATATATGACAAGATTTAGACTGGCGCTAATTTAAGCAAAAGCTTTTGTGCATTGCTATTTAAAATTAAACACATACTGGGCGTGAGGGGTGGGGTCTTAACCTTTCCGTTACCCTAGGTGCACCAAGATTGCCATATGAGTTGAAAACATTAATATTGGTGATATATAAATTAAATATTTTAGTTATTTTTAGATAAAATAGTTATGTAATAAAATTAAAATAAATAAGTGGTTCGATTTAATGTTTTCATCATTAAATCAATAAAATTACAAAAACGATCACAATATTATTCCGATCTCAATGAAAGTGATAGCGATATATAAAATTCTATACGCAAGAGTGACGCACAATACACATTTGTTAAATTGAGAAAAAACGAGAAATGGTATTAGTTAGAGGGAGAAAGGACAAGATGCATCTTCGCTTGTAGTTATTTTTTATACAGCGGCATGTGATGGAGTTACTATATCTATCGTACAACCTTACTTGTATATGAGCAAGTAAGATACAAGAGCGTACGCCCGCAAGCCCTTGTATCTCACTCGCACACTTCACTTTAGATGGGATTGAGCGAGAAAGAGAGAAATGTACGTCACTCGCTTGCTTGTGTTTGTTATAATATGAGTCAACTAGTCAAGTTTACATTTTAAACGGTCTGTATAAGACAGAAGCAAGACATGCTTGCACCTTATGTGACGTGCTTTTTCCATGTCGTCCATATCTCGATTATATTACATGAAAATATGTAAATTGCAAGCTTTAGACACAAAATAAAGTGTAAAACGAAAACAATTTGATATTTAAAAACAGAATAACCCTTTTAAAGCGATCAATTATGGCCAAGTCCAAGTAATACAGCCTGTGTCGACCACGGCTGGTAACGTGATTTTTTTAGCATTGACTGGAAAAGGTTAAAAAAAACATACTTTTTGCTAACACTTTAACGACCAATCCCGCAGTAGTGACCATTCCCGCACTTCTGCGTGTTACGTTTCAACATTATGCCACCTGTTGAGATGCCATGATACATTTTCGAGCAGAATTTTTTTCCGTTATTTTAAGAAAATTTCGAAGCTTACACAAATATCACAAATAATATATAATGCCACTCAATTTCTCGGAAACATGGTGCCAAAAGTTTTTTTTTGTTATCAGACTAGTTATAGCTTGAGAGCTCTTAAATATGTCAAGCGTGCTGAATTCATGTACAATTTGTTTTTTTTAAATTTTTAACAATAAATAATATGCCTCTACTATAAAACCATGGGGATCGTAATAGGTTAATAAATTTCAACATTTAAAAAAAAGACACCTGAAACAAACTCATTATACGTCATTATAAATACAAAATTAAATGATTTTACTCGTTAGAGTGTTCAATTTATATAAGTTTTTATTTTAACGAAATCTGATATGGGGTCCTGAAATTGCTTCAAGTTTTGCAAACAGCGGATATAATTTAAATTTGCATTGATTTGCGTGGTATCAGGTGTACGGATTTAACATTCGGCAATGGACACTGTGTTCATTATGTTACATCTAGAAAAGAAACATATAAGTGTTTAAGCATCTATAACGTCGTGCATGCGCATCAATTTTGAAAATCAATGATTTAATATCGGCTCTTTACTTGGTACATTAATTGTCTTCCCAGCTTAGATTCGTAATGTTATGCATAAATAGAGTGACCTCAATCAATATGTGGCAATTACTACAAACCTGACAAGTGAGAAACTAGGTGTTTATTTGTGAACTTAATTGCCACAATTTGCCCTGTGATTTGGTCCAGTTCGAAGTCCAGTCAGAATTAGAATATGTACTGCATCTATCAAACTTAGAATAACAATACATATTTGTGAGTCTATTTAAAACGCAGAATACACAGACGCACACACGCACTCACCCTCTGCCAGTCCACGCGACGAAACTTTCAAGAAGGACTTATTGTGATCATACTGGGAAATCTATATCTATATATATAAAAATGAATGTCTGTTTGTTGGTTTGTTGGTTTGTCCGGATCTTATAGGCTCCTAAACTACTCAACCGATCGCGACGAAACTTTCAGGAAGGACTTATTGTGATCATGCCGGGAAATATTATATAAAATAAATGTTTGTTTGTCCTTTACGCGTTCCTTTACGATTCATACGATGTCGATGAAACTTCGGTGAGTTGTTGTGCACACACCCGTCAAGGGTTCTGAAGAAAAAAAATTGAAAACCTAAAGTTGAAAAAAAGAATCAAATACGTACTAACAGCGACATCTAGGAAAAACCTTCTGATTTATTCGTGTACGCACCAGACGAAAAACAAAAATATTGTGTTACAACAAGTGTGAACCTGAAGATGATGGGGTCGAACCGGGTAAGTCTATGAAATTTCGGCCTGTGCCGAATCAGCATTAATTCAAAAGCTCTAATTCAAAAGCAGTTCAATAAACAGAATTAAAACACAAACCCTTTCTTTCTTTGAGTGGCATTGCAACGCATGCCGGGTACTCACTAGTATACTTATAAAATAGTCCGTTTGTTTTACATTAACAATATTACATAGTTTTTGATTCAGTTTTTAATTTGTGAAAATTCGTTATATATATAAAAATTGATAACTTCATTACTCCTACTAGAAGTCTCTTTATCTCTTTCTTGGTATAGGTAATTTGAGAGACTTATGATGTCACAGTGTAAATATATTATGATATTTCTATTAGTCTTTTCTATAATCCTGATTTAATTGGTGGTATAATGTAAACCTTTTGGCGGGTATTCACATAACAATGCCAATTAAGGCCTTGTCCCTAAATGAGACTGCCAATCTCACCTGTGTTACGAGACATTTTCGGAGTCGCGCAAATAAATAAAGACGAGGAAAGTAATATGAAGGGTTGGTATACTTTGCTAGAAGAAAAAGGGCGAGAAAGAGTAGTTGTATAATAATAATGTAGAACGGACGGTGACGTCAATGTACGTAAGAGCTCTGCGATGAATTTTTTAAAGTTAGTTAACGCGTCATTTATTATTGATCATGTCATTCATGTCCGTTTCCAATGTCATTCAGTCAACCAACGTCTATTTTCTGAGGGACAAGACGGTACAGTAGTTAATTTATTAAAATAAATTGAATTACAGCTGACGCCATTACGTCATGCATTTATACAGTAAATATAACGAAAAGAATAACAATAAAATTCTTAAAGATTGTACAAAATAGAAAAAATATTATTTACATACAAATTCATACAAGAAAAAAATATCTAAAAAAAACACCCATAGTTCGTGACTGAAAATATCCACCTCTATAGGCAATGTATTGATCAGCCTAACGACTCTTGCAACCGGTGACTCATATGACCAGCGCAAAGAATAAGTTTCCGCCACTTAGATAACAATTGAAAGTATGTAAGTTAACAGTTTTGAAATTTTCAGGATTATAAACTCGTCCCCGAATGAAACGAGAAAAATGTTTTGGAATTGAATAGTTAGCTAATCTCTATCGCTACGACTCCTGTTAAAGAAATGTAGAAATCATAGAAAACCATGCGTTTGAATATAATTTCACATATCAATCGAAAAATCATAATATAATGAAATTGTTAATTTTAGGATTCCACCAATAGTGAAGCTTATAAGGTTGGAGTGAATAATGCAAATAAATATGAAGTAAGTCAGTTACTCATTGAAAATGCAACTGTTAGCAAAAAACGTTAATTTCAAAAGGTTTGAAATATTTGTACTGGAGCACTAAAATTCTGAGGAAGAAATCATTAAGGCATTATTACTGTGTTTTGAAATTATCTTGGAAGATCGAAATGTTTACTGAGTGACTTGGTACGAAGCAAAAACATTGGCGGAGGACAGAGAATCTTGCAGTAGCCGTGTGGTAGAAATATGTTATGAATAGGGAGCGGAAATAGTCAAAGAAGAGACTTGCCTTATATATTATTATGATGTACGCAGAAGTTGACTACTCGTTTGTCTTTCACAAGGGTTAATCCGAAAAACAAAAGGGTCAAATCTTTCACTATTAACCAATGGAACGTACTGTTTTGTCTTCTTGTCTTTATTCTTGCATCGTATAAAAAAATAAAATTTTGCCGATTAAGATATAATGAGAATTGACTAGACATTTATAAAAAGCAGCAAATGGAGATTGATTGTAGAATAATTACAATTATTTTCAATTCACGTGCACAACTCTCGAAGCTAATGTAATAGTGGATATACTGCAACAATCTCACGCTAGGTGTCGTTATTAGTAGGTACATCTAAACTTGGGCAATATTACATTTACACTTTTACATCCGTGACGTATTTTATTTTCGTATAGTTTGTAGCTGAAAAATATCGCTAGAAATCCCTTTGAAACATACAAGGCTGCATTTTCACAATGTTATTAATTCTGGTCTTTCTGTTTTTGTTTAGTGTTTATACTTTTTTATGAAAATTGAAATTGTGGTATGTCTTATTACTGTTATTTGTTTTTGTATTTACCATGAGAGTAAATTGCAAGAAATACTATGGAGTCGTAGTTTAACCAAAAAACGTCAAGTCAGAAATGCTGGTTTTGAGTAAATCTTTAATGAATATTTGCGTATAAATCATATACAATTAAAATTTAAACTAATAGTTAATACATGTAATAAAATAATAACTGAATATAAATCTACATATGTGTTACAAGTATCATAAACAAATTATCCATTAAATATAATTCAAGACATCGACTGAGGTGACAAAATACATGGAAGTGTACAAAATCTCAATAATCCAAATTGTATCCATTAAATGTTTTTCCAAACCTGAAGCCGATGGTCAAAGACGGATTCAAATTCCTGTATGGATAATTTTATATCAATTGTATACAATGGCATAGATGCGATAGATCTTTGTGATGTTTATATTCCTTCACGCTTATCAAATTTTTAATACCAGGCTTAGTGACTAGTCATTTTATATCCCCCATCCATCCATTATTACCCTCTCTAAAAACGGGAGGTTAAGCGCCTGAATAACAAGCAGCCCTTATAAAACAATATATTTTAAGCAATTCTTTATTAAAAGTAGACATATTTGAAAAGCATTAAAAACGATAAATAAAAAGTATGACAAAATGGTGAAATGAGATGTTATTTTATGGTTGTTTAGCCATAAATTTATATTCCATCCAAAAAAATATACCGAGTCGAGCAAAATTTGAAATGAAATTTCTTTTGTACAGTGTGTGCACAATTAAAAAAGATTGCCGTCTATTATGTTGCATTTTAATGTGCGTTATACCTATATTATATTTATGTAATAATTACTTATTTTTTTAAATTGTGTAAGAAACTGTTTTTCTGTAGTCTGTTACTTTTATCTAAATAATATTCAACTCGTGTGTAAACGAGATTTTTGTCTTTCATCGACAAAGTAATATCTAATTTTTTAATGACACGTGAACAAAGCAAAATTCGGCAAATATCATCTCTTATATTGTCAATATGTACTTGTTTAATTATGTGTTGAAATTTTGTAAATTTCCATGTATTTCGTCACTAACGACCGGGGTTTTGCCTTTTGGCATCTTCAGGAATTCGAGCACGCCAATGAACTGGAACTGACATACAGTAAATAGTTTATATCGTTTATATATAAATTTCAACAATTCAAATTTGATATTGAAATTCTATCAAGCACCCTCAGTCGATATCTTAAATTGTATTTGGTTACATTAGAATTAAGTAATAAAATTCTTCTACCAACCAGATGGATTCCGTCACCCGTCGACCATCCACAGGATGTATTCGGCGCAACTACAGGATGCTGGGATGACCTGGGAGGAAACGAGGAGACTGGCGGTGGACAGAGAAGCTTGGGGTGACGAACCCCGTGATGGCCATATGGTCTGAATAGGGAGTGGATATGGTTTAAAAAAATGACAAATTCTCGTGCGCTTTGTTGTTATTAATCTTACAATGGAGTTCTACGAATTTGATGTCACTTCAATCACTACATATTAGAAGCTTATTACCACCGTAATTCGTCTCATGTCTCGCTGATTAAAACATTAAGTGCACAGTTTTTGGTTGCAACAAAGACATGTATTTTTTTGGTGCGTTATATTTAAAAACTACAATAAAACTCAAAAAAAATATGTATCATTTTATGATTATGATCTTTGAAAACTTAACAGACACAGTAATCACTTTTAAGGTGTTGACTGTCAATTCTTGGTGGAAAGACATTATATTTAAAAAAAATAAAACACAATTCATTTGTGCTACTTCCACATATTTATAATGATCAGGATCGGTTTCGCTCATCACGAGCATTATCAACTGATAAAAATACAAACATAACAGGCTTATTTATATAAAATTGAGTGTAAAAATGAAGGTTCATGAACAAGAACAAGAAAATACTGATTAGCAAACAAATTATACATAAATCAAATAAAAGAGTACAATTAATATGTTATGGACCTCTTGCAAATCATTAAATACTAATCTGAAATCACAAATATAGCTACATTAAAAGTCCATTTAGCTGAACAAAATTTTTAATGACATTACTTATGTAATATACAATAATGAATCAGGAAAATTATAAGAAAAAAATAGTGAACCATTTAAAAATAATCAAATATTAAGTATGTAATTAATATAAACAATAAGCAGCCATCTTAAGTGGAGAAAGCAGAGCAGCAATGAGTATTCATTAAATTTTTAATATCTGAAAAACAAAAATTACAAAGACAGAATCAGAAACAATAACCTTAGAGGTATAATACAAATAAATGAATCGGATATAACAAAGAGAAGATGCAAACCGTCTTTGCATCTTCTCATCTTGCCAACTTTAAAAATTAAATAACTATTTTGAATTCTATTGCACAGTAAACAAAAAGACACGTTACAAAATGAAAATTAATTTGAGAAATGATAATTAATGTTTTTAGTAAGAAAAAATATGTTTCATCTTACGGTCATGCTGTACATAAGCAATTCGTACGGAATCGATCGATCACTGTCAATTTAAGTCAACCAACAGGCCGCGGAAGAATATTCCGGCCAAAAAATAAACCGAATAATTTTGACGATAATAAAGTTTTGAGAAGATTTATCGACGATAAGACAAATGGCATTCCTATAAGTAGCGGCATCAAATCCGGTTCGGTAAGATTACGCGAATTTCCCGCTAAATAATTCCGACTTAAAAATTTCTGATTCTGTTGATTTAACAGGCTATATCTGCTTCCAATATAGAGCATAAAGTTAATATTATCTTTTTCGTTATTGATGTATCACCGATTTAAGGCAATCTTTTCATTTAATTTTTATTACAAATAATTATTAGTAGCCATAAATACAATATTGATTATTCATCCTAAGACGTCATTTTAACGTACTTTTTACGTCAATTATAACGCAGCTTTAAAATTTTACTTGTGGGTGCGTTGTGCCATATAGGTGTATATTATAATACTAAAATTAATACGATACTGAATTTAAGTGTGCATTTTAACAACTATTAAAATCAATTTATTTAGAAATCGTGTTTTCTCGGTCCCATACCCGAATAGTCAATGACTGTTGACCTTTTATTCACTCAGTTACGCAGTCTATGGGTCAAATACCTGAACGAATACGTTAATACGTTGATTTATGGATTTGCATCACTAACGCTTGGATATATGTGATGTTTTCACTCTTATCTAACCACCACGTATCTGATTCTCAGAAAAAACGTGGAGAAAAAGACAAATAAACAACTAGTTAGTTAGCCAGTCTGATTTACCCGTTACCATTGTACAATTTTTGTCAAGATGCTTCATTAAGATTATACACATCGTTAATTAATGAAACAAGAAAATTTGTGTCACACGGCAAAGAAGATCAGTGCGTTTCCGTATTGTACATGTTATTAATTCTAAAAATACTTTAGCTCCCAGAACCGCAAATTATGTCCTCCTGGCACTGCAACAAAAAGGAAATCCCGACAAACGCAAAAAGAAACCAATTTATTTTTTGCACATGTCCTGTTGGTCTTAAAAATATATTTGGGATTAGCATGTGTACGGTACACAGGCTAAAGTTGTTTTTAGTAAAACTTTAAAGCCACCCTGAATGGAAGGACCGGAGGGAGGCAAATGGGTGAGCGTATTGGCTTAAGCCGTGGTTTGCATTCGGGATATGGTCAGCTTTTACCATTCGCATGTATGCTCTTCAAAACCCTCTATATTGTGAAAAAAAGTATTTATTCATAAACATTTGTTGTCTTTATCAACTAATGGTTGCCACAGCATTATATTATGAGGTTACGTTATATTTAAATAAAATTTCCTTACTATGCTAACTTTGTATCAAGTCAAGTTTCTTCATTTTAGTTCAAAACAAAATATATTTGATTTATTTTAACAGCAGATATATGTAAATCATATAAATAAAAATAAATGACATTTTAAACACATTTCACAATTTAATAAAATGTTCGGGACCGGTTTCACTGAATGATTTAGAAGAAAATGCTCGGGACAAACGAAATTTATTCTGTTCATTAATTACATTAAATTGTGGAATTATTATTAAAGAAGTGTATTTCATTTTTTATATCAATATCTTTCTATCGTGTGAGGTTTTCGTAATAGTGACGCATTGATATTAATTTGGGTATTAAAGGAACTGGAGGGAAGAAACAAACAACATTTCTATTTGTTACTTTATTATAATGGAGTTATACCAATTAAATATCAATTGAAACAATGTACTGGTGAGTTATATACAGCAATATCACTATGGTGAGTTGCTAAAATCATCTATTTATTTTAACGAAAAATATTAAAAGACGTGTAGTGAAAATAATCAGATTAAACTATTATGTCTAGAAATTTCGTGTTAAAAAAGATGTAGGTGGTTTTGAAAATTGACTATAGTGTTGCGTTCGTTACCGGATAACTATTTCTATAACTTTTTGTTTACAATTCATACTATGTGAGGTAGAACTTTAGTAACTGAATGTAATCAGACTTTATGAGAGCCTGCAATAATTTACCATCTACTTATGCTATGGGTGAGACTCTAAGTAGACTGAAGTATTAAAGTATGACATAAATTTCTCGTGGCACCAAAATCAAAAGAGCTTCGAAACAAAGTTGTAAAGAGTTTTTATAAATTGTTTTTGCCAACAAAAATCTTCAATTGACAGAATATTGAGCATTGTAAAAACAAAACACTGTTTCTGTTGTACTATTACTACATAATGATCAAGACTGGTTTCGCTCATCGCAAGCATTATCAACTGAATTACAAAACAAATTGTGTTTTATTTGTAAAATATGATGCCTTAACAACATTTTTATTAGTATCGTACTTACGTGTGAAAACGTTAGAAGTAAACAGCTATAAAAATGAGAGTCCGCTGCGCAGGCTCCAAAGTTTCAACAAGTAAGAAGTATCATCATAATACTGAACCGGAAACATTTGGTGTATAATATGCATTAAAAATTAGATGTTCAGCAGAAAAGTAACACAAATAAATTTACATAATAACTGAGTCAGTAAAAAAAGTTCTTATATCTATTACTTGTTTCATTAGGGCAGGTCTGGGTAAACTTTTTGGCTGAAAGGGCACATTGGTAAAAAACTATTTTTAGACATACATTAATTACAACCATGAAAAAAGAAAGTTATAAACCCGTATCTGATATTTTGACGAAAATGACTTTGTAACCGGCATCTCGTTTATTTAAAACAATACAAAGTATTTAATTTTTTTAATGATTAACAAGTACCCTAATGTACTATCCATTTACTACTTGGAAGAAAAAAATCGAATATACATAATAACGTAAATATTCAGTTTTTTCTAGCCTCCTGTAAATTTTTTAAGAAGTCACTTACGGGATTATAACATTAGGCCATCGATATATAAATTTCATTTTATGATAACCAGCATTTTTAGACAAATGAAAAGCACAAAAATAAGCTTTGGGCCGTTAAAAATACTTACTCAGTTGCTTAACCTCTCTTTTTTTAAGGGAGTGATAGAAGGATAGAGTTAGGACATTACTAGTAGTAAGCTAATTGCTCTCGCTACGCCCCGTTTTTTTAGAATCGGATGAGTGGGAAAGAATTGTAGATACCACAAACATCCATGCCCAAGAACAGAAATCTATAAATCGATTTTTAAAACTGTGCGTTTCGGGACTTGAACCTAACACATCCGTAACCTTACGCAACGATGTTGACCACTGCATCACGGACCCGATTCCACGGACTAACATTTAAGTTTTGTTAAAATATTACTGATTTATAAAAATAAGGATTAACTTCCTGATGTCTGTATTTAAATTAAATATTAATTTACACGAACATTAATTTTAAACTATACAACAGTCTTACATTATAACGTTTAGATGTCTTTGTTTAATACTTTGTGGCTTGTTATTTTAAATAAAAGTATTTAATGAATATGGCTACTTTGATAATACTACTCCTACAAAGTACTACTACAAGAGACAAGTGTCTCCTTTCTTTGATAAACATGTACAAACTGATTCAACTGTATAATCTACATTGTGTTTTGTGACTCAAGTGTGCGCTCATGTTAACCAGACTGGTCCCATATGTTAAAAGATAGCTTACGGCAAATGGCATATTCTGAGAAACAACAGACAAACATTTTATGTTGGTTTGGTTAAAGATAGAATTGCGGGAAAAAAATAATCAATAATCGAATCATTACACTGCCAATCTCTAATACTTTGGATAGCCCGACATGTAAATGAAGCAATATGATTCAAGACGTCGATCACATCCATTGGAAATGTCCAATCATGGACAACGAACGGGATAAATTGCTTTAGATGATACGACTGATAGTTGATTGTCGATTTGGCACCACTCTTAATCTTTTAATTGATAACTAGTACAATAATACTGTAGCCCTTGACCCGTATTTGACAGAATATATACAGCGAATATTTTTTACTTGTTATTCCAGGTAAATAATTCTTACTGGCTGAACTCAGTTGTTTTATATTATTGAATAAGCAAAGTATGTTAAGTGTATGTTTATACAGTCCAATGAATAAATCTAAAGATTGCCGAGTATAAATGCTTATTTAATTAATGAAATAAGTTTCCACCGACCATAAGACGACTTTAAGGAAAGTGCTATAGAAAACCATTTTCTTATAATTCACACGAATTTTATTTTTGTTGTTGATGTCATAATAATACAATTAATTATTAAGCTACACACTATTCTGAAGTTATTTTGAATAAAAATATCATTCATTTACAAACTTTTATATAAAAATTTAAAAAACCGTGTTTTACAATCACGTAAAAAGTCCATATTATACAATTTTCGCTGCAACATTATTTTTGTGCACGTATTTTTTTATAAAAATCTAAAAACTCTAGAAATGTAATCGTGTTATACAAGGGGATCTTACTGTAGATAACGGTGCTATATTTTAGATATCGTTTCGTACTATTTGAAACTGTATTATAGGGAGAGTGTTGCATAGAAAATATGTAGCTATATTTGCCACGTATATGAACACAACAAAGCAGTAATTCATTTCAAAATTAATCCTTCCTTATTCATGGTGTAAAAATGAGTTACTTCGGCCTTTAAATCTTTAAACTATATGAAATAGGTCATATAAAAAATTGAAAATTTTGCTATTTGTAAATAAAATAGTTCTATAAATAATTAAAAATTAAAGATAAATCATAGTTTACACCTTCTTTGTATAAATAATTATAGTTTGAAAACCTCGTCAATTTTAACATCGAAAAATACAAAATTGTAGTATAATATAGTAACGATCCGAGATGCATGACGTACCGTATGCAAGAGTTATGTTTCAAACGGCATCAAAACACGTCTCGAGTTTGTTCTGCTATGAAGAATGTTGATACTTGCGTCTTTCGATAATTTCGCATAGTTTTATACGTACTTCAGGTTTTTCGCACAATACATGTCGTAAAATAATTACTTAATACAACATAAAACCATATTTCACCTTTTGAAACTGTAATTTCGCTTTAAAAATGCGTTTATATAACAAAACCCACACGGTAACGAAATGTGACTGCATGAGATCCGAAAGGATTTTTTAGCATGAAAACGGGAAGATAAAATGTTATTTTATAGACACCGATAGAAAATTCCATAAATTATCATATTAAAATAATTGGTAACGAATAATAAACACAAATTGGCCTTTGAACGTTAGAACAAATCATTAATAAACTGGCGTAATGAATAATAAAATAAAGAATTTATTCTTCTCAGATACTTGCTTAAGGGCATTCATCATTTATTTACTCCATAAAAATAATGCGTACATTTTCATATAACATAAAATATGGTATGTGAATCACTTTCTATGAGCGATAGTAAAATATTGATGAAATAAGTTCCCATAAAACTTGTTTGTAGATAATGCAAAAAGTTACAGCTTTTATTCTCAAAATGGTATTATATTGTTATCAGATTTTTGCTGGTCCAAACAAGGAAACCAGCCGTATACAAATTTCCTCACAATATTTTGATATATTCTTTGAAAAATTTCACATACCATTCGTTATTTAAAAAAAATGTTTACTGCTTTCCCCGTTAAAACCCAGCTTATAGCACAATGATTATAAATGAAAGTTGAAAATGTTCTGTACGGTGTATTATATGTCCTTACAATTTATGACAACCTAGTTCGCTTCAAGTTAAAGTATATTAATATTGGGTTTTTTGAAGCAAAGATAATGTAATGATTATTGTCATCACTGCATGTCATGTGGATGGTTGATGTCTTGGTATGACCCATTACTGTATATGGATATATTATATTAATCACTAGTATTAAGTACTTCTAATACAATAGTATAGCAAAACATACATGTAGAAATGTTTATGTTTGTATGTATGTCGGTCACGAGAACTCCTCTCAAACAGTGTACAGCAGTGACGTGAAACGTGCACAAGTCAACTGTACTATTTTAAACTTTAAACCCTCAACTTTGAATTTTTTACGTTAAACTGAAGACGATGTATTTCTGACGTCTCAATGTATAGCAACAGAAAAAATAATATCAAATAATTACTTAGCAACCGCTCCATACTAAAATAATCCGCCATGTCGTCATATCAACTCAATATGTGTTGGATTTTCTTAGCGACTATAAATTTGTAATAGTATAAATGTCACAAATAATAATTTTTCATGCGAATCAAAAAGAAATGTAAAAATTCAAAAGATTGAGCTGAAAATTATCCATATTTAAAATTATAAAACTTAAAACAGAGAAATCTTCATTCCGTCGGTTTCACAAGAAGTATGCTCAAAAGAAAATAAAAATGTTAATTGAGCTAATATAGGCAATCCCTATCTTGGGCAAAGCCGGGTAAAAATACTAGAATGCAATAATATATATATTTGATAAATTTTAATGAAATATTTGTTTCGATAAAAACTCAAAACTTCATACATCATAAACTTATTCTGATTCAGAGCAAGCTATGTCATTTACTGGCCTGGTTTACCCTAATGAAAATACAATTATACTGATGGATAGAACACAGTGAAAAAAGAATAACACAATAAACCGAAAAACATTTTCATTTACAAGATGAATACAATTTAGCGGTTAAGATTAATAAAATATACGATTATGTTATGTATTAATTATATTATATACTTTGTTACTAAATAAATTTCGTAATAAAATAGCGTATTTACTTTTTGTAGTATTATAACTGGGTTACACAAGGAGAAAATATAGCCTACGGACGAACTTTCCCCATGACAAGACTTAATCCGGTCCAGAGAATTTAGTAATGAAATGGCTTTACATATGCCGCACTTGCTGTAGTGGCTTTCAAACTTCAAAGAGGGGCTGCCAGTTTATTTTCTAAAATTGTCTCACGAATAGACAGAATAAAGTTTTTTTCGATTTTATCATACAGTCTAATTATTTATTCAGTTATTATTGACACAATTAATATAAACGTGGATTCTTTTCATTTAACTGTTGATTTACAGAGAAACTTATTTTATTCATTGAATTTCTTTTAGTGATAATAAATAAATGTACTTAATATGTTATATTGAAGAAATACTGGGTAAAATAGTAAAGAAAATAACAGCCAAACGTAAAGTCAAAGGATTTTTTTTAAAAATCCTTCGAGACCCACTCGAGGAGAAAATATATCACTAACACCCATTCACAAGATCACATATATAAGATTAAAAAATCTGATATTGACCTTGTTAGAATTTGAATCCAGACCCACCTGATCGATTGGGTTAAAGCTCAATCACTGGAACACAGAGACCGAAATCTGTGTTCTAAAATATTATTTAACTTGTGGCCCACTTATTATTTTGAATTCTTTTCCTTCAGCCAAAAAGTTTTCCCAGGCTAGATGTATTAGAGAACGATTAGCTGGATATTGATCTTTTCCTAATGCAATTCTTTATCCATATCCTTTTTGAACAAAAAAAATTAATAGAGGGTCTAAAAACAGTTTTCGTTTCAAAAACTTTTACTTTTTAACACGTCCGCTCCCAATGTGGAGTTTTACATATCCTCCTAATGGAGGTATCTCAATAAAAGTTTTTCAAGGAGAACTGCTTGTTTCGCAGCTGCTAAACCTCTCTTTTTTCGTAGTGAGTAGGGATATAACTAAGACACTTTTTAAATGGTTCATTAATATTTTATTATTTTTAAATGGTTTACTAATTTCTATTAAAAACTTCCCAATCTGCAATTGTGCCTAATAAATATTTACGTATTAGTTAAACTCATTAAAATTTTGCTCAGTTAATGGATTTTTAAAGTAGATTTATTTCTGATTTCAGATTAGTATTTATTGATTTGTGAGAGGTCCTTAATATTTTAATTGTAAGCTATTTAATTTCGTTTATATATAATTTGTTTTATAACCTGTAAATTCTGGTCTTAGTTTATAACCCAACTGTTTTATATTCATTGTAATTGTTCCTTGTAAGCAGTCAATTTTATATAAATAGCCCTGTGATGATTGTATTTTTATTAGTTGATAATGCTCATGATGAGCGAAACCGACCCTGATAATTATAAACGTGAACCTGAAATCGAAAAATTGATTAAAAAATCTATTTATGAATTTTTCCTACTGGGATTCGAACCAGTGATATTCGTAAAGCGAGAAGCCAACGATGTTGACAGCTGCAATATGGAACTGGTTATTGAGATGCATTATTAAGAATTCTAGTGTTTGGATAATTCATTCAAAAGTAAAACGCGTACCACAGTTTTTTAGCACACATACTATCAGCATGTCTTTTAGCATTTATTATTATAATCCTTTGGACTACTAACAGGTGCTCTAAATTACAGCATGTAAAAAAAACAGAACTGTCATAAATACAAAAGATTTTTTTAATGCATGTTGCATAATATACGATGACTGGAATCTGTCCCCGCGGACACATTAGGGAGACAAACAATTCTAATTTTGAAAGTTTTATTAGTTGTTTGTTATTTATGGGCTTTATGTCTTTACTAGTAGGTTTATGGTGAAACAACATATTAACTTTTTAGGGCTGAAATTTTATTAATGCGGAACAAACAATGATGTCACTTATTACAATTTGACCAGCTGTGGTTCCGAATTCAAATTTTCCATACTTTCTCAGTTTTTCAGAAGTGTGAAAATATATAATATCGATTTGAATGTTTGTATGTTTGATTTTCAATCTTTTCAACGGCGACTTTTTCTGAAAACTCCGTCTGTTTTCGATCTGTATTTATTTTATTATTGTAGAAAAATTCGAACAAGTCACTTGAGATCAATTTTATGGAAAAACACACTACAAACACCCACGGCCAAGACTTCAAAGTTTTTTTAAATATTGAATATGAACTCGAAACCTTTTGATTGCGCAACGTAGCTCTTATAACTAGATTACAAAAGCTAACTGTTACCTGCACAATCCCAATTTTACGTCGTATATTTATACAGTTTTTAAAGCCATGTACACACTAAATGTAGAGCACATAGACAACTATAGTATTACCAACTTAGCCGCCGCCGAATTTGAAACTAGAATTTTCAGTCAAGAATAAATTTCTCTGTTTGCCATTTTATGCAAAACAAATATTTTATCTACTTTTAATAACCGTCGGTAAAATATCAGTTTTGGAATTTATTGAAATTTCAGTTCTTGTTGAGTATGACAACATCATAATGTGATTGTCGCACGCTCACTAGCGGTCAGGCTAAATTGGTACATCATTAATAGAGCATTGCAGCAGGAGTTTTTTTTACAACGATTAACATTTATTCAATCGCTTAACACATCTATTTTGGAGAGGGTAAGGATAGAAGAATACAGAAGAAAGCAGGCTGGTAGTTGGTTAATCGCTTTCACTAGGCCCTGTTTTTAGGATCAAATGGGTAAGAATTACTTTAACCAACGGCTGTATTCACGAAAGTGTACATACAGTGTACCAGAATACTTAATTCAAGATCGGCTCATTATATATTTATTGCTAACAGTATTTTATAAGTACTTCTTTTTAAAAGAGAAAATTAAACAAAACCAATATGCTCATGGATCGGAAAGACTTCAGCAATTGAATCAGCTGAGATATCTTCATTATAGTGCTACCATTTTGACATACTAACAACCCTAGTTATCTCCACGCTATGACAACACTACAAATATACTTTAATTAGGACTCAATACGTAAATATTTGAATATAAGGGAGGAAGGAACCATATATAGTTGAAAATTCTGTGATGTTATTAATTGATGATGATATTGAGAAATGTCGTAACACAACCTATGGAGTCCTATCGACTTTAGTAACTTAACTTATATAAATAATCGAAACATGATATACTGTATCACCAATTAGTTTTTGATTTCTTAAATGACATTTTTTAAATATAAATATGTAATTAAAAAGAAATAATTTGGCATTTTCACTTAGTGTCAATATCACAACACAACATTCGATATAAATAAGCTTAGAATAATTGAACAAAGTCTTTATTCATGAGAATTGACTGTAAAAACATCCGTTTTCAAGACTTCAGAAGTTAAATTATGTTGTATATTGAAAATAAATACAGAACTTTCTAATTGCTTCTTTTCACTCTACTAAAAAGGCCGTCAGTAATAAGTTTATTCATAAGTTAATAGATGATATTGTTTATTGTAAAAATATCAATTAATTTCCTTTATATACATTTTTATAATGTAATAATGGTGTTTAAATACCACTGACGAGGAAGTACACGTTATTTATCCAGCGAGTGTGTTTATTTGTGTACAGCTCTTGTTGTTAATGAAAGCAAAAAGTGTTTATGAAGGCCGGACACACAGAACTGCAACTTTGCGGACGGGACATTTCATACTAAAACTGTCCTACTATTTTGATTTGTCTTAAGCTTTTAAAACATGCAACCATAGATAAACAAATGCAGTCAGAATAAAAAGAATTTTCTGTTTCTACAATGTCGTAAGAATAAATTTTAAGCTTATTCAAATATAAAAGAATACTCTACACGCAATCAATACCCATAAAGTAAAATACAAATTATTGAGTTTCTTAAATTAAGTTATCATATTTTTATTTCAAGACACCAAATTACTTAACGTAAAAGATTTCGATATTATAAGAATACGCATGCATATAGATACATGAAATTGGTTTCGGTTGTCAGTTATTTGTCAATTATAGAACACATCTTAAATTTAAGTTTTAAAAACAGTTTTGATGTATATATAAAACAATTAGGTAATTAAGATTGACAAGAATACAATTTTTGTTCGGTCAGACAGCTAAATAAAAATGTAAAAAGCTTTAGAGTCATGTCAACCAAAATAGAAGCGATAAAACTTCTTTGGATATTGGTTGTGAAATATATAATATAATTTGTTTATTTTATGCATCGTTTTGCTATTTTCATATTTTGATGATAGAATTTTTATGCGATACTATAAACAATCTTTATTCGGCCTTTTGAATGATTTGACTAAAATCTGTGCCACATTTACCATGGTAAAGTTAAATATAGTTATAATTTTGCCTTTAAAATACTTTGTCATAGTTACCGTATTAAACTACAATAATTGTACAGTAATTTTTATTATTATATTTGGTCAAATATATATATTTCATAACTGTTTTCATAACTATACCTCCATCAGCATTTATAATATTTTTTTTATAAGATAAATATAACCCACACGAAAAAGTGTATTATAATTCTTGTGTAAAGTATAGCCTTGGTTAACATGTTAAATAATCAAAAAGTGTTGCATTTATCACTTTCGTTTCACAACCTTATTGTTGAACCGTAAAAAAATGTATGAATAGAAGTTCTTTTTCATCGATATCCATACTATGTGCGTTGGTGGTCAAATAAAAGCATCAAACATGCTTCCGCACTCTAGCGGCTGTTTGTGAAAACTTTTTACAAACAGATCTGCGGTGAATACCGCTTTTCACTGGAAAAAACCTCTGCAAGGGAGGTTTTATGCCAAAAGCTCAATATTAAATTTAAGCGTATTGTTTGAAAATGATTTATTTGCACTACAAACTAAACTACCATTTTATATTTAGTTACTAAACATGCTATTTTAATATGAATTGTGTAATTTTATAATTTAAGATATCAACTGAAGGTGCTTGATGGAATTTCAATATCAAATTCGAATTGTTGAAATTTTGTATATTTCTATGTATTTTCAGTTCGAGTTCATTCGTATGCTTGGCGGAAAGGGAAACCCGGGTTATTAGTGACGAAATGCATGGACATGCACACAATTTCAACAATTAATATTTAATGTAATTTTATTTTTTATTGTGATATTTTGATTTAAAAGATGGTTTCAATGCATTTTTTATGAATTAATTGTATATCACGATCTGTCAGAAAGCCAGTCATGTATCATTTTATCATTCACTTACAGAGAAGTTGAAGATTTTTGTTTTAGGCTTAGAAACCGTTACTTGTAAGCATGTCACTTTTCGCCCCGTTTTTAGGATAAATAGATTCGGGATGAAAACCTCCCAGATAATCTGGTCTTCATTAAAATATTTGATAACAATGTGGAAGTAATGAAGGAAGGATGAAGTTAGGAAAGAACGAGTAGTTTGCTTATTTCTTTGTTTCGTTTAAGAATCAGATACAGGACGAGTCGGTAGGTTTAAAAAAAAACAAAGATATCCATGTCTTTTGGTACAAATTTATAAATCGATGTAAAATAAAATGAATATTTGAGGAACGGGAATCTTGTTCAGACTAGTGCCCTAGATTGTTTTAATTAGACCACAGCGATCGGTGATGTTTAAAGCAATTAATATACACGTTTATTATTTGTATTATAATTCATATATGAAAAACAAAAAATGCTTTATGGTCGCTAAGAAAATGTGTAGAAATACTATCTTTGTAGAGTATCTATTACATATTTAAATGTTCCCGTGAGTTTAAAAGAGTTGCCGTCCCTATGTAATCTATACCGTATTAAACAGACTTAAAAGAAAAGTGTTTTTATTCCCTAATGAATGTTTAAAAAGAAATATCTTTGATAATAGCACTGTATAGAATAAAACGTGCTCCAGATGTGCGTAGAAGGATTATTAGAACTCACCGCCATTAAGTGGTAAAAATAGTTTGTGTTTGAGAAGTAATTCCATAAGTGATAGCACTCTTGTCTGTAATACGCACATAAAATAAGGATGCATGTGCTTTATTTATGTATAAATCAAATTATTTAAAGTATAAAAAATACATATTGAAATTTCAATTTTTTTTTTTGTCAATTTATAATATTTAACCTTTTTTTCAACTACGTGAAGAACTTTAACAGGAATTGCTAGGTAGTCTGTCACTAAAACTTTGTGCTCGGCAGTGATAGAAAGATATGGTTAGGAAGTGATTAATATTCATCTGATCTTTCTCTCTCTCTATGTGGTTCTTTATGAGGATCTATCTGATTTATCCAATTGGAGGTGGCTTAAAGAAGTCGAATTAACTTTACTCTTTTTATATTAATGCAACATGTTTCAGAATTGCAAATAGTTTTATTTGATATTGAAAACACGTTTTTTTGTAATTGTGTTGACATACAAAAAATCATATCTGATTATTCTTCCTCTTGTTCTCCATATTTTTTATCTTCAGAATTACGAATCATTAAAAATAAAAATTAAGTATTTTAAGCATCGTATTTGTAATAATTAATTGTCTGTGTAACTTCCACAGAAATATCATAAATAATTTTATATGGCGAAGATATATCATGGTTTTGCTCGAACTTAAGTAAAGACTTACAAAGAGTTTTAATACCAAAGTATTAATGTTATTAGAGGGGGTTATTAACTTAAGTTCGTCAAACGAAAAGCTCTTTGGATTATTAAATAAAATAATTTACCAGATGCGTGAGCGTGTGCACATTTAATTAGAGAGATTTATGCCGATTAGGGTAAGAAAACATCATAAAAGAAGCTTTTAACAAATCGAAGTTCGTACGTCAAGTGAACCGAGCCAACCCCTGTCGAAGAATTTCCTTCAATGCGCATAATAAATGTTTCTCCCTTATGTATACAATGTACGAGCGTCACTTTTGTGTTTAGGATTTATTGACTGCAGCAAATACCATAAGTGTTAGACGCCCCATAAATATAGTGCAATATGCTAACGTTATTGTATACATGATTACATTAAAGTGGAAATTTCAATAATTAACATAAAATAACATCAATCGTTGTGATCGAGTTAATGAACTATAAAACCAACTGATGCAAATTATCTTTTCATTTTATGAGGTAAAAATTATCAACAAGTACGCATGCCCGATGAATTCAGCCAATTGTTTATGCTAGTTTAAAAAAGTTAAGTCTTAGCTTAAAATCTATCTTCTATTGAAATCCAACTAATCTCTTTGAAAACTTAAAAAAAATGAGTACTAAAAGACTTTTTGACACTTTAAAATATTCATTTATGGATTTCTGTCTTAAGGCATATATATCTGTGATGTTTTGAGTTTCTACTCATAACGAGTATTATATAGGTAGAGAACAATTAGTTGACCATAAGCCTTATTATCATAGTCGGATTCTTCTATTCTTATCTCTCCATTACGACTGGTCTTTGTCTGTTTTCTTCATTGACTATATTCGCTTCCCTATGTGGAATGTATGGAAACCACGTGGAGCCACCATAATTCCCTGTCGTCCGCAAATCAGTTTTATTCCACCCATGACTTGCTATCATCCTTCAGCTCCTTGTTAAACACCTTTTGAAATTACTCATTTGTATTTTATATGCACTGCACTGATTGGCTTTAAAAATATTTGTTTAAAAGACTTAAGAGAAATCGAACGGAAATAATAATTATTTACTCAATATAACGTTATGATTTAAATGTTGTTCTGTTCAGATAATTACACAATTTACTCTGTTTCATAAATAATTACTACAATGTACAAAAAACATACTCGGGTAATGCAATCTGAGATCTCTCCCTTCCTACATTTATTTAATGCCAAGGAACAAAGAACTGTGACGTTTTGATTCCACGGGGAAAAGTAGATTTTCTTGTGGCATGAAAAATTCAAACACTCTTCTTGTATGTTTACTTACCTATGTAATGCACACTGAGATATATTCTTACAACGGATGCAACCATTTTGCAGTGCTGTGGTATATAAATTCAAGAAATGACAAAATAGTATTCAACGATTTTCAATAAATGAATTTTTTAATCTAGGATATTTATAAATAATTTATTACGCTGTGGTCAGGATGAATAATGAATGAGAAATAGATTTGCTTTATTTAAGCTGACAGATTTTTTGGAATATCTTTTTGTTTAAAAAAAAAACTTGGTGTCAGTAACTTTAAATTCTAAGTTTAAGGTAATTGTAAGATTTACTAGAGTAGTAATGTTGGACACTCGAATGATGTTCGATTGATGGTGAACAAAATAGTGGTTACTTTTTTATAAGCAATTTGAATTGATTGGTTGGTTTGGCTTATTTAAAATGAGTATTAGTTTAGCTCATTAAATATGTGATGTGAAAACGGGATAGTATATCTCAGTTTTCGTATACATTTTGGTGCACATCATCTAAATTATCGGTGATTCCTAATGAGACAGACACTCCTGGCAACTATTTAAATGCGTCCACAGCTGATATGTTGTGGGATGGGAACAGAATTAAAGCTTGTTCTTCCTTTGTGGGGTTTGATGGATTCAACCTTGAGTACCGTGGATTGATAGAAATTCGGTTGTTGGTTTAATTTTGTGTTAATAATCAAAATTAAAAAAAAATACAATAAGAGCGATAAGATAAATAATTTGATGGGATGTCTTTTGTATTTGAGTAGAAATTGAGTTTCTCTAAAGTGTTGTGGAATTAAAAAAAACAAATGGCGCACTAACGATTTCCTTTTACGCCAAATATATATATTTTAATCATAGGAAATAATGTAAATATGCCAAAAAAATGTTTTTGTTTTGAAAGTAATTGCAGAACACGGTCAATATGATTTATAATAAAACTAACTGGACTGGGGCCAATTTCCAACGGCTATTATAAGTGTGAAAATATATTACAATTTAATTCATAAAATAACCCAAACGTAGGTATTTAATCCAAAATTTTATTGTTAGATCAGAGGTAGTTTCACAGAGTGATGGAGCACTTTTAACTGATATGAAATCATTCCTTACAATACACGTTTCTTATATCAATGAAAAAATTTCTTTTTCACCAATGTTCACGATGTAAAAATGATTATAAATTATTGCTTATATTTAGAATCTAGAGTATGGGTTTTTAATGCTGTATGTACGACACATACGCTATTTACATCTACAGGAAATGCTTAGTAAAAAAATGAACATATGTAACAAAGTTCCAATCGCATTGGTAGAGAATACGTTTGAAAATGTCCTTTTCATGACGCACGCGCTTCCGAGCATAAAAAAGTGTCAAAAATAGACGAAATATTTTCGTTTTGGGTAAGTACCCACCTACAAAGCAAGCATTCGAGAGTGGAGCACCTGTTTGCGGGCAGTAACTCAAGCAATCGTAAATAATGTAGATGGCAGTTTGCGGGAATCACTTTGCAGATTAAAAACGTCTCCCTTTTAGACACATCGCTCTGCTCTGTGGAGCTAAACACCAAATCTCAACGAATCCGAGTCCCCTATTTAACCCACTATTAACCACTACAATTATTTTCTATAATTTATTCGTTTTTATTTATTATCTTTTACTGTACTAGCAGTTGGTTTTGTCAATATCGTTAGCTTATTGACAATGCTTCTTTTTAAGATCTTTAGAGTTTGAGCTTGGAGATAAAGAATCATATTTTGAAAAAAAACATACAATGCATTAGAACGTTATCACGTAATTGCAATTCTACTGATACAGTATGTACATGAAATTAAAAACCTGCTTCCTTCAGTTTCTAATATATGAAGGATCGCAACCGATGAAGAAATTCTATGATTTTGTAATAATTAATTATAATTCTCATGGATACATCCGTATTTGAAGCAGAACGTGAACTTTTTAAAAATAAACCTTTCCTTGAGAACACGTATAAATATAATAATTGTATGGGGAGTTTCTTAATAAAACAAAATCTGGTGTTTTTATACCCTTTGACAGCAAGACCAAGCAATTAAATAAACATTATTTCGATACATATATGAAAACCATTCTTTTGTCAGGGATTTTGAGGGGTTGAAAATACGTCTGTGATACAAGCTTTTCGTGAAAAAGTGTTTAAAAACGAAGTGCACGTTTACACTACAGTGACTTAATCCACGATACAGAAAAGCTACAAGCGAAAGTAACAGATAAATGGACATCAAATTGATTAGTTAATTTTTAAGTAATTGGAAAAAAACATTATAAATAGCAATCCATTACTCTTTAGATGATTACGATTTCACAGAAATAATTAAGCACTATATTTTGCTTTATCAATGTAAAATTGAATCTCAATTAATAAACGTTGATTTGAAGGTATTGAAGAAGACTTGTGTACATGTTTTAATTTATCCTTCATCATCTTCTAATTTACAATAATTTCATTAAGAAACACGTGTTTGGCTTTACTGTATTTATAATTAATGCCACGTGTTTCAGTTATGTAATGCTTCAATATTTTTTGTTGTTGAAATAATGTAGGTGCACAAATATCTGGAGTAAACAATTTTATATTTTTTTCATTATTTTATTATTTAAAATATCATGGATGGCTTCAATCTATAACTTTATCCTCCCGACGTGAAACATTGGAATCGGCAATGGAATTTTTCAACGGTTTTTGATGTCAAAACAAATTTCCCTTTTAAAAAAGATACTTATATTGTTTTAAGATTTTGACGATTGGTTGTAAGCAAATCATTCATCAGGCACATTTCATATGTGGTTCTAAGATATGTTTTTTCATGATTAACAAAATCTGATACCCGACATGACGAAATCTTGGTAATTCTAAACAAAAAAGAGAATAGTTAAAAAACAGCAATCGAAAAGTATTATATTATATTTGTATTTATGAAATCGTTATGAATTGTTTGTAGAGTTAGTCATATCTCACATTTAAAGGGAGTTAAAGATACAATTATGAGGTTTTGTTTAGTTCCTAGTGTAATAAAACAGAAAGCTGTTTACTCTTAAAGAACACACACATCAATAAATTCAGTAGGAGAAAACTTTTGTTCAGGGATTTGAATATTAGTCGTGAAATTGATCAGGAAAGAAACTTACCCTTTTGCCACGTTAACCATACATAGCTGATGTTTTTTTATCTTACTTAATTAAGTTTAGATTATATTATAATCTAATAAAAATATATTTTTTTAAATTTTACACTGACAGCTTGTAAAATAATTAATCAATGACCGTTGGTGGATTATAATAATTAGTGTTTATAAGTTAATAATTAATATATTTCTTACTAAATATTTCAATTCGAATAACTTCAAAAGAACGTAGAAACGCATCGAATGTTTTTAAATACTTCTTTTGACATAAGATTTAATATAACATCGTAGAAATTTCTATATATTATCGTTTCAGTGGTGGGGATTATATTATTTGCAGAGGGGCTTTTTTCCACACACGATGATGTTTACAGACATGGGCTTACACACAGCGGCTGGCTTATCTAAGATATGTGACGGAAATATCGATTCGCTTAATGCGACATAACGGCACGAATATGCAACACTTTGAGGCGATTTACTTGTAGCTCTTCTGTTAAGGGGGATTTTTAAGCCAAACTTCACCATTAAATAAATAAATGATGTATGCATTTACATAAATATATCGTCTTGTAAGCTAGAGATAAACTGTTGAAAGTCTGTAGGACATTAAAATTATTTTTTTTACCATATCCGTTAGAATTTTTGAGCATATGGACTAGTAATTGAGCATCTCGACAGAAGAATGACAGCATCAAAATCATCCATATCATAAGATACAAACTCCATAACGACCATCATTTATACTTACCCAATAATTATTTCATTTATTGGTCAGGGAAAAATAACAAATGGTCAGTAACTAATTCGATAAACGGTCAGTTAATAAAATAAAGGGTCAATATTTTTTATAAAATGGGCAGTTATTAAATTAAACAGTCAGATATTTAAATAAAACTGTCGGTTTTTTAAATAAGCCTAGCTTAACTTAACCTTCATTCCTTGTGTAAATAAATGCTTTTTTCATGTGACATTTTACAGCTGACGGAAACTATTACGGAAACTTCCATCAATTATTTTTACTAATCATCTTGTGTTTACATGTATGTTTGTCTTGTTTTCCATCAATTTCTTCCACCTCCAATACAATTATGTTACGATGGTCGCTTTGTTACGCTATAAAGTATCCTTCCAAAAGACGTTCTGCTCAAGCCATTAAATAAACACTTCCAATCATATTTATTTATAAATTTGTGTTTCTGCTTACCTAAACAAATCTTAAAAACCAGGAGCAGAAAGAGAGATTCACTTACAGCCGATTGCTTACCTAATATTGTTATGCTTGCCCTGTTTAGATTGACCAAGAAATTTGACTATCTTACTCTCTTAAGTATAGAGTCTTATAAAATACATCTGTGACACCATTCTTCAATATCATAAATTATAGAATCGATGTTGTAAAAATAGATAATAATATCATATCGATGGCCTAGTTTCATAGTGATACAACTAGAAATTTGTAGTTTTGAGATATTGCAGATCAAAGTTTTGTCTCATCTAAACTGACTCGTAAGAAGTGTAACGCCACGATTCACAAAAATATATTTCCACATACGATATTTCGATATGTATGTATATGAAATTGAAAAATTATTTAATGTTGCTGATTTATATATGCAATTATCTGCCTTTTGAGAGAAAACCTGTACATTTTACAAGCTGTACTTTTGTAGAACTGTAGAAGAGCGGTGTTCGAATATAATGACTAACTTAACGCAAAACATCAAATTTATGACTTATTGTCCTATGGAACTGGGTCATTGATATGCAGAAACGATTTCTACTGATAATACATTTTTATTGATGAAGATCAAGACCAGTTTTTCTGTATCTTTGAGCATTCTGACAAACGCTTACATGCTCTTCGTTTTACTGGAACTTACGGGATACCGAAGAATAACTTTCAATTCCCTTCGAAGTTTTGAAATAATTATGTCTTATAAAAGTTGTACGATGTCCATAACAATAATTTAATTTGTAGAACAGTTTAATAAGTAAAAGTTTCTCTACTAAAAAAGCTTGCCAAGAAATCAAAATGTTAATAAAGTTTTTCCGTCAATGTCAATAAAAGTCAGATTATAAAGCTTTTAATAAAAAAACATTCATCTAGACATAATTTGCTGCTTTTTCTGAGTGTCTGGTAACTTTAATTAGTTTTCCATGTCATTAGTTATCCGACACTCAACTACCACAAACTTCTCATCTTATGTTGTGAAAACTTAATTCCTCCTTTTATGACAGCATCTCTTTGAAATAAATATGTTCTTTACTCTAGACTTTATTAAAAAGTTTTGATACTTAAAATGTAAATGAATATCTTTGTATTTTTTTTTCACAACCATGTAGCGCCAGAAAAGAAGTAAATGCGTATTTAGTTTTAAAAAAATAATTTAAAAAAAAACATGTATATTGAAAATGTTAAATTAAAATATGTCAAAGTATCACAATGTTGCTGACGATAATGATAAATCGAGAACAATGTTTTATTTTTGTAGAAATGATTTATTAAAATATGTTTTCACGCTATAAAAGTCAAATTACACGGTTCATCGCACGCGATATTTGTCGTGTGACAACTCATTTTAAGAACTAACCAAAACTCATTTTTTGTTTTATGATTTGACACGCAAAATGTGTATCATAATAGGTATCTAAAATTGCAATATCATATTCATGTACTAACATAATTAAATATGTCTACAATTTGTCCATATTTTTTTTAGATACGAAAAAAGAAAGCATTAATCAAATAATGTGGTTATTTAATGGTAGGTTATTCATACACTCGGTGAAAAAATTTTTCACAAGCCCAATTAATTTAATCTAGCTAGTTAAAAACGATACAGCTTACCGAGGCATTTGTAATAACACTATTCATTCCACTAACAGTCTATTATATAGGAAAGTAAAGATACTGCAAGTGTCAGTAAAAATTGTTTTTTTAATTATATTAATCAATCAGTTCATTTAAACTTAAATGCAACGTGTTTTTATTATGAAAACTATTTCAAAAAATCAAGAAAAGAAAAATATATAAGTATATAGTTTTCAATACACAATGTACGGAAAAAAAGATCAACTCTCAATGACGCATATGGTATCTTATGCACATTAAACATTAGAGGCTCCCAACCAGTGGAGAATTCCCCCAGGGTGGTGAATTTTTGAGTTCCAGAGGGGGGATTGTTGCGGCTTATTTAATATTTTCAATATTTATAGTATATATCCATGTCTGAAATGCATCTTTTGATTTGGAGTTATACTATATTCTGAATATTGGTGAAAGGAGGAATCAAGCAAAAAAGGTTTGAATCCCCTGATATGTGTAAGGTCTAGTATATTTGAGGAACAAATCTTAAACCGAAACAAATTTGGTGTTTCTCAAAGGTTGATACCCCAACATAATTATATATATTTTTTTTCCATGTCCGCTCCCAATGTGGAGCATATGGTCTCCTAATGGAGGTATCTTGACAGAATTTTTCTACAAAAACTGCGTGTCACTCAGTTGCTCAACCTCTCTTTTCTTTTTCGACGAGAGTAGGGATAGAAGGATAGGGCTATGACAGGACTAGTGGTTAGCTAATCGCTCTAGGTACGCCCCGTGAGGATGGGATTGGTGGGAGGGAGGACTCAGACTGCGAACAGAAATCCATAAATCGATTGAAAGATCAATCTATGAAAACCGTCCGCACCGGGAATTGAACCCGAGACATCCGTAACCGTAGCGAGCGACGAAACCAACTGCGCCACGGACGCCGACAATTATATTTATATTTATAGTACTATTGAATTCATCACGATATATTATTTCGATTACTCATTATACAAGTATATAATATCTGATAATATTTACTACCCGTAAAGTTTACTCGCAGTGGACTGCATAATGCAAGGATCAAGTTTTTCAAATGATTTAATTAGTGTAAAAAAAATGATAATCATTGGTTTTTATAATCTCAACAACTTAAATAAGTAAATTGGTGCGATAAACATAAGCACGTAACGTAATTGGTTATTAAATTATGTTGTAGGTACCTTAAAATCAAATATAGTATGTTTGTGACCATTAAATATTATAATAAAAAGGTTTATGTGAGTTTGCGTGATTTAAACCCCTTTTATTACACTCGCTTTTTTAACCCTATTATATTATGTTCTGTAGTGGCAGAAATTCTAGTAATAGTAAGTCTTTGTAGAAATTCATTTTTGTTGGTGAAAGTATATTGTTTAATAGAGCACTCACTAACTTAAGCAAATTTAGAACTATATTGTATCAAGGCAAAAATGGCAGTTTATTCGTTTCCACGAAAGTTATGTCATAAAGACGATACCTGTTTTGGCTTCACACCATCGTTACAACTAGTGATTCTAATTGAATATTCAAATACATTTGTCTCTTCTTAGACATTTGAATATTTGATAACTTATTGGTTTATATGTATATTAAATCAATGGACTTAAAAAAACATTTTTCGACTTATCTTAATACATATAATACTCACTTAAGACACGTGTTGACTAGGGCATCCTATCCCGGATCCTTTTCATTATCCTGGGATTTCGGAATTCAGAATATATCAATTCTGGGATTGGTCAGTAAGTGTAATTTCATGTTTTAAATTGTAAATTTAAAATTTAATTTGTGTTCATTATTGCTTCAATTGGAATGCATATATGAATTAATATTTTTTTGGGTACATATTGGTATGGTTTTTTTTATTTATTTTGTTTTGAATCAGACATTCATTTACAAAATAGACATTTAGTGGTAGGTTTTACTAGACGGTATCTAAAAAGAGGACATGTCTTTCAATTGGATCAGAACGGTTGTTACAAAATATGAGAAGGAGAGAGACCACAATTAATTACATTATGTAAGTGTTATAAAAAGATACGTATATGAACAAACCGAGGTGCACGTTGTAGTAAATTAGGAAGTTTTAATTATTTTTTAGTGTTTATAATGAATCTCGAAATAATTAAAGACACCGACTGAGGGTTCTTGATGGAATTTCAATACCAAATTTGGATTATTGAGATTTTGTACACTTCCATGTATTTTGTCACTAACGACCCGGGTTTCACTCCGGGTTTCCGGGGGACACTGTTTACTGTCGTATTTGTATCTTCTATATAAACGTTAGACACTGTTTACTGTCTGTCAGTTCGAGTCCATTCGTGTGCTCGAATGCCTGAAGGTGCCGAAAGGCGAAACCCGGGTCGTTAGTGACAAAATACATGGAAGTGTACAAAATCTCAATAATCCGAATCTCGAAATCTCGGGATGACGTGATCGAGTAATTAAAAGAGATCCCTGGATCGGATGCTTTAGTGTTGACAAGTATTATGTGTTAATAATTAATGTGTCGCAAAAAATATGGAAAAACAAAGAATATACATACAACAAGAATGAAATGCATACATTATACATTACGTTATATGAATCGAATACTATAAGATCTACAATTCGGTATTAGAATATTTGGAAACCGTTGTTATAACTGACTGAATAAATTGCAATCACTAACTATGAAGTTTTTCTTTAAATACATTTTCTCAATAAATAGGGACTTTTTGATTTCGGAAAATTCTGATACTGTTCCAAATTTACTCACCATTCGACCAACGAAGAGAAGTCAATTATATGGCAGGAAAATAAATGCTCAACTCGTTTCAAAAATACACCACATTCAAAGTGAGCATTGGCACGTCAAGTGGATTTAATCCACCCCCTGACAGCTAGAGAAATGCCTATTATTTATTATCGTTCGTAAGCAGTTATTGACAGGCCGTTGACGCCCGGGCGCCTGTTGGAAGGGTGGATGACAGCCTGGAAGGCTTAATGTAAGGGAGAGGGCGGGAATAACTACCGTACTTTGGAATAGCCTAAGAATAACTCGGTCTCAACTCGTCAAATTGCATTGTTTGCATTGTTGCTTTTCTAGTTGTTTGCCTTGGACTAGTAGAAACAGCTGGTGTTGATTACTTACTGTTGCTAAAACGTTTTACAATTATTTATTTGACTAACATACGAATTCAATATAAAAAACCAATCAGACACAATTGTTTACACTCTCAATTTAAAAAATGTGATTGATGATTTGAAAAGTACGGTTACTCAGCCCGTTTTTTCAGAGAGAGTGCGTATAAAGATAAGTATTATAGTTCTTATCGATTGAATTGGTATTTACCTGGTAAAGCTCGATTATAATAGGATAAAATAACAAAGTATTTAGTTCTACAATTTTTTTATCAGGTAGTTGATAGTTATTTCGGCTTCACCCTAAAGCCGAAATAGCTATCAACTACCTGATAAAAAAATTGTAGAACTAAATACTTTGTTATTTTATCCTATTATAGTTCTCCTCTACTCCTGTATCCAACGGATCAACGCTATAACAAGTTCGTTTTTCTAGGTTTTGGGGTCACAAACCTATTAACAGACACTTTTATTTATTGAATTTTAAATCAATTAAGAAACATGTGTTCAAATATCAATAATATTTTAAATAGGACAGGTGGTTCACCACTATTAAATTTATTTCTAATGAGATAGATGTTCGTCTGTAAACAAAAGTAATTGATTTTGTAATCAGTAGTGTTATTGTAATTGGTACTATTATTGATTGTGCCTATCCGCCTACCTGCGTCCAGTGGAAATAAAAATTCAACATTTAATTTGTTTCATTTATAAGTTAAAAATAAGAATCAATGTTATAAATCAAAACCGTACTATATAGTGAGTATGAAAATGTTTCTTAAAGAAACAAAACAAGTGACATAATAATTATTAACACGACCAGTGGAATAACAAATTTATCAATTACAATTTAATATCCTTTCATGTTTTTATACAAATGAAGGAAAATCTTAACTCATTACTCGTTATACTATAGTATTAGGATCGATTGTATTTTGAGGTGATGAAAAAGGGCAACTGAAAAAAAATAATTATTCTACAAAATTATTACTATTGATTGATACATAAGGTACGCGTGTCAGTGGTTGAACGTATGAGAGAAAACATCAACAAAAATAACGATTAATGTTAAGCATTAGTCTGAATGATGATAAAGCAAGTGTATTCATAACGGATCAAATGTATTAATTAATACGATAAGTCAAAAATTAAAAAACGGTCTGTTACAAAAAATTAAGTAAAATTTTTAACAACCATGTTTTTATGTCAGTAGTTAACCATGCCTAATCTGAGGGGTTTATGACAACCTTTCATCAGAGCTTCCTATAAGACCACTATTGGTTGAATCAAGTAGCATGTACTTACATTCACTGATATCTTTAATAATTCTCTTAAGAAATTCAAAATAAAATACTTAATGAGTAAGGTGTTGTTTTCAAATGGCCGATATGACACCCCAATGACATATATGGTGATGAGTTAGTTCTTCAATCCGACAAAAGATAGTTTCACTTGTCTGAACTCTAAAATTTAGAGCAATCCCACGTACACATTTCTAATTTTGGGCACTTTTATTGAAAAGGATCAACTACTGGTACATTTATCTTAATAAATTTGTAAGTGATTGCAAAATTAATTTCAAAATTATGAAAGGACTTACTTACAAATACAAATGGTTCTACGACAGTAAATGCTATCAATACGATCATCAGAAATGACTTTGAAAATAATGGTAAAAAAAAATTGGGCATAGGAATTGATCACGGACAGTTCATCTCACGAATATACCAGAATCAGATGCGATTTTGATGGCATGCGCTTTCAATAATAATAAGTTTCTAATAACAGAGAGATGAGATTCGCAGCATTTTCTCTTAACTTATCGATAACATTTGATCACTTTTTACTTTCATATTCTACGATAAACTATCATAAAATTTTAAATAATGAAGAATAAAAGTTTTCTATCCATGTTTATTAATTATTTTGGTATTATTTTAAAGGTGTAAGTAAAATATTTTTTCGAACCATCATTCTGTCACTACTCGCCAAACGGGAAAGATCTCCTCTAAATTACATAATCGTCATCATCATCCGTCTTACTGTATGATCACGTCAAGCAATAAAAGATTGGACATATATTCTTAAATACTTTAACAATGTTAAAATCGAAGATTAGAAAATTTTACGTCAGTTCTATTGATAAGGACACTTGAAGACCTTGGTAAAAATAATATAATTCACAGACATTCTTGTACTTATTAATAAGGTACCAAAAAGTTTTATTTGTAAGTATTGCGTGTTTATCTTCAATATTCATCGCACGACAACAGTCTGATAAAGTTTATACTCGTAATAGAAATATCTTTTTAGATGTAATCTATAAGTTAGTGACTGAAATGGCCATACCTCAACGAGTCAAATGAATTACACGTAACGACTTGTTCATAACATTCTTTCAGTGGAGCGAGGCATTTTGTAAATGCTGATGACATAACTGCGAGGGGTGTTCGGGAGGAAGAGGGTAGTTTTTAAGGGGGAGAGTTTTAACACCATACGACCTGTGTGTGAAGTCTTGAAAACATTTCACAAGAATAAATAAGCTGTTCAGTTTAATAAATGATTTGTTTTCTTTTAGAATATTTATTTAAATGAAAAGGTTACCAAAAATACTTTTGACGTCGCATTGTTACTATGAAAGGGTTCAATAAATCTTACACGTTTTTAGCAGAGAAAACATTTATTTCCTAAATATATTTTTTTCAATAATAGGTGAAGTGTGGTGTTTTAATAATCACAAGTTTACTATTTGTTAATTGCGGTTACTATTTGAAATCCCGGCTCATTAATATATTGTTTAAAATTGAACCTTGAATGTCATTTTGTAGAGAAAAATATATTCTAAATTCATGTTTAAAAACTGCCTTACCGCCTATCAATTTTCAAAATAAAACAATAATTTCTAACGTGGCTTATTCCATAATCGTTTAGTTTCAAACACCGATCGTTTCACATTAGCCACTAAGAGCTCAGATTTGGGGTTACCCGGTTAGTTTGTCATTTCGACACTCTCTCCGTATAATCCTGTATCTGCAAACATGAGATTTTACAGGAGAGTATTTAAAAAATTCATAACGCAGTTGCGAAATACCGACTGCATGTATCTTTTTCAAAATTGGGAGAGTGCTACTATTTTCAATCTAATTTTCCATGTTGTTTTATGCCAACCCATAGAACTGAGTGCTTAGACAACGAAAAATCCAAATTACATATTTGGCACGTACGTGATTATACGTAGGGAGTGTCGATTGGTTCCATATTTACAAAGCCAGATTAATCCACATTGTCAAGTTGTAAAAATAGTTCATTACAACTGTCACTTTAAAAACACGGTTTGATACAACATTAAAGTGTAAAAAGATTCTTTATTCACATAAAAATCTATTTGAGGTATGCTACAATACAACTTATCAAAAAAATCATACACATTAGTCTGTATAGCAGTTTATTGCATTTTGTCGAAAAAAATGTTTTTGAATGAGGCGTGTTTGTAAATAATAACCTAAATTATATTGTTTTTGAATGAATTCATAGTTGATGAATTGAACTACTATTTGACAATGTTAAAATAGTCTACACTGATATCTATATTCTACTGGTGATACTATGCTTTCAATGAGCGAATAAAAGATACACATTTTAACGAAATAAAGCTTTCATTTGTACCAAGGGACGAACGAGTTAACGAGGGGGTGGGAAGTACATAGGGGCGGTTGGGATCGGAGACCGCGCCTGTCAATCTATCCGACATGCCTTCTGGCGGCCAGTGATTTGCATTTAGCACTTCTTCTGTGATGCTAGGGGTGAAGTAAATAACTTTGATTGATATGAAAGAGTATAGAATCCCCATGTCACCCCTTTGGCATGCGAATACCTTTTTTGGTTCAATTAAAATGCAAATATGTACGATATGTAACGAGAAGTTTTGATATTATTATAAACGATATTATAATGCAGAACATAAAATGTTTTAAAGTCAATAATAACTTTCATTGGAAAATTTTATACAATATGTATGACCTTAAAAGATTTTATTTGTTTTCTTGATGATTAAAAACTGATTTAAAAACATCTGTCTCAGTCAGATATACATTAAATTACAATAATTCTTTATAGTTGCTTGTGATTTGAGACACGAGGGTAATATATACTATAATAATATTGGCTTATTTCTGTTGATTTTTATAAAATAATGTAATTATATGATGTTCATAATTTGATATCTGTGATGTGTTTTTAAAATTACTCATATTTTTAAATTTCTTATTATTTTTACGGTTTCAATGTAAAGCAAGTGATGTTTAAATATTTTTAGAGATCTAGAAAAGAAGGATGCGGTTAGAATAAGACTAGTTTTTGTCTACATCTCGTTTTTATGATGGAATAAGTGAGTGGGGAAAAAAGATGAAACAATCAGATATATTTAAATAAGTTGATTAAACATGATACTTAGCCCCGTGGTTGAGGGTTTGAATGCACGATTGTACACTTTTTTTTCAGTGTAAATTATATTCATAACATATATTAATATATTATAAAAATGACTTTTTTTATAACTGGTTAAACTTAATAAAAAACTATTTGGATAAGTTTTATGAGAAATTATCGCAGTACCGGTCTCGTCGCCTATTGGTCGACGCTGATAGATTTTCGTGCTACTCGTCTTTATGGTAAATGATGCGAATCATCTTATAGGAATTTTAATACATTCGTTTTTTAATCAATATATATGCAAAAAGCTGTGATGTTTTTATCCATCTTAACTCACACAATCATGCCAAAATGGCATATGGAGAGAGCTATAAGCTAATTACTATTCCTTTCCCGGCCCTATCCTTTTTTAATTGAAACATTTACAAATACAATATAAATTGATTAGCAGTATTTCGTTTATAATAGTGAACATGTCACTATTTTTAAGTGAAAATAATTTTTCAGATTTTTTTTTATTAACTTTAGTGCTTATGCGTGAGAGAATTTAACGATGTAAAGAGCTTTAAGGGAATTTGCTAGAACACGCTGACGTTCACCTTGCAGTTTGTAATGTCAGCAATTCCGTCACTTACTAAATGTGAAATCGGTCGCTCCTTTGGTAATGTAATATAATATATATAAATACTATATCTCCTATTGTCGGCTCCGTCGTGCAGTTGGTAACGTCGACTACGGTCTCGGGTTCAAGTCCCGGTGAAGACGGTCGTAAATTGCTTTTTCTATTTATGGATTTCTGTTCATAGTCATTAATGTTTGTAATGTCAGCAATTCCGTCACTTACTAAATGTGAAATAGGTCGCTCCTTTGGTAATGTAATTTAATATATATAAATAGCATATCTACTATTGTCGGCGTATTTGGTAGCGTCATTGGCTACGGTCTCGGGTTCAAGTCCCGGTGTGGACAGTTTCGTAAATTACTTTTTCAATTTATGAATTTCTGTTCATAGTCATGAATGTTTGTGATGTGTAAAACTACCTCCCACCCATCCAATCCTCATTCACGTGGTCTAGCGAGAGTGATTAATTAGCTAACCACTAGTTCTGTCTTAGCCCTATCTTTCTATCTCTACATTCTTCGAGAAAAGAGAGGTTGATCAACTGAGTAACAAGCAGATCTCATAGAAAACTTTTGTTAAAATACCTCCATTCGGAAGCCATATTCTGCACAACATAAACATGGAAAATCTATTTATTTTAATAAAAAGTTAGAGCCTTGTTCACTTTATTGAACCTCTTACAATATAATAAGTTATGAAAACTATTTTATTATGGCTGGCTCATGACCCGAAAATAGAACGAAATATTTTTCTTAAATTTGAATTCCTTACCCGGCCCGGCCTGAGTCTGAATTGCCTTTACCAGTCCGCACCCGGCCTACGGGCCTGCAAGGGGAAAAGTTCCGCGGGCCAAGCCTGGGCCCGTGCAGGTCTCTATTTTGGATATATTTTTGTTTTTTCGCCTGGTTCAGAGATGTCGCTAGTTGTACGTTTTTGATTCTTTTTTTTTAGATTTTAGATTGAAAATTGTTTTCTTCAGAAACCTTGTGCGCACAACTCACCAAAGTTTGATCGAAATCGGATGAATGATAAAGGAATGCATAGAGGACAAACAAATATACAAACAAACAAACAAATCTTCATTTTTATGGATATATATATTTGTTTGAATATTATTTTATAAATCTATATGAAAATCAACAATTAAAATTGTCACGTACATTAAATTGACCTCCAACTGATATACGTAACATTTTTAAAAAAGTGTATTGATACACCACTGGCTTTTCTATCTATATCTTATATTTGAACAAAAATGTGTATAACTAGCCTATTTACAATATGCAAAATGGCCGCAAGAGTGTTACTGTGTGTCTGCTGATATTACGAGCGGACGATCTCAAGATATCATCAGGAAGTGATTCTTGATTGCTGTTCTGTATCACTAGTGTTCCGTACCGTGACAAAGATATTGCATCGTGTAAAATTAAATGAAAAATTAAAAAGATGTTAAAAAACGGTAAATATTAGCAGCAATAAATAATAATAGATGTAGAGCAGTTTTAGTGGTGTAAATTTGAAAACATAATTTAATTTTAGATGTTGTAAAAGTATATTAAAAAAAAAATATCAAGTGTGCACATAATGGTTCAATACCACTGCATTCGAGAATAACTTTGAATTATGGGACCATTATTTTGATATCATATTTTTGTATTCAGTGTGAAAGATCCATGCTTGATGGGCTATTGGTCCGAAATAAAGAATACTATCAGAGATGAATAAAACATGTCATTAAAGCTTTAGTGGCCCTCTGTAAAGCTCATCGATACATTACACAGTGTAGGTAGGTATATGCGAATGTTGAGTTCATCGGACGTAAGGGGATTTCAACCCCTGTCAGTTATCACCTGAAGGGTAAATCCCGAGCAGGGGCTGTCCACCAATTTATGATTATCTTAGTAGAGATGTCAAAGGCGTGTCTGAAAACTTTTTGGGATAGGGGTGGGTTGAAAGTCCTCATTAACTTTTATGTGGGGCTTAAAATGTCTGTGCAAATAGTACACTGTGGTCTTTTGATATCGGTTCGACGTGAATATAACTATTATCGTACTTTTTTCTTACTATTTCTATTTTCAATGTTTTTTTCAATCAATATGTGGTAGATAGTCTATTAGAACTGTCAATTTACTTTTAATTAAATGATGTCCTTTGTCATAACGCATTCTCATTAAAATAGTTTTCTAAATCTGAAGTTGAAGTTGAAATCTAAAAAAAAAAAAATTGAAATTGAATTTGAAGTCCTAGAAGACCATCGAGTACTATCCATAGGATATACTCGATAGAACTGAGGGACTCTGGCATGTCATGGGAAGAAGCAAAGCAATTCTCGGGTGACATAGAATCATAGAGACACCATGTGGTAGCTATATACTCTAAATAGGGAGCGAATATGTAAAAAGAAGAAATCTAAAATTGAGTGTTTAGTTCTGTTGGATTCGTGAAGTGTTGCTCTATTTATTTAAAATGTGTTAAAATCTTTTCACAGTCGATTTATTTTCAAATCGGGTGTTTTGTTTAATTTATAATACAAAACATAAATAATAAAGAATATGAATGATGTTTTAAAATGAAATAAGTTCGCAAAATTACTCATAAATGGTGGTAGAATGTGTATTGATTTAAAAATTTAAATATGCAAATGTATATTAAAGAAAACTCTGGAAAAAAAAATTCTTACACGAGACCACTTTTACTGAGTTAACTGTCAATAACTCACGATGAAAAGACATTATGCTTTTAAAAATGAACATATTTTTTCCAACATATTCCACAATTCTTAATTGTAATCAAGACCATATTATAATAAAGGATATTTCCAAATGATAAATGTTCAGGGCTGCTACCCACTTTGGTTATATTTTGATAATGCGTTTCTCTTCTCACAAGTGGGCAAATAAAACTCATTCAATAAAATATTACATAACGGATGTCTCAGGGGAGTCTGATCCATGCCTGTCTCTTCTTCCAACCGGTTGGATCCCGACGCCCTAGAATACCACTCATGACCATCCACAAGATATACTCGGTGTGGTCACATTGACTTGAGACGAAGCAAAGATTCGTGCCGGAAACAAATAATTTTGGAGGCATCAAAGTAGTAACGTGGTGGTAACGAGCTGAAGTGTTAAAAAAAAAGTACAGTAGACTCCCAATTATCCTTGTGTGGATTATCCGTGCTTTTACAAAAGTCGCTCGCTTTTGTAAAGTACTACCTACATTACTTGGTCACCGCCGAATTTGGAACTAGAATTGTCAGCCAAGAAAAAATTTCTCCAATAATTGCAATTTTATGCAAAATTAATATCTTGTCTACTTTTGATAACTGTCGTTAAGTACTGTTAAGTTACTGGTTGAGTAAGGTAACATTTCTAACGCGAAGGTGGTACTCTCGCTAGCGGCCAAGTTAAATGGGTACATAATGTTTACGTATCTATAAGTGCATGTATTCCTGCAATTAAACCAAAATCACAGATTTTATTAATGAGTATTAAAGATGTTTAAATAATTGTCTGCTTTAGAAATTTACAATATGTGATGTTTTAAGAAAAAAACCATTCTTCGGATTATCCGTGTTTTTGGTTTATACGTGTCGCCTCTCCCCATCATTAGTCCGAATAATCTGGTGTATTCTGTATTTGAATCCTTATGAATAATAGTTGATAGCTATTTATGCATATCGCCATCGTCAGAACTACAATCGGAACATAGCTGCTATATGTAGTAACTATGATAATGGGAGGTGCAAGAACTCTTCAATTATTTCTACCCTCTTTATACGGCCGTGTGAGATGTTCCACTAATGCATTCGAATAACAATGAGATCGCACGCACATGTATAAGTCTGCAGCATTACACGTGTCCGGGAGGAAATCACGTTGATGGGGCAAAGAATGAGACCCTAATGCATTGACAAAGCGCAACACGTATGCAGTACAAAACTGAATGGATTCAAATAATAATGCAATGCAATGCTTGACTGAACATTACTATTAGCCCTTTGTATTGGCGCATTTTAAGGGTACTTGCTTATTTATTGGATAAATAAATCAGCGTTTTTTTTTTCATGTAGCCATGACGCTCTCAATGTGGACAATTTTAACTCCTAGTGGCTAGTAGCTAGCTAATCACTCTCGTTACGCATGGTTTTTAGAATCAGATGGGTGGGAGAGTATTAAGAAATCACAGAAATCCATGTTTCTCCGCAGCCGAAGCCAATAACGTTGACCACTTGGATACAGGTACACATGTCCGTTCCCTATATGGAGCATATGGCCTCATAATGGACTTTATCTCAACAACTTGAAGGTAAAAAAATCATAAAAATTCATACTACATATTGACCATGGCCATTATAATATTAAGATCTGCATTTATTGGGTCAGCAACTACTTAAATTTTTGGTCAGTAAGTATTTTAAACGGTCAGCATACATGTGGTCCGCTAATAAAATAAACGGTCAGATATTTATATTAAGCGATCAGTTCTTTTTTTTTGTCGGCGTCCGTGGCGCAGTTGGTAGCGTCGCTGGCTACGGTTACGGATGGCTCGGGTTCAATTCCCGGTGCGGACGGTATTCATAGATTGACCTTCCAATCGATTTATGAATTTCTGTTCGTAGTCTGAGTCCTCCCTCCCACCCATCCCATCCTCACGAGGCGTAGTGAGAGCTATTAGCTAACCACTAGTCCTGTCCTAGCTCTATCCTTCTATCCCTACTCTCTTCGAAAAAAAAAAGAGATGTTGAGCAACCGAGTAACACGCAGTTCTCGTAGAAAAATCTGTTAAGATATCTCAATTAGGAGACCATATGCTCCACATTAGGAATGGACATAAATTTTTCTTTTTTTCTTTCTTTTAAATTAACTTCCCTAACTTGACCATTTGGGAATTATTTAGTCGAGAAACATGACTATTAACTCACCACTTCTTACTGACCATTGAGTGAATTAGTTATTGATCATTTACGGAATTATTTACTGATCAAATAATTAGTTGCCTAATATTAATTACCAAGGTTCTCGTAAATTACTGATGTGAAAGTCCTTACCACAATAGCACTTATATTAAGCCGACATCAAAGCAATATAAACGTTCTGTCTTAAGACAGCTAATTAAAAAACTAAACTATTTAGAGATAATATTCCAAAAATAAAATATAAATTAATTCCAACTCCGTGACATTATCCATAATGTATTACTGAATTCTTTTGAATAAGGAAAGCTTGATGAAAGATTTTTGTATTATTTAACTAAGTAAAGTATTGAAGGATTATAAATACAGAAATAATATTTAATATCAAGTAAAATAAATCTTTTATTTAATGGTTCTGTATGCCGTCTTTTTTTGTTGGGAAAGAATAAAAAAAGATGACATTTCAATTATTACTTCTTTTGCTTCTCAATATTACAAAAAAAAAAAACAACAAGTTAATATGGCAGAGTTTATTAGCCTTTTCAATACAAATAAAAATATAATAAAATACTTTTTATATATTCAGAGTAGGGATGCTCGACATAAATGACATCGTGGGCTGAATTACTTCTGAAAGATTTTTACCCCTTAGGCCTGGGGCTACACGTCTTTTTATAGGGCTAACTAAAATTGGCTATTAAAAGCTGAAACGTTGGATGTATTAAAAGGACTAATGATTTGTATTTTATACAATAGGTGTAGGTACGTATTCCGGAAAACGGAATTACTAAATTTTATACTGATATATTCTTTTACAGCTTAGAATTTTAATCTATGTGATGATAAGGTCAGTGTGATAGTTGATCTCGATTTTTTTGAATACAAATTTTAAAATTTTACTGTATGATGTTAATCTGAAAACAAACACCGTTGTTGAGTGGTTACGGTTTGTTTTACGACTCGGGATTTAAATTTTTATTCGGACATTTTATTTCATTTTGTTAGATAATGTAACCAAATGTGCTGCTATTTTACTTGTTTGCTCTATAAAAGGTCCGAAACTCTAAATGAATCGATGACTTAATTTTTCAATTTCATTTGTACTATTTCCACATATTTATAATGATCAGGACCGATGTGGAAGTAGTACAAATGAATTGTGTTTTATTTTTTAAAATATAATGTCTTTCCACCAAGAATTGACAGTTAACACCTTAAAAGTGATGTATTCATCCCTTTGCACGCATGTAAATTATTAAACTCTGAAAATTGAATAAAAAACGACGTGAACAATTAAAAATATTTCTTTTAGTCAATCTGCCTAGATCAGAAGCGTTCACGGCTTAAAAATAATCAGTTTATATAGTTATAAATATACTTTTACACAAGAGTCCAGATTTTTGTAATGATTTTTGTTTCCTGTCCAATCCTGTAAACGAATAAAAGAACCTTAACATACTCATCATAATTCATTCAACTACTTTAAATGATTTATTTACAATCAGTAATTGTTAAAATATAGGTCCAGTAATCCAGCAGATCCAGCTGTAAAATTGGATTAATATCAATACTTGGCATCATTATATCAAGTATGATGTAAAGTGGCTAAGAAATTACAACCATTGGACAGACTCTCAAATTCAACACGGACAGATTCAAACTCTTGACTCTTCAACCGAACAGAACAAACGAATAAAGCGTTGACCAACTACAAGACCAGCAATCGCCCTGATCTTATAATATATATATATGCGATCATAATACGCTCTCGGCTGAATCACTGATATGACTGATGATTTATGAAATCGTTGATTAAAGTAACGTGTGGGTTAGTTTACGATATCAATCTTTAAAATGTTAATATTAATCAGAGCTTTTTGGTTATAAAGCTCACTATATCCAGTCGCACGTATAGATGAAGATATACGTATACACAAGACGTGATTAGATTGTAAATAAACTATTTACCAAAACATGTTAAGTACGCAGCCTGTTAGAATTTTTAATGAATTAATTTAAATAAAACAATATTGTGCGGTAACTTGAATATTCCGTATAAGCTGTAATATCAGTATTTGAATAATCAACGAAAGAAACTTCAATAACACATCTTCTGTATTGTTATATATAAATTGTTGTGTCAATTGTTTTTAAAATTTGTAATCGATTAAGTTTTGATGATGATGGGTCTTTACTTTTAATGCAAAATACTCATGGTTTCATTATCTGAGTGTAGTTTATCTGTGTAGTCATGAATCCAATTTTACAGTTGTTCGATTTATTTTGTTGAATAATGAAAATATTCAACCGCAAGTTAAGAGAAGCATTGAGATTTTAACAAGCTTATTAAAAACACACATAATACAATATTGTATCGTCTTCAAGCAGTGTTTGCCCAGTGAAAACATAAAACAGAACCAAAGAAAATCAACAGAAAGCCAAATGATCGGGTTATTTACAACCCCTATTTTCTTGTATTTGCTCGGGGAGGAAAGAAAGTAGAGTGGGTGAGGTGATTTTGGAAGATTAGCAAATGAAAATAATTGCTTGTGTAAATATTCATGGGGCTTTCTCTAATTAATGGTGTCGACTTTGTTAAATGGGTTTTGTCAAGGCATCCGAATGCTTTTAATTGATTACAAATCTTCGATTGATTGAGAGAAGGTCATTAAGTTTATTTGTGATAAGGACATTTAAAAGATTATATGTACTAAGCCCATTTGGGAAATATATTTCTAAATGTAATTCCTTAACAATGAAAGCAAATATATTTTATACAAGTCAGTTGGTAACAGTGAATGGCATCTTTTTGTTGTACATACTTACTTTGGTATTATATAATATGCTCATGTCTAGCTTCATTTAGCGAATGAGAATTTTCAATTACATATTGAATAACTGTACAATCATTCGATTCTATTTTAAGGTGTTTTTTTTTCAAAACCAAGCCCACTCCCAATGTATGGCACATAAATAACTGATGGAGCTCATCTCTGGAGGTTTTTAAAGAAAATATTTAATCACTCAACTTACCTTTTTCTGTGAGAGTAGAGACACAAGAATGAAGCTAAGGTAGGCTATAGTAGTTAGCTAATTGCTTTCGCTACTCTAAGTTATTTTGAGATCAGGGTTGGTGGGAGATTAATCTTTTGATTACTTATAAAAGGCTCTGTTAAATTGTATTCATTAATCAGATTAAAGTACATATTCACTCCCTAAACGAAATTGAAAATCGATAACTATGTAATCTGATTATATAAATATTTTTTTTTTCATTTATTTGGGGCATTTCAGACATCGCAAAAATTCGTGGCTACGAGTAGAAATCCATAGATCGACTGAAAAATATATGATTATGAAAGTGTCCGGATCAGGACTTGAATTTGAACCATCCGTAACCGTAGTCAACGACGTTGACCACTGTACCACGGAGCCGACAAATATACAATATAATATGATAATAAAATCAGATTGTCTTGTGCTTCATCGTAATGACGTATACAAAACTTTCACTCTGTAGAGGTAAGTAAAAATAAATAATCAAGAAATGATTTTATAGAGTGACAATGAATCACTATTTAAAGTAGAACAAAAATCATTGCGTCATGAATAACCAAATCATTCGTTATATAAATACGGTTAAAAAAGTTTACATTCATTTATTGTAATACACAAATGATATAAAAGTATGTTGAATGTATCTCTAGTGGGATAAAATATTGTTGAAACTTTCAACAAATAAAAACTCTGTTTTCACTTTTTCATTTGGGAATTGCGGTATTACCTATTCTCATTGATTATTTTTACCAATGTGAGGGTACTGCTTCATTTAAAATTGAGAATAGAAAGAAAAAACCACTAGAAATTGTGGGCATGGTACGCTACCAGGCTTGTATGTAGGTGGTGCTGAATTTAAACATCGGCTAGACCAAATATATCACGCCAATTCTTACTCTCTAAGCTGTACGTTAAAATATTAATTATTTACCTTTAAAGTTTTGCAGCCGTTTTTAAATGTAGTTTTAGTTTTAGTGAAAATAAAGTTTTTTTTTCAACCTTAAATTCGAAGCATATTCACACCTAATGGGCCATTGTAAAACAATGTGTGTAACGCTAACTGATGATTGATTATTCACTCAATCATTGTATTTTAGAGAGAGTAAAGCTAGAAGCATAAGGCTAAACATTTACTAGTCGTCATTAAAAGCTACTTTTTCTTAAAAGGCATTTCGTACAGCTGTAAATATAACACAACTTTTTTGAACTAATTTCACAGAATTTGAATTTGATCAGTACCGGTTTTGATCAGTTGATAATCAACGTTCATTAGTTGAAAATTTTACCTCGCTGAGCCAGACTGTTTCAATTATGTAGCATATTGTATTCCAAACCAAAATCACGTTGTATGTCAGTTTAGCATTGATACTAAAAAGCATTGTAAATTGCATAAATAATTTCCAAAAACCATGCGCATGGTTTCAAATGTCCTTTTGTCAATAATATCAAATGATAAACATTTATATTGTGTCACCATCTTGAAGGAATTGCAAAACCTATATTACTGAAACCGTGATCTAGGCACTGTTTGGTCTTTTTTTAAACCAAAATACCAGTTTTGAAAATGCAAAATAACAATATTTAACTGTAAAATTATAATAAGATTTAATTTAAGACATCGACTGAGGGTGCTTGATGGAATTTCAATATCAAATTTGAATTATTGAGATTTTGTTCACTTCCATGTATTTTGTTTCTAACGACCTCGGTTTCGCCTTTCGGCATCTTCAGGCATTCGAGCGCACGAATGGACTCGAATTTTATTTTAATACAAGATTGTTCGTTCAATGTGTATGCATTGAATCTAAGAAATCACTAGCTCTTTAAGACCATAGTTTAATCCAAAGGAACAATCAACTATTTCAGGTTTTTTTGTGAAAATCAATATTTCATCATACATACTGGTATTTAACCCTTTTGTTGACCAAGCTTTTTTTAAGGATTAGCAAAATTGTTAAAAATGGTAACAGAATTTTTTTTTTATGATTTTTTTAATCTACATTTGTTACATTGTCTAAGCAGTCATTATAATTTTAAAAAATGGCGTGGAAAACTTAAAAAAACCAAAATTAAAATTTGTATTTTTATTTAGGTGAATCAATGTTCACCATAAACACTGACGTAAATTATATTATGTGTTGAAGATATTCTTTAAAAAAATCTAAGCCTGTCGTAAAAGCACTTATAGTGGGATTTGAACAATATACTTTATGCTGCAGTTAATATTTTTTTTGCACAAACAGGTTTCCCGTTATTGGTCAAAAACCTAACACCAATTCATAGGAAATTGTTTCAAAATTAAAGAAAAATACTGTTAGAATCCCATCCAATCAAAATATTTATAAAAATAATACTGATTCAATTACATAAAGTGTTATCGCTGAGGCGTATCCGCGCGATGATTTTTCACCGCGCGGACGTCAAAAGATTAATATGACACATATGAATATCTTTATTGATGTATTTATCTGAAATTGGAGTTCAAATTGATAGTTTCTTGTTTTTGTTGAAATAAAATGTTTTTTGTAATACCGGTATTTAATATGAAATATCGAAATACCAGTATTGATGTATTATTCCAGTATTATTGTACTCCCTTGTTTTCAATGATCTCCCTTTATCCCCTGTTTCAATTATCAGGTGGTAGAGGGCATCTAATTGGCGACTACTCGCTGACTTAATTTTGCTTCAGAGAAAAGAAGGTCTCTCCGTATGGTGGTGCTTACAGCACTAAATTTTGTGGAAAGCTTTTGAAACTTTGTAACATTAGGTAAGCAAAGCTCGAATTGAAAATTGTTTACTGTTTATCCTTCGTGAAAAAGAAAAATACAAAATAACAATAAAGCTATACATCATTTATATTTATGCTATGACAAATATTCAAAAGGTTATCAAAATGGTCGTTTTTTTAAATATCAATTGTTTTATACGACCGATACTTACACTGATGTTCAATTTATATAAAAAAAAAATAATATTATACTTTTTTTTTTTTTTCCATGTCCGCTCCCAATGTGGAGCATATGGTCTCCTAATGGAGGTATCTTGACAGAATTTTTCTACGAGAACTGCTTGTCACTCAGTTGCTCAACCTCTCTTTTCTTTTTCGGAGAGAGTAGGGATAGAAGGATAGGGCTATGACAGGACTAGTGGTTAGCTAATCGCTCTCGTTACGCCCCGTGAGGATGGGATTGGTGGGAGGGAGGACTCAGACTACGAACAGAAATCCATAAATCGATTGAAAGATCAATCTATGAAAACCGTCCGCACCGGGAATTGAACCCGAGACATCCGTAACCGTAGCCAGCGACGAAACCAACTGCGCCACGGACGCCGACAAAATATTATACTACCGTGAAAGTATTGGTTATTTTTTTTAAATGAAGGAACGTTCTTCCTATCATTAAAATATTGTACTCTCTTATAGAATATATATGTGGTTACTTAAATTTTCAGTATTTTCATAAAACAACAATAACTTGATCTATCCTTAGCTAAAGAAATACAAACATAATTATTTATTTACAGTTAATGATTTTTTTGATAAATATCAAAATGGCCAAGCATTATAATAAATGTCTTTATCCATTTACCATACCCATGTCCGAGTAGTCAAGTATTTATTTACTGTCGAAATTCTCCCCAATGTATCCGATTCTAAAAACGGGGCGTACAGAGAGCTTTCTAGCTTTCCCAAGCTTACCAACAGTCCTGTCCTAGCCTGATTCTTATATTCTAACTGTCTCCGAAAAAGGAAAGTTGAGTCACTGAATAACAAGCTTTCCTCGTTGAATTAATTCTGTTGAGCTGAGCTTCATTGAGATGCTTCATAGTAGAAATAGACATGCTTACAAAAAAAGCGATCTTCAATACTAAATGAAATACTCAGAAAATTCCATAGCTTACTATAACACACACTTTCCTAGAATTCTCTTATGAACAAAATAATTAATTATCATTAATAACAAGTACAACTAATGTCAGCTGTGTGGTTTTAATAAAATCAACAAATAAAAGCACAAGTCCATTTGAGAATCAATGGCGTTGCTGTACGAGTGTGCACAGAGTGAGCAAGAGCTTTTAGCTGGATTACTTCTCGAGTCCACTGTGCTAAAAAGCGTTTATATGCACACTTAAAATGTTATCCAATTCAGGGAATAAATACATACAACAAACCATACATATTTTACCGAGAGCTTTAATGTAGTTGTTTATGGAATTATTTTGAAACCACAACAATTTATGGTATTGCAAGATATTATGACTGTTCTCGTAATAATCATAATAATTAAAACCACTACAGGTATTTCACATTACATGTTTATATGTACCGTGTTATATTAAGCTTATTTTTTAATTTTTTCTCATTGAAGTGGAACTTATTTACATTTTTTTAAATCCTGATTATAGAGAGTAAATTAGTAATATTTTAATACACGACACATGCTAATTTCAATCTAATTAAGACGCTTTAAATGTCTGCGATGTTTATATTCTATTCCACCTGCTTCTAAGCACACCTGTATTACATCCTTGTATCCTTATTTCTCACAAAGACTTAAGTGACTACGTTATTATATAAACAGTGTTATCGAAAACAAAGTATAAGTTCATTATTTCTTTTATACTGGAATGTGGAAAATACATGTGGAGTAGTCCAAAAAGTAGCGTTAAATAGATTTCGAAGTAATATCAATTTTTGACCACTTTCTAACATTTATATTTACGTATTGAGTTTTTAATCGGTTAACGTAATATCATTGAAAGGTATGAGTGCATTAATTACTTTCGATTGGCCCTGAAAATTACAGGCGAGCTTTTCTTTTAATCAGATAATATATACTGAAAGCGTATTTTAGTTGGACAATGAAAATTAAATGTACATAGAAATCACTATATATTATAAATAAGAGAAATGATTTTTTCTTGCCGCACTGTGTAGTATGACCGTATAATAAAATTGAGAAAATATGTAAGCGTATTTCTTGAATATATTGTTCCCATAAACAACCACATATTAACATAAATGGAGCATGTGTTTAGTGCCATTTTTCATATTTTTCTGTATTATATTACTAACATAGTGATAGTTCATTCACTGGATCTGTGCACGAAGAAATAAAACATGAAGGCTAGACAAAATGAAAAAAATATACCTACATGGACTTTTTACATTGATTATAAATTTATTTTTGTTCTTAAGTTGGTAAATCTATAAAAAAAATACTTTACTGGATAGCCTATGATATGGGGAAAGCCAATTCTAGAAACTGCTATACTTTATTGTTCTGATTTTAGTATTTTTTATTTTCAAAACAATACAATTACTTACGCCAGGGTAAGAAAGATAATTGAGTTGGTAAGGATCGAACGTGCGAAACTGTGAATTGTGAAAAGTGGCCAAGTCAAAATACTTGTTTGTTGGCCAATTTTCATTGAGGTTTTTGGATAGATACAAAACCGTGGCTTTGCAAGTTATGGTTAAAATTTTATTCAGTTTTTCTGCATCGTTAAATAAAAGACATTAACAAGATATTGCGTTACATAAAAATAATTCATTTCCTCCAAATATTTACCGTTTACGTAATTAAAATGATATTTTTGTTGCTTTGTTTAGGTCAAGAAATTTCAAAACTAAAAACAAGTAGAAATGTAGTCCGTTTGTCGCAATGTCCAGTAAAATGAAAATTGTAATAACCTTGCGATAGGATTATTTATTTTTTCAACCACGTTTGCTCCCAATGTGGAATATATTATTGATTTATAAAAAAGTATGTAAACGGAAATTGCTTCAAGAAAACTAGTTGTTATTCAGTGGCTCAACTTATCGTTTTTAGAATAAAGTAAAAATGGAAAGATGAAGATAATACGGTAATTGCAGTAGTTAGATTTCTGCTCTTATTGCTCCCTCTTTTATCATCGGATAGGTAAAAGGGGTCAACTTTGCCTCTGAACACAAATTCATAAATCGATTGAAAAATCAATTAATGAAAATTTCCGTATTAAGATTCAAACATCGAATACGAAATTAACGCGCAAGAGCGTTGATCACTAAAAATCAATCAGACTTCTATAACTTTTAAAAATTGGAGTCGGTGTGTAAAGTAAGTCGGAAGTGTTTTTAGCAATGAGTCACAAAACGTGCATATTTTGAAACAATTTCACCTAACTATGTTATTGTTTAAAACAATTTTATTTTCAAAAGCCTTATCTCAGAAATGAAGCACTGCTGTAATGGAACTATGAGAGTTTCCCTGTTGAGAGAGTATGATATTCATATTCCGCTTTTGTGAAATATTATTTTTAATATATAATTCGTGCTACTACGCCATAAAAATAAAACAATTCAGAATTTTAAAATCTTTTGTACGCGTTTGAACAACATTATTATTACTCATTAAATATTCACAGCTTCTATTAAGAAATAAAGCACAGAGGCGTTATTAACTATTTATAAGGAAAAATAAAATAAAACGAAAAATACAGAACGGAATGTTATGAACACCACGTAGTGTAAGATATTTTTTTTATTATTTTTCATATCTACTAGTGAAGTTCAAAGTATATACTTACAATTGACATGAAACAATGTGTAATAATGTATGCATTAGATCAGTGTCAGCCAAACTTTTTTACTTCACAGCACACTGGGGAAGGAGGATTTTTTCCGCGTCACACCAAATAAAAATGACTTGAAAATGTAATTTACTCTACTAATACATATGAATAAAAAAAATCTTGGTGTAGGTAAGAATACACAATATTGTTTTATAAACATATATGATATAGGTATACAGAGGTGGTAAATTTCTTATCAGTGAGAATGATGAAATTTATTTTCAGAAGCAAATATGTCAAAACGCCATATTTGATAAAACAAACACGTAACTTCTCATCTACCATCTTCCGCCGCTCTCGTTTTTTTCTTTCATTTTCAAAAACCTTTCTGAAAAACCAAAGCGTCCAAGCTGTGAATTTTTAACTTATCTTATCCACAGTTCTAATTTGTCTTTATTTGTCGCGGCACGCCTCAGACTTCTTGCGGCACATTAGTGTGTCGCGGCACACAGTTTGGCAGACACTGCATTAGATTAATGTTGTAATAAACAAATAATAAAGTATAGTGGAGGATGTATTCGTCATGTTTCCATTATTGATAAAAAAGCATGACAATATTTGGGTAATATTTATACTTGGTTATTAGTAAATCGCTTATCATCACGTTAATAGCTTTGCAAATGTGACTTTCATTAATAATACATCTTATTTTAGAGAAACGTTTAGGTTTTATATAATATTTTATCGATTTAATTTGGTTATTTTTCGATCATGTCCAATCCTAATGGAGCATATTAATAAATGATGTTTGACGAAATCTCCTTGTTAGTCGTTCAAGCTCCTTTTTTTGAATGGGTTAATGTAGAAAGATAGAGATAGAGAAAGATAGATAGTTTTCCCTTAGACTTCTTATCGTTTTTATGACCAACACTAGTCCCGAACATTCTATAAAAATTGAATTTGTTAAAACGAATGTGTTTTATTTTATAAATAATGATTCCAAATATATTTATTCAAAAATGTTATTTTGTTAAATCTCTTTATAGAAATATATTTGAGTAAAGTATAACATTACGTAAAGAGTAATTTGAAACGTGTTTCTCAATTAAAACAAATGAGAAACGTAAAAGGGAACACTTTATCAACATCAATTATTGATTCAAGGTGAAATAAATGTCTTGCAAACATCTAAGAATAGTTTAAAGATACTTGGGTTTCTTTTCAGTTATGTTGTTTATGTTAGTGAAATAATATTCAAAAGTGTCAAACTTATTAGTGATAGTTTGAAGTAATTCCTAAAAAATGTGTTGTGTAAAAAAATGAATGTTTTAATTAAATCACAAATATATTGTTATGAGTTGATAAATTGTAGAGATACAAACTGACTTAATAAACATAGTGTATTGACGACTGTGTCCCAATTCTTGATGTTACATTAATATCATATAAGAGGGTTTTATATTTATCGATATATAAACGCATACACACATACCAATATGCACATGCAATACGTAAGAAAACATCCAGAGGAATGTCATTTTTTATTATATGTGTGAGAGAGCGGTATGCGGGGAGGTATATTTATATAAATACAATTGGTTCTGCAGCGATCACGTACTTCTATCTGCAACGATGGAAGTGAAAAAAAAATTAACCTTAGAGATGAAGGAGACTCAAAGAACTATGACGCTAACGTGACTTAAGACTTAACGCTCCATCAAATTGATATCAAAAAAAAATCCATGACTACTTGTATTATGAAATAGATTATTATATAATTTAACTGGCCTATATTATAAACTGAAAGATATTAGCTAAAATAAATTAACCAAAGTCAAGCAATGACAAAAATAAAACTTGTATCTCACAAGCTGCTGGTAAAGGAAAGAAAACAAAAGATGTATTTTTGTAGAATACGTAGTCACGAGAAATGGCTGAATTCTCGCATGTGACATGCAAAAATGATTTTTGAAATTGGGTTTCTGGATAAACACTCAATAATGTTTATCAATTAAACATTTAAATTATTTTTGAAATGTGTACTGTAGATGTCTAGTGACTTTTTCACATTATTATTTGGGCAAAAAATGATTTGAAGCTTTCAAAAAATGAGGGCTTTAGTATGATAAAACTCAGAATCTCCATCAATGCTTGTTTTTGGCAAAGCCGAAAAAAAACATTTTCATGCTACAGTTAAAAACAGACGCTTACACCATGCTATGTAAACAAACACTGGTTGCCATGACAGTAAAATGCTGCACTCTCATTGGCTGGAATGGACATTATTAGCTTGGAAAATTATAGTGCAATACAGAATGAGTTTTGAAAATAAACAAAACTTTCACATTCATTTTTTACCAGAGTTTGTAAGTTTAAAAAGATATTTTATAATTTCAATGGTAGGAAGAACAATGATGTATTCATAACTCATTTTCGCATATGCTGGAGATTATGAGTTATGATGCTATAACCCTTTTATTACCTAATATTACTTTTGTTTTTATGTAGTAGTGTTTATTAGTAATTTTTGATTGCAATTTTATCTTTATATATATATAAATCAATAGATTATGAAAATTTAAAAAGCCGATGAGGTTTTTGTTTTATGGATGCTTTTAGGATTCGAGCAAAGAAAATCCAACTGGTCACGTGCATAATTTGATTTGTTCATATTGTTTGTATTTAAGTATTATTTATTTAGATTACAATTTGCTTAGCTACAGAAAACCTATGTATCAACTTAAATCCTCAAAAAGTCGTCAATCAAATTTTTTACAAATGCATTGATCACGATGGTTACTGTCGAATATTTTTTTATTATCTCATAATATGACGTTTAATATTATTAACTGTGTAATTTTCATACACCAATTGATCGAAGCTGTGAGGTTAAATTAGTTAAGCAAACAGTATTTCACTTAACGCACTTAGAGATTGTTGATTTTTAATAAAAAAATGCGTCAATGTTGAAAACAATCATCTTCAAAATGCAATAAATATACTGACAGCATTATGTTTCTTCTGAAGCATAGTAAAAATTAATTTTCCCATTTTGAAAATATCTTCTCAGATAAACAATATGAAAATGGTTTGCCTAACCACCAGCTTACTCCACAAACGTCAAACAAGACAAGTTTGACAAGTCGACACATGTGACGTTACAGTGTTTGTGCACGATTAGCGCGGAGGCCTGGGCTCGATTCCTGAATACGTGCCCAGAAAATCATCATTGCCCTGAATCTCAATTCTTAATACGACTCCCTTTAAAGTAGAAAGGCCTTGCTTTTAGGGGGCGTGGGTGGTTGAGGGTGTGCTTTCACAGACGGCGCGTGACGGGAAAACTTAAGTTATAATTACTTTTATCTGTGTTTTGTAAACCGTTGCATAAAAAATAGATATTTTTGTTTTTTAATTTTCGAAACTACGTATTGAAGTGTAGTTTTTAGTTTACAAAAAAAAATACAGATCTGATATTATGTAAATAGAATCGTCGCGGTAACTTTGAAGTCTACAAATGATTACATAATAACTAGTATAGCCGTACCTGTCATAGATGATGTTATTAAGATTGAAATACATAATGTCTAAAGTAACTGGTACGTCGGAACCGTGTGTGCATTGTTTATACCACAAACTCTTATATCATGAGAAAACATGTGATATGTGATAATAAATAAACGTCTACAGAGCTGTTTGTGCTTTTATTTATAAGATAAATGTAGAATGAATATCATGAATTTATGGCTGTCTGTAATATTTTCAAGCAAGACCTATTTATTTAGATTGCTTTTTTTTTTAACAAAATAAGGTTTTGTTCCACTTGTTGATTGATTACATTTTTCGTGTATCCAGTTTTATTAAGAGGTATCTTCATTGTCAATATAATATACTGTTGATTAACATCTTTTTATTGTTGAAAATGCAAGATTTATAAGATGAGGTGATGCCGTTGAATACACATAGAGAGCAAGAAAAAATAATGTATACGAATCAAAACTTGTGTTTATGTTAGCATTTCAATCAGACCATGCTTGAAGATGCTTCTCAAAGAAATAAAACTAGCAATTGCAAGACTTTGGCAAGTGACATAAAACTATATCATTGTTTTTTTTAAATTTTCCAGACAAATTTTCACCAAGTGACCACTGAATCTATAGAATTGATAGTAGTTTTTTGGATTATTGAGATTTTGTACACTTCCATGTATTTTGTCACTAACGACCCGGGTTTCGCCTTTCGGCATCTTCAGGCATTCGAGCACACGGATGGACTCGAACTGAGAGACAGTAAACAGTGTCTAACGTTTATATAGAAGATACAAATGCGACAAATATTATTTACGAGGTAAGATATTATACGTCTGAGAGCCACACTGATACCTGAGTTAAAATTTCGGGAATTTCCCTAATCCTTATTTTGTAAACACCATATTAACAGAGTGGCGAATTGCCGCTTTTCAACTTCTTTTAGAAATACCAGTGATTTTACAATTATAATAGTATTGTGGGTTTTGACGGGATGTAATTCGACGAATGGGTAAATATATACAATCATTCCACATTTAGTGACATCTGTTAGGTGTTTCAACGTATCGGATATAATAGAGGAGAATTAGGAAGGTTCAGCTGCTCATTCAAGATTGGCAAGGAGTTTAACTGGGCTCTATTATCTCTATATATTGGGCTCTATTGTCTCTCAGTTCGAGTCCATCCGTGTGCTCGAATGCCTGAAGATGCCGAAAGGCGAAACCCGGGCCGTTAGTGACAAAATACATGGAAGTGTACAAAATCTCAATAATCCAAATTTGATATTGAAATTCCTTCAAGCACCCTCAGTCGATGTCTTAAATGATAGTAGTTTATTGTAGTACAGAACATTGATAGAAAATTTGGTTGGAGGCGTATGATTTTTTATTCTTAAATTAAAACTGAAGTTTACCAATATACTAATGAACGCCACGTCGCGTCGCTGTTTGGGAAACGGGCACGGGGCATTGAAGAAAATCAGAGATTAGGAGAACAGAAGATCGAAAGGGTGAGTCGCGAGGCAATCGGCGGGTAAAGTTTAGCGTGGGGGCGGGTCACGTGATCGTTCCCGCGGGCTGCCGCCCTAATTCCTTTTTTCTGCGAAGTTTTCCCTGCGACGTCGGGAGACGCACGCTAGAACGAAATGGACCTGCGACTGGTCACTCATATCATTATTATGATATAACTTTGTAATTGGTGCTTAAAATGTCGCAAAATAGATGCGTCAAGCAAAAAACGTATTTTAAAGATTTATTAATGTAGATTTAAATAAGAAGAATTTTCATGAAAATTTGTGTATGCTCGTAAGAGTGTTTTTTATGAGGTGTTCATTTTGATTTATTTAAAAGATAAAAAATGATGACATCATAGTAACGTTGTTTTTAAGAGTATCATATTTCATTAAAAATACTAATTTATACTCGAAATAAACTAAATGAAATCGATATTCTTAGTTTTTCTACTCATGGAAAAAATGTATAAAGTTCATTCTCCATTTGAAGAAATTATCGACCACAATCAATAAGTCATATATGTTGAACTTTCAACGACAATTCTTGGTGAATGTGGCTATTGCTGTAAACTGTATGTAACAACTGGCAAAAAAATTATTCGAATTATATTTCCAAAGAAGTCTCAAAAGAGTAAAGGAAGGAATTTTTGACACAAAAACCAGATTAAGCATAGTTTTAAAATAATAAAAATGACTTTTTAAAAGTTTAAACTGTCCTTTTATCATAGCAATTGGTCCCAATGAGCAATGGTGGTCGTTGGGTCCAAGCGAGCAGAACAAATACGAATCGGGAAGTTTTAAAAGTTCTCAACGGCAAGAGTTATTCATTGCATGTCTTGTCATAGTATTAGTGATTTTCGCATCTAGAGGTATTAGTGAGTGCGTATTCATATACAAGATGGTAGTTTTCTCTTTTTTATATACATATGTATAATATAATAAAAGAGAATGCATGAGTTTAATTGTTATTGAAATTTAATCTATGATGTAGCGCGTGGTTTTCTGTCTACATTTTTATCCATTTTATCCTCTGTGAAGAATAAAATATGTTGTGATTTCAAAAGGAATACACATAGTGTAATAAATACACGAGAATTATACCCTTTGTGGTGCAAAGTTTTGTTTTTCATCTTATGTCAATACTACAGGTGGGCAACACTTATTATTTATTCATTCAATTATTTCATCTTATTTACTGTGTAAGAATGCTTATTTCTGTGATTTGAAATACAACATGTAATCAATATATTTAGAGAAATGAAATTTTAAATCGTACTTTGGAATTAATTTGGCAAACATGTCATTTTTGTTAACCTTTGGTACGAACACAAAAAAATACGATATGCATTTGTCTTAATTTACCTGTAACACATCATAGACACACGTACTGTATTTCTATATGTTGGCGCATTTAACGAATTTAAACAAGAAAAATTACCATTTGTTATTATTAGATTTCTGGTAAAGGGTTAAATTAAAAATCAGTTGAAAGACACCCATGACTTCCGCTTCTCGCTGTGCAGCACTCCGAATCTTAAAAGAGCTTCAAACAGATTGTTAGTTGATAACCCAACTTCTCTTTTCATTCATTGGGGTCTACTCCTTAACGTGGTACTCAGGCTAGGCCCTATTTACCATTTCATCGGAATCAAGAATTGGTGTTTCAAAGGCAAATCTGAAGGGGTGAAGTTTACTTAAAGATGGTAACACTGATAGTTGATTTAATAACCTCGTGTTTTATCATGTTAAAGTGGGCTTAAAATGTTTTTTTTTTATTTATCCTCGACAGGAGGTCGAACGATCAGTGTCCCAGATGGTCTGGAAGTTCTCTCTTCGGAGTCGTGAAGTAATCTCTTTCATTCTTCTGCTGATTCGAGTCCACGCTGTCAATCAGGCAGATGATTGTAAGGTGGAAAGGGGTTCAAGAGGGTTTGAGTACTACCTTTCTAGGTCTAACAGAGTCTGTGTGTGTATTTTCAGTGTAATCGTGTAAGAGTAAGCTGATAGTAGTGTTAGGATGGCCCTTCATATCAATGAATAATTTCTTTGACAGCTTCACTACGTGATCCAGGATAGGATCTATATTAAGGTCTTTGTGTAGTGTAGAATCGCAAGAGTAACTATATAGGTATTAAATTACTAATTATTATGAAATCGCTCATTCTCTGACTTATAGACCGATAAAAACATCGTTTCTATTCGAGGATTCGAGTCTTGACTACCAGGCTACAGAATGACAAATAACAAAATGTATATATATATTATTACAAAGATACATACTTCCTTAACAAACGACTCTTTTATTTAAAGTCAAATTTATACATTAACATTCCGTAGAATACCAGACAACTGGATAATGGATCACTATTTTAAAAGGATTTGTTTTTTGTTTTTTTTCGTTGCCCGTGGAAAAGTTTTTCGATAAAATGTGAATTGGTTGCCCTTGAGACGTTTAAGCAGGCTCATAAATTACTGGCTGTGACGCAAAATAATCGCAGTTATTGTGCAAAATAATAGGCGAAAGAGATGGGAAAAATACAATATCAAGAAAATTAAATAATGAAGAGCTACGCTAATGGTTTAATTTATGTTTATTCGTTGGAAGGAGGGCTTATTGCCAATTTTCTCATTAATTTCTTTGAGACTTGTAAGTATGTGAGTATTATAATAATATTTATGAGTCGTGACTGGATTCAAAGGCATGTTATTTTTCATCAAAACCTTTTCAAATTTACAGTGTTTACTGTAACAAAACAGCATTAAAAAAATAAGCAACACTAGTAATATTTTTTTGAATACAATTTGCGAAATATTCACGATAAACTGTCTTTTTTTATTGATTTAGCCTAGCCATACTAAACCTTTTTTTTCTTCGGGCCGCATACGTATGTTTGCTAAGTTGAGCGGGACGAAGCATTGTACAGATACGACGAACAAAAAAATCATATAGGGAATAACTTTATTGGTTGAAGCCCGTTTGATTCAATCGGGTTTATAATTTCTAAATGCTCAATATGTCATCAAGGTAAGAGTCGGTAAGTCGATTCTTGTATACATTTTTTGCATATTTCATTTTGGAATAGGATGATTCATAAAGATACTTAAACAGTAGGAAAACACATTTTTGTACAGTCTTGTATTTTTAAGGCTTATGACTAATTTCCAAAAATCGATGTAAAGCTTTCTTTTCTCTTTTATTTTAAAATAACTTTCATATAGATATCGTTTTTTAAACTCGATAAATTCATCAAATAGCTTTGCATAATCATATCTCAATGCAGCTAATTGTGTTATAGTTGCTGTTTCTGGGTGCTAGGAACTTACTATAAGCAACAAACAATTATTGATACAACGTATGTCGAAAAATCTATATCTCAAGATATTCAAAACTTTGAATGCAAGAGTTTTTTTCTTTCGGGATGTACATAAAAGCTTGCTGGGTCACAGGTTGAGTATGGCTGGTATAGCTTATCTTGTTAATTCTTGGACGTATTAAACTTTTTTATTCATTATCTATAATGTGGCTATTTTAACGCATCTTACTTGATACATGATTGGCAATTCAATTAATATAACTATTTTAACTTTCACTTGGACCCATTTATAGTGTCTTGAAATTTAAAAAAGGTTTTTTTATATATGTTGGAAGTTTCCCAGAATTAAAGCGAATATTTTTTTGTTTCCGTACACGGGGCAGATAAATATTTATACAAAAAAAGATTTTTTTTTAAAGTATTTGCAAATTATTATCCGGCTATGATAATTATAGGGTATTAAAAAATAGCACAAACTGCGTTCTACGGATAGCGAATAGGCATCAACACGTTGAATATTTTCCATTATTTATGACGCTCCCTATGTCCTTATTTACGCTTATGTGGATGTATCCAATTTTCTTGACTTAATGGAAGAAGATAGCGGATGATAGTTGGTACAACGTTGAATACCTTTAGGGGAGTATTAAATAAAGAAAAATACATGTGTTTTACATTTAAGAATTTATTCCGGTGAAAAAAATTGAAGAAAATACCGGTCGGATTCGAGTGATTGTTCCCTTTCGTTGTACTACCTGTTTTTATATGATTCCATAAAACGCTTAATATGATACAATAATATATAATTTAAGATTGACCAACTAATGTTGTAACTAATGATTGAACAGGTTTTTTTAATTATTATATAATGACGTCAAATTATAAAATACGTGGTACAAGTCAAGTAAATCCGCACACCCGCATGATAAAGTCTTGTTGAATAAGATCGGAAGACTAACCAAAGTAAAATAGTACATATATAAAATACATAAAGACATAGTTACTTTTCAAACTGAATACGGATGTGAAAGTAAGTAATTTAGTACTTGTGAGTATCAGGAAGTGAATGTTATCAATAGTCGTTCTCACGATTGAGGATCATGGATCCATGGGTGGGTAGTTCTTCGAATTGCATTTAAAAACCCCCCTCCGTTAAATCGTAAGGTGAGTAGTCCAGATGTTAATTTATTAGACACAGAGATAAGATTTGTCCTATATTATATTGTATATAATCGTTATAAACTGTTTATTTGTGTTAGTTTGAGTTCGCTTGTGGGCTAGAATGCATGAAGATGTCGAAAGGCAAAACCCGGGTCGTTAGTGACAAAATACATGGAAATGTACAAAATCTCAACAATTAAAATTTAATAGAGAACTCGATTATAATTTTTAAGTTAGTCTACCGTTGAGATGTGAAATATAACTAAAGTTAAAATGAAAATATTGACATTTGATGCTGATCTTCTAAAGATCTGACTTCGAACCGCATTGGTGTATTTTATAGTTAAATAGGAATATACCACATTTGCTGTGTATGTCACGATTTTACCTTGTTTGAACAGGCGCTGCATGCGAATTTTAAATTAATGATGTGTATTATTTTGCTAGGAAGAGATAAACTGTTACCTTACTCATCTTAATTTGCGTGTTTTGACAATCCATTGTAACGGAAGAGTTGAATCTATTCCACGTTAAATATTAATTACGAAAACTTCGTACCATATACTATGTTTTAACAAATATATTGATTTTTTCTGGGCTTAGGTTGCTTCAATGTGTCATATAAGCTCACGCGTTTCTCTGGAGACATCATAAATTGACGAATATTAAAGCAATATAAAAGAAATAAATGCTATTTCCTGTTTCTCGTTTATATGATTCAATCAACGAGCAATAAAATTTTGCCTACATATATAAAGTAAATAAATAAACTGCCACGGTTGAGTTTTGTTTTGCTTTGGTAGCTATTAAATTGGAATGTTTCTTTTGAACCATCCCCTATAATGCCAGGACATAACTAAAGCTGGTGGAAAAAAGGAAGAAACATCCTACTCACATTACCGCAGGGAGAGGATCGATTGTCGAGTGGGTACTACACTAAAATGGGGGAAGGAAAAGTAGATGAGAGAATAAAGAATGAAGGGAAATCGAGTTAAGAACGAGTTTCACGGTCGGGCGATCGTATTTTCTTAGATATCCAGTTTTCGCCTACCGGAAATGCTATTTGTTATTTGCCGGTCTATCATGCGTGTATTAGATTCGTGAAAAAATACCAAAGATAACTGATAAGATATGTTTTGTTTACAGATAAAACTGATACAAACGCAAATACAATAAAATAATGATAATATAATGTATTTATTATTGATGATGTGCTAAGTGTTAAAGAAACATGTGATGTTAAACCTCTTAAAACAAATTATTTGAAAAGTATTTTTTAATGTATTCATGACTTTTGATTCGAACGTGTTACAGATATAGACTTTTACACCAATTTATGATATGGATTATAGGTTCTTGGTGGAAATTCAATTTCAAATTTGAATCATTCGAATTTTGTAAACTGACAATTTGCTTTGCGAACAGTCGTTTAAATATATATATATATATATATATATATAAAAAATAGTAATAGTTCATTCATGTACTTGAATGAATGAAGATGCAGAAAGGCAAAAACGGGGTTGTCGGAACTGATGTTGTTATTATTTATGTAAATATTTTCCCAGTAAGAGTTATTTGTCATTAAAATCAATTCAGTATTAAAATAAATTCAGATCTACATCCATCAAGTTCGTAGACATTTTTGTAATGATATTAATGAAATTGATACAAAGATTTTCTTGTTAGTTCGAGTCCATCTGTGTATTTGAATATATAAAAATGCCGAAAGGTCATTAGTGAAACATATTCAAATATTACCCCTTATCAGTTGTCAGCCAAACTCGGTTAGGGAGAAATATTTGTGACTATCCATTTCCGGAAATAATTAAACTGATAGAAAACATATTCAATAAATACAAAGCCACCGGTAAAAATATAGAAATTAGTATATTTCAATTGTGTGTATTTTGTTCTAGACTCGATAAATTTCAGATCATTGATATCAATCAGTCGACACAAAAACATTTAAATATGAATTGTTGATGTTGTAGCATGATTGTATTGGAACACCAGACGTATATTTATCAATACCGGTTTTACCAAAAAAATTAAACATAAAAATATTGATTATGGCCAATTGGAAACGCAAAACCGGACGACTAACGATTACATACCGATTGAGAAACATATTTGTTTATAAAAAGTTTAAGGCTGATTTCTATAAATACTTGAAATTTTTTTTTTTTAATGAAATTATGACCTGAAAAAGGCTAATTCATCGTTCCGTTGTTTTTTTACCGGATCATCGTGAAAATAATTGCGGTTTCAGAAAAAAACCTCTCATATTTTAAGCTTTCAACAAAACCGTTATTAAATATGTGTAGCTTCATTTATTATAATACTGAAATTTCAGTATTTCGCAATATTAAATTTCATAATTCAAGTATGAAAAACAGTCATAATATCTTTTTGTAATCCTAAAACGCTCAGTTATTTTATTAAACCTAACCTAAACTAGCTTTATTTATTTTTGTAATTATTTGCTTACCAAACATAATTATCAATTAAACATTTATTATTTCTTACTGATTATTTATTAAATTAATTACTGACCATTTATTGAATTAGATACTGACCATTTATGGAATTAGTTACTCACCAAATAATTGGCAAAAAAGAATCTGTTATGGCATCAACATGTCTGAAAGGGAAAGTTGACCGAGTGATTGACATTTTGGTTTGGTTAAAACACCAAATTTAAAGATATTCCTGAAGAGCTAATAATAAATATTCCCAAGAAATTTCTTAACTCTTCAAACGGACACGGTTTGAACATGTAGAGATACATAACGCTGTAGAATTAAGAAATGTATTACTTGCATATACGACTCATGCTTGCCATTTTCGTTAGCATTATTAATTATCCGTCAAATAATATTTTATTTGACAGATATTCAACACCGATTCTGCAGAGGCTGCGTAACAGATGAACACTCTGAAAAAGCAAGTCATGAGGATTAAAGTAGGTTGACGAGAGAGTATACGTGAACAAATAAGGAAGAATCGTATTCATTCTGTAATCGCCACTGAATGTGAATCCTGTCGCCACTCGCCGAACGAAAAACATCGTTTCTGAACTGCATAGTCGTCATCATCGTCATCCTACTATTTATTCACTTCAAGCATTCAATAATTCGAAACATATTCCTAAAAATACAGTGCATTATGAAAATAAGTTCAAACAGCGATACAAATGAAATAATAATTTTGTCAAACTCAGAAACCACCCTTTTATGTCACTATGAATAACTTGATACTGTTTACTCAGATGGCCTCAGATAAGTTTTTTTTAATTGATTTATGAATTTGTGTTGTGGATTCCAGAAATTTTCATTCTTTTCTACCGCAATTTAAGATTAAGTTAAACACTAAAATACAGCACCATCTTTGGATTTCTTATAAATTCTTTATAAGTGAGTTTTACTTATTGAAGACTTTAAGTAATAAGAAGTATTGAAAATGCTTGAATACGAAAGTTATCATTTTGTTATCTAAAAATGTCTTAATTGTAAAATATTAAGTATCAAACTTCTTTCACCAAATCCAATTGATATATCGATGATACTGCTATATTTGTTCTTGTGTTCTCTCAAACAAATGAATAAAAATAATTTTAAAACGTATTTTTGTCCATTACACTGATGTAAGTATTTTGTTCCTGACTCTCTTGATACGTCCAGAGCATGTACGTCTAAAAGCATTCATCCCTTTTGAAAAGTGGTGCTGAATTATGTCACTTAATTGCAAGTGGGGTGTAGAGAGAAGCAAGCCTGAATGTTGTGAGTGGTGTGTGTCTGGAGTTTTCGCAGGGGCTGCTTAAGTGGTGGCCTGCACCTGTCTTTTTCCAATTTTCCGCCGCTCTACCCAATTCGCCGCGGGACCTTTTCAAACCCGCTAGCCCAGTGTAAATAGCTGACACCGCGGTCAACTGATAATATACTTTAATATCATATACTTTAATGTACGAATGGTTTGGGCACAAACGTAATATATATTTTATTGAGTAATATTTATTTTTAAAATATTATGCCTTTCCAAAAAGAATTGACTGTCAACACCTTAAAAGTGAATATGAATTCTTTTTAAAAAATAAAACACAATTCAATTTGTACTGCTTTTTATAACGATTATGAATGTAACCAGCCTTAATAATTACTAGAGCGAGTTTTAATCAACTGATTATTAATAATTTCGATCATCAAAATGATAACGCTCTGAATGTACAAAATCAGTTATGATTTAAAAATGTGGAAGAAGTATAAAAAAACAAAACATAATACAATTTAAGACATCGACTGACGATGCTTGATGGAATTTCAATATCAAATTTGAATTATTGAGATTTTGTACACTTACATGTATTTTGTCACTAACGACCCGGGTTTCGCCTTTCAGCATCTTCAGGCATTCGAGCGCACGAATGGACAAAATGGTCAGTTCGAGTTCACCTTCCAATTCATGGAAGTGTACAAAATCTCAATAATTCAAATTTGAAACATAAAACCTTTCCACCAAGAGTTGACAGTTAACACACCAAAAGTGAAGAATATGTATTCTTTTAGTATAAAAGACAAGGATAATTTAACTAAAGTTGAAGTCAATGCGCCAATCAATTGATCAATTTAAGAATAACAGAAAAAAACCTCACCTTTATTATTCTTGTGAAATAAATATATAGAGTCTGCAAAGCGGGGTCTCTAGAGTGAGTAAAGATTAGATCTTCAGATCGCTTTATCGCGTGTATTCTAGCTAAGAAATGTTTTGGAAAAAGATGAAGACTTTGAATATTTAAAACAATTTAAAAAGTCCTTGACGAATATTGATTGTAGAAATATGTTCAATTCTTGTTAGATGTTGTTCGTAATGTATTTAATGTTGGTCTAATAAAATACTTAAATATTTGATAAGAAAGGTAAAAAATCACTTACTAGACAATTATTTAATCGAAAAACAGAACTCGATATTTTACCACCACCTGTCTAAGAATCTTTTATCAATACGAAACAGAGCAACCCTCTTGAGAACAATTCTTGTAATGCAATTGTCAAAGTATGGATAGATGTCAACAAATGACGTGATGGCGTAAAACACATTCTTTTGTGATGGGATTTGTCCAAACGAAAAGGCCTCTTAAACTCACACTGATCTCACGACTAGAGATGTCATGTGAAGGATTCATAGATAACACCCGGGTAGTCAAAATTTCAAAAATAATTTACCACTTTCCGGTTTTCGTTAATGCTTGTTGTTTTAGACGTAAATGGTGAAAGTTAATTTCCAAACTTTTGAATATAAAGCATTTCTTGTTGCCAACGCCAATGTTTCTTCAGACATCTAAATACTAAGAAAACTCTCCTCCTGTTTGTTTAAATGATGATATTTTGCTAAAAAAGTAAGGTCACAAAGAACTAAATACATTTTTCGTTAAGTCATATAAATAGCATCATTAGTGACTGCATTAGATTTCGTTCAAACGTTAATCTGAAGTACATAGTAATTATTAAAATTGTTCTAATTTTAATGTGTTATCGAATATTTATGATATCTCATACTATAAACTGACATTAAAAAATGTAAGCACTTTTTTTATTTACTTTCTCGTGCGTAGAAAGTCTTTTTGACAATTAGATATATCGAGTAATAATAATTATATAATGCTTGTATTTATAACCCGGCTTCACCCTGGATAGAGGTAGCTCATTAATTTAGAAGTTGGCATTATTATTGCGTTGTTGATAGTTGAAAATGTCATAGTGAACAGTAACATGTAAAACCCAGAAAATAATTTTATTCAATTAATAATACTGTTTAAAGTTGAAAATAGCGCATGTTTTCTAGAAATGGCAGTATAAATTAAATATGTAAATTTCACATCGTTACTTTTCACCGTTTGGGAAGACTTTTTGTGATATACACATATATTTTCTTTTTCATATTATAGATAATAATTATATGACTAATTAAAATGGATATAAAATATTCCATAGACAGTGATAAGGATTTTTTTCAAATATGTAAATACTTTTACATCGTGACAAATCCCCACTGAAAAGCTTCTTAGATTGATGAAGACGATGCTGCAATTTTTCTCGTTTTTGCTAGTTGACCTGTATCAGTATACTCTCCTGCTCGACTAAAGATATCAATGGGAACTTTAGGTATCCGTGAATCATGGATGTAATTAGATGAACTTCGTACAAGAATCCAACCCTTTCAACATATCACTAGTCCCCCACAATTTGTTTTATCAATTTAAATTGAATATGTTATGTAAAAAGGTTGCTCACTACTAACCTCTGAAATAGTCTAAAGATAACTTGAAATATAACGAAATATATTGACATCATCATGTGTTAGTTACTTATTATCGAGTACTTACTCTAGTTCCCCGACACTCGCATCGCCATCTCTATCGGAGAGATCTTTTTCCACTTTGTCTATTATTTGGTCGGTGTCAGGTGTTCGGTTTTTAAACGTATTTTGGGAGGTGTTTCAGAACAAAAGAATAAAAATACGTGAAGATTTTACACGATGGGTAAAATTATGTTGTCCAATATGTTGGCGCCTAAACTTTTATTGAGAAATTGACACATTAACATTGTATTTTGGAATAATGTTCGATTGAAACGTGAAGATGAAATAAAAAATACGATATACTTAATTTGTCGGATAAACCTTTTTTTGTAAATATATTGTAGTTCGATTGCATATTTATAATTACGTTAACTATATTTTTGGCCACTGACTCATACTTGTTAATTAAAACCTATTCAAATCTAACACAAAAGAATTTTCCGACTTTCCAGTATCCGATCAAATAGAAAATTATCTATTTGTATAACATTTGTGAAGTATATTTGTTTTCATACTACGCAATTTTCTAGAAGAATTTAATGAATTAGCTATTATTTAGGTGAGATGTCATTTTTCAAAGCCATAATGGTATTTTTGTATTATGTACTGTAGATAAAATGACGAGAAGCTTGTTTTAATGATCTGGCTTCTTTATGAAATTTCAACAATTCAGATAATATACGCAATGTTGCATATAAACATATTATGTAAAATTCACTAAAATAAACAACTATGCATTCATATGCAGAGCTGTACAAAACACGTATTCAAGCACAAGTATTATTAAAGAAAATATAATCGTAACCAGTAAAAGAATATCAATTATGTTGTACCAAAATTATTGCTCGTTGTAAAAAACAAAAATATATGTACTGGCAGGATAAAAGGTAGCAGGAAAAAAAAAGCTTCAAAATTAAGCTCACTTCCTGTAGCGAAAAAAGCTCGACTTATTGTTTGCGGGGCGCAGTAGCGTGTAACAACGCGGAGGGGCACTGAGGTCGCGGTGTTTATCTTTTGTGTCAAGAAGTGCTGCCGAAGCAATAAGTCTTCCACCGACGTATCTTTCCCCGCAGCTCTGCTCCTCTACTCAGCACCCGTGACCAACGCCACTGGACAGAGAGATTCCGTTACCAGACTGGAATGAGCCAACGATATTGGAAGATTATTATAAGAGAGGTATTAATTATTATTGGAAAAGTTATTCAATGCTCCATCGATATGGGATAGGCGTTTTTATTCTGTAAATAATATACGGAATACAATACAAAAATGTCGGGAAGTGACTTATATGACTGTCACTATTCCATCTTATTTTTTTTGATTATACAGAACAATATCTTAATAATTTTCGGCATTGTATTGCACGATCATATATTTTGTTCTGAATTTTTGTGCATGTCTAAAGTGTGTTCATTTTTAGCAGACGTTTGCAACATACGATAAAAGTTGGTGACAAAACACAAAAGAAATTATGATATGAATTAATAAGAAACATAATACAAGACCAGCAACATTGTAATCACAACGTAACCACACGAAAGAGCTACTGTGTAGCCAGAATAACTGCCATTTTTTGTGTGAGTTTCATATGCAAAAGATAATTTTTCACTACTAAATGAAGCCTACTTCTTGGTTCTTTGGTCATTCCATAAAATAGCTGCCAAATTGAATGATCTCAAAAACCATCTCTCGCTTCTTTGATTAATATAGTATGTGAGTAAGATTTTCTTCCGGTGAGCTGATGATGAAGCGGACGTTTCTCAGTCCAGTAACACGCCAGTTCACTTAGTTAAATCACAATTATTCCAGTTAGTTGTTACATGAAAAATAAATCAAGCCTGCGAAAAATTGGTACCCGGCGTACCGTAGGTTAATATTTCTAGACGCTTCGCAGCGACGCACTCTAAAGGTTAACATAGGCCACGAAAAATATTACTACCCCACGCTCCTGCCAAGGAATCGGTATGCGCTAGCAAAGATTATACTCGCCACTTTCTAAAAACTTATTCGACGATGCCAAAACATGATGCGCTTGACACATTACAACGTTATTTTTTTGACTTTGCGCCACAAGAGATGATCCGAAAAAAGTTCTGGGCACGATTTGTACTGAATAATAATGGGTCGTGTCAAGCATTATAATTTATATCATAAATTTAGAGTGACGATGATCTTAATAGAAATAAAAAACGTATAGCTTAGTTTCCCACAATAGCTAGATACAATATATGATAGATATAATAGATGGATACGTTCCATTCTATAATACAAGTGATATAAAATTAACGAAAGCTCAAATATTTTTCTAATGTTTTTCACTAGACCAATTTTAAATATTATATTTAGGGACAAAACAGACAGCGCCAAGCCGATGTTATAGGCATGAAAATTATGTTGGCGTAAACACTACTTTAATATGAAAACAAACAGCGCACGCAATCACGACTCAAATTTTGTCGCATCTTTTCGGCACTGTGACTACAATAAAAAAATAAAATAATATAAACCATCAATTTTAATATAATATTAAAAGATTGTTTTACTAAGACGATTTTATATACCTTAACTAATTGTAAATAAATTTTAATAATGGCATGGTGTGATGTTTTTGTATTTTAATTGGAAACCAGAAGAATTGCGGTGAGCATAACTATATTTTTGTTTTCGGTAAAATAAATCTTCCACCCAATACATCCCGTAGTCAAAGTCGATCCATCAAAATTAATTACATCACATGGCATATTAACCCATTGTGGTATTTTACACCATTCAATATGAAGATTTATTATGAGAAAATGTACGGCCGGGCTCACGGAATTATTCGTTTGGACTCGGGCCACTTGATCTATGACCCGCAGCCACCCGGCGCTGGCCATTCGATGATAATTTATAGTCCAGCTAATAAAAACAGCCAAGCTTACTATTTTTGTTTATGCCACCTTATGCAGCATTTGCGCCAGTTTACCTGGCCTTTAAAAGTTTATTGAGTGTTGAGAAATAACATTAGTGTACTGATGACGGAAACGACATGAAAGATTCTGTAAAATAAAACAAATTTTGTGTTTCAAAGGTGACTTTTTAAAGACTAAATATGAGCCCTCGAGAAATGAAGTGGACAAGGTAATAAAATGGTAAAACTTATTTATTGAATATTTTAGTTGAATGAAATTTTTACATTAACTTCCACTTTATTTAATTTAGCTTCTTACATATTAAAAACATTAGTAGCCTGTATTTAATTAGCTCACTTCACTTTTATTTTACTTAATGACACGTAGAATACCAAAACTCATTTTTTTCGAAAATACATTAGCTCATTAAATTGAATTCTCTGTTCTCTGTTCTAGTGACCAGATGGGCTTAGGTTATAATGTCGGCAAGCTTACAATTAAATTGAGATTTATCTAGTTTAATTTTTAAATTAATTTGGATGGGAGTTTATAGTGTCTTTTCTCCTCGAGTTTATCTCTTAATATTTTTATCAACTACATCCCATGCTTCTTGTGAAACGATATACTTTGCTATATTTTAATTTGTTACAATAGAGTTATAAAGAGTAAAAAAAATATGCTCGTCAATAGATTGATAGCTATTTTTGTATCAATAGTCAATGTCATAGTGTAGAAAAAACTATCAGCTTTTTTGTTAAATTAATACTTTGCTATGTTTTACTATGGTTTATGAAATAATGTTTTTTTAATATAGCATATTTACATATTGACACATTTGAATTGCTATATGTTTGTTCATAGATAATTGTTAATTTTAGTAAAACCTCGATATAAATCATTACAAACAAAATAAACGATCGCTTCAGAATATCAATTAACACTAATTACTATCGTTGTCTGGAGAACAAAGTACTGAAAATAAAAGATTCAATGACAAAAAGGTCAGATGAAACAAAAGCCCAGAAGTAATTAATAATTGCTTTAAAGCTGCGAGAAACTGTAAATAGAGTTGAAATTGGTTTTCGGCGTGTAGGTTTGTGTTTTACTTGTTAATTTTCCCAAGCCTGACTAATTACCATTACTGTCGGCAAGATATATTTTTTATTGAACTAGAAAGAGTAATTTCTTATCTCCCATCTTGTTATTGATTTTTGAGTAGGTTTCTGAGACAAAACAATAATTATCAGATTGCAAGTTTGTAGAGTTTTTTCTTTGCTAGGCGCAAGTGCTTGGGAATATTGACGGTCCTGTAGTCAAGCAAATTCGACACGCTTGGGCGTCAATCCTGTTCGGTTAAGCTAACCAGTATTACGAATAGTTAAACGGACACTTTCATAAAAATTGAGTTCTGAATTTCACTATTAACTAGCGGCTACTTGGCGGCATGCTTTTCAATGCCACTCTAAGAAAGAAATTGTTTGTGTTTTAATTCTGTTTATTGAAGTGCTTTTGCATATACAATATTTTTTGTTTTCTGTCTGGTGCGTACACGAATAAATCATAAGGTTTTCTGAGATGTCGCTGTTTGTGCGTATTTGATTCTTCTTTAGATCGTCTTTACCCGTCCGAGCCTGGCCCACGTCCGGGCCGGGTGAAGGCCCGCCGGCCAAGAATGGATCTGTGCAGACCTCTATTTTGGATTCAGAATATTTTTCCGTATGCGTACATGAATAATTAGCAAGTCGCTTAAGTCAGTAATTAGGCAATAGTATTCATAACTTAAAGAATTCATTTCACATGAGCTATAAATATCGTTGGAAATATGGAAACAATAATATGCATTGTTTGAGAAATATAAGTGAATTACTGTTTTTTAAAACAATCGGACTGAGAAAAATAAGCCTGGGTGAGGGTAACAAGTGTGATATTGAGACTCGGGCTCGGGCTAGGCCAGGCCTGAAGATGATGGGCTCGGACCGGGTAGTTTTAGGACTTTTCGACCCGTGCAGACTTCGCAGAATCATTTGACCAACAAGCAAATGTTTGACGAGCTGAGTCTAATAAACCTGTACATAATATATTATGTTATATAAAAATAAGTGTAAGAAAATAATATATAAAGCAATTAACTATATTTGTGTTTTATATTTTTCAACAATATTTTTGATTTTATTCAAAGGAATATGCTTTTATTGTGAAAAATACTCAAGATAAAAAAAACGCTTTAATACGAAATATTCACACCTTAAATTAACAATTTTCACCCTCCTTAAAACTCGCTTATTATTCAAATTTCACATCGGGATTACCGTGTTTCGTAATAATTATAAGGCGAGATATTAAGACGCTGGAATATTCGAACAAAAACATTGGAGGAACACCTGTATTTTGTGTTTTGAAAGAAGTTGCGGCCCAATAAATTATCACAATACAAGCGTTAAGATACAAATGAAAAAGAAACCCGAAAGAATTTTTCCGCCCATCTTATATATTTAATATTTCAAAAGGACAAAAAACGTTGTTACGCAATCCCTTTCATAAATTTCTATTGAAAAGCTTTTGTCCTCCAAGTCCACATATAGTGAAAACTTACTTCTCCAGCTTGTTTTCAAGCTTTTTTCTTTTGAAAGAGCGGTCAATTTGTAAGATTTTTTGTTGTTAACAATATTGTAAATAAAATATTTATGAAAGTTATACATATTTTTGAAAATCGGACTTCTTTAGAATATATGTAATTTCCTGTAATTGATGATTCACCACAAAAAAATAAAAAATGTGATAAAAGTTATCTATTTTAATTTTAAATTGAAAATGAATTTCCTAAAAGAAAAAGGAATACACTGAAAAAAATTAAATTTTCATTCACATGAGCCTACAAGGTTGTATGTAAAGCGTTGTTAATTATATTTTATAATCTAATTATCTAATACATTGTTTTTTGGTGTTTTTAAACCAGAAATCAATGCACAAGATAAGTCCCATATTTTATTTTGCTTTGAATGATTATGGATTATAATCTTTGGCGTAATTTTTTACGATGATACACAAACAAATATAAATGCACATACATTTAAAAAACAGCTTATAAACTACAGTAGCAACGTAAGGGTGTGTATCCATTTCATAGTTACTGGACTAGCCTGGTTGTTGGCCTGATATTTATATACGAAATTTGGTTTTGCATATTTAATGAAAACAAAGTTGCCAATTTAATATACCAGATGCATGCTTCATCAATGAAAAAATAAATGTGGCGATAGATTGATAATATTATTATAAAAGATTTCATGTTTTTTAAAAATAGTTTCAATTTATCCATTTCTTTTATATAAAGAAGAATAAAATACATAAACTACCGAACACTTCAAAACTCTGTGCGCTGGTTTTGACCAAAATTTAACACAGAATAACAATAATTCTAATTCAGAATATCCACCAAAACATTACTACAATAAAATTTCACATTTGTCACCATTCCAGCGCCGAAAAGAGGCTTATAATTTTTCCCAAGGCACATAATAGTTGAATTCAATTGTGGTTGAGTTGAAAGTTTGGGGGAAAGTCTGGCAGCGGATAAGGTGACGTACGACGCTATCTTGGCGCTGCAGGCGACTGGTCCACTACTCTACACTACTTAGTTACACAGAACCCTTTCTTTTATTGCTGTGTTTGGTAAGTACAGGCCTAAGAGAAACCTCCGTACGTGTGAAACTGAGGTAAGTAATGCATCGCTTTTCATTTCGTTGTGACTAACAAAGGGCAATCATTGATAGTTCATCATGCAACTATTATTTATGTTCATTTCGGTGACTTGATTTTAAATAAAACGATAAATTACCATAGTAAAAATTGGGAAGATTGAAATAAACAAGGTAGTCAAATTATAAAATAAGTATCTAAATGTAGGTGATAATCAAATTTGGATTATTGAGATTTTGTACACTTCCATGTATTTTGTCACTAACGACCCAGGTTTCGCATTTCGGCACCGGGCGAAACCCGGGTCGTTAGTGACAAAATACATGGAAGTGTACAAAATCTCAATAATCCAAATTTGATATTGAAATTCCATCAAGCACCCTCAGTCGATGTCTTAAATTATATCTTAAATTGTTGGTGGTAATCGTTTAATTATAACATTTTTCTATATATCAACCACATTAAATGAGAAAAACCTCGAAAAACATCATGTTAATACTTTACATACTTATATAAAAATACTCGTTTTAAATTTTCTGTGAATTTACAGCAGTTTTATTGCGTATTGGTCATTGATTCGACGTGGACTAAGTAACTACAAGCCTTGAGCATTTATTTGCGTATACGCATCGCCATTACCTTACTATCTTAAAATATTGACAAAACGAAAAGAATTAATCTTACTTTAGATAAAAAAATATGAGTCACGTCACGTTGAATCGAACGTTGAAACGTTGACAGTGTTTCTTATAGATGTGAATAATATAATACAAAAATACCAATAAGTATATAACGGATCTTGAGCTTTAACATATACCCCTTTTCTGCCTTAGTCATTAGAGGTATTATTGTATTTAAAAGTTGGTAACACTAGTCTTTAATAATCAATGAGAAATATTTAATATTAGAACATTTAAAATGCAATATATTTACTATACGTAATATTTCTGAATGAAGCAGTAACGCATATAAAGAATTGTTGACCATAAAATGGTTGGCTCGCTACCAATGTTCAGTCATCTCACATTTAAGTGGGAACACAAATATGCAGTAGAAACGATGCCTCTCCTTAGAGGAAATTCCCAAGAGGGGATGACTACGAAAATGAAAGCGCTCGTTGCATTATGAAATAGAATGTTATTGATATAACGGCAAAATATGTAATTATTTCAGCCTTGCATGTGTTTATTTATTTCACAGCTTAAAATAAGCCAATCTTGTTGCATCATTTTCAAAAACTCTAAATATTTATGTGGTATTCATTTTACTTAGAGCTAAGAACAGAAGATACCTTAGATAATTTGATCAAGACGATAATTGTTGGCGATGGAAGAAGACTAGGGCATTTTGGAAGAGGAAGATGAGGTAGATCCAATTTTAATGTGAAGGTAGATCCCACACATAATTATTTGCAGATTTTTCCCACTCTGCAAATAATTATGTGTGTGACCTTCCTCCACATTTGATCTACCACATCTTCTTGCAACATGCCTTAGTCTTCTTCCATCGCCGTCAATTATTATCTTGATCCATTTCTCTGAGGTAACTTTTGTTTTTTACCTCTAAGCAAAATGAATCCCTCATAATTATTTGCAGCTCAGAATAGATTTTCCTCCACATTTGATCTACCAAATCCTCCTTTTCCATCATACCCTAGTCTTTTTCCATCGTTATCAATTATCACCTTGATAAATTTCTCTGAGGTACATTCGGTTTTTAGCTCTCAGCGAAATGAATCCCACATAATTATTTGTAGCTTGGAATTGATCTCACTCCACATTTGATCTACCAAATCTTTATCTTTCAAATTGTCCTAGTCTTCTTCCATTGCTATAATCTAGCAGAAATGCGCATAAATTCGAAAATCTTAAATTTCTAAATCTTGCCCTAAGGGCGAAATTGCAAAACATTTTTAATTATGGCCATAATTTTGAATATTGTTGTTTGCATATGAAAAAATCTTCTTTTTTCCGTTAAGTATATTTACCGATGACAATCACTTAAGTCTTCAACTTTCAGAACTAGGTTCCTCGCCATTTTGTGTCGTACTGTTATCATTTACGATTCCTTGGTTGATATATCTCATCATTCTATAAAATTTCCATCAAATATTCAAGTTAGATGCTAAAAGCTAAATATAGTACAAATTGATACATTGAAGATCTCATATTCGAGTGACTGTACGCCAAAGTGAAACAGTTGTAACGTTCAAAGGTTCCTTATCTAAACCTCTTAATTTTTATGTATACGTTCATAGTGTGTACATTATTGATATTACATTACCATTTATAGTCTATATACATTACATTTTATTTTTCCAACCGACAAAGTGTACACTTGCAACACTGTAAAACCGAAAAAGAACTCGAAGTTATTACGAAACTTTCAAGTTTCAGTAAAATCATTAAATAAACATTATGCCAACGAAAGAATTTGTAAAACAGTTTTACTTCCTTGGAAAGCTTGGAAATTTTTAATCATTCTCTATTGTAATCTTGGACACCTGGTTAAGGTTTTTTGAATCAATTTAAATATGATTAATTGTTTATTGGGATAGTTTTAATTCTGCTTGCCTCTTGCCCCGACCGGTGGTATTCTGTTGTCATGGAAGACCATCGAAAACTATCCGTAGGTGTACTTGACGGGATACTATGGGATGTTTTAATGTATGGGAGAAAAAAATCTATATCATATCGGTTACTTTCAATAAATGTTATGAAGTGTTTAAAATGCATCGTTTCAGTTTGTGTAATATTTGTATTACTTGCTATCTGATATTGAATTTCTTGTAAAACATTTAAAAATAAATATTCAACAAATTATTTCGTGACATTGATTGAATTGGTATTTACTTGGTAGAACTTTTTGGTAGAGCTTATTGCTTAAGCCGTCATTAATTTTACTTAATCTTATTTATAACTTGAACATATTAACTTTTAAAATTAATAAATAATTTATTGTATTTCCATTTCTTGTGTTTTGAGGCTATCTCTTCGAAGTTTGTGTATATAAAAAAAATAAAATATATTTAAATATTGTTCTGACGATGGCGTGAAGCCAAAAAAGCTATCAACTATCTCCTTTTTGTATGTCTAAATTATTTGGTTTATTGACCTTATTATTTCTTGGCACTTGTGAGATATCACAAGTGCAATAAATATAAGAAAGCATATATATGATATATAATTAACATTATGAAAGAAAAATAATTTTAATTAAAGTGATCTTTTTGTATATTTTTTATGATACCATGTCCAATTTATGAAACAAGTCCCTACTGGAATTCAAGCCTGTGAGATCTATAACCGATACCAACGTCGTTGAACGCTGCACCACAGACCCTAATCTACTATCTAATAATTTTTATGATTTTAAAATAAATTGGTCACATATTTCCTCCCCCCCATTTTAGTGCAGTTAGAAGAAAGGTCTTATTTAATTATATTTTTCGGTTTGTTGCGGTTTGTTAATACGTTACTATGAAAATCTGTGCATTTTTGTTTTGCGCTTAAATCATGAAAACCACGGAGAAACAAAGAGAACTCCATAGCTTTACCTCTTTACCACGGAAATCAGTAAATACGTTGTTTTTATTAACATCTTAAGAACAACAATTTTTAATTATCGCTTTACCCTTGTTTGCTGTTACTTCTTGAATGATTAGATATACAATTAGACTCTAGACTGTGAAAAAATGAAAAGCCGACCAAGACCTGGGGCGTGATGCAGAGAAAAACAAAAAAATATGATTACCAAAAACAAACACGAAGTCACATATACACAATGATAATTTTTTGCATTACAGTTCACAAAAGGTGGAAAAACCATGCAGGGAGTAATCAGCTCTTATGGCCCAAGGGATGTCAAAGGAGTGCTCAACCGTAGGAAAGAAAATCAGTTTCAGCCAGTTTCTTAAAGTTGCTTGAAAAAGATTATTTGATCTAAATTAATATTTTTAAAAATAACACAACCTCAAATAATTGTGCCACAAAATAATGAAGCTCAATTTATTGTTAAAAAATTACAAATAATTGGTTCATTGTTTTTCGTAAATCAAATTAAAGAATATTCTAACGGGTCCATGATGCAGTGGCAACGTCGTTGCCTTCGGTTACGGATTCCTCGTGTTCAAGTCTAGGTAAGTATAGTTTCATAAATTGATTTTTCAATCGATTTGTAGTTTAATGTTGTATGCATTTATGTTTGTAATGTGTACAATTTCTTTTCACCCATTCGATCCTGAAAACGGGGCGTTTACGACCATCCATTGGATGTATTCTGTGGATCTACGGAACTCTGGGATGATCTGGCAGGAAGCGAGAAGCTTGGAGGAACCGCGTGATCGATTGACTTACAGTAGGTTTTATATATATTATATGAATGTTTGTTTGTTTCTTTCGTATGCACTTCTATACCGTTCATCCGATTACGATAAAACTTTTGGTACAACTGTAAAAATGATACCAATAGTCGATTTTTTGTCTTCACATTTGACATCCTTAAGCATCTTCTAGTAACAGAATCCAGAATCCTAACTCAACAAGGCATAGTTTTTATGTTTGAATTAATGATACCGATGCCTATACATTTACTTTATTTTAATGTTGATTGGAAATTTAAAAAAAAAATGTTTTCTTCGGTTGAAAAAAGGTTTGCTTAGCAGTAAAATTTCGTTTAAATTTCGTACCCTTTTGCTTAAAATGCAAAATATCTCAGAATGCATAAGTTTGAATTAAAATTCGAATGATTAAAAGGGGTAAAAAATGTACAGCAGTATCTTGTGACGTGGGTTAATGTGCGTACAATAGGAACAGAAAAAAGGTCGCACAATAATGTGGATTTTTACTTTAGCCAGCGTATTCTGAAAGGGCATGTAGCGAGTCCTGGAATCAGTGCTGTGCCTAAATAATTTAATCGCTTACATAGAATATGCAACAATTTATTGAAATAATTAATATATTTAATACAAAGCCTTACTTAAAAGTGTGTATCTATCAATATATTATTTCTTTATTTATTTTTACGGGGATCGGAATATACGTGATTGAGAAATTAATCAATAATTTTGCGTTGCTGCGATGAAAAGTATTACGCCTAAAATGCTATAATAAAAATAGTTTAAGGATTTTTGAAAAACTTGTCATTACGAAATAAATCTTTAATAGTAAGAGAAAATGGTATGAGTAATGGCAATTGTTTTTGATTTTGTAAAATCATATGAGAGAAGCATGATTAGATTTTTTAGGTCACTCTAGTCAAATCGAGGAGACAAGTCTTCACAAACAGGTGTGCCCAAGAGTAAAAATGTTTTAATCAAAAAACAATAATACAAAATTGACCTATTTGACAAAGATTCGAAGACATTTGATTGCAAGAGTAAATAAAGCTCTGAACCTTAAACCATAGATGCCGATGATGAAACAATAAAATGTGTTGGCTCCGTGGTACAGTGGTAACGTTGTTAGCTACGAATCTCTCGGGTTCAAGTCCCGGTGCAGACAGTTTCATGAATTGATTTTTCGATCGATTAATGGATTTCTGTTCGTAGTCATGAATGTTTGTGATGTCTAAAATATTCTCTTCCACACATCCGATTTTAAAAACGGGGCAATGCGAGTGCGATTAACTAACCACTGGTCCTGTCCTAGCGCTATCCTTCTATTCCTACTCTCTCCAAAAAAGGGAGATTAAGCAACTGAGTAGCGATCAGTTCCCGGAAAAAAACTTTTGTTGAAACACCTCTACTAAGAGGCCATATGCTCCACACTGTGTGTCCTTTACTACACATTAATGCTTCCACAGAAAATTATAATTAATGGAATGGGAAAGAGGGACTGTTTTGAATTTGTTTCATATTGTTTCTTGAATATCTCTTATTTGTGTTGTTTGGTATCGTAATTGGTCAAATCCATTTTCAGCTTTTTTCAACTAAGTATGCAGTGTGACACTTTGGTCTAAAGAAATAATTAGTAAACTTGAGCAAAAAAATATAATGAGACAAACAGTGCGTCGTATTGTTTTTTGTGCTTATATATGTTCAACCATTTAAGCCAATTCGGGTTTAACCGGCATTATGCATATGTAATATTATCAATAATCTTTTCGTTATTTCAAATACTATTCGGCCTATCTGGTCTAGTGTTAAGGGATTTATCCTATCGATCAGGTGGGTTTAGGTAAATCCGGGCAAGTTCAATGTGAAATTTAATTATTTTAAATGAGTTTTAATTATTTTAAATGTCTGTGTTGTGTTTTCTCCTCAAATTGATCTCGAGTGACTTTTTTATTATAATTTTTGTGATATGATTTCATGTGATTTATTTTTTTGAAAATATCTGGTGGTCTGGCTGTTTGCTGTAATGCAAAATAATTTTTCAATTACAAAAAAAATAAACACATTATTAGTGAAAATCTTCATGCGTAAGATTTTGCGCGCCTCTGTGTGACACTCTGCAGAAAAGAGACCGTAAAAATATGGCAGTATTAAAAAGTTGTATCTGTGTTCCATGAAAGAAAAGCAATTCTACCCTTTTGTTTATCCTCTGCGGTGCGTATGACTAATTGCCAAGTTTCAGCACTGTTGAGAAACATTAAACATATGTTATATATGTACTTATTTTTATATTTGATTATAATACGATTTTTTACACAGACAAGAGTTTGTTGTATTGAAAAAATCACTTTATCGATCCTTGTGTGAATTTGTATTTGACACGTCTAAAGTCAAAAACCGCTTTGTCCACTTTTCAATGTTAGCAGTAAACAACGTTTTTGTGTTTCGCGTATAAATTATTATCTCTAACTATAGCTTATTTTTTTATCGTATTGTATTTCCAATTTAAAAAAGTATGCATTTTTAAGTAGCCAGTAAACCGCTTATTGCAATAAATTTAAGCCAAATAATAACATATTGACATTATCATCATTGCACTAATAAAAGTCTGCAAATCATTCAAAACTTAAACATTTCTTTTTGTATGCCTTTATTGGGTTTTTTTAGTTATTAATCATTTGTGTGAAATAACTCACAGTATATGTGACATACTGTGGATCGGTTTTTGCTTTTAGATTACTCATTTATCCGAAAGTAAATAATTATTAAGCACGTGTACTCAAAACTACTTAATAACTGCATGAAGTTCAGTCGTTCAACTTTTATTCTTCGGGAGGGTAAGGATAGATACGAAATAACTAGTGGTTTGCTAACCGCAATCTCTGCTGCACCGTCGCTTAGGTAGGCAGAAATATGAACACCATATACATATATGACTTAAAAAAATAATAATACCTTAACCCAATTATATATTCAGCATTAACCGCTCAGTTACAGGTCAGGCAACTGGTTATAAGATTTGAATGTAAAAAGTTTTTCATTCTACAAAAAATGTATTATTTTTGCATTTATGCATATATTTTGAGATTTCATTTCAATGAATTTATGTGTTCTGCCAGACGACAGAGATTGTAAAAAAGAATATTTTCGCATAAATGACACTAGAGTCGCGACTGTTTAGATGTTTATTTCCAGATATTTAATACGGAATTCATTTTTATTTAAGTGATACATGTACAATTTAGTTTTGATGAACAGTTGGACCTATACAAATTTATAAATGTTTGAAAATGTTTGCAGCTTAAACGCTTTACAATTTTAAACAGTAATCTTGAAAAAAATTAAATTTCCGCTTTACAGAAATAGCATTGCAAAAGTCAGCATTTCAGAAATCTCCAGTGTTTAACTGTTTACCGCCAAAATCGACATTTTACCAAGAAGCGTAAAGGAAGCGGATAAATTTAGCATAAGCTTTAAAATGGTTGGTTCTGAAACGTTGCATTTTGGTATTGTTTCCATCTGAACCTCGTATTTAAATGGGCAATAATAAAAATCGTATTACATCTCATTCGTCTAGTATAAATATTGTTGTTTTACTTTATACCACCTCAATTTAAAACAGCTAACTTCAAATGAAATATTGAAAGTAAGGAATTGTATAGAAGATTTGTTTACTTTGTTATTAAACCGTTTACAAAAACAATGTATTAACATCCCTAACGTTTAAATTTTATAATTTAAGACATAATTTAAGATATAATTTAAGACATCGACTGAGGGTGCTTGATGGAATTTCAATATCAAATTTGGATTATTGAGATTTTGTACACTTCCATGTATTTTGTCACTAACGACCCGGGTTTCGCCTTTCGGCATCTTCAGGCATTCGAGCACATGAATGGACTCGAACTGACAGACAGTAAATAGTGTCTAACGTTTATATAGAAGATACAAATACGACAAATATTATTTACGAGGTAAGCTATTATACGTCTGAGAGCCACACTGATGACTGAGTTAAAATTTCGAGAATCGCCTTAATCCTTATTTTGTAAACACCACATTTACAGAGTGGCGAATTGCCGCTTTCCAACTTCTTATGGAATTACCAGTGATTTTACAATTATAATAGCATTGTGGGTTTCAACGGGATGTAATTCGACGAATGGGTAAATATATACAATCATTCCATGTTTAGTGACATCTGTTAGGTGTTTCAACGTAAAGGATATAATAACGGAGAATTAGGAAGGTTCAGCTGCTCATTCAGAATTGGCAAGGAATTTCACTGGGCTCTATTGATTTCCAAAATTTCTTGATAAAATAATTTATGATCCCCCATTTACTAAATTTTATTTTATATTTCAGTGGTATTTTATACCTCAATATGTACGGTACGGCAATCCGTAAGTTGTCTTTTTACTTATGCGTACAGAGTTCAACCCAGATATCACTCAGTATCTTTGTGATTATAAAAAAACACATGAATTAATCACAAAAAACATTTTGTATAAGAAAAAAATATGATCACGATGCAGTAACACAATATTCTACGATTCAAAGTAATGAACTAATGATAATAGTATTCTTTTATTCATACTTCAGTACTGGTATTTACTGTGGAAAAAATTATCTTCATTACTAGTAATTAATTTGCGAATTAAGGGTTATCGTTCTTCTCACAAAAGGTCTAAGTAACCGATTACCTTACAGACGCTATATTCCATGTGAAACAAAAAATATTTAGTGATTAATACGTTCAAAGTGGGGATTTTATCTAAGCAATTGGTACTACGAATTTCAGTGGAATATTTTGAGATTTATTTAAATTTAATTGGCAAATAACAATTGTTTGATATTTTGATCACCAACACTAGGGCTTCCAACCCAGTTTAAACCGAAACCGGTTAACCGGTTTACCGCGTGTTTTGAAAAAAACCGATACCCGGTTAACTTCACACGGTTAACAGCGTTTTTTTAAAAAAGTGTATTATTTACTCCTTTTATTAATATTATTTTTTAAATTCAACACATTTTAGAAGGGAAAATTTACATATTGTTGACCTCTGTCACAAAGTTGTCGAAATTATGTAGAGAAATGATTTAATAAGATAAGCAATTACACGACAAGATCAAGAGACCCAATGATTTTTAATCTATGTATAGTAAATAAGGTTCATGTTACACAATAGCTATTTTTGTAAATATGAGAAATCATCCGTAGAAATCTTGAAGAAATCATTGACTATAATATTATTTGTAATATTACAAAAGTAAGCAATGTTAAAATTTATAGCAAAAAATTTATTACATATTTTCACGTCTTTGTGTGCTAGTAATTTTATGGATATTTCCTTTAATTGCTTGTTGGAATAAAATTTTATTCTTGATCAAAAATTAACAATGCAATGAGTCTCTGCTTTTGAGTGATAATTTTAAAGATATACTGTTTAAAATTATACTTATATAAATTTAAAAACTCTGAAAGAATTTTTTTTGAAAATAATGAAATGAGGTACATATTTCGGTTTAAACCGGTTAGCCGGTTTGTTAAAAAATCACAGAAAACTGGTAAGTAATTATCTCCGGTTAATCGAATGCCCTAACCATCACGAAAGATTATTTCAATTAGGTGTTGTAATCATGGTTGAGAAAAGTAATTGACTTAATGTAAAATATGTAAATAGTAATGTTTGAATTCCTGACGGATCAGTACGAGAGTATTCATATAGTCTTTACGATATGGCATTCTGTGCTAATATTTTCTACATAGTATATTGTTTGAAAAATATAATACTAAACAAATGCCAAGGCTTAGTAAGGGATCAAACCCCGGTCACTTTAATACGTTGGTTTCTAAAACGTGTCCACTTGTGACGTTTGACTTGTATCCAAAGCAGGGACGTCCACAATATTTTCAATACATTTCAAAAACCCTTTTTGATCCTTCAAACGCGATGTAGAAAGAGTGATTAGCGGACTATGAGTTCGTTACATCTCATGTATTTTTAATTTAGCTTAAAGGTGATGTTGAGTTGATTAGAACCTTATTTTATTATATACTTTCCGGTTAAATTTTTAATTATAAATCCATATGTTCTACACGTGGAGTAGAAAATGATAAATCTGTAAGACTGTTATCATATTGGGCTGTTTGGCTGAATCGTATATATCCGTTTTTTACTTGAAAGAGAAAAAAGTATTGTTGTATTGTTGATACATCATTGTTTGAAAGTGTGTTATTGTATAAAAAGATTTCAAAAAAACGTTAGGTATAAATCAACAATATAGGATAAAATAACAAAGTATTTTGTTCTACAAAATTTCATTAGGTAGTTGATAGCTATTTAGGCTTGACGTCATCGTCAGAATTATACGTAAACTTATTTTAGCTTAGCTATATATATTATTTATAAGAGATAGACAATATTATGTTATCGCTAATTCATCTTACATTTGTTTGATAAAATGGTTTGAACATTTAGAACAACTTGAAATTAATAGATACAGTCATGACAATAATCTTCTTAATGATCAAACAAAGATTAATCCATTACAAAAAGCCCATGTAATTACGCATAATCAATAAAATTTCAACAAAAAATGTGTTAAAGTCATTTAAGCCAAATTGTAAAATTGTGGTAATATCATAACGGCCTCGAAATTTCCCTTTTATATAAAATGAGAATAAATGCCCTTACACCGACGCTGTTTGACACAGCCCTCCCGTGTGGGATCGTCAATAACCACGCGGGGTACAGAGAGAGAGTGATTTGGACTCGTATATTTCTCTGTGGGACGCGAGCCAGGCTGGAGTGACATCCAACGGGGATGATGGCTCGCATGGCGGTAGAAGACAGCGAAGATATTAAAAAAATACGATTCAGATTACGATTTTTACTGTCACCGTTTCGTCAACTGGTTTTTGATCAAATATAATCGATTTGAAATGTGTATGAAATATATGCCTGTGTGATATGCTCTGAACTAAATCAGACATGTTAAAAAGGGAAAAAAGTTAGCACGTATTGAATGAATCAACGAGGAAAGAGTCCATGTAAGAAGAAGCGTGGAAGAATGAGACTCAATGTAGAATTATTCGAATTATTATCTTTCTTAGTTACTCGATGTTGTATCAGCTCATTATATAGAAAATACTCCGATAAAAAAAGTGAAAAGTGCTTTCAAATTATTACCTGGGTTATATCGAGAACCATAATAGTTTGCAATTGAAAAGATTTTAAAATTCTTTATTAAGATCTTCTCGAATCTGATTGAAATCGAATGAACTCGAACTGATCGAGTTCATTTCTTCTACTCGAATGCCTGAAGATTCCGAAAGACAAAACCCGGGTCATTAGTGACGAAATAAATGTAGGTGTACAAAATCTCACCAATTCAAATTCTTGCTCTTTGTTTGATACCAGAAAGCATGTACAGTATAATAATTCCCCTTTTTTACAATCATATCACAGTGGTCAACTTAAAAATTTCAAAAAATCTTTCCCTGACCATCCATATAAGACTTTTTCGAATGAATCTTGAAGCAGAAGACTAACTAACGATTTGTTGAAGATTTATTGTGGTATTTAACTTTTGACTGAAGATAAATGAAATTGGTTAGACTCACCATAAGAATGATCATCGGGTGAAATTGGGTCAAAAAAGTCTATTGATAGGAGGAAACGGAGAACAACTGCCATATTATAAGAGTCACCAGTTGCAATAGCCGTTCGGATGATCAATGCACTGTCTAGAGAGCTGGATATTTTCAGCACTAAACTCTGGGTATTGTTCACCAAATATTTGTTCCTTGTAAATTAATAATGTCTTGTTTTTTTGTATATAATAATTCAAAAAAAATGTTTTTATTAGTTTTAATGTTTTCAATAATTATTATTATTGTTACTGTTGTTATGTTTGTGTAATGCATGGTGCATTGGCGTCAGCTGTAATGCCATGCATTTCAATTTTTAAAATTTACAATAAATAAATAAAATAATTAATTGTCTTGTTTTAATTACGTATTAATTTTTATCCAAAATTTGACGGCAATAGAAGAAAAAATAAAGAAGTTCATACAAACAGAATTAATATTCAAATATACCCTTTATAATTTATTTTATTAAAGAATGCCATTTGTTGGATGAAAACTGTTATGTTAATGGTAATTTAATACACAGAACACCTTATATAGTAAATATAGTCACTTGAATGATTGAATACTAAAAGTATATATGTTAAAAGCCCCACGTAAAAAGTTAGCTACGGTTCATATTTAATTAAAGTTTTAAGGAACTGTCATTTTTATCTCTTTGTTAAATAATCTGAAAATGAAATTTATCTCTGATTATTATTTTAAAACAAAAAGTATTTAATGATTCAAAATGTCGAAAATCCGTTTATTCATTAAGTCAAAGATTTTAATCAATGAAATTGTTTCCGAAAAACTCCATTAGAATAAAAAAATAATTTCTCTCAATACGAACATTTTTATATATTTTTTAATCAAATTACTGTCCATTTAATTTTCAAGGTTGCCAAAATCGGCGCGAAAATAGTAAGGACCTACTTTTATAATAAAATTAGTGCCAGCGGTCAAAGTGATTTATGTAATGGAAAAGCCGGTGGGCACTTTCCATTGAAAATGAGATTTAATTTTCATTTTGATTAAATGATTTATCTTAATTACGCCTAATTCGTTTTTATATCTCGAAAATAAATTATTAATCGTTTGTCATAATGATTGTAGACTTTTAATGGATCCGTGCCACACTTTATGATTTCTTTTTTAAGCAATGAAAAAAAATACCATTTCAAATTGTAATAATATTCCTTAATCTATGTTTTTTAAATACCCACAGGTTATTTTTCATATCAAATTTTTTTTTCCATGTCCGCTCCCAATGTGGAGCATATCGTCTCCTAATGGAGGTATCTTAACAGACTTTTTCTACGAGAACTGCTTGTTACTCAGTTGCTCAATCTCTCTTTTTTTTCAAAGAGAGTAGGGATAGAAGGATAGGGCTATGAGAGAACTAATGGTTAGCTAATCGCTCTCGCTACGCCCCGTGAGGATGGGATGGGTGGGAGGGAGGACTCAGACTACGAACAGAAATCCATAAATCGATTGAAAGATCAATCTATGAAAACCGTCCGCAACGGGAATCGAACCCGAGACATCCGTAACCGTAGCCAGCGACGCTACCAACTGAGCCACGGACGCCGACAAATCATATCAAATATAACGCTATATAAATTAATACACTTACTGAAGAGCTTTCATATAAAGTCAAATACTTTTTGAAATATTTTTGTGTAGATTTTCATATAACTAACTCAATATGTCATTTTTTCGATTTAGTGTTTTCTTCCAGAACAGCGACGACATAGCAATCATTGCAAATTTTTTACCCTTTTCCAACGACGATTTCAAACTCATTTTTTTAGAGTTTTTGTCTGTACTAAAACTGTATATGATTTTGTGGCTAAAAAAATCGCAATTTTATCATACCTACACTAATTCTTAATTAATGGTTGTCAGTTATTGACGAAGTGATATAACAGAAATTAAACACAGTCAGTTGGAAAATTACAAACAGTGTTTTTTTGTTTTATTATTAAGTTTTTTTTTGATACATTTGGACACAACTTTTTTGTAAATACGATTACTGATAATCTACGATACAACATTAATTGCATGATCGATGCATTTGAAAAAATTTGAAATGTTTTCGGGAAAATGATTTATCACAAGTCAATTATTTGGTGAATATTGTCTTGAAACATGTAAATATCAGTGCAAAAATATAATATGATTTTAAAATGTATTAAATAATAAATAGATTCGATAGATGAAATTCAAACCTTTGCAGCACAGTTAATTTGCCATCAGGTGAAATTTCACTTAATTACATGAGAAAAATCGTTGAGAAAAACGTCATCAATAGCCATGTCTAAGAATTCTAAGATAGATTGAAAACAAATCAATATTCGATATTGAACTGTAAGGCACTTTTAAATCACTTATTAGAGATCATATAACTAATCCAAAGACATCAATATGAATATTTTTATCTAAACTATATAAACCGGTTACTCGGTAATGCGCCCTTTCATATCTGTATTTTTCTTCATGTAAAAATGCCGTACGATTAAAGCCAAAAGTCGTATTAAATCATTAAAACTAGACGACTCGTACATTTGAAGGTCCAGTTAGAATCTTAAGTGGAGTCTATTTCGTATCGTCTTCAATTATGTTTTAAAACAATACTCAGCTCCTGCGTTGTTGCACAGAGAGGCTTTGACGCAGGTTAAGGTTCTGCAAGAATGTTTGCCCGGACTGGAAATGTTCGATGTTATTCCTGTCACGCGCCATCCGATTCGCAAAGCCACTTTACTCTATATACTTTTACATCTGCACGTGTCGGGCGCATACACGCACGCGGACACGAGTGCAAACGTTTCCTTCCCCCATATTTATGCACGCTCTTGCATCTTTGTGCATTTCTCGCCAAAGCAATAAATCGAAGTTGACTTCATGTTTGAGATTCCCCCTGGACAGAACGTTTTATAGCGTCCCAATTCAAAAAAATGTTTCTTTTTTTATTATTTAAGCATATTCGTCCAATCAAAATTAAAAATCATAGTCCACTAACCTATACCAAAAAGAGGTTTTCAGTACTTTTGAGCTTTAGCGAGCTGAACTGAAATGATTATTTTCACTTTATAAAGTTGAAAGAACACAGTTAAAAATACGTTAACACAAAAACTATTTTATTACATAAATTTAATTAAAACCGTAAATTACTAAATCAATTATAACATACGAAATATAATAAATGATATTAAAAGTTCAGTTCTGATTCGACATATCACGAATTATATATAAATTTATTAAAATTAATGTATAAATAAATTGTTTTTGACACTCTGATTGTTTTATATTACTTTTTTTATAACAGTACACAATATTCTCCCCAAGCCGAAATTTTGCAATGTTCAAAAAACGAATACCCCGGCACTCCTCTGAATGGATCACCTGAAAATTGCCGATGTCCCTGCAAAATAAATAAAGCACTTGTTTCAATACTCTAATTTCAGGTTATAAACATCCTCCGACTCCGCAAGTCCTTAACCATTCCCTCGCATTGTGGAAGTAGTAGCCGAGAATCGATTAGCGAAACCTTGCAATAATCGCATCATTCGTCAAAAAATCCTTCCAAAAATCCCGTCAAGGCATCGATAAGGCAGTCCACAGCTATTGCAGAGATAGTATGGAGCCAATATAAAAATAACTTTAGTCTAAATCATGTTACAATTGTTTTGAAAACAAGTGTCTTTCCAGTTAAGTTTTAAGACTTTTTCTATAGATTTGGGGGTAACTTTGTGGAAGTTCATTTTTAATATAAAATTAAAAATTACAGCTTAGTTTTTCCACTTGGTTTATCACTAAGCTAACAATTCTCATTTTATATTAGTGTTAAGACTATTGAAATGAATTGATTTTTCTATTTATAATATGTTTAACCTTTGTAAAAACATATTAGTGAGTTGAAATCTGGCATGACTATTTTCAATTACTGATTATGTATACATATGGGCACGTTTATGTATCATTGAATTGCGTCAATTCCGTTCAATCACAGACCACATTAGTAAATACCCGGATTATTGGCGTTCAAGTAAACATTAACTGTAATACTCTTTGAGTGAGTGAAATGTACTATTATAATGCGATTTTGATCATTCAATCTGTCAGATCGAACATGTTTGTGATATTTGCGTATTAAACAATTAAGTTTTTAATTTAAGACTCCCCAAAATTTAGTAACGCTTATAAATTTGTGCATTCTGAGCGTTGTTAGTCATGCGACTTCATGAAAGCTCAAGGAAACTGAATACCAAGCTTCATAGCTAGATGCTTGCATCGCATACTGGAGTACCGCAGGTTTGATATGGGAGAGCGGAATATGCAGCCCTTTATAATATGGAAAGTCAAAAATAGTCGGCGAACATTCATAGAATAATTAGATAAATCATCAGAAAGAATAGATGAATTACCTAGGAACGAAGGAGCTATGAGAAAAATAATCTGTGGGGGATAAGTAGGACTGTAAAAAAAAAAAAAAAAGAATTGACAATGTAGTGTTTTAAAATCAGTTGAAAATATTGAAACGTAATATGGTTATGTTTTATCGTAATCTTTCAATACTTGACGTTGTCATTCATATTTAAACGCTATATTAATATATATACACTATTTTAATACAGAATTATCATTATAAATTATATCAATTCCATCGTTTTCGTATCACAGATGGATCTTAAGAGGAGATTTGCTTAGCGAACAAAAGTTTTGGTTTCAATTCTTGTCGTGATGTTTATAAAATGTGGACATTAATCACACATATAATAATATGAGTGTTATTTTTATCAATTCAATGAGAATACGTAAATTTTAAAACATCTATCAGAACTGACAATCTGATTATTTTAAAACAAATTATTATATTGATAATAAATACAGCACAATTAAAGGGTCACATAATATGATAGTGGCACCAGAAAAGTCTTGATTTATTCTAAGGAAAACAGATCAGCGTCGCGGTTGACTTGAATTCCTCCTGTAGCTACCTTATTTCGTTAAATGAGTAAGTGTAATATATATCAAGTATCGAGCTCAATCCTTAGCGGGAATAAATTTAAAAAAATATATTTGAAGAACAAAGTATGACACTTGAATTAATATCAAATTTATTATTTTTATCATAGCTGTTTTAGAAATAATCCTATTATTCAGCTCGTATCAAAAACAATTCAATATTATCATTCTAAAGTGTCAAACGTGAATTCTAATTTAGTATACATAATGTGAAAATTAACAAAAGCACTATCAAATATTCATTCGGTTCCTTGCACATTATCGCATATTGAAGCATAAAATTTGATTATTTGAACCATACGAAGATGCAAATTTAATGTGATAATCATTGATAATCGATACGAATTCATAGCCACAAACCTGATATTGTTATTATAAAATTACTTAATTTCAATTTGCAAACAATTATTGAATTTTACTTCAAATCAACTTAATATTCATGAAAGTTACGTTTTGAATGAAATAATAAAGATACTAATATAAATCGATTATTATTGCAGCCATGTTGGATTTCGTTTTACTTAGTTGTGCGATGGAATGCTCATATCCTGAATAGACCAATTCATAAAACAAGTTTTCAACTGATTTGGAGATCAGTATGATATGATACCGCCCCGTACTTATGGGGAGGACAGGGGTTTTCAAAACCAATCTTCAGACTCTTTCTATTAATGCAAATTTAATATGTAATATCTCTCCTAAGGCATTCAAAAATAATTTGTCATATTTGTTTGGTTCCCGTTATTTGTTTATTGTTAGAAGTAAAAAAAAAGCTTGCGCTGCTTAACCATCGTGTATTTTAAAATCTGTTTGTGTTTGTGTAACTGCGTTCGAGGAATTTATAAGTGTAAACTAACTGCAATTACAGAGAAAGTATACTGAATACGACCGGGTTTTAATGGAAGACGAAGGAAGCTGTGAATTATCCTTTGTCCCCACGCTGGACTCAGGGCTGTCGAAGTGTGTGGACGCCCCGCTTCTCCGCTCTCCACCTTCCCCTCGAGTAGCGGCGGACTTTATTATTTCTTACTCTCTCAGATATTAGTATCCAGCCAAACTACGCGTTCTTTCTTAACGTAATTTATTAACCATTACCCGTGTTAAAAAGAATACTTGAGAAGCTTACACAGTGCTAGTATTTGTTAAACGCCTTTTATTGATATGTTCCACCAGAAGACAACACGGTATAATTATATAATCTACATATATTATATAGGTATGTAATTGCAATAATATCAAAATGTTAATATCACTTATTCTAAACTCTCAGCGTTGATTTCATCTCCAGTTACTAAGTGATTCTACCTCCCTTATCACTCCCTTATCTGTAGTAAGCCTCCCCATACGTCATTGTTCCCGCCTTGCACTGGGATTGGCAATTAGGTCGTGATAATTAAAGCTACATCGGTTCGAGAAAGAGCTTTTGCGGTACAGCTGACTGTGGTATAGGGCGTTTTGTAATTATTGAAACGCATATGGGGCGGCAAATGAATGATTAATTGCCACGCTGACGATATGTATATTCGATGCAAATATTGTTGCTTATATGAAAGCTTAATTTTTTTGTTCAAAGAAATATCATAATTATACAGTATGACACCGATGTGAAAGTGTGCAGTTCTTGACAAAATTAGGCTATATTATCCTGTGGGTTACCTGTTGACATAAATATATATATTGTTTTTAACGTGAATTGTAGAACAAACACTTAAATTTTAAAAAATAAAACACAATTTGTTTGTACTACTTCCACATATTTATAATGATCAGGACCGGTTTTGCTCATCACGAGCATTATCAACTGATGATGCTCGTGATGAGCGAAACCGGTCCTGATCATTATAAATATGTGGAAGTAGTACACACAAATTGTGTTTTACTTTTTAAAATATAATGTCTTTCCACCAAGAATTGACAGTTAACACCTTAAAAGTAACAAACACTTAACACAAAAATAGAAATTTTTGTCCAGATATTGATATATTAAGTAAAATATAGACGAGTAATTTCAAACAAACAATTTTTAATAAGTTTTTAAACAAAGTGCCACTGAAAAAGGTTAGTTTATTTTGTCCGCTTTCAATGTGAAGCATATGGCCTCCTAAAGGAGGTATCGTAAATAGAAGTTTTTCTATGATAATTGCTAGTTACTCAGTTGCTCAACCTTTCTTTTTGAAGAAAGTGAAGATAGAAAAACAGGGCTGGGACAGACTAATGGTTAACTAATAACTCTCACAACGGCCCATTTTTGGGATTGAGTGGATGGGAGGGAATTCCATACATCACAAATACCATGCCAATGAACAGAAACTCATTTTCTTAAAAAATCATTTTATGAAACTTTCCATATTGGGGTTCAAGCTCGTGAGATCCGTAACCGACAACAAATACGTTGACCACTTCACCACGAAACCAGCAATGTATAGAATACGTGTTTTAAAATTGATGTTTGTTTAAAGGGGATGTTTTTTTAGTTTCGCCAACTTTGTTATAGCTACAAAGAGTCGTGTAAAAGTATTACATTATGTTTATCATAAAATATAACCTTAAAGTATTTAAAAAGGGTTTCAATTGAATACTATTTATTTTTTTACATTTTTAGCAAAGAGTAGCTGAAAGTGTTTGTTACACATGGAGAACAGCAGTATTTAATATTTGATAAAATATGATAAAATTCAATACATGTCTAAATAAATAATTTATTTAATGTTGAAAGTTAGTATTCCCAGTGTGATTACTGTGCGAAACGTTTAAGATAAAATGGTTATATTTTTATAATGAAAACTTCTTTTGAAAATCTAAACGCGTGTTTTCTAAATTTCTCTTTATGTATATCCAACTGGCAAATCTACCCTTCAAAAAGAGTTTTCTCTCATTCCAATGATTAATTCAGATTTTCCAACCCCTACCATTACCAGATGGTCTGTAAGGGATATTCGATGGGTGTGTAATCGATTAGTTAAAACCGCCTGCGGCTGAACATGCCTCCAAATGCTCCATCATAATGATAATGCTTTAATTTCCTATATTCAATAACATTATTATACACGCTTGTACCTCTCATAATACGAATTGACTATTTGTGCGGAATGATTGCATGCAAAAGCTCAGTGTTGTATTTAAAATAATTATAAGGTATCGCATACTACAAATTTACGAATACACGTGTAAAGTAGAAATCAATATTTTCAATAATTCAGCCCATATGCGAAAAAACAGCGTTGTCCTAAGAACATTGCTCAGAAATAATGACGGTTGATTGTTGTGGAGATACTCTTTATCAAAAATATTTAACTTTGATGAATGAAGATGGTTTCAGTAATTTTATTGAAAGCGCAGTTTGATCGAAAAATCTTTTACTGGATAAATGTGCTTATAAAAATAAACCAAATAAAGACTAAACGCTCTTTTTCCGCATTCGAACTCAATTGAAAATGTAATACAAATGGCTGTGATCCTAAATATTCTTTTTAAAATATATTCACTTTTATTTATTTAAATACTAGTTTATTATACCAGGTGGTGGTTCCTCCTTCTATTGACATTCACTGAAATCTCACACACATATACTCTCTCTCTTTCTCTCTAACTGTTTGTGCATCGTGTGCAAGTGAAGTGTTGTGCCATGGCATTAAAGACGCACATACATTTATTATGTTAATTAGTTATATTTGGGCAATGAATAAACACTAATTTCTTACTGAATCTTTTTAAAATACTGCATTAGACATCTAATCAATAAAAAAAGAAAATTTTATTGCACAACATATGTTGCTTTTGATGCATTATTTTTAACATTACGGACTTTGGGTCCATTACGAACACATGGTCTAAAATAGTGAATTTGTCAATAAAGCATTGCAGTTTTTTTTCATGCCATCTCCGAACGTGGAGCATATGGTCTCCTAATGGAAGTATCTCAAAAGAAGTTTTTCTACGAGAACTGTTTGTTACTCAGTTGCTCAACCTTTCTTTAATGAAAAGAGTAAGGATAGAAGGATAGGGCTAGGACAGGACTAATGGTTAGCTAATCGCTCTCGCTACACCCCGTGAGGACCAAATGGGTGGGTGAGGAGGTAGTTTTAGACAACACAAGCCCTCAGCCTACTAACAAAAATCCATAAATCGATTGAAATATCAATTCCTGAAAACTGACCGCACCGGAAATTGAACCCGAGACATCCGTAGCCGTAGCCCATGACGCTACGAACTGTGCCACGGACGCCAACGTAATCAGGGTGAATGTATATTTACAAATCCCTATTTAATCTAAATTTAAGAAGCGCTTAGGTAAAAAGATTTATAAACGACACGTATAATAACATATCTTCGATATTAAAAAAAAATCATTCATAAATAAATTGTAGTTAGTATTTAATGTAGTGTAAAATAAAAACAAATAGTACAAATATTTAGTGGATAAATACAGAATTTCAATATTTCCCATTCACCAAAGTTAGCGTTACCAGAATGTAGTTTCAGGATCTTTCTAAAATATGTGATCAGAATTTTTCTGTTTTCTGTATTCTTTACTATACTCTGGTAAACATCCATTATGCCAAGCTGCTAAATATTCACTGCAACAAATAATGCAATGTAAAAAAAATGATATTTTTCATATTCGATAGATCATTAATATAGACACGTATTGTATTATAATCATAATTAAAAAAATAATCTTAAAGTTTATAAAAAATAAAAGTACTGTTGTCACTTGGAAAAAAACGAACGCCCTACAACAGAACTAGTCCTCCATAACGTATTATTGCTTCGAAATCGTAATTGAGACATTATTTAATATTTCATGTTAGATAAATTGATATATTTTAATTTATAGCTGTTTTGAATATTTTATCAATTTATATAAGATCATCGTTACATCATATTCGGATGTTAAAAATATTTATTTACCTAATTACTGTCGTTATATGTAAAACGACGGCAAACAGAAACACACTGATCATAAATCATGACCTGAAATAATCAATACAAATTGTCAGAGTATTTATTTTTTAACATGGCTTTGCTATCTTAATTCTTTGATATATTATATTAGCGATTCACACCGCTATTTGGCATCCGGTTAAAGTTTAACCTACTTGAAGATGTGTGTGGGTTAGAGGTCTGCATGTGCCAGGATAAGGAATTTAAATCTCAAAGAAGTTTTTCGGAGTATGTTCGGGTCATGCGGCAATACTATTCAAAACTTAAATAATTTATTTCACATGTTTTATGAACATCGTTGTAAGTATGGAAACAATAAAATTTAATATTGTTAAAAAGTATAAATGAATTTTTATATTGGACTTTTTTCAAGCTAAGAGAAATAAATCTGGGTTTTGAGTCGGGTTTGGGTAACCATTGTGATATTGAGATTCAGGTTCAGGCCAGGATGGGCCTGAAGATGTCGGGCTCAGACCGGATATTTGTATAAATAAATTACGAAAATTGAACAATTCAATTGATTGCTTTGTTATAATAATTATACACATATCATACCAACAAAATTATTGTTTATGATATGCTTAAATTTTAAGTAAATTAATCAAAATATCGTTCACATATATTAAATATTTCAGACATTATTTAGAGAATAACACACGCACGCACATTTCAATGCAATATCTTAGGCTTAGCAATGCCTTTTGTTCCATGATACATTGAATGCCATCTTCGGAAGAAAAAATTCACCCTGACTGTTGCGCAGCTCACGTGATAATCACGAATGAGGGTCGGTCGGTTGGGGTCAATAAATCAGGCCGTGTAATCTGAAGGAGCCTTTGCCCTCGCCGACTAAGAAGGGAAGCCCTCTCGTGGGAATACGAATCCCGAAAAGAATGCGGCGTAGCCCGTAGAAGCGTAGAGCCGTAGCGACGAAATCGTAGCCGCTGTAGAGGATACTTGCATAGGTTTATGTGAGTGGTTAGTATTATTGTGAGGCAATTAACTTAATTGAAAAGACGCAGTTTGAGACGTAACAGGGATACTACATTTTTATAATATCACATGATGTTTTTTATAGAACTAAGGCTTTTTTTATTTTAAATACTGCTAAAAATAAAATAATATAAATTATGTTTACCGTTACAAACATTAAGCTCTTATGATTTTTGATAAATATTTATTTGAATAGTATAAAAATGTTTCGATCAAACATAAATGTTTGATTTATATATACAAAAACTTACCAAGTATACATTTTCTAGTGACTAGTTTTCAAGTAACTATTTTAAAATTGTGTTTGCTCTCGGTTTATTTTTTCAAAAATCAAATGGAGTATTATACTTCTTTTCCCCGGGTCCACTCCCAATTTGGAGCGTATGGTCTCCTAATGGGGGAATCTCAACAGATTTTTTTCTATGAGAACTGTTTGATACTGAAGAGAATAGGGATAGAAGTATAGAGCTAAGACAGGACTAGTGTTTAGCTAATCGCTCTCGCTTCGCCCCATGAGAATGGGATGGGTGGGTGAAGAGGGAGTTTTAGAAAACACAAACACTCAGACTACGAACAGAAATCCATAATTCGATTGAAATATCAATTTATGAAAACTGTCCGCACCGGGAATTGAACCCGAGATATCCGTAGCCGAAGCCCACGACGCTGCCAACTGCACCACGGACGCCCACATAAACATTTATATGCTTATTAAAAGAAAGAAACCAGAGAAGTTGTAGTGCTCGAGCTTCTTTTAATTTGAATTATTTATATATATCTATACAATTTTCGGTGTCCATGGCGCAGTTGGTAGCGTTGCTGGCTTAAGGTTACGGATGTCTCGGGTTCAATTACCGGTGCGGAAGGATTTTTTCAATCGATTTATGAATTTCTGTTCGTGGTCAAAGTCCTCCCTCCCACCCATCTCATCCTCACGGGGCGTAACAAGAGCGATTAGCCAACGACTAGTCCTATCCTAGCCCTATCTTTCTATCCCTACTCTCTTCGAAAAAAAAGAGAGGTTGAGCAACTGAGTAACAAGCAGTTTTCTACGAAAACTTCTGCTTAGATACCTCCATTAGGAGACCACACGCTTCAGATTGGGAGCCGACATGGAAAAAAAATACAATTTTACTGCACTAACTTATTATTATTTTTTTAAATACTTTAATATTCAAACGATAATATGGTATTTTATTTAATCTTATTTAAATTTAATATGAAACTCAGTCACATGTCAACAACATGTCATTAACTCGAGTGATTTTTTGTATTCATATAATAATTTTAATACGCAGTTTTCCATATTTATTATATTTGCGAAAATTGTAAACATGTATTTTTGTTATGTGTGTATAAACGTTAACCGTGCGCCACTAGAAGCACACGGTTGATTAAAAGTTATAACGAATTAAAAATAACGACACTACAAAGATTTGTACCCATAAGTAACTTTTGTTTTACACAAGTCATGTTCAAGTGGCGAGCAAACTTTCACAAGCTCGGCGTTCTTGAAATTTGAACAAGTTTGTTCGTTGTGTTTACCTTCACTTTGTCTTTAATTATGCAGTTAGTGAGCTTTTTTCGTAACCTTTATTGTAAATTTTTACCTGAAAACCGAAGTGCACAAAAAATACCTCGACGGTTGTTTGATTTTCGGTCTTCTTGATAAACGTTTTCCGTGTTTTTATCAATGTCTGCTCCAATCGAAAAGAATATAAACCACGAATAAAGTATGTCAACAAATCGTTACCTTATTTTGAAAAGGTTCTTACTGCACTTGACCATATTTTGAAATACGCGCGTTTGAAGTTTATCTGATTATATTTTGTATTTTGAAGGAAAAAATGTATTTATAATTAGTGAGTTAGCATATATTTATATTTATAAATATTTTACTTGTTTTTTTATATTTTTTTTTAACTAAAGCCTTTACATTAGTAAATAATACGTATTTAAAGCTCTAATTAGAACTGACAACAACAGTTTGTTTGAAAAGGTTTTATCGGATATTTAAAGGCTTACTCCTTCATTGTAGAATGTGGCTAATACAACATTTTACAATAAAAAACTCATTTTAGGCCAAAATGTTAGTTAGAACCTTTTCAAAGTAAGGTAACGTAATGTACTTTTGCGACAACTAGGTGTTGTTGGGTCCCTTTTCTCTGTTTTAGAGAGACGATATATAAGGATGGGTCTAAGAAACGTCTGGAAGATAGTGGTAGGAGAGAAATCTTGGAAACATTACAGGTATCTACGACTTTCAACATAGATCCATAAATTGATTTATTGGACACCATCGTCATTCTGCTGCATGGCCAGTAGTAATTTATTAAAAAAAAACCTTGCACATTTTTTTGTATGTCTTTTTAATAAATCTGTATTTCTGTTATCTGTTGTTCAAGATAAAAAATGTCACCATGGTGCATTTTGACTCAAAAACTGGCAGTAGGACGCTCATATATCCAGTTTTACGAAAACGAAATAAAATGAGAATTTTAGTATTAATGAGTATTGGTTGCTAACAGATCACTATCTGTTGTTTAATTGTGTTAGCGTTAAAAAGTTAACATTCATAATTAGATTAAAGTATGCTAGTGTCATTTGTATCATTGTAACAACGGATTACAAATAATGCGGTTAGTTTCTTTATTTACGTCATATAAATGTCAATATCATCATTCAAAAGATAATGTTAATGAATGAGTTGATACCAGTTTTCAATAAATATATTATTTTGAAATGATCAATAAAAAGTCCATATGCTCTATATTGGAAATGAGCATGAAAAATTACATTAATTGCACAGGATATAATATTTTCGCTTTAAAAGATTTTAATGAATATAATCAGTAAACTTTATTAATAAAGAATTTAAAACGGTAATTTTGTGCAAAACTTGTTTGTTCTATCGTATAATAAACCTATATAATATGTTTTAAAACATAAATTTAAAATATTCTACACAGTCAACTATAAGCGAAGTCGAGTTTAAAAACACATTGTTTTAGGGTGAAACAAAAAAACTTTCCGGTTACATTGAAATTCAAATATAAAACATTCCTTTTCAATAAATATGAATGTAAATATTAATAACTTAACAATTACGACTCATATTTCATTTCCACAATAAATATTCTAAGCAATAAGTTACAGTGTCCCTGTGTGTACTTGGTCTACAGTATGAAACAATGTATTATACTTAATAAGTAAATATTTTCATTGTTTTTATAAAATGATTTATAGGGGAGATTATCCATAAAAGAAACATTCATAAAATATATTTATTTTTAATATTGGAATAGTGTGCCATTGTAGATGAGGCTTAACTAAAACTAACAGAACGTCGATGAGAGTTTTTATTAGGCTGATTATAAACCAATCAAGTCGAAGCGTGTCTTTTCTTCTTAAATCGTAGGTAGACAATCGATATTCGACTCAAGTAACAACAAAAGCAAAATATAATATTACATATTAAATTCATAATATTCAATATTTGAATGATTAATAGTATGTCGGAAAGTCTGAAACTCCAGGTTGTTCTCGGTCAGAACCAAGTTCACCTATTCATTGCATGCGTTCTAACGGTTGCGAGTCATGACACCTCACTAAAGCATAGGGTAACGGTATATTGTGCTTAAAAGAACAGATGTTTGCGGCGAATATTAGGGGATCGGTGGTTTGACTTTGTCAAGAACTCGGAGGTAAGAGAGCGAACAGATCAGCCCCTTATTACGTACAAAATAAAAAAAAAACGACAATGGACCTGGCTTGGATATGTGCTGCGAATTCCCGAAGGGAGCCTGAATCTTGATCAAAATAACCATTTAGCATATCATTCTTTCAGGAAAAACTAAATATATGTCCTTAAAAACGGTATAATATTTGTAATGAAACAGTTTGCTCTTATATATTTTTGAAAATTTTCACTTATTAAAACCATTGAAAACAATACGACCAAAACTTTTTTAAAAATAAAAAAACAGTTTGATTTGTACTATTTCCAGTTGATTATGCTTTGACTGAGAAAAACCGGTTTTTCTCAGTCCAAGCATAATAAGCATAAAGCTTGATTGTTATAAAAAAATAAGAAATTGAACAAATCAATTTTTGTTATATTTTTAAAAATATAATGCCTTTCCACGAAGAATTGGCTGTTACGTTAAAGGTTATACCTTTTAATAGTTAATATTGTTTTATTTATAGGAACTGTTCTGCTCTTTTTTTCATTATGTAAACGTCATGATAACTGATTGAAGTAATGGCATACATACGACTAGACTGAAATACTTTTATAAAAAAACTTTCAAAATAAAAAAAATATAAAATTTTACTTCAAAGCGATAATAACAAAAATGTCCAGTTCATAGGTACTCTACCATACGTATTTAATATTTAAATGTTTCATAAACTTCATGTTAACCACAAACACATAAGCCTCTTGCCTTTTCGCGTAGGTTTTATCAAAAAGTATGCATGAGCATCGTAAAATATTTTTTAAAGGTCGTAGGTTTTAAAGACCCGAAAAATATTTGCTATTCAGTTTCTCGTATGTTTTAAGCGAGTTGAAAAAATGTCCTTGAATGTTATTCAGAAATTTTCATTTGCAAACTAATCTCTATGTCACAACCGTCTGTATTTTTTTTATTTAAAAGAAGTTTTCATGATTGTTGTGAACTGAGTCTTGCATAACAATGCATACGCCTGAATATATTTATTTCAGTTAGATTTTCGTATTATATAAAATCAAATCCATGGGTTAGTAGACATTAAACAAAAAATATTAAAACAAAATCCTAGTGGGAGAAAACTTAAATAAAAAAAAAAAACATCAAAGCCTTAAATTATTTTTCTAGGGACTTAACATAAAATACTCATTGTATATTAACTGTTGTAGTGAATTGAAATAAAATATAAACTTGCATTCAAAATGCAATTATATATCTACAATCCCCTCCCCAAAATGACAAACATAAAAAAGTAACCCAATGTAGAAATTATACGAAAAAACCAGACCCATAATTTTTATATTACCAACATATTTACTTGTTGTCAATAAAACTTTACTTTTTCATTATATTAAAATTGTGTTTCAATGTGTTGCATCTGCCATTTTATATTCATTTTCATGGCAACATATTGTAACTTCATGACCAATTTTTATTTTTTTAATTATATTACATTTAGCAGCTTAAATTGTTTTCTTAAATAAATAATAAAGTTAAATAAATAAGCTATAAAATGGTACTTAAAAGTTATTTATATATCAGAAAATCTAATTTTTCAAGGATTGCAAACGTTCAATTTTAGTTTTATCAAGATAATGATTGATGGAGTTACAATATTTTAGCTCTGAGTCATTGATGTGGCCAGAAAAAATAATATTAAATAACGGAATAAGTTTTTTTAATTCTATGTAAGTAATTTTTTTGCTCGGTACCTGCTATATCACATTATATAAATAATGATAATTCCCATGTAAAATAAGATAATACTGTCATTATTATTTTAAACTGTCTCCTGAAGTCGTAACCTTTGATGGATGATCAGCAGAATGCAAAATTTCTCTGTGGATTTGATATTTTATTTGGCCGAGATGCAAAAATATATTGAAATAAGTTTATTAAAATTTAAAAAAATACCATGAAGAAAATTAAAACTATTGAATTTACTCATTTACGGTGATTTTGATTCTAGAACTCTAAAATAAATATTAAACAATTTTGAGAAATTCTATTTATCCGCTAAAAGAGTTTTCATGTCTAGTTTTGCTTTAATTATTCAGTTATTGTATATGAAAAAGTCCATTAATTCCGATCGTCTAAACATTTTTAATGTAAAACGTTTTCGTCTGGAAAGTTAAATTTAATTATACCATGATGTTACACAACGCAATCTCAATATTATAGTTAAAAGAATGTTCAGGTATTTGAAAACATCTTAAAGAGTAAGAAAAAAGATTTCCAATTATTATTTCAGTTTTCATATTTGCTGTTACAGAGCACCAAAACGTAAATTAATAAAACTGTGTAACATATTTCTGGCTGTATTTTATGTTGTTGAATTTAAATGAAGTATAAATAGTGAGTATTATTTGAAGTTGTAAAAAGATGAATAGTGATATTTTGTTTAAAGATTAAATTTAAATAGCTTATTTTTTTCCATCGCAATACTTCAATATCATCTTAAATAGATTGATCACGTTACTACTATTTGACGCGATATACTTTTATAAGACCGAAACATAACTGGAATCATTCAAAATAGTTGTTAAGTAATTTAGTGAAAAAAAACAATAAGTATATTGTTTTGTGCCATGCAATTATGTTTTAAAGTATGTTGAATCAAATTTGTATTATTTTCTTATCATACATTTCGTGTCAAAATAGTTATCATTTAACTCTTCAATTAATATTATAGTTAAAGAATAATTTAAAATATTGATCAAATCAAATGTGTTGATATTTGATCTACATTATTTAGACCAGATGCGTCCGTAAGATTTTAATTGGATCACCAGTTATTCCCACCTGTTTAAATCAAAAAGTTACCGCTCATAAAAAATATAGTTTTGACGTGTGTCACACTATGATTTTAAATACACTTAACTACGTCCAGCCACGTGAATTTAATCTTTATACTCGCGACAGTACACTCTTGTTTTCTTGCCATTAAACATAGAAAACGCAAAAGAATTATTTTAAGGTTTAACATAAAAAAGTCATTAAGAATTTATTATATTTGTGTCTGTTATATGTGAAAAATTTACTTGGATTATATAATGTGCTTTTAGCTATAACGAACAGTCCCTTACAAACATTGGTATGTTATATCCAGGTTTTACTGTAGAATTAAACAAAAAAAAATGTAAAGACAATGTAAAATAAGTTTAAAAAGATTCATCCACAGGAAAGTGAACTGCTGAAGTTAGTGAATGAAAGAATTGAAAGGGGCCTTTCGGGTCAAGAAGCTGATTCTTTTAATCAGAATATTGAAGTGTCATGCGAGAAATCCTCTTTTCGTGGTGACACAGTATTCATCAAAAAAATTTACTTTTGATTCATTTTAAGTTTTACTAGTTAAAAGCTCAAAATGAATTATATTATTGGTGAAAAGATATTGTATTTATGAAAATAAAAAACATTTTTTTGTTTTATTTCACACCATTTTATACAATAATCGGGATCATTTTAATAGTTTTGTTTCTATTTCAAACGTAGGTCACGTAAAAACTATGGCACCATTGATCCCACTACTTCAATTTTTCTCTTCTCAAACTTATCGCGAGTACTATTTACAATTTGAACGATCTATCTATCTTGTACAAAATTGATTGTAAAATACAGAGAATTTGAAGAATTAAAATTTCATCAAGCAACCTCAGTTATTATCTTAAATTATGTTGTTTACGCTTAGAAAAATGTGAATGAAAATAATACAATTAATATATCGTCGTTGTTCTTAGACTTTAAAGTTTGCCAAATGTTTGAAATGCCATACATTTTAAATTTTGTTTGTTTGTACAAAGCTGTTATTGAGTAAAAGTGTAATTTATTAAAATAGGTTTGTTGCTTCATACGATAGAGTTTGACATAAGAAACATTTTGGTATAACTAATTCAATATGTCATTTTTTCGAATTAATGTTTTCTTCCAGAACAACGACGATATATAAGGTAAAGTTTTATTTATAGGTTAAAAAATGACGTGTGATGTTGTCACAAAGTTACACAATAATAATAATAAATGCGTGGTCGATTTTTATCGAACATAAAATTATTGCGACCAATAATGACCAGGGGCAATGTAACGCTTTGGCGATACTTATTTTGTGTTTATTTATACTTCTCTTGATCGATGAATAAAATTGACAAGGTCGATTGTCTAAATATTACGTTAATGGTCGACTACAACTGCCAAGAGACTAACGTTGTTATTGCGTGTTGGTCAAGCCCACCCTTTATGAGACGATAGGGCCATATTACACGGGAGTCTTTCAAATTAATTTGTCGTGTGGTTGTCTAAAATTTTATTTCATTCACTTGACTGTCAATTTGAAGTAATTTATTTTAGATTAATATTTACTGACTTGTGACATAATTAATCAATTTATGGAGTAATTTTTAATTAATAATGAACGAATAACTCTAATAAGGCTAATAAAACAGTCCTGTAGCAGTTATCGAGTCAAAATCATTGCCAACTGTACTCAAGTTAAAAGGTTAGAACAAAGATGCGTATTTAAGAATGCACCAAACCACGAGATAATTAATTTACATCTGTATAATCCAATGTTATATGCATTGGATTCAACTTCTGAGTCCTCAGTTCATGTTGCTTAATCACTTTTAAGGTGTTAACTGTCAATTATTGGTGAAAAGAAATTATATTTTTAAAAAATAAAACACAATTTAAATATGTGGAAGTAGTACAAATGAATTGTGTTTTATTTTTTAAAAAATCACATGTTGTTTAAGTCTCACGTATCTGTTTAATCTCAACAGTCCAAGAATGTTGTTAAATATAAATATGAAATAACTGTATACCTAAGTATAGTTATTAATCGTTATATATAATAATATTTCATCTAACTGTACAAATAATAAAGTTTTTTTACAAGAACTGTGAACCATTTTGCTTCAATATTTTAACAGTGTTAGCACCCTGACTATTTTTTGTATTTTTCATATTTCCGGAACTTTAGCTAGACACTTGATTGTGTTAATTTGAATCAATATGTGAATTTAGTCTCTCATTGATAGTGGAGATGCGCGACTATTTTGTAATCTATTATTTCAAAATAAATTTCGTTGAAATATAAAATAAGAATTTACATATATATATTTATTTGAATCAATGCATACAATTATATTATACGTATCTAGAAATTCTAGAAGAAACAAAGGAACACGTTGAGATAATGAATTGGTTTTAATGGGACTCCTTAAGAATGATTTTTACCTTATCAAATTTCAGCACTGCCATATCAATGGCTTATGTGATTGGGAATTTTATCGAAAAAGGATTAGGTAGTTTTACTATTGCATAGTAAAAAAAGTTCAATATCCAGCTTACTTTCAACCTTGCTTGAAACAAACAGTATGAAAAAGAATAAATTATATATGTAAATATATATGGTTGTCTAATCGATGTATCACATCGTGTAATACTGGCTCGGTAGGGGTGCAATCAAGCCACATTAAACGACTCACCTGTCGATACGCTGTTTAATGTTGAAAATTTTTGACTACTCGAGACTAATTCTAGCAATTGCATCGTTATTCAAGGTTTGTTAAAATATCATTAAACATATTAGCATACAAAGAAACAAATAAATAGTATACGACGACATTGTCATAAATATTTATTCATTTTTAGTCATAAAAATGCACTATTTCAACAATGTTCACTTTCTATGTGGAGCATATGAACTGCTGATGAAACATTTAAGTATATATTGTTTAATTGTTAAATACATGGAAGTGTACAAAATCTCAATAATCCAAATTTAATATTGAAATTCCATCAAGCACCCTCAGTCGATGTCTTAAATTAAATTATTAAATTATATATTGTTTAAATAGAGCTGGGTGTAATTCAGTCTTCTCTTTTCAGATAAGGATAGGATAGAATGATGTAACCAGGAACTAGAAAAGGACTATAAAATGGTTGATCGTCTTATATACGCCCCGTTTAAAAAAACGGGACATTGATTGCATTGCAGGTGAATAGAGAGTTATGTACAAATTACAGAAATCCATGTCATTGGACACAAATCCCTTGCTAAATAAAGCTGATAGTCATACACTCATAAGTTGATTGCTCCACCTACATCCGTTATGTTTACATAGCCACTGTTATATTTGGCCCGTATGAGAACGGACTACAGCAAACAGCTCTTTACTCTTAAAAATAACTAGTGATAAATTACTGCTAACATAATAAAATCGATGTATTTTGGCCCAAATATTTTATACCAAGTAATTCTTTTTAAGCCAGACATAATAAATTATAATGTTGTATAGCAGTGTAATAAAAGAAATATTTCTTTATTGGGGTTTACCCGCCGGCTGCCTAACGTGCCACAGCCTAATCAAGGCGTAGGTATCTGATACAATGGACAACGAAAAAAAAACAATTCAACTCACCGAAACGTTACAAAATCATTAAGAGCACCTAACGCGGGCAATAAAATTTTAATTTTACTCAGATAGGAAAAGTTGATACCAATCCGGGCACGAGCGTTTGTATTAGTAGCTCCGTGAGCGGAGGGAACAATTAAATTTCAATTTATGGAAAACTGATTTGAGACGGCTTAGGACGAAATTAATTTGAGTTTCGCAGGGCTTAAGCTGAAAATGCCGGAACAAATAATAATAACGTGTAGAGACGTCAGCGGTTTCGATAAGGGCATCCAATCCCAGACCCCCTTTACGATTCCAAGATTTCGGGATTCAGAATTTTTCAATCCCGGAATAAATCATTAAGTGTAATTTTATGTCTAAATTGTGTATTTAAAATTAAATTTGTGTTCACTATTGCTTCACTCGAAATGTATTTATGATTTTCAAAAATTGAACGTTGGAATGGTTTTTTATTTTTTTTAAATAAAACACAATTTGTTTGTGCTACTTCCACGTGTTTATAATGATCAGGACCGGTTTTGAGGGTTTTCTTTTTAAATTATAATACTTTTCCACCAAGAACTAACAGTGAACACTTTAGAATTTTTTTTCATCAGACAGTTGTTTGCAAAAAAATAGATTATAGAATTATTAAGGTAAGTTTTACCCGATGGTATCCAAAAAGAGGATATGTTCTTCAATTTGAGTTCACAATATTGTTCTCCGTCCATTTAAGAAGCATTTCTTCTTTTTCCTCCATGTAATATTGTTTAAAAACGTTTACTACAAACTATGCGAAGAAAGCAGACAACAATGCAATTATATTAATTATATTATTATAAAAAAACTGTGTTCATGCACACACCGAGTTATTTATTGTAGTTAACCAGGAAGTATTTAAGTTGAAATACGATTTTTTTTAGAATATACAGTGAATTCCGGGATTACGCGATTGAATAATTGTCAGGGATCCCAGCATTGGAAGCCCTAGTTTTGATACTACTTAATGATACAAACTGATGTACAGATAAAATAATTTTGAGGTTAACTTTTTATATGGTATTTATTGGCAGTGTAAATGTGAAATAAAGCGGTATTTACGTGTTGTTTTAGAAAATCTCTATCAATATTAAACACGTGGACTCACTTCAACAACTTAACATTTTTAAAGTTTCTTTCGATGGATTTGGTTTTGTTAGAATTAATTTTTAATACTAAATTGATAACTTTTTTATTGAACTCGTGTTACTAGACATGACACGTGTACCAACTTTTTGATGATGAAAATGAATAGCTTTAAATTTTTGGAAATTAATAAGGGCCTCAATGAAAATAACTTATTTTAGAACAATATTTTCATATGACGGGTGATTACTCAATGATATTAAATTTATTTTCCCTCTATCCAAAATAATTAATAATGTAATTAGTACTGTTATTGTGTGTACCTTTATTTTAGTAGAAAAAAAAACCTACCCATCAATTTTTTATTTATTATTTTAAAATTAAAATCAATATAGTTATAAAAAATACGATTTGGTATGTCTGAAGATGTTTTCGAAAGATACAAAACACGTGTGACACATAGCAACACAATAATATAAAATAAACAAATATGAAACATAGATACTGTTACCGTGTTCTAATTCAGTGCTCCACAACTTTTTCTCATCCACGGCACACCTAACCCGTCCATAGAATTTCATGGCAAACAAAAATATATGCAATATATATCAAATAATTTGATTTATGAATTAAAAAGATAGCTACATTTTTTTTGATATCAATCATTGACACCTTTTTACATCTGGCCAAATGGTTACATTCGCTGGACGAGTCCATTTTTGATGGAAAAGGGTGTCTCCGTCAATGCGGAAGTCCTTTATGATTTTATGTGTTAAAAGTCGATTACGATCTGTCGAGCCGGGCTAACCGCCAGCCGTGGCTGGCACCGGTGACGTTGTGAATTGTTTTGAATTGGAATTAATTTAAAATCGTTTGTCATGTCACTTGCATTATAACTTAAAGTAAATTCATGTGTTAATTAAATGTAAATTTAGAATCAATTCTAGGTGTTAAGATTATATTTGTGTATTGTAAGCCACTGCATCTTCGATTAAAAATAAATAAGTGTCGAAACGGATTTGAAATAGTGTTTTTTTGAGATCCTTCCAGGACGTTCGATAACCAGCCATCCGCCTCTCTTCGATTCAGGTCTTCTCATGTAATTGTCGAGTACAAATTGCCGAGTAAGTAAGTAAATTATAAAAAAAAAACGGAATACGGATTTCCTTTTCGTATCACAAAAAATAGACCGTGAATTTAAAAAAAATCCATGTCGACTGGACCGATTAGTGTGTTGCGGCACACCGGTTGCGGAGCACTGTTCTTATTGATTATATTTTTAATACTATGAAGCTCTTTTCTCGAATATGATATTATGAAATAATAATCAACGATATTATAGTATGAGATTTTTTAATATACAAAGCGTCTTGGCTTTTATCAGCTGTAACTGTTTTTAAATTATTTTTTGAAAATCTGTCGGGTCCGTGGTGTAGTAGTAAACATCGTTGACTCCAGTTACGGATGTCATAGGTTCGAATCCTAGTACGAAAAGTTTCATGAATTGATTTTTTAATCGATTTGTGGATTTTTGTTCGAATGTATTGCTTTTTGTGAAGTCTAAAATTCCCTCCAACTTATTCCATTCTTAAATCAAGGCGTAGCGAGAGCGATTAATATCGTTTTATCCCTATTCTTCTATCCTTACTCTCTTAAAAAAGAGGGGTTGAGCAAACTGAGTAAAAATCTTAAATTAAAATTGATAACTTAGTTATTCTACTGGCCATGTTATTAAATGTAACGCGTTTCGCTCCTTTTAGAAGCATCTTCAGACTAACTATATATATAACCATATATATATATTAAGAATGAATAATTTAAGAAGCAGAATCATTGTTTATATTAGAAATAAATAACATTGCGACATAGTTAGTCAAAAGATGTTAGAAGCGTTGGTGAAGATAAAGAAGCGAAATTCTTTACATTTATTAACATAGCCAGTGGTATAACTAAGTTATCAATTTTAATTTTATATTAAAAGTGAATTTCCAAAAAGTTACCACCGAATCTATTGAAAATATTAAAGTAACAATCTGTTCTCTTCGAAAAACTTCTGTTGAGATACTTCCACTAGGAGTACATTATATACTCAACATTGGGAATGGACATGGAAAAAAATCTGTAATTTTCTTCTCGCAAGAAATAAATAAAGTCATTTTTATCTGCTACATAAAATTTCTGAACGATAAATCCATACTTTAGTAATCTCTATAAAGCAAAGTTTGTATCAGATACTGCAGTTTATATAAATAAAGCGGGAAAACAACAACTGACCACAAGGATATATCTTGATTAAGAAATGAAATCAGTTTTTATTACGCTATCTGTAAAAATATTCTCTCGAGAAAAATATATGAAACGGTTTCAGATAAATAACAGTTCACATATTTTATAATACCAAGCAAACAATATTCGTTAATACTAGCATAAATATTACAACTCACCGAAGAAAGTCTCGAATTTATATTGATAACAGGATACGAAAGACTTAAGAGGGAAGCTTACTACAATAATGCGCGAAAATGTGTTATAATAATGTATTTTTTTATATGTATAAATTGTCGAAGTATCAATATGAAAAGTCTTTTATGTATTCTTTGATGATAAATTTGGCAACAGTAAATTGTAACATTAGGTGAAATTTTGTTTTCAAGGAGTTTTCAAAGCCTGACAAACGAGTGAATATTTTTAGCTAAAATGCATTTTGCTTGGTAAAAAATAGTATTTTGATGTTTAAAAGAACACAACAACTCTATGAAGATGACACATTTTTATATAATTCATAATAATTAAGAAGTGGAACAATTTTAATCTTTTAGATGCCAAAAAGTGTTAGTAAAGCAGAAGGTATCCGACCAAAACATCTAACAAAGCTCTAATGTTAATCGCTATGATGTAATTATTGTTTTCAACCTCTCATATTTTAAATGTCTTCATCATTGCACGAGATGTGACAGTGTATTAAATATTTAGTTTCATCCAAAACACGTATGGTCAACCTGACGCGCTTGTAAGTATAGATCGTATTATTGCGCTTGTGGCACATAAATGGTTAAAATATCTTTTTTGATGCGGTCTTCAAGGCTTATTATATTCTTAGAGAGTTTTATTATATTCCTAAACGTTTAATAACGGTCGGTTATCATTATTACATCGAATTTTACTTTATAAAACTTCTTAAATGTTCTATTTGTGTAATATGATAATCAAAGCCTGATTCTTGAAATCATAACTAGAAAAGGACAATAATAAAGTTCCCAGACAGATATTAAGCCATCTTTCAAAGGATTTTAATTTCTTAGAATTGGATTATCGAACGGTATTAAAACGTATATTTTGAAAATAAAATTTAACCATCTGACAAGAAATATAATTATTTAGGATTGAAATCAAATAAGTTTTAATCATCAGATTTACTCGGAAATTCTTTGATTGGAGCAAGCGTATTATGATTTATTTTTTAAACGTTTTACTCTTTCAGTTGCTGGTGCTTGCAAATCAAAAATGTTTTTCTTTATCATATAGACATTAAAAAACTTAAAATATTACAAACTCGTAAATATTATCACATTTAGATATGAAGATTGAGAATTAAAAGTTAATTCTCTCACAACGCATCCAAATAGAAATTGCTTTTCACTTCACGTTTATTGTGCTTTTATTTAATTTATTCAAATAATAGTGGCAATATTTTTACAGTTTACAAGCCTAGCTTTAATATTATCATAATCAAGGGGTGAGGGTTTACATAGATTTGTTTTCAACAAGCAAAATATTCAAATCGTATCCCTTCATTAAAAGAATCTTACGAAACTCCTTGAAGTCAGGAAAGTGATACGCAACTGTCGATTCACGCAAAAGTATAAATTGATTTAGTTTTTTTTATAGTCTTAATTTGGCGTAACTGAATTTACGTTTGTAACTGTCTTCTTTTTTGATTTTGACATATCAATAAGTATCAATCAAATTGAGAATACTTTTTTTCGTATTTGCTACAGTGATTTAACCGTGAAGTATATGTATTGCTTGTTGAATGTGGAAGTTCTTGGTTACCGTCAGAAAAATCACTGTGAACATAAAAGTGTGGTTTAAGTGTTGTTTAATAACTTTTTGGTAAAATATATTGATGAGTTATAAGTTTTCTGCTTTTTGTTACAAAAATTCTAAACTGAAATTGAAGACTTTGTAATCTTTGAAAGCTGCTGATTAAATTACATCAACATCTTTTTTAGCAATGGTATTTTTAAAAAATTTTGAACATGATTTTTTTGAATAGTTTGAATGTTGTGAGAAGTGGGATGTGTAATAAAGATTGTAAAACTCATAGTTATACATCCGTGCTTTTAATATAAATTCATATTTTGATTGAAAAAGGTAGGTAATTCCAGTGAAAATTCGGCGATTGAGTAGAAAACACCCCCCAAAAATTTTAGATCAAGATCCCACCCAAATTTTAAGTAAAAAAGAGGTTTGTGCCATGACATAACACAATAGATATTTCGAAGAAATTCAGTATTTTCTTTTTAACAGAAACATTTCTTTCAAATGTAAGATAATATTACATTATCTATGTGAAAATATTCAAGTGCCAATCCCTGGCAAAGGGTGTCTCATCTTTGGTGGAATTAATGAATGCAGCACCATCTGTTATATTTTACGCAAAATTACTAATAGGATTAAGAGGGCATTATAACAGAGTAAATCCAACAGGGATTTTAACATAGAAAGTGATGTAATGGTATTACATAAAGTTTCAATATTGCTTATTATTATTATGCTTTGACTGGGCTAGTAATGGGATTAAGGATGTCATTCCTTGTATCGATAACCATCGTACACATAACGGTTATTTTTTTTCGAGTACATACTCAATATTATGTGACATTGTGGCATTTTTTTATAAATTATCATTTATGTACAATGTCAATGTAAGTCATCTCAGTACTTAAATGGCTTCAATTCAATTATTCATCTCAGCTCTATTTATTGCTTGTGAATATTGGTAACATAATAATTTATAAAATAAAATTATTTCACATTTCAATAAATTTCTAATACGCCATATATGTTGAATTTGAAATGACTTAAACTAACTTAGTCGTTACGACATTTTCGTGAAGCCTAAATAGCTATCAGCTTAATTCTTTGATTCTTGCACGACAAAATTATTTGATATTTTTACCTCATATTAATGGAGTTCTATCAAGTTAATGCAAATTCAATATTACCTTATTCACATTGGACATTCACTCGTGAGTGCTACAAAGCACGTAAAAACAGATAAATGAAAAAAAAAACAAATAAATGAAAAAAAGAATCGAATAACTTTTATATTTATAATAATAATTTATGTATTTGTCATTCATATACGCTGGCTTAATTAGTAAAACTAATCAAACAACGTTCTGGGAATTCTAAGAATAGTTTTGTGTACAAATAAATGTACCACAAAACTCGCATTGTCAATTAGTGTATACAAGAAATTCTCCATGACAAATCCGAAGTTTCACAAACAAAAACACTAAGTGCACAGAATTACGTTCAAAAAACAAAGTTATAATTGGTATTTCTAAGTTTGTTGTCGTCTATATATTCTGTATATTGCACCCTGATGCATGCATCCATTGTCCCTGATTTATCGCCCCGTGCGGGACGTGTGATTTAGCGCTTCGTAAAGTGGCCTCGGCTAAGACTTATAAATATGCTAATACCCCAATTTCAGTACGTAATTACATTAAGTAGCGACCACTGTCTGCGTACCGTGAAGCAATAATAGAATGCCACCCCTCCATATTGCTAAGATGCAATACTTACACGGTGCCTACAAATAAGTTTGAACACAATTGGCTTATGGCAGATGAACCCACATTTTATCAACCCTCTTTCCTGCTGAACTGAATAATTTCAAAATATTTCTATTCAATAGAAACAATCCACAATGAAATGATATTATATTTTTTATAGTCATTGGACTTCTTACAAAGTTTATCTGAACAGAAGTCATTGTACAAAAACTGCGTGTTACTCAGTCGCTTAGCTTCTCTTTTAGGAAGAGAGTAAAAATAGAAGGATGGGGCGGCTCTGACAGGGCTGGTGGTTAGTTAACCGCTCTCGTTAGACTCAGTTTTTAAGATCGAGTGACAGGTAATTTAGACATTATAGAAAAATCCAAAAATCAATATATTAATTTTACTGTCCGTGCTGGGATTCGAGCATGCGAAGACCGCAAAAAAGTCAACATTTGGATACTATAACAACTTTCTTATTTTGTATGATTTAAGATATCAACTGAGGGTGCTTGTTGGAATTTCAATATCAATATAGAAGTCGTATTTGTATCTTCTATATAAACGTTTACTGTTTACTGTCTGTCAGTTCGAGTCCATTCGTGCGCTCGAATGGCTGAAGATGCCGAAAGGCGAAACCCGGGTCGTTATTGACAAAATACATGGAAGTGTGCAAAATCTCAATAATCTAAAATTTCTTATTTTGCATCTGGATTACTGCTTATTTATTTTAAAGCAGTTATTCCTTCTTCTATTTATAATTCCGATGTTTTCAACACAAAAAAATTACATCCTTGCTATATCTTTCTAAATACGTGGCTGCCCAGTTGATCAATGCATCGCCAAGATATAGGACATATTCAGTGATGAGTTTTGTATATTACTATATACGTTTTTTCTTGTGTTATTATTATGTTTTTTCCAACTTTTCTGATATTTTAAATGTATTTATTTGATTTGTTTGTACTACTTCCACATGTTATCAACTGAAAATGCTGGTGATGAGCGAAACCGGTTCGCATCATTATAAACGTTTGAAAGTATTAAAAAAAATATGTTTTATTTTAAAAATATAATGCATTTCCAGCAAAAATTGTCATCTTAAAAGTGAAAAGAAATGTGATATAGTATTATCCTCCCTCATAAATTAATATATTATAATGACTACTGAATCATCATTCTCCCGAAAGTTAACCTGTAATAAGCATATTATGACTCAGTTAATAATTGAAGATTAACAAATTAAATCAATGGGAAACAAAAATAAAGAGATATATATAAAAGTTACCTATTTACCTCGGCGGTAGTAAATGCCAGTATTTGGAAGAGTTTTCGGACTGCGAGTGTAAGTTTTTGCAATGGGGGAAGTTTATTTGAAAGCCATATTATGTTTCCTGGAGCATTTATTCCTTTGCCGGAATAAACCGCAATGTTTATTTGGAAGTTCCGCAACTTTAATGGCTGTAGTTAATTATCCTTATTAAGGAATGCCGTGAGGCAGTTGTTGAGGAATAAAAAAAGCTCTCAATGTTTGTGAATTTGCAACCTGAATAATTGGAACGTTATTAAAGATATAATTGGATAATTCAAATTATTTTACTCCTGCAAAAACGGCAGTAAATTTGTGATTTGTGTGATGGGAAAAATCTTATTAAATCGCAATATTTAGAGGGATTTTATGTACGCTGGAAGATTTTATATTCAATATAAAATTGATAACTTCATTGTTACTAAGTATGAGAGAATTATTTTCAGAATATAGTGTAATCGTAAAAAGATATTTATTTAATGGATCCATTAATTATTAAACTGAAAATTGTTAAAGAATTGCGTTATTAAGCGTGCGAATAAAATTATTAAATGGTGCATTTACCAGGTATTGAAACAGTATTCAGAATTCAGAAACAGATTCCTTCCCTCGTCTATAAGTAGTTATAAGGATTTTTCTATGATGTTTTAATTATTAAGCGTTCGATTTACACGCTTTGTATTTCTGAACTGCACTTAAATGATGATAAAAAATTAAGAAATAATGTATATAATGTATTTAGAATCACGCCATCGTTAGAATTTTTCTAAAACGAATTATCTATCGATTAAAAAGTTTAACTAAACGGTTTCTTCATAAATTAAGTTTCGCATTGGGAAGATGTTCAGCGCATAACTCCGGAATGGAATGACAAAGCGAGCTGAAAATAGTATAACGCACGTGGATCAGCCAGACATAGCAAGCTGAGAGACATTTGGAGGCCCTAGGGTTTGTCGTTTGATAGATTTTATGTGACCGACAAAAAACAAAGCATTTTATATTTCTGCTTTATATGATATATAAAAAAAAACATACATGTTGTCTATGGGTTAAATTATAAATGGTTTTGGTAAGCCAATTATTTTCGAGAATATATCAACGATTTTAAATTGATTATCAGATAAATAATAAGCTAAAGGAATTAACGATACAGAGTATACAGTATTTTTTTTTTGTATCATTATAAGTTTTATAGCAGTGTTTAATAACACAAATAGATGAATAGAATAAAAAGTATCATTTATTTATAGAATGTTTATTATCACTGGCTGTGAAATAAGTTAGAGTGTAACGAAAGCGCTTTGCATTCATGTGGGATATTTATGTAATTTGTACCCTTACACGCTTAAACTGCAGTGCGTTTGGTCAGTTTACGACCCTGCTTTCAATTACGTTGATTAAGTATTTAAGGGATGGCAAGTAAAAACTAAATTATAGTGATGTAAATAGTTCACTTTGATGTATATGTGCGGTTCGTTTTATAGAATATTGGTGAAACATTTTGATACTCATATAAGACTTTGTATTAGTTTTGAGTAAAATGAAGTATTTTTTTTTTTGAACTTCATAAAATTACTACAGTAAGTGCATAGATAATGTGTTGTTACAACAAATTTTAAAAAATGAGAAAAAATAATAATTATATAAATAGATACAGCTTATTATTTTATTTCTATATTTATGGATAATTTCTGATATACATTCATCTCATGATTTGTATAGTAGACAGGTTTGACAAAATACGTCGCAAATTGAGACCATAAAAATAGAGCATAAAAATTCTTTTAGCTTGAGATATGCAAAACATTATTTTAGTTATAGTATTTTTTTAAATTTCAAGATAAGTGTTAGTAATTGGAATAGAATGAAAATTAAATATTGAATATTTATTGAATTGAATCTAAATGTACTAAGAAATTTCTTGAAAATGTCACTAAAAGAGTAATATAATATATACAAAATCGCGCATACACGTATGTGCGCAACTCAGGACACACAGCAGATGCGTTGTGAAGGGTTGCGAGTCAAATGCAAAAGTGTAAATAAGCCAATGATCTCGATGCGTTAGTGAAAGCATGTGACTTTTAATGCGATTTTTTTTTTATATTGTTTCATTACATTGTTTTTTCTTGACCACGTAAAAATGAAATTATGCAAATTAAGAGATGAGTGTATATGTTTCTGAAGAGTTCTTGACTTCTAGTGAATTTATGTATATGGACTATAAGTTTAGTCTTTCGATTTAGTTGGTTTAATATAACGGAAGCGATATTACCTTATATGATTATATTTATAATGAAGTATAACTAAATGGCCAATGCAACCAATATGGATAAAGTATGGGCTTTCAGCATTGAACACACGGCTACAGAGCTGGCAAAAAACAGGGTATAAGAGATTTAGTAATGAGTTAAATACTAGTATTTCTGGTATTAAAAATAGCGACTGTTAAGTTATTTCACGATGATGACAAAAATATGTTTCACATCGGAAGCCAACATGTCTGAAAAAATAAGAAGTCAATTTTAAATATTTATTATATTACTTGAAATATTTGAATATTTAAATTGTGGCTTGTACCTTTGAATTTGTAATCAAGCTCCATTGCTTTTAAACATTTCACATGTGACATGATTTACCAAAAAGGGGTGGATTTGTTAATGTGTACATTTTATAAGGGTTCGTTGCCCAAAGTAAGGGAAGCGAAAGACATGGGATTATTTGATGCACCCAAAAGGCTTTATCACATATTGCATGGTTAATAAACATAACTATTTTCATTCATTAAATTTCATAATTTAATCAAACTGTCTTTCATGGTGTCAGCTATTATTTGAGTATTATAGTAAAAATATCAAAGTATGTACTTGTAAAATATTTATAATAATTGGTGGATTTGTATTTTGGCTTCACGCCATTGTCAGAGCTATATAAGAATGTTCTACGAAACTTCTGACGATGACGTGAAGCTGAAATTTACATAAATATCCAGCAAATTATTATAGTTATTGCGGAACTATATACAATGCTATTTTTACGTTATTAAAATGAAGTTTTACTAACTAAATATCAATATAATGATTTTATAATATGTAATACTTTATTAATTAATATCCTACCAATTACTATTGTATCTTGCCAATAGTATGACTATTTTCCTTCAAACTTTTCTTTGTTCTATAAGGCGCCTGTTGCAAGTGCTTTCTGGTAGACTGATGCAATGCTTAGAAAGGTGGAGAGTAGATGTTTATTTTAATCTACAAGTTTCAATAAAAATATATTTTGCACAAAAATATTCGATTTTAAAATACAATTTCTATTTGTCATGTATAATATTTATAGTTGATAATTTTTTAAAAGTTTACGGCTATGTAGTCGAGTGGCTAAAGTTTTTGTGCGTCTTATTCAGTTGCGGTGTCGTAATTTTATAAATTGATTTGTCAATCGAACTACGGATATACATTAAAAGGTATGGATTTCTGTGATGTTTAGGTCTTTATCCAGCCAATCTAACTCAGATATTGGGGAGTAGAAAGCGCGATTAGTAAGAGATACATTTTTAACCCCAGCCTTCAACTACAAAAATAGTGGTTAAGCGACTAGTTATAGTAAAATAATTTCAAAATAATTCAAGATATAGTCCATATGATCCACAAAAGGAGCGGACATGTATGAAAAAAAAATGTTGCAATTTGGGCATTTTTATTCAAACGAATGTTAACACACACTTATATGTATTGTAAACAGACCAAGGGTAAGTCCAGGGGTAAATCCTCACTAGGCCGGTGCACTCTACTCAACTGATTTAGGGGCTGGCGCTGAATCCTGCAGAAAGGGTTGATAATTGCCAGTGGGTGATTTATTTTATTGAGATTACGAATGCAAATTGAACCAACGTGAATGAGGTCTAAACGTTGCACAGAAACACTATCCTTTCATATAATTTAAGATATAATTTAAGACATCGACTGAGGGTGCTTGATGGAATTTCAATATCAAATTTGGATTATTGAGATTTTGTACACTTCCATGTATTTTGTCACTAACGACCCCGGTTTCGCCTTTCGGCATCTTCAGGCATTCGAGCACACGGATGGACTCGAACTGAGAGACAGTAAACAGTGTCTAACGTTTATATAGAAGATACAAATATGTCACTAAATGTGGAATGATTGTTTATATTTACCCATTCGTCGAACTACATCCCGTCAAAACCCACAATACTATTATAATTGTAAAATCACTGGTATTTCTAAAAGAAGTTGAAAAGCGGCAATTCGCCACTCTGTTAATATGGTGTTTACAAAATAAGGATTAGGGAAATTCCCGAAATTTTAACTCAGGTATCAGTGTGGCTCTCAGACGTATAATATCTTACCTCGTAAATAATATTTGTCGCATTTGTATCTTCTATATAAACGTTAGACACTGTTTACTGTCTCTCAGTTCGAGTCCATCCGTGTGCTCGAATGCCTGAAGATGCCGAAAAGCGAAACCCGGGTCGTTAGTGACAAAATACATGGAAGTGTACAAAATCTCAATAATCCAAATTTAACTATCCTTTCAGTTAAATTATAGAAAAATACACGCGAAAATTGAAATTTTCGTCATACGAGTATATTTTGTTACACTTTTTTAAAATATCACGGCTCATATTTTTGAAATATGGATATATTATTGGGTACATCAAAAAACCGTTTTTGACGGATACAGTTAATTAAATTCAATTCACATATATAATATTTAGAAAATCATGTAATAGCGATATTTGAAAGCAAGTATATTAAATGCTTGTAGACTACTATATAGTAAACATTTTTGGCTATGATTGCGTGTTAGGGGCTTGAATCCCAGTACATACAGCTTCATTAATGGATTTTTCAGCCGATTTGTATCTGTGATGTCTGAAATTCTGTCAAAGTCTAAAGATCTTAAAAACAGCGCTTAGTAAAAGCGATTAGCTTACCACTACAATCAACTGCGAATTTTCATAAATGTATTATTTCTCCCTAACACATATTTTATTAAAATCTTTTTAAACGATTAAAATGTTAAACTAAAGAGGGCCAATAGCTTTTGGCCTAGGAGTATTAAACGTTCTTTACTACTAAAAAAGTAATTTGTTTTTTTCGATAAAACTTACTTGTTGTAAAACTCCTAGATTACTACGTACGATATAATGAAGAATGCGATGAATATAAATAGTGTAATTGAATATAAAAAAAAAACATTTTTTTCTAGTTTAAAATAGTATATAAAACTTTATATTTTATTATTATCCGTTTTCATTATTGATAGAATACAAAAATTAGCAGGAAAGTTTTCAGCATCGCATTTTATTATTTTTACAAAATTATATTTCATAATGCAAGGAAAACAAAATTTTGGAAAATATTTGAAAACTTATTTTTGATCATATTTTATCACTTTTATATGAAATAACAATTGACCATGTTATTGTTGTAAATACCACACATTTTTTTAATAAAATTCCCTATAATGGTTTTCAAGAATCGTAAAAAAATATCATTCGATAGAAGGTGATAGGATTTCCAGAGCTGTAATAAAAAAATGTTTTTCAGTATAACTATTTTCCTGGCGCATTTCATGTTTTTTTTTTGTTTAACAATATTTAATATGAAAAAACCTTTTGTGAGCGATACAAATCGAAGAATTTGTAATCAAATATTGTTTTCAATATGAAAATGTTTCTGATAGCTTTCGTGGGATTTTAAGAAAATTAAATAAACTGTAAATTATTAAAAAATTATATCATTCATGAAATACTTTAGCTCGGCAATTTAATTTATATTTTTAACTGAAAACAACGGCGAAATATCTGCTCAATTAATAATTTAATCGTATAAAAAATTGTCATATATGTCATACATTATATAATAAATCCACATGACCATTTAGGTACGAAGTAGATTGACCCTCTGTCACATGTTATTATGTTGCTAATTTGACAGCAGCCCTGAGTAATGGAATAATATGTCAATACTATTTGAAAGACAGACAAAATGATTAAATCCGGAATCAAAATCGGTAAAAACGGAAAGTCATGCATTTTTTAGGGCCCTGGGGTACTCAACTTTTACCTACTACCACCACAAGCAGGTAATGCTTAACAATATCGCCTATTTTAAAATATTTACTTTTTAGTGGTATTTAAGTGAATATTGTATACGTAAAATTATAAACGGAATTAAGTGAAATATACTTGTTATAAATCAAACAAAACAAACATATTACATGTTTCCACTATCAATAACTGAAGCTCAGACAGATATATCAATTTCACGTATCGCCATATTCTCTGAAAAATTCTCAATGATTTTATTTAAATAAGTATTTGTGTACGTTTTTTATTTAACAACTTAAGGTACAACAACAAATATTGCTATCTCTTTTTTGGAATAGACTCAACTGGGGATGGCATTTGACCAACCATGAGTTAAAAAATTGAAATGCATGACAGCTGACGCCAATGCGCCATGCATTACACAAACATAACAACAATAATAGTAATAATTATTGAAAATAATAATAATGTCGGCGTCCGTGGCGCAGTTGGTAGCGTCGCTGGCTACGGCTACGGATGTCTCGGGTTCGATTCCCGGTGCGGACGGTTTTCATAGATTGACCTTTCAATCGATTTATGGATTTCTGTTCGTAGTCTGAGTCCTCCCTCCCACCCATTCCATCATCGGGGCGTACCGAGAGCGATTAGCTAATCACTAGTCCTGTCCTAGCCCTATCCTTTTATCCCTACTCTCTTGGAAAAAAAGAGAGGTTGAGCAACTGAGCAATAAGCAGTTCTCGTATAAAAATTCTGTTAAGATACCTCGATTAGGAGACCATATGCTCCACATTGGGAGTGGACATGGAACAAAAAATTAATAAATAATAATAATACTAATAAAAAAATAATGGAAATAAAAATCTTAAATTATTAAATACAAAAAAAACAAGACATTATTAATTTACAAGGAACAAATATTTGGTGAACAATACCCAGAGTTTAGTGATTTACCTTTATGTTGAGACAGATTTCTGATTTGGCTAGTCTCAACGCTGGTTCGGACATTTATTATGTATGAAAAAAAAGAATCCTCCAAAACACCTTAATTGAAAATCATGCAGGCAGAAAATGGCTTTGGAAGATTCAAGACCAACGAGTGAAGGGAGTCAGCGACGAGCGTAGAAAAGCGTATGGCTGAACGTGATGTAAAAGATTGATTCAAAGTGTTGGCGAAGATTCACGGCTTTGCTGTCTATAACTCTTTTCCAATATATTACAAGTCGTTTAAAGTTTACTTCTAAGAACTAAAAAAATGTTAATTAAGGAATGATACATATAATAATATTATACATATACAAGTTGGTTACCCCATCTCCACCCGTTGTCTGTATGCAGCCGTTGTTTCACGGCCGCCTTTTATAACACAATAACGATCAAGAAAAGAAACGAATTTACTTGTCATATTCTCGGCCCGATGCAAAGCTGTACGAGACTGATATTTTAACCACGCACTAAGAAAAGATAGAAAAAAAAAAGAGAAAATGTGACTTGCTCAACCACTTAGTTTAAGCGATATTAAGTATCCTGTGTATCTGTATACTGAGAATCCGCCGTAGCGATAGAGTTTAATCTACCATGCGTTTAATCTTAAGAGGAATCGAGAATATCCTGCTCCCCATATGATGTTATATATATATATATGGTCGCATCAATTTTACAAGTATATGATTTGTATTACGATTTGATGGTTCAACAACATTGACAGACTCGACTAGCTAACCACTAGTCCTGTCCTAGCCTTATCCTTCTATCCCTATTATCTTAAAAAAAAGAGAAGCAACTGAGTAACAAGCAGTTTTCATAGAAAATTTTTGTTGAGATATTTCCATTAAGAGACCGTATGCTCTACATCAGAAGGCCGCATTCATTTATCATGTAATAAAATAAGCCCGCATTTAAGAAACATACATACAAATGTATATACACTATTTCGTGAATGAAGGAAAACAGTAATATTTATTTATGTGTTTGTTTATTTCAGCCTAAAGGCAGCACTTGAGACCCTATAAGACCACAGGTTCATCACATTTGCTTTAAATTTTGAGTGGACATGGTTTTAAAAAAATGGCATTGATAAAATATTTTCATAATTGTTTTTAGTGTTTTTAAAGACGCTTCTAAAAATATAAAAATGATTCTCAAATAAACGAAGCACGTGTCACGTCTCACTTACAATCTGTATACAAATAATGTTACCAGTGTTTATTTTATATTTAAAATTAATTTATAAAAATAGTCCACCGTAAATGATTGAAAATATTTATTTAAATTAATCAAAATGCTACGTCGTTTCCTCTATCGATTATTTAACTTTTTAAGTGTTACATAAACGAGTGATTAAATGCTTTCACCGAATTCCCTAACACATCGTTACACCTCAAAGTAGTTATTTGACAGTATTGATTATATAGCCAATAAGCTTTTAGGGTATTCAATGAAATTACAATAATCCCTACAGACTGAGATATTTACGCAGACGCTCTCATTAATATTTATAAGGCTTATTAATACGTCGAGGCGACCCTTAAAATTCCTTCCGACGGAATATCGAGAGGGGAAAAGTGTAGGCTTATATGTACGAAGGGGTGACTTTTTCACAAACAAAAATTTGTGGTGTTATAAAGACCGATAAAGCGTAACGTTAAATAAAAAAGCAAAATGCAAATTCAATGACATGAAAGGGAAAAGGGAGGTAAATAATTAATTTCTTGGATATCTTAACTAAGCCGTCCGCAGAAGCTTTCGTATAGAGCACTTATATTATTTAATAATAGTTTTAAGCAGTGTTCTGAGGACTGGTGCCAGTACACTGAAATTTTCTGCTGGTCCGCAAATAGTTGAAATATATTAAAAAAAACATGCCAAACATTTCAAACGAATCGTCAGTATTTAAAAAGAAAATGTTATACAACTGTGTTTTGTTGAGGCTGTCTTGCTGGAGGTGTGCCTATATGCATAGGTTAATTAAATTTACAATATAAACGGAAGTATTAAACAAAAGATTAAAAAACCTTTTTGTTTTACTAAACTATTTGTGAATGACTGAATTTTTTGCTGATGAAAGGAAATACGTGATATTTTGTATGCATTTTTTTAATGTATTGTAACACACTTTGGACGTCTAATACATTGCTTTTAAGGTGTTAATTGTCAATTCTTGTTGGAAAGGCATTATATTTTATAAATAAAGCACAATTTTTTTGTACTACTTCCACATGTTTATAATGATCAGGACCGGTTTCGCTCATCTGATTCTCAGTTGACTGCAATCAATTGATGATGCTTGTGACGAGCAAATTCAAAAACGGTCCTGATCATTATAAACATGTGGAAGTAGTACAAACAATTTGTGTTTTATTTAAACGATCTAATACATTGAATTTGTAATCCATATTGACTGTGGAAAGGAAAAAAGACGTAACCCACACACGAAAAATATTGTGTATAGCCCAAAAAAGTGCATTAAATTGTATACATTGTGATTATCGAAAAAAATATATTTTGAATAGACGGAGTGATAAGTTCTTTTGCCTTTATTATATATGTTTGTATAAACATAGTGAAAGTCAAAATGGATGGAACCCGGTCCTCACTAAGATCAACTCAGGCAAGAGTTCCGCAAGGCTCTGTCTTGGGACCCATCTTGTATAACATATACACGCATGACATATCTTCCGTCGGGGGAAATGATACGATTATAGATCAGTACGCAGATGATACGGCTAATTTAGCAAAATCCCGTAACCGGCAAAGTGCTGTCACACAAGTCCAATCAGTCGCCAATACCATAACGGATTCGTGTGACAACTGGAGAATCAAAATTAATGCTGAAAAGAGCGCGGCAGCTATGTTTTCTAAGAGCTTCATTAGAAAACCCAATTTTGATTGCATTCGCATGCACAATACAGAGATCAACTGGTCCAAAACAGTCAAATACCTTGGACTCACCTTAGATAGTAGACTTAAATTCAACGAACACACCGCGATCAAAAAATGTCAAGCTAATTCTGCAAAAGAAAGATTAAACTTTATATTAAATGCGAGAAGCAAACTTACTCTCAAAAGCAAGCTGCTCCTCTATACAGCAATAACTCGTCCAATTATGGTGGACGCTACTACGGTATGGGCTTATGCTCACCACAAAAATCTGAAGACTCTTCAAATTATTCAAAATAAATCATTGCGACAAATATGTAACTCCCCGTGGTACGTACGTAACTCGCTACTACACAGAGACTTAAAAGTACCTACAATTCGAGAGTTCGTTCGCGAAATGTCTCAAAAGTTTCACAGTGATGTAGGCAAACATTATAACCCAACGATCTGTTACGTACAAAATTACGATGAGACAATACTTAAGAATCGGTTTAGACCGAGAACAGTTCTGCTCAACGACCCCTATAGATGTAAACAGGGATTTTCTTTGTTTAAATTAAATAAACACGACCCCTTGTAATAGAAATTGACGTTCCTCTGGATGCTTCCTTGTGTATTGCATTGCATGTGTGTATGTGTGTATGCGTTTGTATATATATGTATATCTGTGTAGGTGCGGTATGCGGGGAGGTATATTTATATAAATGCAATTGGTGCCCACGTGAATTGGCTTCATTGTGGATTGCTTAACTCCGCAGCGATCACGCCCTTCTATCTGCAACGATGGAAGTGGACAAAAAAATAACATAAGAGATGAAGGAGACTTAAAGAACTATGACACTAACGCGCCTTAGGACTTAATGCTCCATCAAATTGATATCCAAAAAAAAAAGAAGTGTGAGTTATACACAATATTTTTTGGTGTGGGTTATGTCTTTTTTCCTTTTCACAGTTGATATATATTTGACGTGTGCAAATCCTTCCAGTTCATATGTGTTGCTAATTTTAATTTCAGTTGTGAAAATACTATGGAACATCGGGAAGAATAATTAAAATTTTCAAATGCCCATATCTCATTAATTTACAAGTATGGATTAGGTTAGTTCCCCAACAAAGCGACGACTTATTGTGTGTTGATTAAGTTGAAAATAGTTTAAAACGAGCAATGCATTAAAATTAATGATACAATTTCCGTTAATTCAGATTCCATTGACAACGACAATAAATTACTGTCAAATTATTAAATATGCTTTGTTGTTTTACATAAATAAACATGTATTTTGGATGGAAGTGTCATATTCATACTGCACGAAATATAATATGTTATATTCATATATATATTGCGTTCAATTGCACCGCTGAATACGCTGAAACTAATATTTTTCATCAAATTATTTTTTTCATCTCGAATTGCAGCCAGTGTAATCATGATTGGTGTAAAATCGGTTTTCACGAGTCGTGTGTATTGGTCACAACGTGCATCACTTGTTTGAGGACTCTAGATTGAAAAATTGTCAATTGCATTGTAATTTCACTACTGATATTTATATTCAATATCAACTCTACAACCAATAAGATTGCGTAAAACGTGAGTTTCGTTTTTTTTTGTCCAACCCAGTGAATTTATTAAAAAAATAATATTCCAGCCTACGTTTCTCTTTTCAATTACAAATTTTAAGACTGCCTCTACTATCAATTACAATATGGACTAATATCAGTATTAAAATTGGAAAAAATACTTTTGCCAAAGTACAAGTCTGATTTTTATTAAACCTTATTTTTTTTGTTTCTTTGAATTAAAATATTTCCATGAAACGGCTATTTTATCTTTGATGGAATATATCAGTCTTGATCAAATCTTTATGAAAATAAAACTGACTGCAGAAAAAACCCTCTGAGATTAAATGCTTGTTAAACAAAAAATCGTACAATAATAATTGTAAATATTGTCCCCGTGAAAAATACGAAAAAAATGTTATATTGCATTTTTAAAACGATGTTGGTATTAAAAACGTAATAAAGGTTGAAACACCGTGATCCCGGTTTTGGGAATACCGTTAGTACAGGTGGTGAAGTGAAATTCAACCATCTGTTCAAGATATCGTTCGTAATCCTGGCTCGAGAAATAATATCAACTTTTCAAACGTTTTCTAAATTCTTTCAAATTAAGTTAATCCGTTAGGTGCACTTTTATTTATGTTAAAATCAATTGGTACTATTTTTATCAAAATATGCATCAGTTCAGTTCCCTTTATAAGACAACAAGCATATTTTCATTTTGCAACAAATAGAGTCAACAAATAATTCATTTCACTATTATTCCGATTACAGAAAAAGGTTTGTGAGCACTAGTTAAAACTACTTAGACCCTTTTAAAATTCTAACGTGCTAGATTTTTTATTTCATTTGATACTCTACACCGTGGATATTGTATTTAACTTAGAAAAAACGTGTTAATACACCATATATATATATATCGACTTTAGAAAGGCAAAAGGAAGTTACCCTACGTTTTTTAAAAATATTTTTTTCTATAATTACAATGTATACAATTTAATACACCTTTTGTGTGGACTACAAGTAGTTTTGGTGTGTGGGTTACGTCCATTTCTCTTTCCACAGTTGATATATAACTAGCAACCCTCGATAAAAGCATACAAGAAAATGTTTTAACTCTTGAAGTCCAATACTTATAGATAATGTCTAATTTTAAATCGCTTAAATTATATTTATAGCAATTAACGGTTTACTGGCTTATATAAATGGGTATATTGTTCTTTATTGGAAATACATAATATTTAAAAAATTAACTATTGCTACAACGAATAATTAAAGCTAAAAGCACAAAGTCTCGTGTACTATTACAACAATTAACATTACAAAGTGTACATCCCGGTTTCCGTTTTTAGACGCGTAATTATCTTTTTTATAAATTAAATAAAACTGGTATTAAAATTACGTTTAATCGATACAAAAATAAAGTTTTCTATTATAATTAATGTAACCGATTTTAAATAAAAACACTCACGGTTCAGTGTTATCGATATGCTTGTTTTTGCATAGTTGTATGAAATGTATCCAAAATATGATTGCACGGATATCGCAGTTGTGTATTATTTGATTTTGTTTTTTATTCTATTTTTTACACGACAGAATAATTCACCAGAATAAATCGATTTGCAAAAACACGCACACGAAAAAACGAAAAATATTAAATGATTCATCATAGTTTTAAACAAGACTGTAATATAATTTCATTATATTTCAGCCATCATTACCGACTGCAATGTTTGGTTGGATCCGTTTTGCGATCTGGTGCTCAAATCTAAAATTGCGAATTTGTATGTATTGTGAATTGTTATACAATTCCAAGGACGACAAATTCGATTTATATGAAAGCTTTCCACCGATATGTTGAAACGTTTTTCGTTTATCATAATAATGTCGTAAACATTAAATCTTTTTTGGGGTCATAATATATAGAGAGTATTAATTAATTCTTGTCAGTGAGCCAATTTAATTTTATTAGAAAGTGGTTGATTATTTAAAACTACTTATCATAATTTTCATCTGGCGTGTTTTGAAGTTAAAACGTTATAAAGTAATTGACACGACACTGTATGTAATCGCGAACTCACATTAAGCGTTCAAATGTTTGAAGAAATTTTATGTTTTCAACTTCGACAACTCTTTATCGCACTGCGGTAGTTGCATGTTGACAAAATATAATGCAATAACCAGTGCATCAAGAGAAATAAAATCATTTATAGTAAGGAATAAATATTTACAAAGTTTTTGTGTTGTATGTATCCATAGACTAGCGTTCTCAAATGTAGTTTCGCAAATAAATAAATGTATTTAAAATTGAAAATACACAGTGATTCTACTCAATTTAATTTAAGATGTGGTGCTGAGGATGCTTAGTGGAATTACAATATCAAATTTGAATTGTTGAAATTTTGTACATTTCCATGTATTTCGTCACTAACTACCCAGATTCTGTATATGCGGGGGTGTCGGTCAGTTCGAGTTCATTCATGTGATAGAGTGCCTGAAGATGTCGAAAGGCAAAATCCAGGTCATTTGTGACAAAATACATAGAAATGTACAAAATTTCAACAATTCAAGTTCTATACAACCTTAAACAAAATATTGAAAAAGAATTAGTGGTTGGTTTATCTCTGGCGCTATGACGCTTTACTGAAAAATTACCGAAAACGTGTCGAGGCATTGATATTGCAGCAAAAAAGTTTAATATAAATTTCGTTAACGTTAAAATGGTTTTTTTATGGTGTAATGAATTTGAAAAAATTATTAAAAGCTATGATTTTTACTTATAAATATCAATCACCAGAAATGTGGAGTTACAGTAATTGTGATACTCAACTCAAGCACTGGTTTACAGTTTATTGTGTGGTCAGAAAAATTTACATGCAAGCTGCAAATTAAAAACCGCATGCACTTTTACAGTACTAAGAAAAAATGCAGGCACGGAAAAGAAAATGTATCAATCAGACTTAAGATAACGAAATTGGAACAGGCTGCATTTAAAGCTGCCATAATAATCTCCATTTAAACACTTAAATTTTATTAAATGCATTGTAAATTTCAATAATCAGATGCATATAACCAAGGAACTTTACTATGATACTTGAAAATTATTAGGAAAAGCTTCATAATATCATTTATACAATGGCGTAGAGGAGTACTTGCTACGTCGTAGAGAGTGATTATGACTACAGGAATAATTTTCACTCAGTTTTAAAACAGTAAAAATTGTGTTGATCGACACTTTACCTCTTGATGATAAATTAGAGTGATTATTTTACAGAAGTTTTAAATTTATGCTAACATAGAGGTACCTTGTACGACAAGTAACTTTATGTATGAATAATCATTAAATAATAAAAATATGTACTCGTAGATTAATAACAAATGCAGTGAAAAATTTATTATTTTAAATAAGTATTTTTTTTTTCATTATTAAAACTGTAAACTTTGATATAAAGTCAATTAATTAGAAACACACGCATTAGAGCCACCTGGTTTTTTCGTTCGTCGCTGCAATTTGTGCCTTTCACTCCAAGCAGAAGCTTTTCGTACCTCTTGTAATCCCAGCCCAGACTAAGTTAAAACCCTTGCTGGCTTGTTTTGTCCGCAGATTCGCAATTGAAAGCTTATGTATGTACAAAATGTACATACTCTGGCTTATGTGCTTTGCGGGGCACCCACAAAAATACACGTTAGTGTTATATTTCTTCGTTTATAATCAGCGTTTATGAGCTCGTGTCATTCAAAAATAATTATTACAATGCTTTTTGGCGTTGTGGTAAACTTAAAAATATTGAGGAGAGTAAAGTAGAGATTTGTCTATTGTATTCTTTACAGAAGGTACTAAATATTTATAAGTATGTGGTTTCACCATCATTCCTTATATATATTAAGCCACTTATTTAATAAATGCAAATTAATTTACCAAAAATTCTCTTGGCAGTATGCAAAGCTGTACAGGACTGATATTTCAACATACTATTGTAGATAAAAAAGATAAGAAAAAGAGATCTGTTTGGATTCATTCAGTGAGTAAGCACTTTCATTTGAGGAAAACTAGTGGATGTTATACTTGGTCGTAAAATGACAAAAGCAAAACCCATTTTTTAAGCATGATATATATATATAAGTACCGTTTTTAATAGATTATCGTTTCCATTGCACAATTGTGAATCTTCAAAATCCAAATATTTTAGAAGAGTATAACAAAAGTTTCAAAAAAAGATTTACGAATCAAAATAGTAATAAAAAACATGTAATTAATATAAAATATATATATTTATATTAATTAGGCATATTTTTAGTTCGATAAAGGTATTTTTTAAACTGTTTTTATGCTCTCCTGAAGACTATAGATTTTGCAATGGAATCAACGACATGTTTTTGACATGCATGGTTGTTGACAAACGAATTTTGATGAACAAAAAAATAGCTCTGATCCTTAAGAGTAAAGAGGTTGAAAGACAAAATGAGTCAATTGTTCAATTATTATTTTGAAATACAAAATAATCAGAATTGTTTATTGCGACAAACTGAAAGTTGCCATACCAATACAATTTTCGTCAAACGAAGATTTTTGTATAAAATTATTTTTCAATAACACAGTAAAATATGTTTCGTGGAATTTTATGTAAAATATTTACAAAAATAAAGTTGATAAGGTCAATATAAAAACAAAAATCTCTGTGAATTGAACTTTTACGTTATGCATTTAGAAAAGCTTGTATTATCAACATTTAATAATAAAGTATTTACATGTGTCATGATATTTTCTGCACAGAATATAATGAAATATTTCATATGAATACTTAGGTATTCCTGACCTGTTTATTTTTAATATACGAAATGTTAAGAAAGGTTGAAGCAAGAATGAAATTATTTATTTATATCTTAACAACGCCCGTCGCTCGCTCATTTAAAGGTTGAAAGTTCAGACCAAAAGTGTTCATACAATTTTCATTTCCATGTTTTCCATCAAGCAACTTTTTGTCAAAACGCTCGCAAAGAGTGCTTTATTAATTCAGCACAATACAACTTCATTATGCCGAATGGCAGAACGGATTTTCCACAAGATAATTTGTCCCTTCTACGGTCCAAGAAAGGAAAGCATTAAAACGGTTCACAGCGATTGAAATGGGTACCTCGTGTACCTTAACGAATGCGACAACTTAACGAACAACTTTGTTCGTTTTTCTCTCTTTCGGCCCGCCGTTATTTGTTTACTGAAAATGCTGGCGTCCCTCTCCCACTGTCCGATGTAAAGGTGTATTTCAAATATAGAAGCCCGGAGTCTAGTCTATCGGTGGCACGTAAGTCCGGGGTAGTTCCATACTCCCCCGTAAAACGTACCCGCGTGTCAGTTGGGAGATGCCTACCGTAGAGGGTGGACGCGTCGCGTGATTTTTCCCTCTACGCTATAAACGCCGTCGAAATCGAGTGATCGCATCGACGTAGTACGGATTCTCGTAGTTTTGTATTTTTTTCAAAATATCTACTGATTGATTTCTATATCAATTAAAATAGACGATTAAGCTCATTATGTGTGACGTTGGATTTTTTTCGATTATTTTAATGCATAAATGACAGTGCTTTGTTTGCCAAAGGTTTGCCGAATGTGTACAAACTAATAACACTTTAATAATAATTAAAATAAGCATAAAGCTAAGATAAAAAAATTAAATGAATACTGTTTAAAATATTCCCCGTTATAAATTACATTCTGATCAGTGAATATAATAACAACAGTAAATCCGTAAAAACAAACTGTTTAATATGTTAGTGATAAGGTGTAATATTTTTAAATAAAATTAATTCTGAATATACTGATTAAGAAATTTTGGTGGTAATAGTGTCATATATATATTTCGTGAATATAGAATTGGAAGATTCGTTTATTAGACAAAGGACCTGTTATCATAGACTGATGCTAAGGTAAAGTAATTTATTGATAATAATATTTAATAAACCTCATTACATATATATTTTATTTAGTTCTATAAATTCAATTACATTGTCTGATTTAATGAATAGGTTGAGAACATTTGTTTATTTAATTGCTCCGTATTAAAATAGTTTAAAAAATGTAATATATATAATCGAACCTATTAATGTAACTAATTAATAACACTTTCGTACACTGATTATAAAACAAAAAAATGATTTTTCTTATAAGAAAGGAAAATAATGCAACGTTAATTTATTTATTCTAAATGTGCAATACAAGCAGTTTTATTCTACTAAATCATATTGAAGATGAATATTTGTTCTATCAAAATAAAATGGCTTTAACATACACATACAAAAAAGGCCCATAAGCCTCGCTTTATAGGACATGTTTAAGATGGTTATAGGTTTATTTATAAACCTTGGTATTGTTATAAATATAAACTAAAAAAAAATAGAAATAAGTAAGTAGTGAAAAGATTTATGCTTCAAGATATTTGTAATACTAATCTAATACTTAAGTAGGTAAATGAAATTATATTATTTTTATAAAGTAATTTACATATTATACATTGGAATTTAAATATGTTGTTTTTCTTTTGGTATTGCAAACAAATGCGTTTTAAATATTAGGTACTGTGAAAAAATACTGTTTTACATAGTTAATGATAATGTTATAAATTTGTATGTTATATTCGAAATGAATTTAAAACTTTAAAAATACGTTTATTTAATAAATTTTAATTGATTTTATGTAAAAAAATGCTATCGCTACAATAAAAAAATGGTAAAATAAATATATTTATAAAACGATATGACAATAAATTTTACAAAAGCTGTTTTAAGCATCAAACGAAATAAAATAATATATCGCACACAACATGGTAAGACCGATATGTGGACAGATAATTCATTTGAGATAATAACAAAATAATAATCACAATAATCCGAATAATTTGTTTTAAGTTGTCTTCACTTTTAGGTTTTTATCAGCCCGATCTATGAAAAATTGTGTAAGAGCGAACAGCTAACTCGACCAATCATTATTATTGAATCCTCTTCACATTAATGATATACCGAATATTTATTACTCAAGTTTGAAAGAATACTTCAACAAGATAAAGTAAGCTATTGAGATTTTTTCAATTTAACTAAGCTTTAATGGGATCGGAAAATATTTCGATAATAGCTTCAAAATATTTCAAGATCAGTTAGTTCTCTGTCAATGGTAAAAATTTTCTTTGAATATAAAAGTATAATTGCTTGTGTAATATTAGGTAACCATTTATATTATTATTTAATACAAAAACTCTATATAATAAGTATGCCATATTGTTATTTAAACAATAAGACTAGTTACGTTCAGATATTAAGTTGCTCTTGCAGTTTTTCACGATCTGAAAGAAACCGTTTATTATGTTGAAATAAACATTATGGAATGTGGTCCCACACATTTACACGTAAGGCGATATATCTTATTTCAACTTTGCTAAATATTTATATTTAGTTTTATATAAACAGAATAAACATTTTAACAAAATATAAAATAGTAACTAGGGATCTTTTACAAATTATGAAAATACTTTTTTGCTGTACAAACCAGGTCTTGACCAGAATTTTAAATAAAGTTTGAAATTTAAGCAAGTATAACAATGTCGTGCATTATATTTCTATAATTCCTAGCCATACAACATCAATAATAAACAATAAAAAGTATTCAAATAATTTAATTTCTATCCATTCAATTATACAAGCAAATAATTTTAATCGACGTAGTGTAAAATTTTGATAACGTCTGTGGTATCATTGTCTTTTGATATAGCTTTTGGAGTCTAGTATCCATGATGTTTGTCATATAGAGGACGTCGGATATGTCGACGAAGCCTCGTACGAAAGCCTTTGAATGTCTGTTCGGCTTGTCTGGTCTACTATGCAGTTTCAGTTGCATACTGTATCCGGACGTCATTTTTTGTCCTGGTTGCATAACGGAATGCAACTGGGCACTAGATGTACGTTATAAAATACAAAATGGAGCCCGAATGTGGGGCAGTTGTTGATGAATTAAATACCATGCATACGGCAGTGCTTCTATTTTGATATTTTCACAACAAAGAATGCTTGCATGTTTGTTAACCAGTTGACCTATTTGAATAGAAAAGAGATGAAGATATAACTGTTTAAAATTTGAGCTGTAAATCAAAGCAGCAATGTAATAGTGTGAAACTTTATAAACACAGATTTTCATCTGATTTTCATCAATTTTCAGAGAAGAATTTGTAAAGATTGTTTCATTATAATTGTGTCTATAAATTGAATCTTTCAAAGGAAATGTAATTAAACACTTAACAATAGATGTTGTATGTAGAGACATAGGTGAAAAAAACCTTAAGCTAAAACTTTACAGGAGTGTTAAATTGATTTCACAATAATTAGGCATTGTTTTAATTTTAAAACATTGGGACGACGGATTTCTTTGAAACAGTACAAACTTGACAATTTAGATACATTACTGGTATAAAAATGAGCAAGGCCGAGAAAAACAAATACAGAATAACAGAAACTTAATCAATACATATTCAAGAGAAGAAACCTGTGTATGAAAAATGTCTGAGAGCTGTTTTATGTCTCATTATGAATTAAAATACACTACGATTATTGATGTAGTGTGGTGGTATAAAATATTTTCATTTTTGGAATAGTTGAATTTATTTTCAATTGAATGTTCAATGTAACACATTGTTTATTCGATTGAAACAGAAAATTGATACTATTTGATAATAATTCAGACCAAATATAAAAAAATTACGACTTTTCAATGTAAATTAATCCCTATAACAAATAAACCAACTTTTATTAATCCATGAAAAATAAATTACATTCATTGAGAATGAGGTAAAGAAATAAATTTGTTATGAAGGTGTAGAGTTGAAAATGATAATGATCCCATAATGTTCGAATGAGATTTTTAATTAAGATTTTGTAGCAATTAAAGACAAAATAAAATTTAATTTAATATTCCGACAAGGCTGTAAATATGTATTATCGATAAATCGAATTTTAAAAAATAAAGACAAAACCCTTATAATCAATATTAAATTATAAATTTAATCTAAATATTTTCTCGTGCAGTAAATGTGCATCAACGTTTTTATTTTAGTTTTATAACAAATAAATAATAAATCAAACAAATAATTAAAAAACATTAAACATCGACATCAAATTGTATTAGTTAATTTTTTTAATGGAAATATATGAAAGCGGACGGAATGGGAAAGTTTTAATCTCGTATAAAATTAAACAAAACCATCATTTTGAAATATACATAATGCGAGAGAATTTTTGAATAATTCCTCTGAAGAGTGAGATTACCTACAATTTTAAATGTGTGTTCGAATTGATTCAAGATTTATTTATTAATGAATAAAAATAAAAAAATACGCAAGAAATGTAGAAATAAAAAGATTACGCTTCATTCAAAATTTTTCATTAACTTTGTCGTTTTGCCTCTTATAAAGAAAAAGCTTTGTCGGAAATGTAATAATGGAATAGGGAGGGATCGTATATATTTAGAAATAATAAGTTTTTGTTTATTATGAGAAACGATTTATAATAAATCTTGACATTAATAATTTGACGTAGTTATGCAGTAAGTAGCCAATCCACGATCAGATTCGTGAAGGTTTTCTCTAGGTTCTGCTGAATATAATATTTTCTTTGAATAAGACACTATTCAAATATTGTGCTGATCATACAAGCAAGGCGTACGGGTAACAGTAACACTGCTCTATTTACAATTAAAATAATCTGAAAAATTCTTTATTCTACATAACAGGCAGTCAGTTGGTCATATTAAATATTATAAATATGATTCAATTATCGCTATAACTATTATATAAATAATAACTCAGAGCTGTGACTTTTCTACATTTTTAATTTCATATGATTGCAAAATTGACATTATTGTGGATTGGCTATATATAATAAATACAGTATTTTAATTTGACATTATTTTTTTTAATAATTAACCCTCACTCTAATTTCATTATTTTTTTTATATAAAAAGAATAAAAGACATATGCCATTGTTCACGTAACGTTTAAGTTCGTATCGCTTAGGATGGGGAACTCTTTACCTTTTGTTGAAATTATTAAGACTGAACTACAGTTGTTGCCTCTAGCGATGCATCGCTGATACATTACACTGAATGTTATAACTACATTATATTACTTAATGATTGGATTTCATTTTAAAGTCAACATTGTAGGTCTCGGCTAAATGATGTAAATTAGAAAAATTAATTGACCTCTTTCTGGAAGGGAAATATCACTTTAAATTGGTTTTAGGTTTAAAAATTCTGATACGGTCGCGTAATTTGATCCACTATTATATTAACACATCCTACGCTTAATCGCGTATCTGCATACATGAGAATTTACAGGGGCGCATTTCAAAGATTCATAACGCAACTTACGATATGTTTTCGATAAAAACAGTTTTTACCCTCTTCTTTTGAGGTTTACATAAACTGACCAAAACACGATATATATAGTAAGTATTACGTATATGAAATAAAAGAACGTTTTTGATTGATGAAAGAAAAAAGATCATTTTCTACAATAACGAAACATATATAAAATGTAACTGCATGTAGAGCAAGATCAAAGAAGAAAAGCTTTTTTAAGTAATATTTTCGTCATTTATTTTCCCCTGTTTTATTAATCACTTTTGGGGTACTTACCACTACATCGAAGCTTCTCAAAGCATAACGAAATTTATGAAAGCACATTACGTCGTATTGTAACGAAAACCTTGTAGGATGCTTCCTGTTTTTCTTTTATTATGGTAAGTAGGTATTATATATTTAAACATTTTCATTTAGGAGGGATTTCTTGATATTGTATTTAAATAAATACAATTTTACGAAAGAATTTGACAGAATTGAAAGAATTCAAAATCGAATCTATATGACAAATTTTTAAGAATACACAAAAAGTGATTTTAATGTTTTTTTTCTCATGTCCTCTCCCAATATGGAGCATATGGTCTCCTAATAGAGGTATCTTAACCGAATTTTTCCACGAGAACTGCTTGTTACTCAATTGCTCAACCTCTCTTTTTTTTTCCGAAGAGAGTGGGATAGAAGGATAGGGCTATGACAGGACTAGTTAGCTAATCGCTCTCGCTACGCCCCGTATGGATGAAATGGGTGGGTGGGGGACTCAGACTACGAACAGAAATCCATAAATCGATTGACAGATCAATATATGAAAACTATCCGCACCGGGAATTGGACCCGAGACGTCCGTAACCGTAGCCAGCGACGCTACCAACTGCGCCACGGACGCCGACGTTTACCGCCATATTATATTAAAAAAAGCGTTGGTAATTTTACCACATATATATTTAGATAATCAATACCACTTCTGATCGGCTAGTGAAGTACTAAATCAATTAATATTGTGTCTGGGTTTCAATTTTCCATGATTCAGAAATTTGGATACTGTTGATATCGTTTAAAATGCCTTCTAAAAATAAGCGAAATAGTTAATGTATTGTATAAGATTTTTTTTTAAATTACGTAAAATGATACAATTAAAAATAAGAACATATTTATTGTGTTTATTTTACGTAGATATGTTATTTACATCAAGCTTTCGATAAAATTTGAATTAATGTGTATAATCTTGTGGATTGTTATTTTTAAAAGAACAATAAAAGAATCATGTTTTTTTTATAACATGGAATTAAATGTGTGCTTTTTTAATTGTGAGAAGCTTTGGCACGCGTATTGTCATTTGGGATTCATTGTCGGCCATGAAAAAGGGCGACGTAATATTCCTGATAAAACCTGCTACAAAGAAGCATTGTTTCCGCAAGCTCGTTGACACGTCGCTCCGTGCCGCCTGGCTGAACAGGAGGAAACCGGGAACACGCCGAAGCCTGCGTATCATGATGGATTATTTTACACAAACACTACTTGCCTCGGAGAACACAGTTTGAGAATATTAATAATATTACCCACATGTCTGTCCTTCCTTTACAAATTTATTTAACAAACTAAACATGAATGAATGCTGGTAGTAAACTCATGATTCGAAAATTTACAGGTCTCATTTTCAAAAACTGAGATTTAAATGATTCAAATTTTTTCACGGTCAGTAAAGCAAGTAAATATATCGTCCGTATAGTGTCCGTTTAAATACTTCGCCGTTTTCAGAACTTCTCGCAAAGTCTAATGCTTGGTTTTAGAATTAATATATAGAAGAAATACATTCTTTCTTAGAGAAAAGTTCGATATAATCAATCGTTCATATTTTATTGTTTGATATCAACCATTTAAAATGAAACTAATAACCATACAACGGTGTCTTCCCAAAACAAGAATTATTCTTTATATGCAATCGTAAAAGCTCAGTGTTGATTTTGTAGAAAGTCATTTTCTAAAATATACATTTCACACTTTTTTACTTAATTTATGTGTTACTAAGAGATACACATGTTTTGCTTGTTCGAGAGTTATCTTTTGACATGATTCATTATTAATGAATTATTCGAATATAAAGATAGTAAAATATGTATTAAATAATAATTATTTAAAGGTGAACAAAAAGATTAAAACTAATATTATCTATCATATTATAATTAAGTCTTGGACATACTCTTATTTCATTTATATTATTAGCATTTAACTTTCTAATATACTAACTAAACATGTTTTAAACGTTATTAAATGAAATTATTACTCATTTAATAAGGTTTTTGTTTTGATGAAAAAATCAAATTCTATTGAAAGCAACACAATAGATACTTTTTAAACTATGCTTTGTAACATTTTTAAGTATGTTTTTTTTTTTTTTTATAAAAATAACCTGTTTTCCTCTTTTTCATACTTTTTTAAGCCTCGTTTAACATCGTTTCGTTTTACAAGGTGGCTTAGCGGAACCGAGCATCCATGGTAAGCGAGGGACGGATATATTGAAATGTAATTATTAAGAATATATTCATCATCTCCACGATACTTTAATAAGTATTGAGATTTCCATTATTTAGATTTAAGATATGTTAGAATATTATTCTATTGCAATTATCTTCACTTAATTTAAAATAATAACCGTTTTCCCAAAGTTTAAATCCTTACATCAAAAAGAAGAATGCACGTATTTACTAGCCACAGTTTTACTTGAAAGTTTGTCATTTTGGATTGATACACTTTAAATTTATCAGCTTTTTTTTGATAATACAGGTCACGATGGATCACAAATTATTCCTAGGTGACCGGTAGAGCACAATCAACAATTTGGTTACTTCTTTTACTATAGATTATAAAATAGTTGCTGTTATACGACAATCTAAATCAAATATTGTCGTTTTCAAAGCCCTTCGTCCTGGTTTCGTTTCACAAACTAATGCACATTGTAAACATTCGATTATCGTGGGATTATTCCAAGTGGTGTCAACTGTTGGTGCGATATTAATGCTTCGCTCACCACTTGGGCGGGATATCGCGGTGCACGAGTAACGTCACCGCCCACTGAAAGCTGACGGAGGGCGGCAATAGAGGCTTCAATGTTTTTCAACCGCAACACTTTTAAATATTCAAATCGTCAATGTTTGATACAGTTTATTGTGATACAACGGTTACATAAATATTTCGTTTTACTATAATATTCTAAGAGAAATGTCATTATAAAATAAATATGAAGAAACGCAAAACATATTCCGCAATTTGCATTACAGAAACCAATTCAAAAAAAGAATAAAATAAATATTTAAATTATTGTGTTATGTGCAGTTGTCATTGTAATTTTTTTATATTGACATACTTTCTCTTAACTTCTTTTTCGTACCGACTATTTTTACACTGTTTCTAAATTGTTCAATTCAATTTAATGGTACATATTTTTCAACTATCTGTGTTTGCTGGATCTATTTCAACACGACTTTTTTTGCACGGTTGTTTCGTATGTCACGTAACTCCCGTGTATACAGAAAAGTGAGTTCATAATAAGTCCATCCCGTTAGTTTAAAATAATAAAAATTAAGAAAAAATGATTGAGAAAAACTGGTGACAAAACAGCATGAACAAAATGTTAAATTTTTAGATTTAAAACTAACTGAATATATCATTTTGTCAACAACTACGACATCATAGGCAAAATAGTACGTTAAAAATACTTGGCGTGACATTTCTAACAAAATTTTGAATTGAAGACTTAAAATTAATAAAATATCACTCTTTCCGTAGCGTTCCGTATACCATTTTGCGTGTAACATTTTCTGCTTTCAGCCTTACGTGTGATATCTACATTATTTATGCATATTAAAATTCAAAAGTTCAATTGCATATTTATATTACAATATATAAATAGTCAAATGGAATGTGTTAAATAAATTATTTTTAAAGCGATAGAATAGTATTTAGTTCCGCCCGGATTTGTACCAAAGCAAACACTACAGGATACGTATGTTTGTCTTTTCTAAGCGGGCATTTCTATTTGCGCTGGATTGACATGTCCTGACTTGAGTCCTTTGAGTTTTAAAGCGTCCGCGGTGAGCATTTCTCCCCCTCCTTTTGACTGTCAAAGAATATTATTTATTCATCTAAAAATATTCACTACCAACATCGATTCACTTGATTCTTTACAGCGTATTATTTTTATTCTCATCAATAAACTATATTGCATCATTAAAAAAAAAATACACGCTTGTAAAACTGGACTTAAGCCCGGGCTGGCATTTTTGTATTAAAATTATTTAATGAATGCATTTAGTAGGATTTGCTTGAGTTAATGTGGTTAATTCTAAGAATAATTTATTATATTACCACAGTCTCCAACATCAGCAATAACTATACATATCTCCATTAATTTTCGGTCAAAGTTAAAGTATATCACGTCACTAATTCTAGATTTTTAATTTCCATTTCATTGTACCATAATCTGAATATTTGTGATAAATTTTTCTTCCAGTCAGAATATTCCATTAAATCAATGACTTTTTTCTTGTACCGTGTTTATAACCTGACCTTTGTCACACCAATAACGAACGGGTGAACGCCCCGTTTTGTTCAATCCCGGGATTCCAGGATTAAAAAAAGTCAATCACGAAAACCTGGAATCAGAAAAGGAGTCCGACATAAGATACCCTAGTATGCATGGCCTAAAAATTAAATACTTCATTAAAGCAATAATGAAAAATAGAAAAAACAGTGCTGAAAAACTGACTCTTTAGCACAGGCGAATAGAAATATTATAGAAAACGAGCTAGTGCCACCTATCAACACTCGAAAAACACACATCTACTCTCAGTCGTGCGTCGTACCCAAGCGTAGTAGTATGACTGACAGAAGAAGAGATATAGAAATCAATAAAAATATATTTTTCATGAAATATTAAAATTACTCAGAATGTGTAGGTAAAAAATTTTCCACCTATTTTTCCCATAAGCCTAAAGCTAAGACACGATAACTGTGTTTAATAAGGCGAAATTTTTGCCATGCAAGATTTTTTTTTCAAAATATAAAGTATACGCAATGTTAAGAGGTGTTAGCGGAATTCTAATTAAAAAAGCGCTTCTTTGATATTAAAACTTCAAAGGTTCGTAAAAAAATGTTGCCCTGGAATTCGTGTCTACGTAAATATGATGACATGTTTGGTTTCATATAAAATTGCTACCTTATTGATCAGAGTTAAAAATATTAGCGAGGTTACCATGGCAATTTAGTCGCATCAAATGGTTGCACAGAACTTATTTCAATATTAAAAACGCACCACCCAAAGCAGTGGCGCCTAAGTTCCCCAAGTAAAATATTACCACATAATAAATTGAGTGTTCTATGGCAAACACCAAATATTTTCAATACCAGACATTTATATATATATATATATATATCAGGCGCGTGTGGTGAATTTATCTTTTTCTCGCTCAATCACATGAAAAGTGAAAGTGCAAGCGAGATGCAAAGGCATGCGGCGCATGCTCTTGTGTCCTTCTTGCTCATACTCAAATTAAGTTGTGCGACAGAGAAAGTCATAAGTCCACCGCACGCCGATGATATATATATATAGGAGAATATCACTTTATCCCGTGACTATGTTTTTTTCAAATATTTATTAGGCAACTAATTGTTTGGTCAGTAACTAATTAAATATTTTCTCCACGTCCTCTTCCACCGTGCAGCATATGGTCTCCTAGTGGAGGTATCTCAACAGAATTTTTCTATGAGAACTGTTTGTTACTCAGTTGATCAACCTCTCTTTTTTCGAACAAAGTAGGGATTGAAGGACAGGGCTAGGACAAGACTAGTGGTTAGATAATCGCTCTGGATACACCCTGTGAGGATTGGATAGGTGGAAAGGAATTTTAGACATCACAAACACAGAAATTGAAAGAACGAATAGGAAGATCGAATAATCGTAGCCAACGACGCTACCAACTGTGCCACGGACGCTGATAGATAATCAGTAAGATATAATAAATGGTCAGTTAATAATTATATTTGGTTAGTAAATATTTGCCAAATGGTCAGATTAGGTTAGGTCAGGTTTAATAAAAAAACTGACTACTTTATATAAATTACTGATGGTTTATTTTATTAACTGAACATATGCATACTGAGCAATTTATAATACTTACTGTCTATTTTGGTTAATTGCTGACTAAAAGTTGAAATAGTTAATGGCCCAATAAATGAAGGCTTATTTCTATAGCTTGTGTTCTTAAGTGTTTTAATAATATCTATGTACTGAGGTAATTTACATCAAGATTGTAGTTCGTATTAAATTTAAAAATAAGTAGATTCGATTGGAGAATTTATACAAATGAAAAATATGAAATTCTCGCATTCGATTTCAAGAAAGACACCTAAGAAGTTAGATCCAATCGTCTTGGAAAATTTACACTAGACGATTGGATTTAACGATTTAAAAAATAAACCAACAGAATAATGCACTTTTTAATGTCTTTTTGAATCAACAATTCGGTTAAAAAACTGAAATTTGGTGCGTTTAACAAACCACTCTGAATGTGTTGTATTAGGGTAGCTGAACTGTGTTTTATATCTCACGCTAGCTGTATCTTTTAACATAAATCATCAAAATGATTTACAGGAGTTGATGAGTAGCAATTATTCAAATACCTGTAAAGAATGCTTGACCATAAATGCTTTGTTTTCAGTATATATTACTCATATTCACCTATGTTGTTTGTACCTGACGAAAATAGAAACATTTTTTGATTGTTATGCATTGAATTTTCTTACCGGCGTCATAGGTACACCACTGAGGTGTCGGCCATTATAGGGAAAGCTCACAACAAATGAGGGATGGAAAAGCTCATCGGGGGTGTTTTGTTTGGCGTAGAGGGTTGATGAGTTAACGCAAGGGGGGTTTTTACTTTTCTACCCTTGCACTTGATTGTTTTTTGATCGATGGCCGTCCGTCGATGGTCATACAATGCCGTGAATGATAGAGCTTTGTTGAAAGTCGTCCGCGCCATTTGAATATTTAATATGCATGAATTATTCAAATGATTTATTAGGCAATTCGAAATTTACCTGAGTAAATTATATGCAATGCTTTCTTGGAATTTTTATTTATTACTCTATAATATTCCAATTACTATACTCACATAATATAGGAAGCAGTTAAATTAAAAATTGTTCTAAACCTTTTACAAATTATTGTTTTTACGAGAACGAACTTAGACCCCATGACCGAGTGATAACACTGCTTTTTACTGCTGGTGAGCGGTCAACGATTCAAATCTCAAAATAGAAAAATTGAATTGATTTCTATTCATTTCCAAGGATATGACGTATACATGTGGTAATTTCATTCTATCTATACCATTTTAATATGATCCAATCTTGAAAATGGACGAAAAAGACGGCGAATAACTGACAACTAGTAATTTTCTATTCCCACGCTTAAAACATTATGTTATGCGAATAGGATGGTTCGATTGGTAGACATTCATTTCTCTTTAAATACACCACCTTTCAATGCTACACACTACGTACATTAGTTCAACTTTGGAAATGGATACGTTTTAATATAATCATATTTATATTAAAATTGTGTATATATATCGACTGTGGAAAGGAAAAAGGATGTAAACCACAAACAAAAAACATTGTGTATAGCCCAAACAAAACGTTTATTAAATTTTATACATTGTGATTATCAAAAAAAAAAAAAATATTTGGGATAAATCCTTTCGCCTTTCTATAGTCGTTATATTATATGGTTATATAAAAATTTTGTGTATTCGCACGTTTTGTGTGAGCAATACACAATATTTTTTGGTGTGGGTTACATTCTTTTTCCTTTCCACAGTCGATATGTATAATAATATTGCTATTAAAATAAAAAAAGGCGAAATTAGTTTTTATTTTACTATAATATAAACAACCTTATTACAAATATATGTATGTCTTACATATTAACGATATTAAAAATTAGCACGGTATTCTTTGTTAAGTTTTGTAACATTTATGACAATATATGATAATGATTTTTATAACATTTGTATATAGCCATTATCCTAATGAAAATAAAACTCAAATCAAAATCCGAATCATAATTGTATTACTTACGGACATCAAAACTGCGCTGCTTAAAATAAACGAGTAATTAACAAATTATAAAAAAATATATAAAAAATGTTAACGGAGAGATTCTTAATTAAAAATTAAGTGTCTTGTTACGAGTACAATAAATAAACGGCACTTAAAAACTAATAGGTCTTTTTAATTAGCATTTTGCAGATGACATAAAACATCTTTCCCAAGTTGTTTTTGTGTATAAGTGTAGGTATCTGCGTTACAATGTTTTGTTAAAATAGGATGTTTTTGTTTGATGTTCTACTGCTCGCCTTTCACAAACAGCTTTCTGTCTCTGATGGTACGGATCATAAAAAGTCTACGAAGAGATCTGTCTTGGAACGACCCTTATATCGGTGAAGGATAACCATCGACATTCAAAATTTTACCGACTTGTTGTGTGGTACAAAAATATTATTTTTTTGAAAATAAATGCATTGAGATTTTAGGCATTCGAGATTTTTTTAAATGGATACAAATTATGTTACATTAAAACATGTTGTCTTCTTTTTATTTATTATTTATCAAATCATTTGTTGGTTTCTCAATACCACTCCATATATAAAATGCAGCTGATGTTTTACGGCCGTCGTCTACAATGTTATTGACGGAAAAAAAAGTTTTCCCTTCGCATTCATGACACAAACAGAGCTCCACGAGGCTGATTTGAGCAATGAACTTGTGTGTTTTGACTCCTGATTTCTGGACTAGCCAATTCATAACTGGGAAAGGTCACTTCGCTGCCAAGTTCTTCCAGCTTGGTCGGTTGGTAGATAGTCCACTCTGTAAATGTGAAAATATGATCCAGGATGCTGATCACATCCTTTGGGAATGTCCAGAAATGGACAACGAACGGGAAAAAATGCTCAAGACTATATGACTATTAGTCGTATCTGTCAGCCTCGTCGGTCATTGGTTGCATCTCTGACAAATTACAAATGACTGAACTCTACAGTAATGTGCTCGAATGCCTGAAGATGCCGAAAGGCGAAACCCGGGTCGTTAGTGACAAAATACATGGAAGTGTACGAAATCTCAATAATCCAAATTTGATATTGAAATTCCATCAAGTACCCTCAGTCGATGTCTTAAATTATATCAATATTGCTAGTACAGCAAGATTGACTGAACTCTACAGTAATGTGCTCGAATGGAAGTGTACAAAATCTCAATAATCCGAATTTAAAATTACAAAGCATTTAAAAAGTTCACGGTATCCTATGGAAGCGATTGGAACGCAATTCCTTAAGACATTAACCACACGCTTTTTTTTAACACTTATTTAAAACGAAAACTCCTGCACACTAGAGTGCATGCAACCAAGTCATGAGGAATTTCTCTTCGGACATTTCTGGCAAACCTTTGAAACATGTATAACGTTGTTACGCTGCGAAATACGCCCTGCAAGAGTGTGAAGCCGTAGCGGGTGGTGGTGGTTACAACGTTGAGTACCGTAGGGCATTTTAGAAAAAATGCACTTGTGTGTTTGTTAAAAATGGAAAAGAGTTATATTATTGACTAACCCAGCCACTTTGATATAAAATATCATACATAAGTAATCCGTGTAGCCGGTATTTTTAAATGAGTTTCATGACTCTAGTGAACGATCAACGTTATTGGAATCCCCAGATACTTTCGCAAATTTTTCAAATGCCGCAAAGCAATTAAGTCACCATGATGTATTGGGCCAGTGTGAGACCGGACCGCATCAAATACTTCTCTTCGATCAGGAGTCATATAAGTCCCATTGAGCGTGATGAACTTCCTGATGGACATACCTGGCCTTAAAACCAGCTTACCCAGCACAAAGATTTAAACTTGCTTTAGCAGTGACTGATTAAAAACTGACATGTCCAATGGAATGGTGTGAAGTATTCATTCACATTTGTAATGTGGTTCTACAAATATAAAGAATGTGTTTGCGTACTTGCAAAATTAAAAATCGCCTCAAGTATTCATTGCAAATTAAAAAACTAAATTAACAAATAGAAAAATGTTTGAAAGTAGAAACAGTAAGTTTTTTTCCTTTTTTTTATTTATAATCTTACTATAAAAGTAGTAAAAATGTACATCTAATACATTGAATTATGTATTATATTCTTTCACTTTTACTAGAAACATACAAATACATACGTCTTGACTTAAGTGGTCTTATTTTTCTAAATTATTTATCAAAACACGCTTTGTTATAAATTCATGCATGTACACCTATTAAAAAATTAGTATTTTATCTCGTAAAATTTTATTTGTTATGACGAAAAAAACAGTAAATATTAAAAAAAACTAATTCACACAGAAGTAATAATTTTTCATTTTACTTTTTTGTCAAGGTGAGATCACTTGATAATGAAAAGGTAAAAAATATTACACGTTGTAAGTCAAACGGAGATAACGCTAGTATATTAAAAAAGTGATATTTTCGTTGTTTCGCGTAAAAGATTGCACTTCGCTGATAATAAGTTTAATTATGATAGTAAATCATACTTTGTTTATTTTTTAACTAAACAGTTTTTCAACGTTACAGTAAAAATCAAACACTTAAAAAAATTGCAACCAATCAGATGCCGTTATAAGAATTAAATATAATACAGATCACTTTTTTGGTGTTAACTGTCAACTCTTGGTAAAAGGTATTATATTTTTAAATTAAAACACAATTCGTTTCGCTTATCACAATCATTATCAAGTTTCTTTATTTACAAGCACACAAGTGCGTGGTTAAAATCAGTCGCGGTTACACGCTTGAGTCATAAATGCGAGGGGTAGTGTCGTTTTTCTGTTGATTACGTTGTAGAAGGCGGTCGTGAAGCATCAGTGTGGCGTTGGAAAACCAACGATTGATAAAGACGAAGAGAATTTTATATCAAGAAATATTTTGGGAGCATAATCAGTAGTTGATAATGCTCGCGATGAGAGAAACCGGTCCTTATAATGTGTAAGTATTACAAGCGAATTGTGTTTCAGTAAAAAAAATAGCATAGATGCCAGTTTAAAAAAATATTATTATAATTATTTAATTTTTACTGGCAATTTATTTTAGAGATACTAAATGTGTTTATAATAAGTATTATTGTTTAAATTGATCATGTAAATGATTGGTTTTTTAAGTGAAACAAATGACATAAGTATCTTTCTGAAAAAAGTTTATCGTCACTGTTTATATCGTAAGATTGCGTCACACGAATCCCTAGGCCAGCTACTGTTTAGACCCTATCGATTTTATGTGAAAATTAATCGAAACCATAAACCAAGGAGTGTGACAAGACTTTAAATCTTTGCTTGGATATATCCTGTACTACGACATCAACAGATGTTACGACTGTTCTATAAAATAAAACTATACAGCCTTACATTAAATTTAATAGAACTGTTTTTATTCATTGTGCTAATAAACACCGCTGGATACAAAACAATGTGTTAAAGCTTTTCCAAGATTAGTTGTACTAGAAACACATTTAAAATTCTCAATTCGGATTTAAATTACACACCAGGACTAGGTTGATTGGCGAAAACGCATTTTAAATAAATGAATGAATAACAACAATATTGAAACGAGTGATTTCCATAAATTTATAAATAAAAACATCTTAAGTAACGTATATGTTGAATATTTTTGAAGGGTTATAAACAATTGCACTTGTGTTAGATAGTATTCACTTGGTACACTTAAACTTTTATTTCGATAGTTTGCACTTTGGATTAGATAGTATTAACTTAGTACACTCAAAATTTGATTTTAATAGATTCCACTTAGTGACGGATTCTTTTAACAAAGTGGGTTAAGTTGTAGTAAGTTGGTGTGGTTTGCTTTATGTAATGTATTTGAAAGACAATATAGGCGGCCTAGTATAGAGTAAGTGACATTTTATTACAGCTTCGTGCAACTATCGATTTCAAAGTTTGAGTGTTTATTTATTTATTTTGTCCATGTAGCGGACATGGGAAAAATAAAGTATATGGTCTCCTAATGAAGGTATCTTATCAGAATTTTTCTACGAGAACTGCTTGTTACTCAGTTGCTCAACCTCTCTTTTTCCGAAGAGAGTAGGGATAGAAGGATAGATCTAGGACAGGACTAGTGGTTAACTAATCGCTCTCGCTACGCCCCGTGAGGATGTGATGGGTGGAAGGGAAGACTCAGACTACGAACAGAAATCCATAAATCGATTGAAACGTCAATCTATGAAAACCGTCCGCACTGGGAATTGAACCCGAAACATCCGTAACCGTAGCCAGCGACGCTACCAACTGCGCCACGGACGCCGACGTATTTATATTGACTGATAACCATTTTATCTATCTGAAAATATTTTTTCGTAAATGTAATATGTTTCCTAAATGTTAAAATATACTTTATTATGTCGGATCACTTTATTTTTGGTGAAAGAATTTGTTTTTTGTGAAATGTATTTGTTATAAGTGAATATGATCTAAACAAAAATTTATTTAATTGTTAGCCTTTATTTAATTCTTTAACCGTTCAATGGTATTTAACTACGTAATTGTTTTAGACCCAGAATTAGACGATGCGTATTAAGATTATTTTATTGAGCCATGAACCATTATTTTTAAATATGGTTTTCATTTTGTTTTGATTGAGCAAAATCATATTAATTATTTAATCATTTTAAAAACTTATGTTTATTTTTAGTTGGTGTAAACAGATATTGAAAACGAAAACGAGAAGAGCAGCTTTTCCAACACTGGTTTATTTCATTATGGCTCAGTGGGTTAGCAACTAAAGATAATATATAGTCAAATATTTTAACGAGATAAAACGCATTCAATATAATTCATTCAAAAATATGGTTTACTCAACACAACTTGCTATTCACAAGCGTTGGTTAGATTACTCGTTGAATATTGTCGTGACGAAAACTAACATGTGTTTTTTATACATTCGTTCCAAATGGCTCACTCAAATGTCAAGCTCGGATGTAAAAATCTCACTTTTTTTTAAGCTTTATTAAATATGTACATATGTCTTCCAAATCAATAGCAGCTAATCGTTTCACTTTCACAAAAGTTCCGCTCTTGTTGATGAAATAAAAATGAATGTTTTATATTGATCTACAACAGGATACAGGATTTCCTTTTATGGTACGATGTTTATTTAAATAATAATAAAAATATTGAACAATCAAGAATTTTCTTTTAAAATAACGTCGCATAATCGTTTCGTAATAGAATGAAAAAATCGCATTATTTCATCTTGATTAAAATCTGTATCTTGGATAGAGTCTTTTAATTCATTTTTAGATAGTCAAATACATTCAAAAGAGTTACAGAGTCTAAGAATACAGAAATAATATCGAGAGCTATTTGCACGTATTTCAAATTATTTGAGTTGCCCAACTTTCTAAGAATGACAGTAGATAAATAGTTTTCGAGTGATTATGTCTTGCAACTTCAAACCAAAAGTTTGAAGTCTTGTGTATATCTCTAAAGATTCATTTAAAGTTACCAACTATTGACAGCTATTTTATAAAATTCTTTACATCTACAAAGCAGTCTAGTACAAAATTTATTTAATCGATAAGTTTACAAGTTTATATAATAGCAAGCGTCAGACATTTCTATATTTTCAGATATTATTTCTCTTTCATGTGATTTTATTTTGTAAAAGTAAAACGAGTTAATTTATATAAGTAATAACTTTGTAAAATTATAATTTCGTTACTATTTTTTTTTAAATAAGATAGAGTGAATTTACCTGACGCTATTTTTTTAAGCAGCAGACTATTACTAAATTGTCGTTTGATGAAAAGAAAGAAAATAAACTTGTACAATTGGAGAAATAAAATTCAGAAGCTTTTAGATGTAACAAAGTAAAATTAAAAATTAAATGTAATTCAACAGATTCAAGGATAATCTTTACTTTACTTTGAGAAATGTAAAGCAGCCTGTAAGAAAATAAAATCATGAAATCTTTAATGTTGAAATTGTTTACTTTTTGTGACAATTAATTGTTTGTAACTATTTATCTAAGCAAACAACAATCTTGACCTCTTAAAATGAATTGTAAAATAAGTTTAATACTTCCTTTCGTGACATTTTCTATCAAAACGTGGCAAAAAAGTAATGTTATACGTTTCTCTTCCAAGCATCAATTGTACAAGATATCACTATAGTGAAACTTTACATTCGTCAGGATTTTGTGACGAAATATTTCTTTATTCCTTAGTATTTTCCATATTCGTTAATCGCAAGAGTTTTGGATGTCTATCCAATCGATTGCCAGTGATTCATCAACAAAGCGAATCTCACCATGATTGGAGTTAAACAATATTTTTTCTCTTCTCGGAGCAAATGGCCATCATACGGCTCATCCAAGACTCTCCGTGCCCAGCCAGTCTTCTTGTTTCCTTTCAGGTCATCCCAGCGTCCCGTAGCTTTGCCGAGTACATCCTACCGATGGTCATCAGCGGCTTTCAATTGCGACGGAATCCATTTGGCATAAGCTCTAGTAGGAGTCAATAGGCACGGCGCTGGGAGAGGATAGGGTAAAATAAGTATGTTTTCCTAAAAACATCTGGAAAAATTATTGTAAACCTAAGAATAAATGGAAAACTCTCTCCCACCCATCCGATCCTCACGACGCGTAGCGAGAGCGATTAGCTAACCACTAGTCTTGTCCTAGCACTATCCTTCTATCTCTACTCTCTTCGAAAAAAGAGAGGTTGAGTAACTGAGTAACAGGCAGTTCTCATAAAAAAGCTGTTGAGATATCTTCATTAGGAGACCATATTTTCTGAGTTGGAACAGGACATGGGAAAAAAATAAAGAAATGGAAATTTACATAAAGAACGTCCAGAGGCGGATAATGTTTTTAATTTATTTTTCAAAAATACATCAACGTTCCTTTTCTAAAAAAAAGTTTTAAGGGTTTTCACAGTACCTGGCTGAACTATATAACATTAATTTTGGCATTTCTACTGCTGGGAAAAATAATACTTAAATGCATTCAGTATTTAACCCAAAATATACGAGACAGTGGACATATTTTGATATCAAACTATATTTTCCGGACAAAAGTTCGCTGGGCAAAATACAATGCAGGGTCGTAAAAATTTTCATATTCAGCGTCGTAAAGCGCGTTCACAAAAACAACAAAAATAAACGCTGTCCACCAGTGGCACACCGAAATGATGGTTCTGGGGTTTCGTCAAACACCCTCTTCGTGGTCATAAATATGTGACGATCGATTTACGGTTTAACGATGATAAAACTGCGGTTCAAAAATACTTTTCAAAGTTCTGCACAAACATGGTTTCTATAAAAAGATAGCGTAATACAAAATTCAACATTTCAGATTGAATGCAATTATACTATTATAGTGTAAAAGGTTAAGAAGTTTAATTTCTAAAGCCACATTCGGCCAAATAGAATTTTAGATATTTTTCCGTATATGAATTTTTATGTTTGTAAATAATATCTTTTGTTCACTATTCATGTTTTTCAATCCTTAAAAATGATTTTTTTTAGATTTACAACCTAAATGCATGATGCGTTCGCATCAGCTGTAATGCCATGTATTATAATTTTCATTTACAAATAAATAAATAAATTTTCTTACTTAAAAATTGAGGCGCGGTTGTTTTTCCTCACCCAATTTCATAGTTTTTCAATTGAAAATTGCTTACTGATTAAGTTTTCCGTTAAAAAAATTACGACGTACAATAAGGTAACTTTATTATTTAAGAAAGTGTATTTTAAGTATTTTTAAGTGACTCAAGATGAAGCCACATCGCAGAAACCCATTTGTATGATCTTTAATATTAAAGTGGAAAAAAATATTTATTTCATATTACCTTGCTGTGACTTTAACCAGGAACTATCGAGCCGCTAGTGTAAAGCTTTGGCCAGTGGACTAAGGATGCTAGCTAATTTTGTTGTACATATCTCACATATTTTATTTAATAGTGCGAATTTACTGTGAGATAAAGAACTGTGTGGTTGCAAAGACTGAATTAATTGTTTTCATAATTTTAGATGATGTTTTTTTCTACAATGTAGTTGCCAAATACACGTCAAAGTTCCGTCAGCTTATTGTTTTTTTTTCCAATATATAAATACGTAATCGAAAAAAACAGGGATGGAAGAAGATGTGCGATATCCAATGACATTGCCATAAAAAATGAGCGCCACTGGAAACGTGACAGCTTAGAGTTCGACACTGGAAAGAAAATATGGGGTATTCCCAGGGAAAAACAGTTTGACATTTTAGAGCTCAATTATGAAAATCAAAGTGCGTAAAAAAACAGCCGTCTACGTCTTGCCTTTCTTGACACAATTTTTGTTTTTAGTTTTTTTGTTGTCATGGCGCTAAAAGATCTCGTTAAAACCATTTTTATCCCGAGATTCTCTTTTCGGTTTCACCTTTCAATGTTAAATATTTATGATTTTTTTATTCCTAGAAACCGGGGTTTTTGAGAACACTGTTGTTTTTATAGTGGAATTATAACGTTACCGCAGTGTGACGTGAATCAAGACTGCATTTCTTGTTTTTTTCATCTTGAATTCTAATAGAGTAGAGAAAATTTAAGTCAATTTTTCTTTACCAAATCATTCCATAGTAAAAAGCACATGGGTTTCTAATGGGAGTTTTGAGAAAGAGCGGGTGTTAATAATTTGCAAAGATGGGGTTAGAAAATAAAATTACCAGTTATCTAATAGCTTTGTGTGAAGTAGCCTTGTTTTCTGGATTGATAGGAAAACAAAAAACCAAAGCATTGCAGCTGACAAAAACTCATGAGGTTCGCAAATATATGAAGTTGCGTGGATTGTTTAGTCAGGAATTTAAAAGTTGCCAAACGAACCAGGCAGTGCCCTGTCGGATTATGTCAGCTGCCATGTAGAGAGTTTCGATTCTGCTTACCTCAAAATCCAAAATCATTGTATGAAATTCCCAATTTGGGATTTGAACTTGTAACCGAGTGAATGAAGGACGAGACTATTAATTGACTACTCAGCTAAATAAAAAGTAGCTTTTGTCTCCAGTTTTCCACATATTTGGATAAGAATCCATATCTTGATTGAAATTAGTATATATAGAAAAATGTCTATTTAGTGATATAAAAATTTGTGTACAAGTCGATGGAAACCCTTAAAAACTACCAATTGGCAACGGCTTTATCAAAATTCACTAATTTGTAATATACAAAAAAAAAATAATGATGTCGTTGTATTTCGGTACATGTTTAAAATTATATTTTTACTCCGATAGATTTCAAATTTGCCTTTTTCGTGCTCATTACCTGTATTTATAGTAACAATATTATGACGTAACCAAAACTTCGTAGTGCAAATTCGAAACGGTAAATATTGAGCAATTTAATTGGAATATAATGTGTTCTTGTAAAGCGAAGCATTAGGAAAGTAAATGCGTGGTAAAGGGTATTTAGTACAGCATACATATGTAAATAAAGATTTTAGGTGGCAAACATTCATTATTCGAATCGCTACATGTATTGTTAATATTATTTTGTTTCGAAAATAAACTTAACATTGCTGGTATTACGATATTTTGGTATAGAGTTACACATGTATTTATAACATAATTATTACATAACACACTAGTATAGACCTGAAAAAACTACGGCCTGGCGAGAATTGTTTTTTGTGGAAAAATGTTTGTATGGATTTAAATTTAAATGCCCATTATTCTTTGGACATTGTCCTCACACGGGTCCAATAGTGAATAGATCATGCTGAATTGATTGCAACTAATACTAAATTCACGAAATTAGAAAAAATTAAGCGAGAGCTATTAGCTAGTCACTAGTCCTGTCCTAGCCCTATTCTTCTATCCCTTCTTTCTCTGAAAGAGAGGTTGAGAAACTGAGTAACAAACTGTTCTCGAAGAAAAACTTCTGTTGAGGTACCTTCATAAGGAGTCCACCTGCTCCACATTAATGGTGGACATGGTACTCTTTATAATACAATACACACATTCGACTCCAACTTTTCCTAAAACAAGACTCCGAAACTCTGCAAGCAAAAAATTAATTGCGTAATGGAAATTTCTTGCTAACCTTAACAACTGCTATGCGGCCTCATGAAAATTTCAAAATAGACTAGAATATTAAACATGGGCGTACTTTTTTTAATTCTGCCGAGTGCACTAAATATATTACAGTAGCCTGTGTAAAGTGGGAAACGTTTTTTTACATTTTATTATTATAAAAGCTGCATCGTAATTATTATATGCACTAATTGAGACTAGAAAAAAATAGGTAAATTTTATTTTATCACGGTATTATTTTTCACCACATTCAACATCTCCTAATAAAGTCATTTAAAATGTTAGTAACGCCGTAGTAAGCATAGTATTATATTTACACTTAATTCTCTTTTTAAACGGGGTATATGTTCCATTCAAAACTGCCGTGCAAAAAAAACGCGTAAAAAAGGTGGATGAAAATGAAATGTATTCAATATTTTTAATGAATCTGGTGGAAACTCTGATTCATTTTTAATGTAGTTTAAAAATGCTATTCGAAGAGGTGAAACATGGGTCTCAACTAGTAACACTACCAGTGGAATAACAAAGTATGATATATTGAATATGTATATAGTTCTATAAACAGACTAAAACATCCCACTCCTTATTGCATCGCTTAAAAAAAATGACCATTATGAATTGTAAATTGAAAAAATTGTTTAAGTTGCGTCTTGTGACATAGTATAAAAATGGTTAATATTAATTTATATATTTTTTTGTAGCCGTTTTCTATAAATCATCTTGAACGATTAATAAATCATTGTGAATAGTTCTATTTTCTTCTTTAAAACCTAGTTTATGATTAAATATTTAAATATACAATTTTTATATTCAAGTTTAACTGCATTCATCATATGTTTTAACGCGAGTAAATATCGTTAAAATCAATTGATTGTTGGGTAAACAAAGTTAAATTTAAAAAATATATAACGGATTGAGTTCCTCAATATCGTTGGCATAGATGGCTTGTTGAAATTAAGCATTGACGTATGAGAAGATGGTGAAAAGTTAAATGAAAGTTTTAACTTTTCATCAAGAAAATTATTAAATTTAATAGTTTGAATATTGCTCAATCAATTTAACGATTAGAGATGAAAAAATCATTCAAATGCATAATCGGTTTTGATAACTTCTATTTCACTTCCAAACATTTAAGTTAAGTCAGTGATAATTAGATTTCGCGTTTTAATGTAACACCGTTGTATTTAATATACATCGTTGGATTATATTAAATAAGTATTTGCTAACCGTCAGTTTCGTATTTTAAAAATGCACTGATATGTCAAGATGCTAAGTTTGCGTTGCAAATAATCAAACTTGTGATCTTTACAATGTCAATGACTAACATGTTTATAATGTTTATGTCATATTATGTATAGAGGTTGCGTTAGCTCATACTGACAGCCATCTGACAGCTCTTGAAGATGGCCGAATATAGTTTTTTTGGTTGACTGTTAACTAATATATAATAAAAATGCTAATATCGAAGTATGAAGCAAACAAAACGTTTGGCAAAAATATATGAATTTCACAATACACAATTTAATTAATTTTAACATTCCATTTTGTGGTCAAAAAGATCCTATAACTGGACACAATATAAAGTATTCTCATAAGAAATACTTCGTTATTACTCATCTCTTATATATGTAAAAATGAATGTTTGTTTGTTTATTTTAGTTTGTTCTCTATGCGTTCCTTTACCATTCATCCGATTTCGACTGAAACTTTAGTGAGTTGTTGTACGCACACCAGTAAAGTTTTCTGAAAAAAAAATATAAGAACAGCGTCATCTCGGATAATTTTTCTGACTTATCCGTGTACTCACCAGAAAATATTGTAAATCCAAAAGCACTTCAATAAATAGAATTAAACCACAAACACTTTCTTTCTTTGAGTGGTATTGCAACGCATACCGGGTACTCGCTTGTTTGTTTGAAAAAACCATACCCTTTTTGTCTCTAACGTGAAAAATTAATATTAACCTAAGATATTATTCATTAAGTTCTTTCATTTTAAGAAACTTCCAACAATGTTTTAGTGAAATCATCTATTACAGATAGTGTTATGAAATCTTTGACGTTATGTTATCTAGAGATACCAGTTAAAAATAAGTATGGTAATATCTTTAGACATTTTTTTATTATGTAAAAATATGATCATATTGCGATGTGCAACTAAGCAGAATTATAATTTTAGTGAAATGATAAAGAATTAAATTTAAAAATTTATAGATCTGGTGTACATTATTTATGTTAACTCTTTAAATTGAATTATGTTTACTGGTTTCATTATTCGTTGGGAATGTTTTCCTTGCCGTCATTCTAACAAAGAATTTTGCGTCATTTATATTTTAATTAATATAGCTGCCTCCGAGATTTTTGGGACACCGCCTATGATGAAACTGGTGGCAAGAATTAGTCAGACGCAATGTTGCCAGGCTGTTTCCATAATTTAAACGGACCCGTTAGATAAAATTAACGAGCGTTTCCAAGGTGACTGAAGGAACGAGTGGAAGAAAAAATGAACGCGAAAATTCTAGGACAGTCTACACGAGGACTCGGATTAAAGTCTAACCACTATAAAGATTATATTAAAATATCTGATACAAAAAATTCATCTTAATAAGGTATTTTGTTCAAAAACCTGAACAAGTTAATTATATAAATTTAATACCGTTAATTCCTGATAAAATGGAATTACAAGATTTCGTATTATGGTGTAACGTACATAATCCACATACTATATTTTGTGTTTACTGAAACTCATTTGATTGATGCAGTAACGTTCACTGTTAAATATGCACAAAATACAGTGAAAGCAATATCAACACATTTTTTCACACTAGACAGTTAAAGTAATTTTCATCGTCCTTTCTTTGGTACATATCGACACCAAAGCTACACGTACGTCTTATTGTGAATTATTCTCTAATAGATTAATACTTTATGCATACGTCATAAATAAATTAGAATACAATAATAACCATATTGGTGCACGTATAGATCAACTGGATTTTGTAGTAAAATATAAGGTTAGGTTCGTGGTACAGTACTCAAAGTCATTGTCTCGGGTTGAAATCCTGGTAAGGCCAATTTTATAAATTGATTTTCCAATCGATTTATGAATTTTCGTTCCAAGGCATGGATGTTTGTGATTGTGATCCTTATATCCCTACTATCTTCGAAAAAGAGAGATCGGGTAACTGAGTAACAAGCGGTTCCCGTTGAAAAACTTCTGTTGAGGTATCTCCATTAGAAGGGCATATGCTCCACATTAAGAGCGGATATGGTAAAAATAATAATATGTGAGGCAAGTAAAAGCAAATAAAGGCTATGTATACATGTACATATCGTGCTTGATTTTGTGTTTCACGTATTTTAATTAAGAACCGTATGCTTATTTTTTTAGGCAGCCAACCGTTAATTTCAAAAAAATATAAGCTAGATTAAATGGAAAATATCGGCATTTGCTTGTAACTATTGAATTCTGCTTGTCATTGAGAATTTATAAATTACACTTTTGTCTGTTGTGCGTGGAATTATATTATGATGATAGTATATGTACGATTGTATCCTATTATAATGGAGTTCTACCGAGTAAATTCCAGTTAAATCAATACGTATGTTTTATGTGGTCTTATTAGATTTCGCTTTAAGGCGCCGCATATCAAGTAGAGGGTAGAATATATTAGTAAAATATAATAGAATAATATATATGTGAAATCAAGCTTTTATTTGCTATTGATGTTTTAAAACGAGAAGCAAAAAAAAAATAAAAGTACAAAATTTGATTCACTGATAACAGTAAAATGAAACGGTTATTGGATTTCTCCGAACAAATAAATTGTTTATTGATTGGGCGAATCAGATAAATTGATTCCTGCGTTAAAATTAAAACAATGCCATATCACTGGTTCAATTGCCCATTGTTTGAATTTTATGAAAATTTTGTATCAATTAAAGCTCGGGGCAGTCCCGTGTTAACATCAAAATGGCGGGTTGTTTTTACGCTCTCGTTCATCCTTACATATCCGGTCGGGTGATGGCGGAGAAAAAACATGGCGCTCTGTTGCGGTCGTGAGCTGGTAGAAATTATTTTAACTGCGTACGAGTGTTACGCGTATTATCAAAGTTTTCATTTATGAATCAAGTATTATCTTAAAATAAATTGAAAATAAAAATGTGCTTACTTGAGTGAGTATGTAATCTTATTACATTGTCAAACTTTACTCACGATTCACCTATTTTATTATGATGTCATTATAGTATATTAAAGATGATAGAGATTGAAAGAGGTATTAACCCTTTTAGTTCCAGTCCGCCTATCTGTTGTCACTTCAAGACTGTGCGTTACAGAGTCAGTGCAAGCTTTGTTGTTTCATATTTATGAAAAACAACAAGATTGATTTGAGGCGTAGATGTAGCTGTCCAATCACCTTTCATAATTATCATAACTAAGCGTTCTAAAACTAAAAGCGTGTTTTAAACTGTGGGCGTTTCAAGCCTTGCCCTAAATGGTGGAATATAACACAGTATTATAAATGCTAGCAAGGAAAAATATAAAACAATTTTACATTTAAAAACTTGATTAAAAAATTTAATCTAAATATTTTAATGTAATTTTATCAAACAATTCTGAATACGTTTATGGTAGGGAATTACACTTTTATTATTTACAAGTGATAGATAGAATTTGATTGTAAAAATATTTGATTAAATTTTAAAACTATTATGAGCTGTAATTTTCAATGTAGGAGGAACCACATTTTGGTGAGCCCTAATTTACTGACTTGCTGGTTTGTCAAAAATATGAAATTTTTAGCACGACACGGTCCGAGAACTAATTTATGTCAGGCATATATTACTTTTATCTGCCTCACAAACTTTGTCGGACATGTTGCTTGTGTAAAATTGCGTTAGTAATTAAATAGAATGAAATATATAAAACGTTCTAAAATATAGTATTCCACTTGTATTTTACGCACGCAATAACGACCTCGGACTTTGCTTATAAATATATTTAGTGAATTCTAAATATCATTTTTGTAGTGTACTAAATATGTTTATTTTTAAAATCAAGGTGAAGCAATAAAAAGTAGATTTGGTTTTTTTCATAAATTCACATATCAACTGTGTTTTGGTGAATAGATGTAACAGTCAAAAAAGACAAAAATGATCGAATCTCATTTTAAAGACGACGGAGTAGGTTTCGGTCAAATGTTGTAAATTAAAAAAATTAATTGACCACATATTGGAAGGAAAACATCATTTTACGTTGGTTTTAGGCTTAAAACATCTGACCCGACCACTTGATGTAAGCTACTATTATATCGACACTCCCTACGTATAATCCCGTATCTTCAAACGTGAGAATTTACAGGAGTTCGTTTAAAAGATTCATAACGAAACTTACTGTATAAGGATTTCGATAAAAACAGTTTTTATTCTATCCTAAACAATTTCAGTTTTATGGGGTTACAGCAATTGAACAAAACACCATTGATATCTTACATTACGTAAAAGTGAATTGGCGAAAGAAAAGAGATTAATTCAATTTTTTTTTAAATCTCTTGAATGATTTTAGCAAGCATTTTCCTATGGTCTAATACTAGTGCATATAATATGAAACTGCCGATAAGTTAGTTAAAAAATAAAACATCCTCGCTCTCACATTTCTTCTGGCAATTTTAATTCCATAAGTCATTGCCAATTCCATAAGGTACTGAACGTTGTACTCACCACCATCGATTACGGCTTCAGACTTTTCTTACTCAAGTGTATTCCGCATCGTAACATCATTTTTCGTGTTTCAAATTATTACACGGATATATTCCTAAAAAATGCGCCATAGTGTGCAGAATAAACATTCTTCTTCCCTTCCCATCCATTCTATCTTAAAACTGTGCAAAGTGGGAGCAATAAATTGAACCGCTAGTTATGCCCAAAGTAAAAACTATGTCCGCACCTAATATGAAGCATATAGTCTTCTAATAGAGATAATTTATGTTACTCAGTTTCTCAAAGATGGAAACGGCAAGGGCTGGACTTGAGCGTATCTTACCACTCCCTATATTTTTCAGAAGAGCATTATATTTAGACTATACTGGAATTTATACATCACACACATTAATGCCATTGAATACAAACCTGAAAACCAAGAAACTGTCCGTATTAGGATTTGAACTCGTGAGAACCTTGACTACTCGACTAAAGGCCCGACAAGATTTTGCAAAGACCCAACATATTGGAAGAAAGTCACGATCAAAATGTTTACAGTTTCCTTTAAAAGTTCGTATCATATAATATATACACTTAAACTTATTTGTAAAATAATAAAACGAGCGTATAGCTACTTGAATTGACAGTTAATGTGCACTTAACTAAAGAAAATATTTTTATTGATATAATGAAAGTATAATAAATATCCTTTGCTATATTATGGTCTCTGTTATAAAACACTTCACGATAAGAAACCCGAATGACGTCGTAAGTTCATTCAATGAGATCGGTGATAACGTTTGTTTCATGCATTTTTGATAACTACTAACTCTTTTTCTTTACTAGAATGGAAGTGAACTACAACCATTTACGCATTTAATCATTTCAACCTTTTTTTTGAAAAACAAAATGATTTGGCGTTAGGGTTGTTAAATAGAACATTACGTTTACCTAAGATATGTTTCAGTCATCTTTCAACCTAATCGCTCTTTCTACTTCCAGTTTTATGGATCGATATGTCTTTGAAAACATATCGTCACTGTTCTGGAAGAAAATATTGAAGAAGATATATTGAGTTAGTTATACCAAAATATTCAAACTCTACCTCATAAAAGAACACACTTATTTTTATAAATTAATACTTTTACTTTTGTACAAACAAACAAAAATTAAAAAAGTGCAGCATTTCAAACATTTGACAAACTTCAAAGTCAAATTCTTATATTATACTACATACAAAAAGCGTATCCGTGTAGTACAAAGTGCAAAGTTATGCGGCGTATACTCTATGGAGATTAATTATTATCGAGATCAAATCTTAGTCACAGGTGGTTAGATTTGACCTATCATATTTTAAATTTTACGAAACGACTATGTCTTAAAAATATTAGAGTTGATCATCACTGCTCCACAAGAACACCTTTTATTTCTTACGTACAATAATAATCCATTAATGTAACGACAGCAATTACTCAGCGCACATTATTAATACCACCGAGAACGGTCATTTGATTCACCATAGGGTGACATGGGAAAACACTGAGTTCATTATTTAATTTTCTCTTTGGTTACTTCATCAGCTTTTAGTGAGTTCTCATACACAAGACAACGCCGTTACTTCACCCAAGAGAAAAAAGTCTCGGAAAATAAAATTATTCTTTTATATCATTTTATACTCTCATCGTGTAATAATAATATATACAATACCATTAGTCGGTCTAATACTGAAACGTGTTTATCTGGACGTTATTAAGGATTCATAACAATTTAACTGTACAATTTTTACTTTCTTTATGCCGACGGCAGTGAACTCTGACGCATGGTTGAGAAACCTTGACTTAGATAGATTTAAGATCCTCCAATCTGATTTATTTTTAAAGCGTAGTATTTAATTAATCTAAGATCTAACCTTTACTTTTTTTGTGGGATTTTGTTCCTCTTCTATACTAAGTAAAGGAATTACGTAAACGAAACGTTACATTTTCACTATCAACAACGTGCTTGCGGTGCAGTTTTAAAAACTTTTTACCAAATAAGGAGAATTACAAACATGATAATGTTATATCGATGGTTTCGGTTTATTTATATGATTAAATACCCTCTATAATTATTTTTACATGAATATTTGAACAGTACAATTTAAGTGTAAATAGTAGAATGGAAAACATATTAATTTGGATTTTTTTTTTTAAAAGTGTTTTATTCATACAAAAAATGCAAAAAATCAGTTACAAAATTGAAAAAATTAATACTGTATGTATTCTCTCTTGCTTGTTGCAACATTTTAATGCATTTTTGTATAGATTCTACCAATCATTTGCAGTTGTTATGAATTTTCGCATTTCGGTACGACACTTAAAACACCGACTCAAGCATCTTGATTTTGGTTGTGCAAGCAATTTTTTCAAGTCTTGTCTTGCAGATGGACCACAAAAACTCGATTGGATTGAGATCTGACGAATTGACAGTAAGGTGCCAGGTTGCCTTGTTGAAAAATCAAGTTTTTCAAATTTACCTATGGAATCATTCAATTTTGTACATAGTTATGTATTTTTCGTTATTCATCATCCCTGTTATGCGTACTAATGAATTTGAATCAAAAGATGTATGTTTGATAGAAAAACTGTATTTGTATATTTATGACAGTTGATAAAGTAATGTATTGATATTAATTAGGTTATAGTTATATTATACCCCTACAATTGTTGTGAATTATATAAATAAGTACTGCATAAGATATTTGATTTTCTTTCATAACACAGAATAATTATATGATTATGAATATAAATATATATTTTAATTTTCATGTTTTAGATTTTTCGTGAACGTTCTTTATGATCAAGTCAATAAATCAAACATGGAGTAGTTTTATTAAGATTTTATTCTCGATAAAATGCGCTTGCACTGAGCTGTTTGTTTTTTGTCGACTTCAGAAACTTCCGGGCCGCTTCAATATATTATTTCCTATCCTTAACAACGATGTTATAAAACAAATAAATTTATTTTTGAAATGTTTTTTTTTTCAACATTGACGAGATACACGAACGTATAAAATGATTTAATATAAAAATATACAGTTTAATTTTTGATATTCTTATGAAGATGGCTTGCGTTCTCATTTTAATCTTTATTCATTGCCATGTTGCGTTGGCTCGTTTATTGCGGTCATGTCTACAATGCGCACCATTAATTGATATCTATATCTATATCACAATATATATATTTTTTTTTTTCCATGTCCGGTCACAATGTGGAGCATATAGTCTCCTAATGGAGGTATCTTGACAGAATTTTTTCTACGAGAACTGCTTGTCACTCAGTTGCTTAACCTCTCTTTTCTTTTTCGAAGAGAGTAGGGATAGAAGGATATGACTATGACAGGACTAGTAGTTAGCTAACCGCTTTCGTTACGCCCCGTGAGGATGGGATTGGTGGGAGGGAGGACTCAGACTACGAACAGAAATCCATAAATCGATTGAAAGATCAATCTATGAAAACCGTCCGCACCGGGAATTGAACCCGAGACATCCGTAACCGTAGCCAGCGACGCTACCAACTGCGCCACGGACGCCGACAAGCATCACAATATATATCTGTTTTTATTATTTTAAAATAAGTTCGGCTTGTTTCAAATTTTATTAAATGTAACGTGCTGTCATAGTTGTCTTCAAAAAAAAAAATTTTTATGAATTATTCTGCACCACTTGAAAAAGAAGCGTTATATAATATATCATCGTTCCCAATGCAAATATATTTAATATTAATTAAGTGTTTTTTATTATCGTTTTAATTCGATGAAGTTGTTTTTTAAACTGTTTTTATGATCTCCCGAAACTTTTTGATTTCGTAGATATACAATTTTTCAATGAACACGACGATAGAGGCAGTGAAAGTATTTAAGAAGTTTTAAAAGACTAAATATAGCACTTTTCAACATTTTGTTAATCGAAAATGTAAATTACAAGTTTCATTATAATATAGTATGTAACGTTTGAACTTGATACAAAATAGTCCCTTTTTAAGAAATATGTATGCTTCTTTTATATTTTATTTAAACCAAATTACGAAAAACAAAAACCGATGAATACATTTTTATTTATTTGCTATTTAACTGTCAGATATTTTATGAAAAGAAATAATAGTACCTAAAAAAACTGCCCAGAAGTACTCCAGATTTTTTTTTTATACTTGTATTCTTTTCAATGTTAGTTGTATATGAACTACCCCTTAGATGTGGCATCTTTTATAACACCCATTACAGGTAGTAATTACACCCATGTGAGACCTAGGCAGGTGGAATAAAGGGTTGCACGGTTACTTAAATAAAACCACACACATGCGAAACATTTTATAGAGTTTTCTACTAACACTAACTTGTATACGAGATAATTGTATGGTCTTATAATGTTTATGAATCAGGGTTTCTCAAAAGTCTTCCAATTGTTAAAATACAGGCTTCTGGAATATCAAATATAATTGATTTTTAAGCAAAGAAAATTAGAATATTCCGTTCTCGTATTTTGCGGGCTTTTTGTCTTATAAAACCCACAAGTTTTACTGGAAAACTTTAATGTAAGTTTTTATTATTGTTCGTTTTTTATATTATATTGAACTATATTATCTGTAATAAATATAATCAAGACAACAATCTTCTTAATGACGAAACAAACATTAATTCTTCACCGTTACTTGAACCATTACAATAAGATCATATAATTAAACATAATTAACACAATTTCAATGTATTTATTTTAATAATTAATTAATAACACCACGTAAGCTTCTTTTCCAAAAACACAAGTATACCTTGAATAATTTAATTGTTAATACATATTATGATATTTCAATACGTGAGATGACATAATATTATATACTTCTTCTAAACAGTATATATATAGCTAAGCTAAAATAAGTTTATGTATAGTTCTGAGCTTAACGCCAAAAGCCTTAATAGCTATCAACTACCTTAAATAAATTTTGTAGAACTAATTACTTCGATATTTTATCTATAATTGAGTTCTACCACGTAAATGCCAATTCAATCAATATTAATATTATTATCTGTTATAATAGTTGTAACGATTTTAAGATATCACTTTTATATCATATCTTCTCCTACTGAGGTAGCAAATGGGCTTCTTATTGATTAATCAATTTCGTTTGTAAGGATGTTCAGCAAGGTAAGTTGAAAAATTGTTATACAGAATGCTGCCATTCCAAAATATTTTATTTTTTAAATAAAAAAAAGTTTTTATGGTTAAATATTCAAACTTAAAATCAATAGAAAATGATACATATATGTACTTGTAACCAGTGTTTGTATATAAATAAAGTAAAAATTAAATCTATTCTTCATATACATAGTTATTTAACCCTTGATATGTCTTGGAGCAGTTTTTATCAACATTATTGAAGACATCGCTTACTTTACTACAATAAAAAGAATTCAACGCCAAGTATGAACTAAATTTCAAATATACACTGGTATTGATTGAAATTTTCTTTGAAGTAAAGGCAAATTCATATTAAACTGAGACTATTGCAGAGCTGGCAATCACTCGCGCACATAAATGAACACACCTGTTTCACATGGATTGACAGAGATCACTGATCGAATAATTACAACATTGGGTAATGTCATAACCCACTATGGTATCAATAGCGCCCTTAATGCTAGAAATATAAAAATGCCCCTCAGACTTCTAGAGCATCACTACTAAGTTACGATACCGGCTGAACGGATTACCAGTGAAAAATAATTATCAAACTTTTTCCTTGTTAAAAAAATACTCTAATATGTAGAGCAATTTCATTATTTCCTTATCGACGGTGGTTTGGCCAATTGATTTAACACTCTAAAAATACGAAAATGAGTTAATGATTGGATCTCATTTTAAAGACGATAAGGCAGGTGTCGGCTAAATGATGTAAATTATAAAAAAAAAATTTACCACTTTTTGGAAGGAAAACATCATTTTACACTGGTTTTAGGTTTAAAATTCTGACCAGGTCACTTGATGTAAGCCACTATTATATCAACCATCCCTACGTATAATCTCGGAACTTGCAAACATAAAAATTTACAGGAATGCATTTAAAAATCTTCATAACGCAACTCACCGTATAATGTTTTCGATAAAAACGGTTTTTATTTCAATTTTGAGGGTTACATAAATTGGCCAAAACACCGTCGATATTAAAAGTCACAATGGTGTAAAGAAATGAATAATTAATATAACATTGAACACCAGATTCCCATTAAATTACTTACTATTAAACTTTATGAATTAAAACAACTTTTCGTGTATGTCAAATATACCAGTAAATTGAACGGTGACCAGGTGGTCAGGAAAAAACAATCACATTGTGAGCACACAACCAACATCCACCGTGATTATACACCGGGGAAGAGCGACCGTTATTATTGGACACGGTGTGCTTATTACGAGCATATATTATACAAGCTGGTGCTAAAATAATTATTATCTTTGTAGAAATTAAATCACAATACAGCTTTGTTTGAATAGTGATGTTGTAATTGTATAAAATAATTAATATTTCATTTATGGAAAATATCAAACCTTTTTGTGCCAGCTTTATCAATTAACAAATTCACATTTTTCCACCCTCGTTATTCGATCGTTAAATAACTAGATATATGTCGATTAGCCTACTACTTAACTGCGTCATTATATCCTTATTTTCCCTAAAAAGAGAGTTTAGCCTACTGACTTACAAACAGTTCTCGATAAATATGTCGGGAAAGGTTAACGATTCATAATGTGTGAAATTAACTATTTTAAAATAAAATTTTGCTACATTAACAAAAAAGTTGATCTTTATGAATAACGAATATTCTTGTCAATTGATTTTTTAATATTAAGGGTTCTGTCTACGTCTTTTGTGAACAAAATGGATTCCATATAGAGTTTGTAGAAATAAATCGTTAAAAAACTTTTGTAAGTCTGTCTATTAGCTACTGTTTTCAGAAAGGGTAAGAAAATAAGAAGGTTTTTCAGAATCTTATAAGGGCGTAGGTGGGAGCTTTGAAAATACCAACGACACGCATGCGTTTTAGAACCAAATGCATATTTATATTGGTTAAGTTAAGTAGACTGCATAACGAACTAAACGAAAGTCTAATCGCATTAACCACTCCGCTACAGAACTAGATACATATTTTTTGAAAAGCACTTCCACTTCAAACTTAAAGCATATTGCCTCAGGTATCTCAACTGAAGTTTTTCTTTGAAAAATGCGTGTTAATCAGTTGCTCATCCTATGTTTTCTCAAAAAGAGTAGAGATATGACGATAAGGCCAGGAGAGGCCTTGTGATTAGCTAGTCGCTCTTGCTACGTCCCTTTACTAGGACCGGATGAGTGGGAGGAAGTTTTAGACATTACATACATCCTTGCCTATGAACAGAAATCTATAAATCCATTGAAGAATTGATTTATAAAACTGTCCGTACCAGGATTTGAACTCGTCAGATCCGTAATTGAAGCCAACGACGTTGACCACTGTACCATGGTACCGACTATAATAAAATTAGTAACCAAAGTAAATAATCATAACTGAGTTATTATAAAATCATAAGAAAGAAGATTTTTATAATTCTTAATGTTTAATCAAATCAAATTTTTTCTTTGCAAAATATTTATCTACTTTTCCATCGCAAGTTTATGATTTTTTACACGTGTTTTAATAAATAAATAAGTAAATGTAAATGTTTATATGCGTAAGCCTCAACATAAATAAAAAAAGCTTTGCTTCATAAAACTGTGTACTTTTACGACCAAATAGCAAAAACTAAAGCTCTTTGCTAATGGAGCTTATAATAATACATTCAAGTATGAAAGTTTATTTCTGTTTTTTCATCGTGCATGTATTTGAGGTTAAGCTTAATTTTTGCCATCAAAAACCACAGAACGTGCGCAAGTGGTAGTGTTTAAATAATATTTAATTTAATAGCTAAGTGTGGTTAAGGTAAACACGCGTTTTGGGGCATAAAATTTGTTCGAAAACTTTTAATTGTGGGATTTCTATTTTAGAGCGAGGCCTTTCGGTAAGCTTTCGCATTGACAAAAAAATGATACAACTTTGAATACGAAATCGAATATTTAGTATTGTTATGTTAAAAATTACCGTAAATCCACTGTGTTGTATAACAGTTGTTTTTTTGCCGAGTTTGTATGTTTATAAATACACCCGTTGAAATAGTAAAAAAAATACTGTAAAATTTATTAAATAAATTATTATTACATTAAAACCAAGTGAATTTATACGGTAATGTTTTTCATAGTAAAAAAAATCTGTCGACCGAATAAAGTTTCAAGCTTGTAACTAACTATTGGAGAACTAAAAGCATAGTAATCTGTTTTTTTTCTCCGTCACTTCAAAATCACAAGAACCAAAATTCAATTTTAAATAATTTTCATTTTTTAAATAATATTATATACGTAATGGATTTTTAAATAATATTAAACGTGTGTTCAGGAAACGTTATGTATACAATTAATTTTCTTTTTGTATTAAATTTACATTTCATTATTCTTCCGAATGGTCATTGTTTAAATTTATTAAAATATATTTATATTTGGCAGATCCGTTTCATAAAACTTCAATTAAATAATTTATCTGTTGCTCTTAATGGCTTTAGATTATGGAGATGCGAACATTACAGGTTTGCTATATATTTTTACCAATAACAATTGAACAAACAAATATACAAACAAAATGGCTTTCCATTTCTACATAGATTTGTTTTTCGTATCCAAGTGAACCGGTTGAGCGTTAGATAATTCAAATCCTTGAATTGATATTTATGCACGCATATATACTTTCAATCGGTTTATGAATACCTACCCAAAGGCATGGTTTCTTAGATATTTTTATGTCTTGATATTGATTTACCGCTGTTCTCTTAAAACGTATTTAGTATTAGTGACTCATTGGAAGTCTTCATGCTGTATATTTGAAACGGGCATGTCTTGAAGAATAATATGCACCCAGTCCTATTTTTATGTGATTAAATTTTTATGCGACATTTTTGGATGGAACCGTTCATGGCAATTTTATCACAAGAAAGCCGATCTTTTACAAAATTGAGCGAATTTTTGAATCTTTATAACCGTGTTAAAAATCAAAAACTATTACAAATTTAATCACCGTAGAGCAGTTTATTTATTCACTTCCCCAAAACAGGTGTTGCTGGCGACGTATCGTAATCAAATGATGTAACTCCCCGGTGGAACCAACTAAAAACGCGGTCAAACTACACTCTTATTTTGCATTTGTCTCTATATATTTCAACAAAAAAATTTCACCCTTTTTCGTTTCACTTTAAGGAAATTAAATATTTATATTACATTTAAGTCTTTTTACGCGAATTTAAGTTATACATAAAATCTTGATACTTTTTTTTTGAAATAAATATATCAAATTATATATAAATAACCAATGTATCTCGTAAAAAAAGAATCGGGTGTTCACTTTTCACTATACAAATGAAATGAAGATTAGGTAGTAATTAAAACTCATAAAGGATACAAAACTGAAAGTTCGCGTATTGGCACAAACAAATTATTCAAAATACATTCTCGTTTATCATACAGCTCGTTCCGTCGTTGCCAATTTATAACCGGATAATGTGTCAGTGGAGTAAATATTAATTGTGACCTACAGCCTTAAAGTTAAGGGAAGCCTACCGAAAATACTCGTATGGTAATTTATGTAAAAATTAATGAAGTCTTCACGTTTCTACTTCGTATATTACCTTAAGGCATTTCGTTTATTTAGCGCAGAAGTAACCAACTTTATTTGAAAGTTAGTCATATAGAATACTTGTTTGGCGGGAAAAATCACAAATTTACCAAAGTTAACAAAAATTTTGAAATCGACGATTCTTGGGAATTGTGAACATACATTACTGGAGAAACAGAGATTGCATTAGTTCATCCACTTTTTAAATTATGTTTATCATTAATTATTATAATATTACTATCTATGCTTCGATGTACAATTTTGCTTAAATTGTTGTACTATTTGAACACTACACAAATCATGTTATCAAATAAATCTATAGACATACAAGAGTACAATTTTATTCACTTTTTACTATCCAAGTGATTGTGAAAAACAAAATTTGTTGAGATACATAGTCGATATAAAACTATTCTTTTATTTTTTTAAGCCGTGTTTATTAAAATAAATGATAAAAAGGATTGTCATATTTCATGCAGTGGTCAATCGCGGTGAACTAACATTCACACTCCCACACGTCCTGTTTGTCTGCGCTCATGCATCGTTTGCAAACGTAGTATTGTGATTTTCGTTACAGTCAGACGGACAGATAAATTAAGACATATCTAGTATGGAGATATAGAAGTACATAACCCACGTACAAACAATATTGTATATAGCCCACATAAAACGTGTATTAAATTGTATGCATTGTGATTATCGATTTTTTAAAAATAACTTTTGCTTTTATTCATTCGATATATTATATGTAGCATATACAAATATAGTGTATTAACACGTTTTGTGTGAGTTGTACACAGTAATTTTTGGTTTGGGTTACCACCTTTTGCCTTTACACAGTCGATATACAATATTATATTGTTGTTAAACTAATTAGCTACTAGATTGCAAACTCGGATACAAGTGAATTCAATGTTTGCTAGAATGAGTATAGTTGTAAATTAATTTGACTTATGATAGTGGTAGAGATGTCACTGGAAAATATTTTTTAAAAAGTCATTCATTAGACCGTTTGTGACATTTTGTATGTGAGATAAAAAAAGCGGCTTTTCAATAACATTTATCTTTTATATTGTCTACGCGGGCCACGTGTAAGCACTCACTTTAATGTATACATTAGAATGGAGGTTAAATTTGTTCAAATACTGAAGCAATCAAAAAGTTTTGTTCTCGTATAACTGTGTGCTTTAGTCACTGATAATAATTTATTTACCACCACTCAACCTTGTACCCACAACCACCCGAAAGGTTTCACATAATATTTAGATAAGGCGTGTCCGCAGCGTATTATAAAATAATTTATCAGCACGTGTCGAGTGAACTTACATATACGCACTGGAATGCTTTGTATAAACATATAAATCATATTCTCGGCTTGTTGAAATGAATATGTTTGAAATAAATGAAACTGTATTAATTATTTATAATTAAGTCATAAATACTAAATCCATTCAATAGTATACTGTACTAAATTCAATTTAATGTAGTTGTCAAATTTTAATTGTTGAGATTTTGTACATTTCCATGTATTTTGTCACTAACGATCCGGGTTTCGCCTTTCAATATATACAATATATACAGAAAGAATAAATATATACAAAACATATTTATCCTTTCTTCGAATTGCAATTTAAAACCCACAATGTTATTATAAGTGTAAAATCACTGGTGATTCTAGCATTGATTAGTTACGGGCAATTCGCTACTTTGTTAATGCGTTTGTTTTCTCAACAAAGATTAAGGCTATTCTCGGAATTTTTAACTCAGGTATCAGTGTGAGTCCTAGACTTTTAATATTTTATCCTATAAATAATATTTGGTCGTATTTGTATCTTGTATATAAATGTTAGACACTGATTACTGTCTGTCAATTCGAGTTTATTCGTGTTCTCGATTGCCTGAAGATACTGAAAGGTGAAACCCGGGTCGTTAGTGACAAAATACGTGGAAATGTACAAAATCTCAACAATTCAACTATGAAAAATCAGAAAACTAATGACCTAATAAAATTTATGTCATATCGCATAAAATTAAAACTGATGGTTTTTCAGTTTCACTTGTTGTTAAATTAAATATGACAACTGTATCTTTTATTTCTCAGACTTAATGAATCTGTATTAAAAAAAAATTAAGAGTGAGTTTGAACTCAGTACTTCGCAACCTTTTCTTCACCGCGGCACACCAAAGTTTTTTCAATGTATCCGCGACACACCATAAGTAAAAAAGGTTGTACACAGAAACTTTAATAACTTGTGTTTTTCAAAAAGGTTAAAATATCAAATTATTTAGGTTTACGTGAATTATGAAGTATAATTAATGACTATTTTGACTTCACACCATGCTCAGAATTATTTTTAAACTGATTTTCGTTTATATATGTTTATAACAGTGGCTCAGAAAATGGTGACATGCGAATTGTATCATTCATTTAAAAAAAATGAAATAATAATATGCATGAGCAATGTGCCGCGGTACACCTGAAATCTCCGCATGACACACTTGTTAGCCGTGGCACAGTGGTTGCGGAGAACTGATTTAACTAATGACCTGTTATATAATTTAAGGGGTTAAACTGTTGCATAAAAACATGGAGGATCATAAATTATTTTATCAAGAAATTTTGGAAATTAATAGAGCCCAGTTAAATTCCTTGCCGATTTTGAATGAGCAGCTGAACCTTCCTAATTCTCCGCTATTATATCCGATACGTTGAAACACCTAACAGATGTCACTAAATGTAGAATGATTGTATATATTTACCCATTCGTCGAATTACATCCCGTCAAAACCCACAATACTATTATAATTGTAAAATCACTGGTATTTCTAAAAGAAGTTGAAAAGCGGCAATTCGCCACTCTGTTAATATGGTGTTTACAAAATAAGGATTAAGGAGATTCCCGAAATTTTAACTCAGGTATCAGTGTGGCTCTCAGACGTATAATATCTTACCTCGTAAATAATATTTGTCGCATTTGTATCTTCCATATAAACGTTAGACACTGTTTACTGTCTCTCAGTTCGAGTCCATTCGTGTGCTCGAATGCCTGAAGATGCCGAAAGGCGAAACCCGGGTCGTTAGTGACAAAATACATGGAAGTGTACAAAATCTCAATAATCCAAATTTGGCCTGTTATATGTCAGAGATATGAAGGAATCACTGCTGGATATTCATTTATTTTTATTCACGTAATGACAGAATTTAAAAATGAATAAATTTTTGGCTGGCAGTTGTAAATATAATATTAATCAAAAACATTATTTAACCAGAAATAATTTTATTTAAGTTTTATAAGGCATCTAGGCATTTCATTTTAAAACCTTCATTATTTTTCTTATACTGCAAAATATTGCATGAATACATGTGTATAATAAATAAATGTCGAGTAAAAATTGTCGTAGCATCGGATAAAACTGGCATTTTCCAAAATAAAAACGAGGCAATATGACGTGGCGTTCGCGCACGTCATTTGGGAATTAAATTCGGTCATAAATAAAGCAGAAGTCGCTGGTTCAGGGAAGTGAGATGGAAAAAAATGCACAATAAGCAGACCAAAAGTGGCAACATAAATCCAAATTTGGCTCGCGAAATTATCGCAGCCGGTCCATCTTCCGGAGCTTGTTGTGTCCGGAATCTGAAATGTTTGTATTCGAACAATTTTTCACTTGGTCAATAAATTTTAATTCTTTTTTCATTCTTGTGTATTTTTTCCAGCAGTATTCATTATATAACATAATGCCTGTCCTGTAGCCAAGTGATCAAAGATCCCAATCTTTCCTCCATTTGGTTGCGGGGTCTTAGGTTTGAATACCAGAATGTGAACTTAATCGCACTGATATTACAGTTATTGAATGAATACATTGGTATCTAAGTGCATACATATGTGTGATGTTTTATGCCTCGCTACCAAGCCCTTATCAGATAGTGGAATTGGACCGTGCTAGCTACTGGCTTTTTTCCCTTACAGCATGAGAGAGATTAAACGACCGACTCAATACCAGATATCTTTAACACAAGCTTAATCCATATGCTCTGCCTATGCAATGCTTATAGAGTATATCATTAAATTTCCTTGCATTTATTGGATATTAAGTCACATTTAAGTCTCCTTCTCATTGATAACATAATCGGCGCTGGAAATCAATACTGTTTGCCGTGATTAAACAGCATTGAAAGCACTTTGTTACTTTTATGAATAGTTTTAACTTGGTACCTACAATTTTGACAACGAAAGTTTTTAAAGTGAATGTTCAACTGTTTTCAGAGAAGTTGTTTTTAGTTATGCAAGGTATTAAAGTTGTTGGCTTATGTCCTATTTTGAATCAATTGTTGAACAGTAAAAGATGTAAAACTTGTCAAATAATTTAATTGATGATTTAATTGTTTTTTTAAACGAATTGTATGAATCAAAATATAGGAATGCCATTCTGTGCTGTTGGTTGGCCGGGAACCCAGACCACTGTGCCAGGAAATAAATCAACCTCGGCAAAAATACACTACCTACTCCCTCGTCACCACCCCCTGTACATTCGGAGATGAATGAATGTAGCTGTTTTCAAAGAGCCTAGATTTGAAAAATTACGTCGCCAACTTTATCAAAGGTGTGTAATTCTTTAACGCGCGTAAATCTTACTGACAGATGGTTTCCACAAAAATATTTGGAATTTTAGGGCGAAAGATTTCCATTCCAGTCTGCGGAAAAAACCCTTAATTTATGTTAAACTTTTAAGTACGTAAACACGTTAGTGAGTACAGAAAACCCCTTAAAGTAATAAATAGAACAGAATATGGTAAGCATTTGAAGACGTTTTATTTACCAATTTAATGTGTAATTAAAATTTTCTTTAATTAAGTACTTTTTTATTAAGTTATAATAAATGTTTTTGGTTTTGCTATATTGCTTAAAATAACGATGTTATTTTGGCCAATTGTTGTATAAATACGAAAATAAGTTAATGATTAAATCTCATTTTAAAGACGACAAAGTAGGACTAATGCAGTAAAATGACGTGTACTAGAAAAATAAATTAACCAATTTTTTGGAAGGGAAACGTCATTTTAGATTGCTTTTCGGATTACAAATTCTGAGCCTCCCCCTTGATGTAAACCACTATTATATCAATACCTTCTACATTTAATCCGTTATCTGCAAACATGCGAATTTACAGAAGTGCGTTTCAAAGATTCATACCGCAACTTATCATATAATGTTTTCGATAAAGACGGTTTTACTCTCTCCTGAACAATTTAGATTTCGAGGGTTACATCAATTGGCCAATACACCGTCGATATGCTATAACATAACATTCAATATCCCAATTTCTTAAATGTAATTAAAGTCAATTTTTATTTCTGCCTGTCAGTTTCTATGCTGGTTTTTCAGACTGCTAGAGACAGAGAATTTTGGGAGCAGTCTGTGGTAATTAAACGATGAAAATTGGCACATATGGATGTAAATGCCAATTGTTGTATATACTGTTATTATTGATTTACACGCAGATCGGGCAGAAACTCAATCCGAACCGTCGATTTCAGGTTGGTTTTTTCAATTTTTTATAGTGAAAAAAAACAGCAATATTTTACAATACAATTAAAATTAATAAAATAATAGGACACGCCAAATATCAGTTTAACAAAAGCGTTGTTGGTCAATTCACTAAAGCACATCTAAATAGCATAATCAGCAGTTTTAGGTTTTTTAACAGTTGTTTAATTTAGTTGTATTATATAATTAATGCGCTTGAATAAATATATAAATAAAAGACGAAGAAATTTCGTTAAAAGAAAAAAGTGAATTTTTGTTCAATAAACAATGTTGTTTTTATAGACGGGTGTAAATTTTCCGAAACAAATAGAATCGGGGCGTTGTTTTGTATTTTCAAAAATTTCACTTTTCCCCGTAATAATCTTATTTATTCAACATCATGAAACATATACATTTTATAAACCGTTCAATAGATGCGGTAGGTAGGGTATGTGCCAAAAGTAGGTAACGTATTTGTATCCGAGAGGAATATCTTCGGAGCTTTTGATCCTGAAAAGCAGATTATCCTCTTGTGACACTTTATAGTGAATATCAAATTGAAATAGAAAGACCTTTTTACGTTACATATACTCCAAGTGAAATTTTATTTCATCCCATATAGAGACATTTTGTTTTGTATTATTTAAATTTACCACCCAACCGCTGGCTTCATTGTTGATGCTTTGCGGTGGGGTAAAAAGACGCGAATTTGTGAAAATTTTCGCATGTTGCTATGAATATATCATTTCATTTTTAAGGTTTAATTCTCGTTTTCTTTAATACAATATTAACAATTCAAAACGTAAAACACATCTTGAATAATTTACAATATCCTAATCTTTTGCGTAAATGTTAAAAGATTGAAAAAGAAACGCATGTATAGTATTTAAAATAAGCTTTTATGCAATCATTGAGTTTATTTTTTTTAACATGTCCGCTCCCAATCTGGAGCATTTCGTTGCTTCCACAGCAAAACCACTTATCACAAAAAAATGTGAAATTAAACTTTAATACTATTGTATGAATAACAATATTTTAGATCGCCTGGCAAAAACATGTAAATGTCGGACCAATAAGAAGGCTTTAATTTGAATATTTCAAAATAATTATTAGTTTTTCTTTTTTCATTATGTTTTATTTCAGGAATTATAGTATTCTTAAAGTGATGGTAATATAAATAGTGACTTTTCTTCCCTTATTTCAAGAAAACTTGCAATTAAAATGTATAAAGAAATATGTTGTTTTGCTTCTCCTGAACAATGGCTAATATTCTGTGGTGGTGATTTTACCGTGGAAGCGACGAAATGGACTCGAAACGGAGGTACGAGAACTTCTTGTTACTCAGCTTTTCAACCTGTATTTTTCAAATTGATTAGGGATGGAAGAATAGAGGTATGACAGGACTAGTGATCTAATCGCTACTCTACGCTCAGGTTTTAGGATCGGATAAGTAGGAGCGAATTTCAGACACCAAAAAAACCAATGCCTACGAAGAAGTATTCATTAATCGATTGAAGAATTAATATATGAAGCTATCCGTACTGAGATTTGAGCCAGAGATATCCGTAACCGAAGTATGCAATGTTGACCACTGCATCACGGTCCTGACTCATATAAATAAATTGATTTAATCAATAGACTTTTCTATTTTTCAATTAACATATTAAGTATTTCAATCCAAGGGTATATTTGTTGTTGTTGTGTTTTAACCTCTCCTACCGCGGCTACAGTTTGAAAATGCGTTGCGATTATAATTAGTGGCATCAATTTAGCCTCTACTAGCTACTTTGAAAGTAAAGTTAATGAACGCTTTTTGACATTGTTGTAACACTCGTATTTATTTGATCTACTTTTAATTTCATAAGAAAATATTATAATAACAATATTCCATAACAATAACCCACTTTAAGAGTTGTAGAAGGGCCTGCAATTTATATATGTCACTTTTAGTATCTAATATTAAAATCTTCGTGCAGCGCTTCTGTATTTACGCAAAAATATAACAATTATAAATATATTAAAAAGTTACCCAATTTCATGTAAACGCATCAGCATAAAAAATAACATATATTATTCTCATCTGAAACCTCGTAACAAAAACAATAAACATATTTCATTTTAAAAAATCTGATAAAAACGGATACGCTCCTTTGTTCTATTTTCAAAAAATAACAAGCCACCAAATTATCATACGCGATAATGCATGCTAAAAAACAAACACTTTTTGATTTACGACGGGTACCGTAAATTGAATATCGTAGTTTCCAGCTACTGTTTTGTATGCAGATAAAAACGATTATTGTGATAACATCTCAAACGCTTTATCATCACGCTATATATGTAGAAAATACAGCCAGTTAACGCTTTAAAGCTTCAGCGTTTTAACCCTCGAAATAATGTTTTAAGTGAAACGGGAAAAGATAGTTCAATTCAATTTAGAGTATTCATTTTAAATATGATAAAGCCTGATTTTATTTATTCGAAAGGTCGCCATTTAGATTTATTCACAATGATAAAAAGGCTATTTAACGCGTGATAGAAAGTTGTTTGTACTATTGAAGTATGAAAAACAAATACAAAAAGCGCTATATAAACCCTTTTATTAATAAAAGTATTGATAAATTATTATTATTTTACTAACTCATGAAGTTATACTTAATAAGAGTCGTTGTAAGACAAATTCTGAAGTTCTCCATAAACTAAAAAAAAATATTATAATATTACAAAACATGTGTATTGATTTATTTATCTTTTTATATGTAACGGTAATCACGCGTATTTACACTCTCACACTTTCTCTCTGTCTGTCTGCGCATCGAGCCAATTTTAACTAGCTACACTTTTATCTGGTTACTTATATTATAATAGATATGCTAGTAAAATAAAAATTGTCAGGTCCGTGGTGCAGTGGTTAACGCCGTTGGCCTCGGTTACGGATCTCTCGGTTTAAAATCCCAGTACGGAAAGTTTGATTGAAAAAATTGATTTTTCAATCGATTTATAGATTTCTGTTCGTAGAGATGGATGTTTGCGATGTCTAGAATTACCTTCCATCCTATCCTAAAAAACGAGGAGTAGCGATAGCGGTTAGATAACCACTAATCCTGTACTAAAATTTGTCACTACTATCTTTGAAAAAGAGTGGTTGAGCAACTGAGTAACATACAGTTCTATATGCTCCACATTGGGAGCGGACAGAGTATATAAAAATATAATTCAAAGCACCTTTGAATTCTTATTTTTTTCAACCACGCTTTCCAGCAACGTTTAGCGTATTGAATCCATATGAAAGTTTATTTACTTCCTAACAGCTGTCATTTAAACGAAACTGTTATTAAGAAGCTCAATCTCTCTCTATAGAGAGGTTAAAAATATATAAATGGGGCTAGAAAAAAACTGATTAAAAGCTTCTCTATAAAACTCATTATTTACCGATCACTTTTATGATGTAAATATTATCAACTGTCAATTTTTGGTGGAAAAACATTATCTTTATAATAACAAATAACAATTTTTACAAATATTTTTTGAAAACATTGATCAAACTCTTTCAATTTGTAGTATAAAAGCTTAAAAGATTCATTTGATTTCATATGAAGCTTTTAAGCGGAAATGGTTTAATAACAGCTTGTTATAGCTAGAATTTTTTTTATACAATAGAAATATGACGTTTACGAATTGAAGGAAATAAGGAAACTCATGTTAAGGAAATACACTGATTTTATTGATGTTTATTAGAGATCTGCAGCGGCCGAAAATTCATAAAATTACCTGGTCCGAGCCCGACAGCCTGGCATAGCCACGAGTCTCAATATCAGAATTGTTACCGAAAAAGGCCAGATTTTTTTCAATATAGAAATTCATTTAAACTTTTGAAAAAAGATGTGTTATTGTTTTCATATTTTCAACGATATTTAGTACACATATTAAATAAGTCATTTAAGTTATGAAAAATATTGCCTTATGGCATGAGCCGAGCACAGTCCAAAATATTTTCTGAAAATTAAATTTCTTACCCAGGCCCGTCCTGAGCCTGAATCTGAATTGTCTTTACCTGTCCAAACGTGACTCACGAGCTGGGCTAGGTAATGTCCGGCGCAGACATCCAATGTTGATATTATAATATTTTTAGTTTAAATACATTTTCGCGTAAAAATTTTAAAGCTGATTTCATCGACTTTTAATTCCATCATTGTATTCTCACTATTTGAAGAATAACGAAAATATCCAGTGGAAAAAAATAAACGGAATCTACTTATATAAACTTGCACTTATGCTATTTTTAATTTTATTAACGATTTAAATACAAAATTTAAACTTCATCGAGCACTCAAAATAAAAAAGTATTATTTGACGATATACTGCAGAAAATTATACAAAAGAAACATGTTGCAATAATTAATAAAGGGCTTGATGAAATATCTCTGGCATTGTAATCGTTATGATATTTTTTCACTAATGCCTACAAGTTTAACATACAAAGAGCGCCTTCCAAAAATGTTTTATTATTTTCTTCGCCTGCTCCAATTCCGAGCGACAGACCTAAGGGTCGCCACACTCAGATGGGTATTATTCCAAGACAGGGGTGAATCATTGATAAAAATAATATGACATTGTGTCAAGTAAAAGTGAAGGGATTGACCAAGTATTTTCTTGAATGTTTTATTTTTATTTTTCTCCCACCAAGTCTGCGCCCAACATTATGCATATGGAATCCGAATCGCTGAACAATATAATATTATTTTAGTCGTATATTATTTTACTTGTTGTTAGTAAACAGTTAATTTTTCTTTTCTTAGAAGAAGTAAATATTAAACAATTCACTGAGTAAATGTTTTTACCTAATATCTTTATGTATGCCCGTTTTCTAAATATTAGTGCGATATGTAAGTATACTAAGCTCATAGAAACCCATAATTTTGGATACCGATTCATAAAGTAGATGTAGAGTCAATAGATAACTTTATTCATTCAAGAATATAGACCTTGATTGTGGAACAATATTGGTACGACAGTGTAAGATTTGCGATAGATGAGAAGCCTGTGGTTTTTTAGGTCTTTAATTGTGGTATTTTGACTCCATTTCATTGTTTTCATTCATTTAGACATGTTTCTACGCTTGTCTATATATGTCTTGATTTGACTTAAAGGTAAATGAAGGCAGCTTTCTAAAATAAAAAGGTTTCCTACTACTACTTAATGACATTAATAGCTTGGCTACGACTGTCGGAATGCAATACCTTTAATGAAATAATAATCGTGTAGATTATTTGCTGAATTAAGATGTTTAGTTTTAATAGATACAAAACATTTATTTCAGTAGATTCATTTTATTTTAAGTAAGTGACACGTTTCAACTAAATTCGTGTTAGACTTTGATTATTAAATTGTCAACTTTCGTCAGACGAGTTTTTATCAAATTTAATGAAACCAATATTCTAAATTTTTTTATTCGAAAGACGTGACTTTCTTTGAATAATAAATTTGCTCGAATATTCATTATTTTCCATAGAAATAATATGTCATATTAGTATTTGCTCCAATATGCCGTTTTTAAGTAAGAGAGTAGAGAACCCACAGACAAACCATCTCTTTTTTGATAGATTTAACCGTACATTGTTTATTCCTGCTGTTTCTAATACTATTTTCCATATATATCTTTATAAATAGTCTTAATATTTTATATTAATACTGTTACCTTAAAAATGTTTGACTTGCTTTTGTTAATACAGAAAATTGTCTATAGCTGAGCGAAATAGTATTGTGATTTAAATGAAATCGATGGAATTAGTGTTGTTATATTTGTAATAATTTCATACGATTGTTTCTTTTAGTCTACAAATAAGTCTATTTGGTTACCCTGAATATGCTTATTAAAGAAGTAAAACGTTTGTCACTTTTTACGAGTAAAAATAAGTGTTATTGTTTTCTCAAACCTTAAACTCACAAATAAATCATTCTTAGTTGTATCTAATAAATAGCTGTATTAAGTTGTACATTAAGCATTATATTAATTTATATTTTTAGCGCGTTTTGCGAAATAATGACAGTATTTTTACCATTAAAATGAAAATCTATAAGCAGACTTGTATTGAGATTTTTGAAATCAAACACAAATTGTGTTTTCTATTTTAAATATAATGCCTCTCCACCAAGAATTGTCAATTAACACATTAGGATTGATGCATTTAGATATTTGGAAGCATTTTATCCACACGTTTTTTTATTAATGTTTTTGAAAAAGTAATAACAATACAATGAAGTGCATTTGTTAGGTTAGTGTTCATTATAGGCTATTGGAAAAATTCACCTGAGGGATTTTTCAGTATTCATTGTATACCTATGAAGCCGTGGACGATAGGAAATATTTGTAAGAAATTAAAAACATCGAGAGTTATTAAGAATTTTTTTTTGTTTTATTTGGTTATTAAAAGTTTATTTCCACGGATGTAGTCGTTTAAATACTTATCGAAACCAACACAGATTTGTGTTATAATTACGATTCGACTGGAATTTAAATAATTTATCAAAAAAACCTTGATAGAATCGTGTGGTGTATGTGATGTATGGAAGATCATTATAAAATTTTAATTTTTAAAAAATTTGTTTAACTTTAAAGTAATTAGTCAGTGATAGTCAAGAAGCCATGTTGTCAATAACATACAAGTAGTTAAAAAGTTCGCAGTAAAAATTTGTGAACTAAGGTATCAGCGAACAAAATTTTCAGTAAAAAAAATATACGATATAAAGTTAAAAGTTGTCTTGTAAAAACTCAGGACTGATATATTTATAAGTAGGCAGAGACATCCATCCCTGTTTGCCGAGGGGTAGGCAAAACATTGGGACGGGGGCCCGCTGAAGAATATGGGGGAGGATTCTCTTGTCTGCGGAATAATCCTGGCCTATCGCGCCTGCTTCTCATTCTCCTCTAAGTCCGTTGTCAAGCTTACAAATGATAAACTAAACCCACCTGCACCTTACTCTCAATTTTATCTCTGTATAACCTTTATTTTGTGTCCCCAGCAATGTGTCAACTTGGAAAATAAAATATTCTATTTATTTTCATCACGTAGGTAATGCTCAGTTTTAATCACGCTTACCGTGTCAGTTTATTGCCTCTTTTAAGGCTTCACCGACGATAAAGTGATGCCTCGATAATTTAGCTCGGAATAATTTTGGAGAAGTAACGAAAATTTGCCTTACTAATGAGCTATGTTACAAAAGATCTTCTGTATGTATACGCCTTGAGAAACAAAAGATGTCATTGAGAAGTACTTAACAGGATTTAATTAAAGTTAAAGACTTGAGAATATAGACAACAACTCCAACATTATTTAACAGGAAAGAAAATGTTCTTAGTTCCTCAAACTTTGTAATCTAATAAAAATAAATTCATTGTAGTTATTCTTCACATGTGTAACTTCCAAAACTGGATTAAATTGTCTTATGAATTAATTACCTCCTATTGTAAGTATGCATATGAATGAGTATCACAGTCATAATGGTGTATCTTTGCTTGGCAATAAGAAAGTTTAAGTTCAATCAAATCTTCAACTTTAAATATATTTTAAGATTAAAGGCATGTGACGTCTTTCCTCGTTGAGTTGATCTCGAGTAGCATGGCTTTAATCTCAAGTGGATTAGACTTCATATATAAAATATAATAAAATATTTAGAGTATTGGCAATTTTATATTTTACATAAAAATAAAAATATATATTTAAAAAATATAAATAAAAAATAACAGATGTGATTGAATGATAAGAACATTTTAAAATACTCACTGCTATATAGCAAGTTCAAGGCAACTAATTATTTGGTCAGTAAATAATTACCAAATAAATAAAGTTTAAGACATCGACTGAGGGTGCTTGATGGAATTTCAATATTAAATTTGGATTATTGAGATTTTGTACACTTCCATGTATTTTGTACTCAGTTCGAGTCCATTCGTGTGCTCGAATGCCTGAAGATGCCGAAAGGCGAAACCCGGGTCGTTAGTGACAAAATACATGGAAGTGTACAAAATCTCAATAATCCAAATAAATAAAGGTTAAATTTGAATTGTTGAAATTTTGTACATTTCTATATATTTCGTCACTAACGATCTGGCACAAAATCAACTCGATCTGATCTCGGTCGTTTAGTGACGAAATATATGGAAATGTACAAAATTTCAACAGCTCAAATTTGACATTGAAAGTACATAAGCACCCACAGTCGATATCTTAAATTATTAAATAAATGTAAGCTTAGGTTTGATTAAAAAACTGACCGTTTCAGATAAATAATAACTGACCGTTTAATTTAATAACTGACCATTTTATCTAAATTATTGGTCGTCTATTTTATTAACTGATCACGTGTATACTGACCATTTATCGAATTAGCTACTGACAGTTTTGATTTTTTGTTGACGATTTATTATTTCTTATTGACCAAAAATTTAAATAGCTTCTAACCCAATAAATGCAGGCCTTATTTTAATAAGGTGCAATTCTTATATACATAATATCTGTACCTCAGAGGCGCCATTTTTGGCAAAAATGAGTTTTTGGCGGATTCATCATGTTAAAGGCATTATTTATTAGTGGCAGAGAGATGCAGGACCTATCTACTATAATAAGAAAGATGCATGTGCCATTTTATCTATAATAGAAGCAGAAAGATGCAACTGGAGTTGCATCTAAATAGTTTATTATTTAAACTAATGGATTAGAATGCAAATCGCTTTGCATCTCTCTGCCTCGCAATAACTTTGTGTCTATGGGCACAGTAATATATTCTTTAAATATAATATGTATTGTTTTAATTACATATTACAGAAGAACTTTGATTGAATTAGAATATGAAAAACTGATAATCGCTATCTGTATGTTTTCTTGGAAGTTATGAGTATTTATTCACAAAATAAAGTGTTTTTAAGGTCTCCTGAACAATTTGGTATTTGGCAGTTGCATCCGTCTGTCTCTGAGGTACAGAAAAGCCCCAAATTTCGGACTTTCGAAATTTAAAGATAAATATTACTGATCAGAATATTGATTCTTCGTAAAACTAATATTTATTGATTTACAGTGCGAGACAGCTAGATGCCATTCTTTGAAAAATATGAAAAAGAATTCTGGTTTACCGTTACTACGATTGCTACTAAATGTGAATAGTTGACAAAAGATCAATAATACATTCCGTATTTTATCTAGATCCCAATGTTCTTCTGGATGAATGGTTGACGAAATGATTTTTGCTACATACACAACGTACTATATTTTATTAATTGTAAATTACTTGAGTCACATTTAAAACAATTCTTAAAATATAAAATTTTAAAAATAAAACACAATTTGTTTGTACTACTTCCACATATTTATAATGATCAGGACCGGTTTCACTCATCACGAGCATTATCAACTGATCTACAAACAAATTGTGTTTTATTTTTTTAAATATAATGTCTTTCCATCAAGAATTGACAGTTAACTCCTTAAAAGTATATATAAAATTATTGAAATACATATTTTTTCTTTGAAAAAGAAATGAACAATATCGCATGCTTAAAAGATCTTTCCTATTCAGCATTGGACCAAAAATATTATATTTTAAAAATAAAACATAATTTGTTTGTACCACTTCCACAAGTTTATAATGATCAATACCAGTCCTGATCATTATAAACATGTGGAACTAGTACAAATAAATTGTGTCTCATTTTTAAAATACAATGTCTTTCCACCAAGAATTGACAGTGAACACCTTAAAAGTGACCAAAAATATTAGGTAAACACGGGTTTCCTTTATCGATCGTTATTGCGTTATGGATGTCGGCCACGCATCAGCCGATGCATACACATAACGAACGGTGGTGGGAAGACCACCTTATATATTATTTAATTACAGGTTTGAAAAAAGATATTGGAGTCTGGTTCTTTTAACGTAGGTACAAACAAATAAATGAATTTTTAAATTATCAATTTAGATTTACCTTCGTCTATGAATAGTGTGTACATTTTTAACGAAAAAATACACTTCACCTAATAAAACAAAACATCGATGAGATTGCACGTCTTGCCATTATTCTTGGCCGAGTTTTCAATTTTCTTATTTCTCTGGGAGAGCGATGATTGTTTCCCAGAATCCATTCTGTTTCTGTGTAATCATTAATGAAAAGAAAGGCACGCTTTATCGGCGCAAAACCCAAAGGCGGATTTCGTTAGCTCTGTTTCTTGAGTAATATTTTCTTTTTCCGGAAAAATATTGCAGAACACTCGCAGAAACAAGAATATTCGTTTAGCCGTCATTCTTTAAATATTTAAATGGTGTATTTGTAGCTTTAAGACTTCGAAAAATCTTGAAAAATACTACCCATAACTCTAAATAAAACAATGGAGTTTTCTTTCGAGTTCAATTCTTTTTTAATGACTACTTCGAAGTTGCATTTTGAATCACTATTTGCTTCACATTTCATTATATTCTGTTTTCAGTTATTATTAAAATTAACGCTTAAGTTGATTTTATCAATTCTTTATTGTCAATTTTACTTGGAAACATTTTTTTTAGTTCACACCATAACACAATATTAATAGTAAATGTACAATATATTATATTGGCTATACAGAACGAAGAATTAATCCTAGGAATGTAAGACAAAATTATTAAACGGTTTATTCTTTAAGGGCCAGAAATATCATATGAAATATTTTGTTTTATGTAAGGCAAAAAGTATATCGTGTAATTATTTTTGTTTTATAGTAGTTATTTTAAGGTATCAAATTTAGTTGGGTATCTTCAACTTAGTAATGGTTTTTTTGTTGCTTATACTATTTTGAGGGAAGGAGTTAGAAATAACATGCCATATATTAAAGATCTACCATAAATAGTATTTTCAATAATGTTGTGTGTACTAGTTTTATGGAGTCGGCTTGTGTCAGTTTTGGCTTGGTGTACCTCTTATATTCTAATACAATACGGACAATAACGTCGTTCATATAGTTTTAATTACAAATCATTCTTTTAATAACAACTGTTAAAATGGTTGAATAAAATTAAAATAAAATGTTAATTTGGTTAGGTAACGTAAATGAGAATGATGAATTTTATTGTGAAAAAGTGAGCGATTTGAATTGACAGTCATCGTGTCTAAATGCAAAGTTGAACCACAGGTGTGTTTTAAAGTTTTGAATTTATTAATGTTGAAATAAACTGTTATTTAAATAAGCATGAGAGATGATAGACTGATTTAAAAATTTGAATCGAAGATTCGGAGGTAAATATTTAAGCTATTGAATGAGGGAAGTGTTTGCAGAATTAGATTTAATGATAAGCATTTCTTGCTTGAAACAAGATTCGAAATTATTCACTTCCATAAAACGTCAGGCCATTTCCAAGGTTTGCTAAAGCCACAGATACCATTAAAAGTCCTCAAAGTCCCCGCTATTTTAGCGGGTTAGACATCCATGGAGAAGCAGCAAATGCGAATTGAGGAAAGCGGAAAGAAGGAAGAAAAAGAGTATTGTGGACCAGGCTGGATGTATGAAAACATAAGAATAGTTGAAATTAAGCGCCATAGAAGAAGATGAAAGAAAGCATGAAAATTTGTATTGTTCTATTACTACGGTTGCCCACCTTTCAGACGTCAGGGACCACTAAATTTACAACTTTAAATCTCATGGGAAACTAACACGACTTTGTCAATCAAAAATTACAATCATGTATAAAATTAGAAGGCAAGATTTTTTTATTTTGATACAGTATTTATACTTGTATGATTAAAACAGATTAATTAGAGCGATATTTGATGATTAGTGTTTGAAATAAGCTTATGGATTCTTGACAAAACTACATTACCCTAACAACCGGTTGGCAACCGCTGCTCTATAATCCTCTGAAAATCAATGAAACTGGTAAGGAATAGTTTATTTTTAGCATTTAGAATAAATTTTCAGGAATTTATTTTCGAAATATTTCAACGTCGTACAAAGCCAGCTTTTAGGAAAAATGAATTTCTACGAAAAACAATTAATTTACGAAATGAAATTTTCAAGTTTCTACAATATATTAACAAAAATATTGTTTTATGATAAGTGTTAATCTGAAATTTTTCACTTTAATTTTTGACTAGTACTCATTTATTTTCTGACTATAAAAGTACCTTCTTTCAATTATTTTCGTTAAACAAGGGACGATTTTTCACATCTGAAAAAAATACCATCTGGTATTTTTGAACATTTCAAATACCTTGCTTATTATTTACATTGAATATTTCATTTGAACAAATTAAATAATAAAAAATTGTTACAAAACAAAAAAGTAAAATAGTTCAGCATATCGTGGTGAGATAAAATGAAGTATTCTTAATGTAATTTAAGACATCGACTGAGGGTGCTTGATGGAATTTCAATATTAAATTTGGATTATTGAGATTTTGTACACTTCCATGTATTTTTTCACTAACGACCCGGGTTTCGCCTTTCGGCATCTTCAGGCATTCGAGCACACGAATGGACTCGAACTGAGTTCGAGTCCATTCGTGTGCTCGAATGCCTGAAGATGCCGAAAGGCGAAACCCGGGTCGTTAGTGAAAAAATACATGGAAGTGTACAAAATCTCAATAATCCAAATTTATTCTTAATGTGTTCATTATCATACCAACTCGGTAGCAACTTGCAAATATGCAAAGTTATCATATTATATTTATCAGGAAAACAATTGAGAAATGTTTGCAATGTCGTAGTGCAATATGAAGAATGTTAAAGGGTTCCTTTGTTATGATGGTTCACCTCACGACACTGCACAATAATAGTTTGCGTTGCATTATCATATTGTAACGTTGCAAATGTATTATAAAACAAGCGTTTTCAAAAGTTTGGACAATTCCTGGTTTTTGTTGAATTCAAAATAAAGGAAAGAACATGTAATATTGTTATTTAAGTAAGTATTGCTAACACTTTTCGCTGATGTAATAATTAATTTTAATTATTTAAAAAATAAAACACAATTTGTTTGTACTAATTCCACATGTTTATAATGGATCAGGATCGGTTTCGATCATCGCAAGCATTATTAACTTATAAAAATGCAAACATAAGAAGATTATTTATACAAAATTAAAAGGTACATAAAACAGTTGGTTCATGAACTAAAACAAGAATTTACTGATCATCAAACAAATTATACATATACCAAATAACAATTACTCTACAATTAAAATGTTAAGGACGTCGTCCAAATCAATAAATATTAATCTTATATCAAAAATAAAGCTACATTAAAAGTCCATTAGCTGAGCAAAATTTTAAATGACTTTTCTAATGCTTAAATACTCATTAAGAAAACATCAGATTGGGAAATTTTAAAAAGAAATTAGTGTACTATTTAAAAAATTCGAAATATTAAATACGTACTTATTGTGTTTTATTTCTCAAAATATAATGCCTTTCCATCTAGAATTAACAGCTAACAAAAGGAAATTTAAATTAATTACAAAGATTAATTATGTAGTATTTTAAAGTTTCTCTTTATCACTTGTTGAAAGCCACTATATCTAATACCCCTTTTTCATGTGCGTTAAAAAGAATAAGAATGTTATTATGTAATGATATTGGTATTCAGCTGTTCAAGTGTAACATCTGATTTTAAGGAGCGATCGGAGCATGGAAGCATAAATGTATCAAACTCTTTCATTCTACTCTCGGATTGCAATATAGAAGATAATGCTATGCACCAATTCAGTGTCATTGGCATAGAAAAATAGCGTCCCACACACAAAAATGTACAAATAACTCGTCTAAATTGAGTAATGTAGTGTACGGTTAGAAATGAAAAAAATGTATCAAAATCATGTACATGTGGTATAGAAAATTATGCTTGCTACCAAAATCAGAACGATTAACAGCTTTGGAAACAGAAGCGAACGGTTTGGTAAATCATACTTTCGAACAATCATAGAGTTACCTTGGGGTAATGTCACAATATGGCCGCACATACAAATTTAAAACTTTAAAAAATCAAAAAACACCAACAAAACGTTTTTCGTATTTATCTCGAAACTTCGAATAACGTATAGTTCTACTTTTGATACTATACGACTCAGCTAATGCCATCCATTAATATATAATTATCATATTATAGACCCTTTTCGAAAATAAACTGTGAACCAATTAATTGCAACCGGTTCTTGGAAAAATGTTTATATATTTCGCATTGGGGTAGGATATGTTAAAATAGAATTTACAAACTTACCATTTTTAAGGATAACATGCTCTCTATAATGAAACTGTAGCGATTTATATTAATCCGAAAAAGATAACAAATAAAGTACCGACACAGCTCTAATTGTAATACTTGGTTGATTTATCTTTATACTTTGTATAAACAGTGAACTGTAATATCGACGTATCGTAATGTTATAATCGAACAACAAAGGCAATTGTGAACGATCGTTCTTTCATAGATTGTAACTATTTATAGGCTTTCAATATTAATGGATATCCAGTAAAATCGTATTTACCGCTTATATTCTTATGTAAATAAAAAACAGCAAATATAGTTTATACGTTATTAATAGCTTAAAATTGAGATTCGAACTGTAATATATGAATGAGTAGTTGGTTTTGTTGAGCAATCTTTTCTATTCTATCGTAATTCCATAGTGTCGGAGAAAAAATATTCAAGATTTGTTTGCATGCACGATAATTTAACAACTGTAAACATATGGATAAAATAAAGTAAAAAATTAATTGTCAATTAAAAATGGGGATGGATGAAACCAGTTCTGGCTGTTTGATAAAATTGTGGAATCAAAACAAAAAATGTAAGTGTCACATTACTATCACTTTTATTCTTCTTATCGCTTTACAATCTTTACATTTCCAGATAGATATGCCTAAAGAGTGTGTATGTTGCGCTATGGAAAGCGGCTGTGAAATAAGCCGCATGAAACATAAATCGGATGGGGAAATGAAATTTCCGAAAATCTGTTGCAGTATAAGTATGACTCGCTGTACAATTTGAATATTGTATTACGAATCAAATTTGTATATATTTCGAAGACTATGGTAAAACGGTAAAAAAATTTTGACCATACTATAGCATACTGTAATGTAGAACATTACAATTTTTTTTATCCAACTATTAAAATGGATGAAGCAAAAATGCAAAAATTTAAATAATAAATAATTACTTAATGTCGATAAAATGGCAATTTTATGTTTATTACGGCAACTCGGCTAGACCAATCAAGTTATGCCGTAATAAACAAAACAGAACCAATGATATCGCTTTAAAAATAAATGCGAAAGTAAGCTAATTTAGCTATGGTCATCCCATATGTTGTGCATATTGCAATTTTTAAATGTAGAATCATTTTTTTGTTAGACACGAGGTTACTTTAACTTTCTACTTGAGTTTTGTATTTGTGGTCATACATTTTTGTATTAAAATGTGATTTGTGCCAGTCTATATGACCAGTCCAGTGTTTTATTATTTAAAATTAATTTTTGTCTGATACTATGTTCTCAGACTGGCGTCCATTCTTTTATTCATAATTTATCAAATAACCGTGTCTTGTCACCATTATCAACATTTTTATTTAAGGCATTTTTAGTCACGTCAACCTTATAATATCTCAGTTAAGTGTTATTGTAGCGATTTCTTGCTTATCGACGAGCCAGTTCTTTAAATTAATTGACGATAGCTTACAGTGCGAAGTGGTGTTAAACTATCTTGCTTCATCTATTCTAAGTTTTAAATTTAATTTTAAAAAATAAAACACAATTCATTTGTACTACTTCCACATATTTATAATGATCAGGACCGGTTTCGCTCATCACGAGCATTATCAACTGATCTAATGCTCTAATGCTCGTGATGAGCGAAACCGGCCCTGATCATTATAAATATGTGGAAGTAGTACAAATGAATTGTGTTTTATTTTTTAAAATATAATGTCTTTCCACCAAGAATTGACAGTTAACACCTTAATGCGATTTTAAATTTAACGTAAAATCTATACTATCTATCTATCTATACTAATTTTTTTTCTCTTTTTTCATACAAAATTTTCAAACAGTTTTAAATAGCTTTAGGTAAATTTGAAAAATATTTATCAGGATTAGTTTAAAGGGTCACGGATGAATACCTGTGGAGGGCAGAATCTGATCGTAGTTTGGTTAACACTGAAGTATTATATAAATAAATGTGCAATCGTCAATAATGTATAATTACTGTGAGAAAGTATGACACGAGCAAAGTGTTAAAGTAAAAACAAGTCTTTGATTTTATCTACTAGGTATTCTATTTCATGGATTTTTTTAATCTTTTTCGTTTTTCCCGACTTGAGCCACTTTTTTCTATCAATTTCGCTTCTTGATTAAAACTTTTCAGATAACCGAGTCATCTCCGGTGTTCAGTCAAATAAAGAAAAAACTTTCCGAAAATTTTGCTGTAATAATTATTATAAATTGAGATTAATTGCGAGTCTAAGTCTTGGGGAAAAGTTGATACCGTCGAAAATAATCTCGAAGCTTATTTTTAATCTACTGCGAAAAAAATATTCTACGAAATAATACATAATAAGCTCTGGTGTTAATATTATATCTTCTTTCTTTTACGCGAATATTTTAATCTGTTTCAACCTCTGGACCTCAAATATATTATAGTAGAGTATTTCAACATTAATATAAAATAATAATTGGTGACTGCTTCTCTATGAAAACTCATAAATAAAACAAAAGGTTTTGTTCAACCAATCAATATACAATCCGCTATAAGTGAATATTGATTAAATATTTTAAAAAAATACATCTTTAGTGCGTACTTTAAAGTGTATATGTAAAAATTTCGTCGATTGAAGCGGGTGCACAATCATTTCAAAATAAATTTTACTGTCTGCAACAAAATATATTTCGGTTTTGGATTATTGAGATTTTGTACACTTCCATGTATTTTGTCACTAACGACCCGGGTTTCACCTTTCGGCATCTTCAGGCATTCGAGCACACGAATGGACTTCCAAATTTGATATTGAAATTCCATCAAGCATCCTCAGTCGATGTCTTAAATTATATATTTCGGTATTTATTCTTCGAGAAAGGGCAGTATGATGGGGCTAAAAAGGATTATAGCTAGCTAATTGCTCATCCTATGTCCCATTTTTAAAATCAGGTGGCTGAGAATGATATATACATCACAAACATCCATGAATTTAAAGACAAATCAATAGGTTGATTGTAAAGCAACAGTTAAAAGTATTCGTTTGGAGATTCAATCTTATAGACACCGTGTGTGGTGATGAACCTGCAATAACGTTGACCACTCGGCTACAAGCGAAATCAATTGAACACCAATAAAAACATTTTATGAAACAGCACTAGAAGCTTTACTGACTGTTTCAAAAAATGTAATATTCATACAAATACCAAACGTTCATCTATATTTATCCTCACGATAAAGGAACATAATTATTGATATTAAAATCGTCTATAAAATAAACGTCAGTATAACATAGCCGTATTGAGTATAGAATAACCTTTATCGTAAATATGAAGCGGTTAGCGTTACGGGGTTAAATTTACCCCTCCGTTAGTGGGACAGGCAAAAACGATAAATATAGAGTGCTCCAAAACAACACATAAATTTAATCTGTACGTTATAGATTTACTAAGCCTTGGGTTATCTCTAAATTTAATATTATTTGCTTTAAAAGTCTTTTGATATCTATATGAAGGAAAATAATCATGTTTTCTTAACACAAACTTTATAAAACATTCTAAGATAGATAAAAAGATTTAAGTTTGCACATTTATTCATATCTAACATTAAATACAAAACGATTTTTTGCTGATAACATTTGAGATATTTTTGGCGCTATTTGGCTGTAATAAACCTTTTTGTAGGTACTTCATCAAGTATTTAAAGTTAAATTAACTTATAGTACTAATTATAGATTTTATCGGTTGTTATTTTTCAAGTCATCCACCGAGCTGACTGCTGACTGTCTGACAAAATCAATTTTATTGTTTTGGATTTATTCTCCATAACCATGTATTGGTTCACCAGGAAATAAAATTGGATTTTTAATTGATCTTTTTTTAATTATTTTTAGGAGCTTTTAATGAGCGGTTCGTGACTTGAGACTGTCAAATTATTACGAAACAGCCTGTATGTCTGCCCTTTCCTCCCGTCGTTGTGTTTCCCGTTAATTGAATTGCTGGTAATTTCCCGGGCTACAAAATAACAGCTTTAGAAATCTTCCACAAGAGACAAAGATATTGAAAGAAGAGGGCGCAAGATTAATTATGCACTAGAAGCTGGCACTGTGACACACAAAGCTTTTCATTATAATTTGGCCAGTATTAAAATGTAAAAGCTCTTGTCATAAAACTTTAAGTGCGCTTAGGTGAATATTAACATTTCCTAGCTGCATATTTATATGAAGATCGCACGGTATAATAATTATATTATATACCCAATTAAATAATTTAAGTATTATGTTATGCTAGTCTCTTCTAAAATAAAGCAAATGGTGTTTTAATGTCTCACAGATAATAACAGTTAATACTGACATCTTCGTTGTAAAAAATAATATATTTTGCCAAAAATTTTAATCTAGAAATTACAGCATTTTTTTTTTTGTAAAACATTACAATACATGATACAATGAAAAGAAACGATACATTATTTCCCATTTATTATGCGGTAAAATTGTGGTTGGTAATTATGAATATGAAATTTCAAATTGACAACATTTTCTTAAGCTTCTGACAATATGCCTTATACAAGAGTGTACTTGGTTTAAAAAAATGACACTATCTGATATTGCAATACAAAAAGCTTGAATATAAAAAATATGAACATGTAAACCGATAAATTTTTTGATTCGAATGATGATTTGTGTCTTTGCAGTGGATTGGTAATAAATTATTTGATTCCACCTATCATAGATATTATAGTTGATAACTATTAGGTTTCGGTCGTCAGAATTTCCAAATAGTTATTAACTATATCCTATTTAGAAATACAAATTTTAATGTTTTGCAGTATTGTATGTTACTTTTTACTACATCATTATAAATATTACATTCTTCGTTTTGAGAATATTGTAATATGTCTAAGAATAGTCCAATAGCAACGAACTTTAGCATTTTTTCTTGAAACGTTAGATAATTTATATGAGCCAGATATTTTGTCATGGCTGGAGGAAGTGAAAAAAGCGACATTGGTTCGTGAGGCTCATTTTCTTTTGGGTGATAAATTCTTTGAAACTGCTCCCTGAGGGGCCCGCCAGTTCAATATATTACTTTAACGTTAATATTTTTTCTAAGACCGGTCTGCGATAAGATTTTCTTCATGGCTGTGTATAAAAATCGTTATTGGTGGTGTCTATATGAGCACGTAGTGAAAATACAGTAAAAGCAACACGAAAAGTAATATACATTCGGAAAATACACTGGCTATCATAACACGAGAAATTGAAAAGAGATTTTTGTTGCTAACGGAAATAGAAAACAGTTTTATAGGAAAAACGATTCAGCATTCAATCAAATGAAGATACACAATTGTTGTGACTATTATATTAGGTAATGATTGTAATCAAAATGTTAAAATAATACGACATAAAATTGATAGAACATCACACTGTCTATTTCTATAAAATATTCTTTTAAACCATTTTGTTAACTATACCTACTATTTATTAAGATAGAGTTTGTAAAAGTAAATTTTCTTTTTATAGACGGTACACACATACAGATTTTTTTGGAAAAAAACCAGTATTAACGTTCAACTACTTAGTTACATGTGGAATTCTTATGGAGCATTTGAAACTAAGGTTGTTATTGTAATCTGCGTTAAAATTAGTTGCTCAACCTCTCAATTTCGAGGACATTAGAACAGAAGAATGAACGCCTTGGTTGGGACGGTATAAAAAAGAATCAATTGTATACAATATCAAAATTCGTTTTCGGTGACTAAAACCCGTGAGCTCGCAAGGCCATTGAATGAAGGCCCTGGGGCGTTACCACTCGATTGCAATGAACCGCAGACGGTATTTATTACATTACAGAAGTTTCTTTCATTTTTATCATCTCTTCAATTCAGTATTTTAAATAGAATATAGTGTAATATTGTTTTATTGTTTGTAAAGAAAATTAATAATATTTTGACGATTGGCAATATGGCTTTTAAAATGGTGGTTTGGTTAATAGTATTTGTATTTTTATTTCATCGAGATTTTAACTATAATTTTTATCTAGATCATTTCTGACAACTGGCTAATTTATTAAGCAAAAAACTTCAATTGCCGACGTTAAGTGAAGTAGGTGGTTACTGTATTAAATTATTTTGTTATATTTAATAGAAATTGTGAAAACTGTTTTCATCTTATTAAATAAACTAAATGGGACACGTGTTTGGCATTGAAAATACTCTTAAGACAACAATGTATTTTTATCTATTTCGTTTGTACTAATTCTAATTAATTAGTTATTAAACGTACTAGAAAATGACGTTGAGCTTAGCCGTCAGACACGTGTCACATCACGTTATACAAACAAGTGGAATAACAAAGTTATCAATTCAAAGATTTTTTTACGATTTTTTATTGAAATACAATATTTCTTACCATTATTTCTGTTATAAAAAGTATCATGAAACGATGATTGATATGCAGAAATGATGAAATAATATTACGTATAAAAAAGTATTATGAAAAAGAATTTATTTTATCATAAACCTACGTCTAATAAGGCTAACGAAATGTATTGTCAACGAAAAGATTCAAAAATCGTTGTCATAACAATAAGACGAGATTTCCTTTCAATATGACATACTGACGAGCTTACATTAAAGGTACATACCATTTCTATATCAAGAATACTGTAACCAAACGTTTAATATTGGTTTAAGGGTAAGAAAATTAATTTAACTATTAATTAGGAAAAACAGTTTTTATGACAAATTAGGGTAAAAGTTCTAGTTACGCAACGCCAGGCAATGAAAACATTAATTTATTGTAATAATAAAAAATACAGTATTGCTAAAAATTGTTAATGAAATCCGCCAGTTTCCAGATCTTGTGACAAAAAATGTTGTTTGGTCTGCGTCAACATTTAGTACACATTATATATCCGACGTTTGGAATTTCCAATATGTAACTAATTAAATAAAACATGTGGAGTGTGATGTTATCTCAAGAACATTGTTTCTATGTAAATATTTCTCAGAAGAAGCATATTTTAGGAACCACTAGTATAGGTAATCAATAAAAAATATGTTAAACAAATTAAGTAATTTGAAAGTATTTCTTTTCTGTTATATTCAATATTGTTTTCAATCTAACATAGATATGGTGTTTTAGATGAGTTAAATTAAACGATAATTGAAAAAAATGTTATCGTGTAAGGACAGCTCTGTCAGTCTTTTGTATTGTTCTGATTAAATCAATTGATACGCTTTCAAATTATTATGAGATTAATTGTGGAAAAAAATATTTTTTTCATTTATTGATATCTCTATTACTGAAATTTGTATCATATTCTGATAAAATAATTGAATAATGTTGGCATCCGTGGCGCAGTTGCTAGCTTCGTTGGCTACGGATCTCTCGGGTTCAAATCCCGATGCGGACGGTTTTCATAAATTGATCTCTCAATCGATTTATGGATTTCTGTTCGTGATGTGTTTGTGATGTCTAAAAAATTCCCTTCCACCCATCCCATCCTTACGGGGCGTAGCGAGAGCTATTAGCTAACCAGTAGTCCTGTCCTGGCCTTATCCTTCTATCCCTACTCTCTTAAAAAAAAGAGAGGTTGAGCAACTGAGTAACAAGCAGTTCTCATAGAAAAATACTGTTGAGATACCTTCATTAGGACGCCATATTCTCCACGTTGGGAGCGGACATGGATTAATATATATATATATATGTATTGTGATAAAATCATTAAATAATGATACATGCACAACCATTTTAAACTATAAATTACTTAATCTAAAACTCTTCGAAATACTAATCAATCAATTCTACAAAATAAAAATTCGATTAAGGTAAGCCTGATTTTATTATTTGAAATGTTTTATTTAGAAAGAAAACATGTGAGAATTTTATTATCGATTTAAATGATTCTTGATTTATGGACACCGTATTTGATCAGAGTAATATTACATACGTCCCTTCTTGCTTTAATGGTAAAGGTAGGGAATCTGGGTCGTTGAAAAAGTCTCAGTGGAAGCCCCGAGCGGTGTTGTTTATACGAAACGGAAGTTTGGTCACATTTTTCTCCCACAAACTGCACTTGATACGTACTGGGTAATTGATGGCCTATTATATTTTCTTTACGAGTTTTCAATATTATGTAAGAACGAGTTTTTCCTTCGTATCTTGCGTAATGTCTTTTTTATGTGGGTGGGTGTACTTGAATCAAAATTAGAATCAGGAGAGATTATTCTATTCGTACTAACTTAATGTGTAGCGTTAGTGAGCTAATTTTAGTAGTATACAAGAGGTTAATTATTTTAGTTTTATTTTTAATAAAAAGATAGTAGTGCTTGAAAAACGGAAAAACTTTTATTTTAAAATACGTCTGCTTCTATGCTAAGAATGAATGAAAAACCTCTAATTTAAAGACAAGTAATCTGTCAATTAGAAAAATTGTTAAATGGTTTTTTTACAGATTAAGAATTTAGATAGAACTAGAATTTTAAAAACGTTTCAGTTGATTAAGGCTTGTCTATAACCGTAAACTGCGTATTGTTGATAAGGTGTCAGTGTCGTGTTCAAACATCAAATAAAGCTCACTATTTAATTTTGAAAAATATAATAGCATAAACAAGAAGAAATATATTCATATAATAATATTTCATGTTTTCTCTCTGCTTACAGGTAACTTGAATATTCATTTCGACCATCTAACGTTATCAGCTCCCAATGTTATCAAGGTTTGTATATAAAAATATTGTTTTATGATTGATTATTGGTAAATATCTATGTTAGTAAATTTCAACAATAATTTAATCATAGCAAGTAAAATATACCAGGCCTTTTGCCGAGTTGTCAACGTGTTGGTTTCGGTTACCGGAGGCTCACGGGCTCGAACCCCAGTATGGACTGTTTCATGATTTACTATACATTTTTAATCGATTTATGGATGTGTTTGATGGAACGGATATCTGAGACATGTCTAAAATTGAGAAACTAGGTGTCAGATTGATATCTCAGTAAGATTTTGACACACCCTGGTTTTTGTTAAGTATAAGTGTCATTAATGTCCAGAACTGAAATCACCCAGCGGCAACAGCAATATTTCGCAGAATAGGCTCTTTCCTGTTGCCAGGCGTTAAATAGCCGCCGGCTACGTCCGCTGGACGAGTCCATTTTTACGGAAAGGGGTAGCTCCGACTTTGCAGGGAGTTTTTTCAATTATTTGTGGACAGTCGATTACGATCCGCCGAGCCGGGCGAGTTGCGGCGGAGGTAACGATGCGAGTTGTTTGTGTTTTGATTTGCGTTGGACTTAATTTAAAATCGTCTGTCGTGCCATTTGTATTACAACTTAAAGTAAATTCAGTTGCTAAGTAAATGTAAATGTAGAGTCAATGTTATGTGTTTGGATTTATATATTTGTGTAATGCAAACCACCGCCTCTTTGATGAAAAAATAAATAAGTTTTGAACCGGATTTGAAATAGTGTTTGTCTGAGATCAGCCCTTCCAGGACTCCGGATAACCAGCCGCTCGCCTCTCTTCGATCCGAGGTCTTCTCAATTTGTGTATTAACAAGTTAAAGCTATCGCATTTTTAGTAATATCTGCCATTGAGATGAATCGGTCAACTAATAAATTATTCATTATTTACGTTGAATGTTTAATCCATGTGTTTATTATAATGTTTTTCTCAATTTTTGATATGTATTTATTCAAAAAATAACATACAAGAGACCATTTAAAAAATTGTTTAAATAAATATATATATATTTCCAGTGGATCGTGGTATTAAATTTATGTATATTTTTTTTAGCCAAATATGTTGAAATATGTTTTTATTTACATTTTTTGTTTAAAAAAGATTTAAAATTAAAAAAGAAAACAATTTTTAGTACAATTACGCTTGAAAATTGTTTGTGTAGGAAATCTTAGCCATAAAAGCGACTGGCGTTTTTAAACGGTAATTATTGATTTGGTTGTTAATAAATTAGTTCTTTCAGATGAGAAACCATTGTTCATATTTTAAACTACAATATGCTTCAAAGAAAAGAAGACATTTAAAAAGTTTTCAGGGTGATTGAAAAAGTTACGATGCTAATGGTACCCTTTTATCCGCTATAAACACAAAACGGTAGTGAAACAGGTAGAATAAGGCATGTCTTAACCAAATCAGATATTTTTTTATTTCCAGTTAACTAGAGTTTATCAATTACAGGAGTATTTCTAAAAAAGTCGTTTCTTATTTTTTCTTGTTGATAGATGTCACTGTTTCGAAATCAGAACCTTTACATTCGCCCTTGAACAAACATATTTTTTTTATGAAGCTGAAAAAATCATATCCACCGGTGATGGAATATTTACTTTTGTCGAGATTTTAAATATTGTTTTGAATACTTTATATAAGGTTGCTCCATCTCATTTATGTTTATTTTTTTATACAATAAAGTTTCCCTTGCTAATTAAGTAACTTATATTTAAAAAAAGTTTTTCACATTATCCCCATTACAACAATAAGGTCACCCTTAAAAGTTGTTATAAAAGAAATTGCTTGTATGGATTCTGGAACCAAAGTTAAAAAAGCGTAACTTAGCCAATTTCGTTGAATCAAAGTGATCCGTTTAGCTGTCTCGTACTCGCCCAACGAAGGCTGTATGTCCATTTACCACCCACACGCTCGACAAGCTTCCTTTCATCCCCTCTTCCTTCCTGTCCTGTCGTCTTCCTGATCTGGGGCTGTCGGAAACCTTAATTGTCACAAAAAAGCAACGAACAAGTAAACCTTTACGGTAACTTTTCTTCCTTTTTTCGGCTTTCCCCATTGGAGATTTTACGGGCTAGAGGCGGTGATTTAAAATGGCGATTTATTATACATTTAACATACTAGAAGATTTTTTATAAAAACGAAAAACTACTTATTTTATTACGAACGCCCACAAAGGTAGAGTATACTTTTGTGTCATTTGATATTAAAAGCATGTTAAAATTCTTTACTATAAATCATTTTCTAAGCAATTGAACAAAATGTGTAGTAAAACTTAGAGTTTGAACTTAAAATTCAGAATGTTGAACTCTATAAAACAAATGATTAGCTTAAAAAATAACTAGCATAACAAGGAATCTTAATTGACCTGTAACAAATTTGCCCAACGCAGAGATTAACAGTGTTGATATTATTTTGTTCCATGCACAGCCGTGTAAAAACATGTTAGAAATTATTGACAGCCAACACTTTTTTACCTCTCAACTGATAATCTATTCAAATACTTCAGTTTTCTTACGACTGATCGGATTTTAGACAGTTGTACTGAAACGCGTTTAACACATGTTAATATCACTTTTAAGGTGTTAACTGTCAATTCTTGGTGGAAAGACATTAAATTTTAAAAAATAAAACACAATTCATTTGTACTACTTCCACATATTTATAATGATGTGCTTTCTCCACTTAAGATGGCTGTTTATTATTCAAATTAATTACATACTTAATATTTGATTATTTTTAAATGGTTCATTAATTTTTTCTTATAATTTCCCTGATTCACTATTGTGTATTATATTAGTAACGTCATTATTAATTTTGTTCAGCTAAATGTACTTTTAATGTAGCTATATTTGTGATTTCAGATTAGTATTTAATGATTTGCAAGAGGTCCATAACATTTTAATTGTATACTCTTTCATTTGATTTATGTATAATTTGTTTGTTAATCCGTATTTTCTTGTTCTTCTCAGTTCATGAACCATCAGTTTTATATACCTTCATTTTTACACTCAATTTTATATAAATAAGCGTGTTATGTTTGTATTTTTATCAGTTGATAATGCTCGTGATCAGCGAAACCGGTCCTGATCATTATAAATATGTGGAAGTAGTACAAATGAATTGTGTTTTATTTTTTAAAAATATTAATATTTCCACAAATTTTTAAATACAATTATTGTTAAATGGAATCGTGATAACAGAACATGAGACTTGTATTTTTTTTAATTTAAATAAATATCGCTGGGTAACGTTGATGCAACTTAAGCTCCAATTATCGTGAAATCAATAATCATTCACACGCTCAATAGTTTGCGATAAAGATTTCATGAAACACTCTAGTTGGTTACAGTTATATTGAGATAGATTATCTTTCCGTGGAGTTATGGCACATGTTGATGAGTCAGTTGTACCTTAGCTTACAGGAGAAGAATTAAGATCCTTGGTAAGTGGACTAGCACACTAAATTTGGCCATGGCTGACGAATATTTTATTGTGAGAATAAACCCAATATGGCAACGGACATGTTTGTTTCTTAAATGCGGCCTTATTTGATTTTATGATAAATGAATGCGACTAAATCAGCCAGTACGTAAAAAGTAAAATTACTTCAAGGAGGATGTAGTAGGAGGATGTGGGCGATAATGGTTTACACGTTTACAGAGTAGGTAGATCACTGTTTTCTACACACAACATAACAATGGCACCAGCACGGTGTCCATTGGGGCGTCCTGATTATGTAACGAAAACGTGTATGTCAGTTTGTTTATATACATTAGAGGACTGCACGTCGGCGTCCGTGGCGCAGTTGGTTTCGTCGCTGGCTACGATTACGGATGTCTCGGGTTCAATTCCCGGTGCGGACGGTTTTCATAGATTGATCTTTCAATCGATTTATGGATTTCTGTTCGTAGTCTGAGTCCTCCCTCCCACCAATCCCATCCTCACGGGCGTAACGAGAGCGATTAGCTAACCACTAGTCCTGTCATAGTCATATCCTTCTATCCCTACTCTCTTCGAAAAAGAAAAGAGAGGTTGAGCAACTGAGTGACAAGCAGTTCTCGTAGAAAAAAATCTGTCAAGATACCTCCATTAGGAGACCATATGCTCCACAGTGGGAGCGGACATGGAAAAAAAAAAAAAAAAAAAAAAGAGGACTGCACGGGACCGGGCTCGGCCCGTGGGCTGGGTTCTGGCGGGTAGAGACGAATGATATTCGGGCTCGGGCCGGGACAGGGTAAGGGATTTAGTCTTCAGAAAAATATTTCGGACTATGTTCCGATCATGAGTACACTGGATAACTAAATACTTTTTTCCCTGTTGATAACAAAAAGGCAATAAATAAAATAATTTATTACGTTTCGAATAGCATTGGACAAAATAGGGTATTTGATAAGTATGGAGACTTCATTTCGCATTTTGGTATCCTGAAACCGAGCTCATAAAATTGCTATTGATCGGTGAAACAATGCTTTGTTCGTTTAATCACCACCGATAGTAAGTTTAAATAGTTAGTAAACGAATACAGTGTGATATTATTCATTATATGCTTTCTATTCGTTTTAGATATTCGACAGTTCCGTGTGCCGAAAAAATAATTATTAATAAAATACAAAAGATTCGTTAAAAATGAGTTTCAACGATATAAAGAAAATGTTGAAAAGTGATGACTGTGGTGATGTGTGGAAATCAATTTTATGCTACTGTGTTTTTTTTTAAATCGGGTTTTTTTCGGGCTGAGATATATAAATTTAGGCTTCGGGTCGGGGTTGGGTAACAAGTGTGGTATTAAGACTCGGGCTCGGGCCGGGTCGGGCCTGAGGTGAACGGGTAATTTTATCAAATTTCGGCCGGTGCAGACCTCTAATACACATACTTTTTATAATACCTACATAGTTTATATGTACATGCATTGCGATGTCCCCCCTTCTCATAAGTCATAACTAACGTATACAGATAATTTTAACATCTGTTTATTTTATTGCCTTTTTGCACTAATTTATAAAAAAATCAATATCATCTGTAAATAAAATCTTGGCAATAAATAAAAAAATAAAGTCTGATTTTCAATAAATACAAAAACCATTCCCAAATCATTCATATTATATTTGTTTCAATTGAAACAATAAAGTACACAAGTTAAATGTTCAATATACAATTTAAAAAATGAAATTACGCATAATGAACGATCCCGGGACTATAAAAGAGGTCCGGGATTGGATTCCCTCGTGTCTATCCACTCCAAGGCGACCGGATCAAAACGCTAGATGTAGGTGTAAATACAGTCACCCATATAATTTAGATTTAGATAAAGTATTTCTTTTATCAAAATGCGTGTGAGTAGGCCCTACTTATTTACGATATACTGTTAAAAAGCTTTGTATCATGTTCTGCGAATATTTAACGTTTTAAAGGATTCTTTTGGCAAACGAATCATTTTACTATGCCGTATACTGCATTTGCCAATAAAGGTAAATTACACGAAGCTACGTTTACAACCATAAATATCATGTGAATATAATTTAGGTGTAATAAATTCGCTAGTTCAATTACTGCATTGCTCGCATTTTCTGCAGTAAAATGTGTTTACCATCAAAAACCTTTTCTACAACTGCTCACAAAAGGAGTCGTATATAGGATTATTTTTTGGCAATGCAATTCTTTTATTTAATTATCAAAATTTTTGCACTACTTTTTATAATTTATTTTAAGGAACGAATAATATTTAACAAATGATTTTATGAAATCGCTAAAGCTGTAACAAATAACAATTCAACAGTCTATGAACAACTCTAAAGCAGTTAACAATTATATCGACAGCCTAAAATTCAAAGCTTGTGTCATCCATGAAATTTTTTTATTATTATTGAAATATAGATTTATATTTTATTTCTCAGAATATTTATGCATTTGACGTTGGCTTTTTTTAAAATTATACCTTAACTATTATCAATGACATTATTTTATTGTAAAATGATAACGTTGTTTAAAATGGTATAACTCCATTATACAACCGGTTTATATGGTCAAATGGATAAAAGCTGATGTGTTAAGGTTCAAGTACCAGCAAAGTCAATATAAAATTTAGATTTTTTCAATCTAATATTTTATTTCTTGGGCACAGGTGTTTGTGACGTATTTTTCCTCGAGTTTATTTCAATTAAATATACTGTCGGACTCTTTCTGTCTAGTGGTAAAAGCTTTGACCTAAAGATCAGGTGGGTCCTGGTTTAAGTCCCAGCAAGCTTAACATCGAATTTAAAATTGCGATCTTGGACATGAGTGACTTTTCATCGAATTAATCTCGTATGATTTTTCAATTTTCAAAATATTGGACGCATTGGCTGTTTTGTATATTATTAGTTGTAAGTAATACCAAATATTATTTGGTTAACTTAAAACAAAAAAAAAGCAAATCTTCCACGAGAATTTTGCACGACATCGTCAAAACTATCCCTGTAGAAGAAAATTATATGAAGTAAATATTCTTGAACTTTATTATTTGTTTTACATTAGGTACTTTAACATTATTTGAATTATTTTGGTATTGATTGAAAATGCTTACTTATTGAAAAAACAAACAAGTTCTGACATATAAATTAAGTTTGCTTGTTGTATCTTATGAAATAAAATTAGAAAATATTCATTTCAAAATAGATATCGAAAATCAGTCAATATTTATAAATAGTTATCGGAGTAAATCCTTTGATATGAGGTTAAAATGATACTACTCTGTACTAATACAAAGCAATACACTGATGTAATGTTATCTGTTCGAATTTGGTTCCAACTAGCCATTATATTGCACGAGGAATATCTGATTATTATTCAATGTTTCCGAATGATTGCTTCCAAAATTCCACTCATGTACAATCTATAGTCACCGACATAATAGTGATGACGATCCATGGTATTAGCTGGAGGTATTATTGCACTATTGACCCATTCATAGTGTTTAATATAGTGATACACGTTATAATGATCACATGATTGAAAATATTGAGTGTCTTATAAATATGCTAAATTAGGGAAATCGCTCACAGCCTTGGTCATGTTTTTAATTGTGAAATTTTCATATTTTTGTCTTTATTTATGAAAATAAATCAGATGAGTGGATTAGAGAAGAATTTATACCGAGAAAAATCATAAGTCTGATGTGCTTAAAAAATATAACTCTCGATACGAAATATGATTTCGGCATCGTAGTGCTGTAGCAACGACAATTGTTACGGATCTCACAGATTCTAATTCAAGTACAGACAGTTCCCTTAAGTGATTTTTCAATCGATTTAATGTTTGTGATGTAAAAAAATTCCCTCCCACCTAGCCGATCCAAAGGGGCGTAACGAGAGTGATTAACTTACCACTAGTCCTGTAGTAGTCTTATCCTTCTATCAATACTAGGGCTTGCATTACCGGTTTATCGGTTTACCGGTAAATCACCAAAAAAGCACATTTTATCGCGAATTAAGGAGAGATACAGGCATATTATAACGAAAGTTTATTGTAGATATTCATGCAGAATGGGGAGTTTGGTTTTTCGACTCTGATAACATTGACACACAGTTTTTTACTGGTCATACTGGTCACAAAAATAAAGTGATTAAATCAAAAAGTAAAAAAAACAATGTTATTCAGAGAGAAATGTCATATTTGGAACTCGAAAAAAATTCGTGGCAAATATTTGAACATTGAATTTTATAATCTGATGACTTGCTGACAAACTAGTATTGAATCAGAACGAGGGTTTTCATCTGCGGAACAAATATGTACAAAATTCAAGTCAAATCTAAAAGACGAAAGTATTTTTATGATTTGTTTCATGAGAGCATATTTTAATTCTCAAAAATTATTATACCCAAAAAAATAAACATTTATAATAAACTATATAAAACCAATAAATTGTTATATTATTTTATTTTAATTACGAATTTATATTATGTAGACTAATACAAAATAAATATGCATACACCTAATGTATGTATGTATAACATATTTACATACATCAATAAGTTAATAGATAAACTAATATGTTAATAGTATAATCTCCTCACTGACAGGTAAACCAAAATATTACACAGTCGTAATTTAAATTAACCAAGCTCTATGTGGCATATAATAGATTATCTGATCTCCCATTCCCATATTACAGTAAAACAAATATAATTATAAGTACATTTTACAACATTATTATTCACATGAAACGTATTTTAAATTATTTACGTTTCAATCTAGGATATCGTTTTTAGTAAAAATAGCGACATACAGTTATACTTTAATCATCTAATCCAACTCTATGTATTATGGTAATAGTAATGTGATAAATTATTAACCGTTTACCGGTTATTGCAATTTGACGGTAAATTGAAAGCCCTTATCAATACTCTGTTATTATGAGTGGACATGGTAAAAAGACATACGCGTACGTTTCAGTTTCAAGAAGATTCATTTTTTGGAAGAGTTCATTTTCCTAGCTCAATTTTTGTCATTTTTCTGTTAAGAAAAATCAGTCACAGTATAAACAACTCGTTAGGTGGAGATGCCCAAAAAACGTTTTGGAACCTGTTATCCGGTATTGCGTTAGAATATCAAACGTTAAATGGTCATTAACGTGACTAAGTACGCAATAATTGTAATTGATTAAACGTTAATGTTCAATTCAAATGTAAATTTAGTTTTTGCTGGTATCGTGCCATGCATCTACATACCACGTAATAACGTCTGCGTTACAGTAGAGTTTGTATAGTTTTATGACAGCGGAAACTAAATAATGGCTTTCAATTACCTACGCTGGTTTTAATTAACATTTATGCATAAATTAATACAACATAACATACGTATGTTATAGAATTAACTATCTATAATTTCAGTTTAACAATATCTGTAAATTATGTAATCCTTGAATGTACGAATGAAATTTCGTATCAAAGAATCAATAATTTTATTATGCGATTTTTACTTTAACAAAGAAAAACAGATGCCGTTCTATGATTAAACAGAAGAATTTGGTTGTAACTTAGAACGGATTACTGTGCGCGACGGGCTGTTTGTTACTGTCAAAATCCCGTTTTCTATATATATAAAAATGAATGTCTGTTTGTTGGTTTGTCCGGATCTTATAGGCTCCTAAACTACTCAACCGATCGCGACGAAACTTTCAGGAAGGACTTATTGTGATCATGCCGGGAAATATTATATAAAATAAATGTTTGTTTGTCCTTTACGCGTTCCTTTACCATTCATACGATTTCGATGAAACTTCGGTGAGTTGTTGGGCACACACCCGTGAAGGGTTGTGAAGAAAAAAAATTGAAAATCTAAAATTGAAAAAAAGAATCAAATAAGTACATACAGCGACATCTAGGAAAAACCTTCTGATTTATTCGTGTACCCACCAGACGAAAAACAAAAATATTGTGTTATAACAGGTGTGATATTGAAACTCGGGTTCGGGTCGGGCCAGACCTGAAGATGATGGGCTCGAACCGGGTAAGTCTATGAAATTTCGGCCTGTGCAGACCTCTAATCCAAAAGCAGTTCAATAAACAGAATTAAAACACAAACCCTTTCTTTCTTTGAGTGGCATTGCAACGCATGCCGGGCTCTCACTAGTATACTATAAAAAAGAGTATTTTGTAATATGCAAAATTCGTTCATATTAAATATATTATATCGACTGTGTTTTGGCTAGCTGACGTAGTCATCAAAATTGAAATTGTTCAGGGTAGAGTAAAAACTGTTTTTATCAAAAACATTATACAGTGAGTTGCGTTATGAATCTTTGAAATGCACTTCTGTAAATTCTCGTGTTTGAAGATACGGGATTATATGAAGGGAGTGTGGATATAATAGTGACTTACATCAAGTGGCCGGGTCAGAATTTTTAAACCTAAAACCAATGTAAAATGATGTTTTCCTTCCACAAAGTGGTCAATTTATTTTTCTTTTAAAATGAGATCCAATCATTAACTCATTTTAGTATTTTTTGAGGGTTACATCAATTGTTCAAAACACAGTTGAATGATTTAATAATATTATGAATAGAGAACGCCGACTTTTTAAATAATCGTCTTACGTTACTTCCAGATTTTGCTTCTGTACTAAATCACGGTCATAATATATAATTATAACCTTAAATAAATTTCATCTTTCTTATGAATAGAAGAATACGTCAATTATAATGTAATTTGACAAATATGATTCTTCACTTTTAAGGTGTTAACAACCGTCAATACGTGGTGGAAAGGCATTATATTTAAAAAATAATACACAATTTGTTTGTAATACTTCTACATGTTTATAATGATTTAGTTGATAATGCTCGTGATGAGTAAAACCAGTCCTGATAATTATAAACATGTAGAAGTACTAGAAAGAAACTGTTTTTTTATTTTTTAAATACTATGATTCTTGTTCCAGTGAATGTTTTTCTAATAAATCGTGAAGAACAATTAGGAACAATTTAAGTGAAAATAAAAAATAAAAATATGAAGTATTTAAATATATACGTATATACCACATGAATTATTTTTGAGGTTTTTGGGCTCTAAGTTGATGATAGTCAAAAATTAAAATACCGACATCAGTCAAAGCAAATTATTTTTTCATTTTTCCTCTCATCTTAAAAACATATTTTTCCAATATTAAATTAAATTTCGACAACCATAAAACATGGGAAGACATAAAATATCCAATAAATTACATAAGCGATTTTAATAAGAGTGCGTTCGAAAAATCGTCTCTTTACATTCATAAATAAATTAAAATTATGTTTCCAAAAAAATCTCCGAAAAGCCCACATACTTTCAAGCATTATTAAAAAAATCGTTCGGGGCCCTTGTTACCTTTGAAGTATTCAATCTTTTTGAGTCGCCAGTAGCAATCAACTTACGATTTTTATAACCCGGAAAGGGGATCGACGTACGAATTTGAATCAGGAAATTGTTAAAGACATTCAAAGGAATAAATTTGGCGTACGCTTTGCGGCGACCCCAGATATACGCTAGCCGTTCTCAGTAATTATTTCCGGAGGACAGATCCCACTAGCACGAAGTTCTGAGGAGACCAGCCGGCTGGGCTCATCAAAGGATGGGCAGTTTCGTTGCGTCTTCGGTGATTGATCGGATTAAAAGTTACTAAAAGCTCTTCACGCGAATCTATAAAGGGGAAGATAATTCTTCTTTTAACATAAGACACTTAAGATAAGATCTTAAGAAAAGTTGGTTAAAATTAATTGAATAAAATTATAATGGATGTTTGAGACAAAATAAGTATCATAAAATCTCCATATATATTATACATACAAATTTACTTTATTTACTTATTAACCATTAATGGTTTGTTATAAGGAACAATTGTAATTATTTTCTGTTATTTTACCTTTCCGTACTCATCATGGTGTAATATTGCATTAAACATGTAAATTATCTATGAAGTAGGTCATAAAAAAATTGAAAATTTTGCTATTTGTAAATATTCTCATATAATTAGAAATACATTACAGTTTATGCCTTCTTTGTATAATTAATCATAAATTTTGAACCTCGTTAATTTTCGTCGCTTCTCTTTTAATGTCGGCGTCCGTAGCGCAGTTGGTAGCGTCGGTTACGGATGCGTTGGGTTCAATTCCCGGTGCGGACGGTTTTCATAGATTGACTTTTCAATCGATTTATGAATTTCTGTTCGTAGTGTGAGTCCTCCCTCTCACCCATCCCATCCTCACGGGGTGTAGCGAGAGCAATTAACTAACCATTAGTCCTGTCCTAGACCTATCCTTCTATCCCTACTCTCTTCGAAAAAAAAGAGGTTGAGCAACTGAGTAACAGGCAGTTCTTGTAGAAAAATTCTGTTAAGATACCTTCATTAGGAGACCATATGCTCTACATTGGGAGCGGACATGGAAAAAAAATTACCATCGAAAAAGACAACATTACAGTATAGTATACTAATGACCCGAGATACATGAACGTACCGTATGCAACCATTTTGATGCATGAAACACGTCTCGAGCCTGTTCTACTATGAAGAATTTAGATTCTTGCGTTTTTCGATAATTTTGCATAGTTTGATAAGTATTTCAGGTTTTACACAAAAAATATGACGTAAAATAATTACTTAATACTACACAAAACCATATTTTACTCTTTGAAACTGTTATTTTGTTTTATAAATGCGTTTATATGACAAAACCCACACGGTAACGCAATGTGACTGCATGAGATCCGAAGGGATTTTTTTTGCATGAAAACGAGAAGGTTAAATAAATATTATAATCGAGAGTCAGTAAGGGACTGGGGAAATTCAAGTAAACTCCTGAAATTGAATATTATATATATCACATAACGAGCAACATTTGAAAAATTAACATTTCCATTTACTGAAAACCCACAATCAGTTTTTGTAAGGTATTTTTCTAAATTTTTATTCTCATTCAAGGCTTTCGGCTAACTGAATCTTTATTATTGCAGTACTTAGCTAGGATAAACGTCGGAAATGGGGTATAAATACTTTACAGTCTGTATAAATATTAGAGTTAAAAAATGTATTTACAAAAAAAGCTAGAAAAAGCTGTATCTTTAGCGTAAATTATGCAGAATATAAAAATCGTCAGACCATAGTAAAGAACGATTACTTTTACTTTATAAAAAAACCACCTCTTTATATTTTTTTATACCTATGGCCCGAAAATGGTTTTACTTGCTCTAGTATCACGCCATCATAAAAATTAAATTCTGCGAAATAAATCATGTGAATAGTATTTAACGATCATTCTATGTCACTGTATGACTTTTGATATAATAACGAGCCAAGTCCACATTAATATTTCAAAAGACATCAACGAAGTGATTGTGTAACGGTAACAGATTTTAATTCAATAATTTTAAAATGCGTTCAATAGACAGATTTCCCGTAGATGACCATTAAAGACCAGAACCATTTTCTAAATTGAAGTAAGCATGAAATAAACAATAAAATGACAGAAGAATAATTAAACATGCTTTGTTTGTCGAACGTAGAAAAGAAAAGAACGTAATTAACACAAAAACAATCTTGTGTATAGCTCAAACAAGACGTGTATTAAATTGTAGACACTATGATTATCCAAAAAAAAATAATAATTTGAAAAGACGCAAGGATAAGTCCTTTTGCCTTTCTACAGTCGATATATTATGTATTTATACATAAATATAACATATTAATACGTTTTGTGTGAGCTATACACAGTATTTTTTTGTGTGGGTTACGTCCTTTTTCCTTTCCAGAGTCGATATTTATTAAGGTTATTATAATGATAAAAACTGACAATAATATACAATGTATAATATTATTCAGATATAAACCTTTCTTGTGAAAAGCTACATAAATTAAAACAGGAATCCCACCTAAAATACCGAGAGCCACTTTGAAAATTAAATACATCGTTTTCAAGCTGTACAGCAACCCCTACCACATGGTACTAAAAAAATAGCGTATACCAGCATAAGATATTTCGCTAACGAGCTTTTGGTTGTTAAACCGGTTCCAGCTTTCGTACACAAACCCACAGCCAATTTTTCCCGGTGACTTTTCATTTCACCTAAATGCAAAAGCTAAAATTCAGAGGGTCGCTTGTATTCGAAGCCTAAACGACATTGAGGCCTGTGTCATGTAAATCAACCCTAGAGGGGGGACGGTGCGATAGGGGTCGTACTTTTCTACATAAAAGAATATGTAGTGGGTACCCTACGAATTCATATGACGAAAGAGCTTTCAGATAGATCTCAAAAGAAGATTGTGTTCTTAAGAATCTATATATTGTTTGAAGAGCTTGGTGAGGGTGCGGTATATTCTTTCACATTCTGCGAGAGTATTTTTCTGTTATTGTTGGCTTAGTACATCATGTACTTACTATAATAACGTATTTAAATACACGAAAAATTTCGTTAGTTAAAATATTTATCTTTGATTTGATACATTAGTAACAAATTAATTGTCATTCAAATCGTATGAATGAATCTTGTTAAGAAGTATTTATAAATAACAAATTAGGAATTTACAAAACATATATCTACTAATATATTATATAAAATTAAAACATTTGTCTTCATAAACCACCTTATATAATTAAGTAGCATCTTAACAACCGTATATTTTTTCGCATTTTCGCAAAAAAATTGTCATTTCACTAAATTCACTATAATTTGTAAACCAATTAAGATATCTTAACCAAATTTAATTTGGTGTCTTCCAGATACTTTGCCGCATAAATCAATTCCGTTTGAGCAGTGGTTCTATATTTGTGGGTTGCATACTTATGTGGTGTAGTGAAAAAAACTTAAATCTACTAAAAACTCCCTGCTTCTCATATCATCCCTGTTGCAGATGTTACAAGCCACCACGGGACAGGACACGGTATCATAATGACTCAAGCACCGTAAAAAATACAATATTGCCCCTTCAATAAATCACTACGCAATGTGTAAATAATAATAACCAATACTACGAGAGAGAAAAAAGTAAACGTGTACCATCTAGGGGTAGTTTTACAAAACTGTGTGGTAAAAATACTGTTAATGTTTTGTTAAATATTGCGTTGATGTGTATACCACCATCTCTTTTTGACATTTGAAATCAAACTCGATTATAACCCAGTACTTTTTCAATAGAATGGAATGTATGACGTAGGACTCATATATGAGTTTGCGGTCATTAAGCTGTTAAATGATCGAATGATACTAATATATTTAGCAACAAATCTTTTTTACTTGTTATTTCATTATTTTATTACTAAAAATGAAATTGGTTGAAATCAAAGCACAATTATCTTTTAAAAAACTGTTTGCGGCATAATACTATTGATTTGAATAAAGAAATAATATTTATTTACTTGTGATGTTAATCAAAGTTGCTGGTATATCAAAATTCTTCAAAAGAGAAATTCTAACTAGCTTCGAAACGTCTTGCAGATGCTTATATAAAACCACCACTATTCTTATTTCTTCTTCCAACTAAGAGGATCCCAGCGTCTATTCGTAGACTTAAGAGTAAGCCATTTCATGACAGGAAGCAAAGCGATTGGTGGGTGACATGTTACCTTAGAGGCATAACGTGGTGCCCATGTCATCGTTAAAGATAGCAATGGTCGAAGAAGAAGAAGATTAAAGAGATGAGTTTTATCATATGACAATTAATATTTTACGCCAGGTGAAAGTGACACCTGTCAAGATTTTCTCTTGCATCCTATGCATCTGTGCATTACAGACATATAAATCAAGACAAATATTAAAAGGAAATTAGCGGTTTCTAATGCAGGTTTGGACGGCTTTTGAGTACCAATTTGACGCTACTAAGGTTTAATGGATTCCGTTTGAATTCTATAAATTTATATTTTAATTAGAATTCGATACTATTATGTTCGCTACAAATCCAGAGGACTTTATAACTGTCATCGTAGCGAGGGGGTTGTGCATCTTTGTTCGGGCAATCGTGCGGTCTGATGAAGTCTCGTCTTGCCGTGACGTCACTTGATCCGTAAAATTTATTCCAACAATGTTGCCATGTTTCTGGTAATGAGAAATTCGAGCGGTTATTATTTGCTCTGTTTTATATCAGAGTTCAATGACTGTAACAAGCTTGGATGTTTCTTTGAGTTCCGATTCGAAAACACCATTTTACCGTAGACAACAATATAACGATTATTTCAGTTACAACTTAGGTAAGGAAAAAGCGAATCTTCGATCTTTGATATAGAAATATTTATATCCTAGAAGACCTAGAATGTAAAACTTGTAACTTTACAAACAACAATTAACAGCATAGAGTAAAAATGTTATTATTTTGTTGTTGGTTTTCTTTTAGAACTTTTGTTCACTTTCACGTATTTTAACACTTTAACGTTTGTTGTGTAGTTTTTTATTGATACAGATAGTTGGAAGTATTGTTTTACCATCAAAAATAACTTGATATTGATATTTTTGTTTATTATGAAAGAATATTTTGTAAAATGTTTATTTATTTATAAAACATTACGCCTATCCTAAATAAATATTAATATTTTATAAATTATTTGTAATTGTTTTCAAGAGATATATAAGATTGACGTCAAATAAATAAATATACTTTAAAAATTAAACTAATCTTCAAATGAAAGTATTGTGTGTGTTTTTTGTTCCATTCAACATCAAAAATAACTTTCTTGAAAGGCAATATTTTTCCAGCATCGCAAAATCCCAACTCCTAAATAAACGAACATAAACAGGCAAATAAACGTAAATAAGATTCCCTGGAAAGCGGTTGATCATTCATATTAAGAGCATATGCCCTTTTTTAGACCCCCTTATTTTATATTCAGCGCATTTTAGCATTATGTCATTTTATATCACGAAAAGTTGCTACACTTACCTGGGAAGAGGTGGTTACATTTGGTTCGTGGATCTAGATAAAACATTTTAACATTTATAAATAAATATCTTTTTGGAAATTCTTGTTTAATTGAATATTAAAATAATACTATTAAAACAACTATGCGATTTTATACAGCACACAGTATTGTTTAAAATCAAAACCGGTCAATGCCAGCTGGTGAACATTTACAAGTTATCTCATTAAACTTTTTCTATGTGGACCATATTTGCTGTATTTGTAAAGTAAATAAACATCAGGCTGCAAAATTCCTTGTCACCAGTCAATCATCTTGCTTCCTCTCGTGACATATCAGCATCGTTCAGCTCTGTCGAGTATTAAAAAGGTGGATGTTTTACATTAAAAAAAGATGTTTAAATATGATCGGCACATTCGTTGATAATGTATAGTAATGAAAAATATATAGGGGGTAATACTAAGCAATGATATGTTTTGATGTACAATGAATAATTCAGTATATATGATTGAAGGTTTAATTGTATTTTTAACAATTAATTATCTAAAATATAACCATCAGTTTCTGGAAATCATTTTATTTCAATTATAAATAGGTACTGGTTGCTGATTGGTAACATGTGAGAGAAAGACGTTTTGAAAGATGAAATAAAATTTGAAAACATTAACATATAGTTCTTAGATATACCTAGTTAGTAGCCCAACGATGTATACAAAAAATTATTCGATACTTATGTTTGATTTTTTCTATTCTTTAATTGCAAAAGAAAAAAGGTTGTCAACTTTTCATACTACGCTGCTTTCATTTCACATACGTAGACTGAAACAAACGTGCATTTACGAATACACGTTGTCTCCATCGGAGATTGCAAAACTTTACGAACACACTAGTTAAGTCAAATAAACGATGCGTTTTAATCTCCGATTCTAAAAATATTCAATGGTAAAATACTAAAAGGTCTGTTACCGTTATTTATACCGCTTCAGTTGAGGTAATCACCGGTCAGAAACCCACTAAGGGAAGTTTCATAAATTGATTTTTCATGGATTCCTATTCAAAGACACGGATGTCTGTGATGTCTAAAATTCCTTTTCATTCTTCAGTGCCCAAAACGGGATTGTAGCATGAGTGCTGAGCTTTCCTTTCCTAGCTCTATAATTCTATCCTTACTCTGTTAACCTTCCCGTTTTCATGCTAAAAAATCCCTTCGAATCTCAGCGTTAGCGTGTAGGTTTTGTCATATAAACGCATTTCTAAAGCGAAATGACAATTTAGAAGAATGAAATATAGTCCTATGTAGTATTATGTAATTATTTTACGTCATATTTTGTGTGTAAAAACCTGTGCAAACAATTCGAAAGACGCAAAAATTAAAATTCTTCATAGTAGAATAGGCTCGAGACGTGTTTCAGTGCCATTTGAAACAAAACCATTGTATACGGTACGGTCATGCATCTCGAATCGTTACTATACTATACTGTAATGTTGTATTTTTCGATGGTAAAATTATCGATGTTTTCAAATTATGATTAATTGTACAAAGAAGACGTAAATTGTAATGTATTTTTAATTTTCAAGTATATGTACAACCATTTTATTTATAAACAGAACAATTTTCAATTTTATGTATGACCTATTTCATAGCTAATTTAAAGGTTTAAAGGTTGAAATAACACAATGTTACACCATGAGTACGGAAGGGTAATATAAGTGAGGTTGAGATACCGAGTAAAAAGTATTTCTAGTATAAAAACTTGTGTTGAGATAAGCTCTGTTAGATTACATATTATGTGTAACGATGGGAGCATGCACCCAAAAAAAACAACCAAAAAGATATTAAATATAGAATATTTGATTATTTTTCTTATAACGTTATTTTAATGACGATCAATATTGTTTTATCCATATGGTAATCACAAAAAAGATGGACAATTAGAAGTCATTTAAAGGTAGTTATTTTAAAATGTCAACTGTGAAGATTATATTTAAGAAGTTTGAAAACGATTTCGTAGTTTTTTCTTGTTGTTAAAAACCGAATGCGTAATAGTTACACTGTTAAGCTCTTAAAATTTTTATTGTGTTTTCTATTGTTGAAACCAAATATTTGAAACAAACGTTTCTAAAATTACTTAATTAATTCTTCACATTTTCTAAGCTTGCACGTTGAAGTTGTAGGAGGGGGATGAGGAGGTTAAGCCTGATTCCAAATCTGTTAACCTTTTAACTGCCGGTAAGTGTATGTATGGTGGTACCTTGCACACCGCGAATTCTATTGCAAAAATAAAACCTTCTAAACATATCGTTTAAAAATATATTAAAGTTTATTTATAAAAACTACCCAAATAAATGAAGAGTGCAACGATTGTGCCATCATTTATTCATAACAACAAAATTAAAATTTGCATGACACATCAGGGTTGTCAGGGTTTCTTTATTCAGGTGACAAACCTCTTTTCAATTTACGTTTCAAGTGGTAAAAATAAAATTCTGTTTCAATTCTGAGTATTCGACGATAATCCCAATAGATTTCGTTGTGTGTTCGACATATTTGTACGTTTTAAATAATTGATTTACGTTAGTAAAATCCCGTTTAAAGCGGAACGTCCAAAGATGTCATTTTTGTATGAGCGGCGTTTCATTCACGGAATGTTGCGTTTTAAGACGGTATTGGCCGGTTAAAATTGCATACTACTATTATTTTGTAGTTAAATAAATTTAATTTAATTTTTTTATACCTATGTATGTTGCGATCGACCAAAAAATTCTAAAATTAATTAAATATCTCGCAAATAGCTATAATTATAATATAACTAATAATGATAGCATACACAATTATCAGAATGTTTCATTTAAATCAAATTCTCCATAATTTTCGTAATCATAAATGACATTTGATTGTGACTTAGAATTCAAAAAGTTATACAACCTTGACGGGGAAAACACCTCGTGGACTTCGTTTTCCCTGAATGCTAAGCTGGTCGTATCACATCTCACTTCTTGTGTGGCACAACCCCGTAAAAGTATTTCCTCGGATGGATATTGTACCTACCCTATGAATAAATAATGTTCGTACGTATGACAGACATGCCGCATGACTTCTCTGTAATAAGACAACGAATTTATGTTTTAAAATATACGTTATTGCTAGGTAACGTGAAAACGAGCAGTACAGATTTCATTGAAAATTTTAGCTCCGAAATGAATCCGTAGAGGAATAAACTTTTTCGATTTGCATAATTGCTTAAAATGAAGTGTTTCATTTCACGTGTACTAAATTTAAAACTTACCGGTAATATTATTCAACTAATATTACCTCAATATTAACTTTATGCGTAAATTATAAATCTATTTTGTTTAACGTTTATATATTTTAATCTAACAGTTTGTTATTTATTTTGTAATAAAATATTGCCGTAAAAATTCTCGAAGCCAAAATAAAACTTACATGAATGTTCTCTTTTGAAAATGTTAAGTATTACTATATTGTATTCAAATTTCAAAATTTACATGTCTTCATAAATCTCAAGATCAAAAATAAGTACTTGTGCTGTATACGAGTGGTTTATACTATATGAATGCGTGGGCACGGGCCCAAATCCTACAACATACCATTATATACAGCGTCACTTCCATTGCAAAGTTGTTTATATTATCTGCATATGCGTTTTTGACTTTTTGTTTTACTAATACTGCAAAAGTCACCCGTAAGTGCATTAAAAGTAACTCAACTGACAAAAATTATGCTGAAGTATATATATTTAATTTCAATTATGTGTTATTATTGATTCGACAAAGTTATTTTTAAGCTGTTTTTTATGCTCCCCTGAAAAATTGAGATTTTACAGGCATACAATTTTCGAATGGAAACAACGGCATACATTTTTCTATCGCTTTATTTCGAGTATCGTGCTATGGAATTATGTTCTAAGTATTGTTTTTTGTGACGTTAACATAATCTCCTACCCATCCAATCATAAGGCGGGTTTTGAGAGCGATCAACCAATAACGTGTCCCGTATTTCTGTCTCGTCAGTTATTGTATATTTTTATAGGATAAGATTTCATCACTTTGTCAAAAGCAACAATTCAAGTTTATTGATACAAAAAAGATAAGATGCAATTTTTAGTATTTTAAACCCTAATATTGGGAGATATGATATTTTAATATTGCCTTTTTAAAGATCACAATAAAGGTATTTTTCTTTGCAGCTGCTATAAAGCGTATTTTTATAAATAAGTTACTCTGTGAGGCTAACATATCTCAAGTTGGAATTCATAATTGAAAGCAATTAGTATTTTACGGCGTCTAATGCAAATTTTATGTAGCATTTAGAAAACCACAAAAGCATTGCATACACTTTGTGTGGCACAGTTGCAAGGTGGTCGTGCATGTTAAAATATAAGTACAATGTAAACTGTTCTACAACCAAGCTCAAATTCTTAGAAATGCATTAAGCATTTTCCACGGTACTTAGCGATATCATCAAAACAATTGTGAGAAAAAGAACACATAATACTTTTACTGAAGACGATTTTATGAGATTATCGATTATTTAGCTTATATGGTTAGCGAGTAAAACAAATAATTATTTTTAAATACATTTTTTTTTGAATACGATAAAGGAATATTCCGGATGCAGTAAAATATGCTTTCATGACAGTTTGGAATAATGTATCTAATCACTTTATTTATATACATTTATACCAGTACTAGCCTACAAAAGTTGTTCTACAAAAACTGTTTGGTAGGGATAGAAGAGTGGAACTGGGATAGGACTAGCAGTTGGCTAATCACTCTCACTGCGCCGCGTCTTTCTTAGGAAATCGTATTAAACGATTGTATTACAATGTACATTCATTTTACTGTACATTTTTTCTCCCAATATAAAAAACTTGAATTAATATCTAAGTTTTTATATTTGTTTAGTTCGTGTAATAAATAGCTCAATTGGTGTAATACTATCCAGGGTTAAATTGTTTGACAAACAATATACAAATACAATAATCAAATTTGGACTGACTTAAATTTAAAAAAAATACAATAATTTTTGCAATTGATATAAGTATTTTACGTTAAAGTTTACGAGTCAAATAAAGTTTTTTATGTTATTCTATGTTGATTTGCAAATTTGTCTCAATACAGCTTGGCAGTAACTATTTTCTCATATTAAATAATACCTGGTAGAGTATACACCGTAAAAGTTACAGAGCGTGTTAGTGTATTAGTATGTATGGATCACGTGATCCTAAATCCTGGACCTTAGAGACGGAGTGCAATGTAACACGCTGTGTACTCCTTGTCAGTTACTCGGTGAAAAGCATTTTTAATTTAATAATTGATTAACTTCTATTGACTATTTCACTAGTTTTTCTTAAACTGATTATTTGTAAGCATGTTATTTATGAGTACGTGAAATAGGTGAATCATCGAGTTGCAAAAAGCACTCTAGAAGTTTTCCAAGTTTCGAGAAAATGACAAAAAACTGTTTTCCATACATACCAAGCATTTAATGTATTATTTTTTGCCATTTTTAAATAATTTCCTCACCAGGTAGAATGCATTTCGAAGCTCTCATCCGGCTTACTAGATAAAAGATAGCATTCGCAGGTAATTTTCATAAAAAAATGTCCAGAATGGTTTTTGTAAAAAAGATACTTCATTGGGCACTGCTCCACTCATGGTTTTAGTCCAAACTTAACCATCTTAAATAGTTTCGAAATAAATTCTCGAATACGCAACTAAAATCTTCGGTAGTTATTTCGGAATATATATTGTAATAATAATTGTCAATGAATCGCTATATACACATAACTATCTATGCAGGTTACTTCCAGTGTAAAGGATTGTGAAGTGTTCGCAGCCAGTGAAATGGAAATAAACTTGATACCAACAAACTTTCGGAAAAGCCGCAAGAAACCGAAGTTTTGGCTAAGCGATTTCTCGCCGCCTCCGAGTTTCTACATATTATATGTATACTGCAAAGCGAAGAAGTTCATTGAAACAAATTTTACTAAATATAAGATATACTACCTACTTCTAAATATATGCGAGCTAAGTAATAAGTATCGATAAGTGATTGAAAAGATTACATTCGTCGTAATTTGCAATCTACTAAGTTACTTACTCAAATGAAAATATCACCAGAAAATGTACATATTTATTTAGTGTCACCTTCTAATATTAAATTTAATATTTTGTTTGATATACATATATATATATATGGTTTCTTAATTGACAGTGAAAACCTTAAAAGTGATATATATTTGAGGTTCGTTTATTTAACTGGTATAATTTACAGAGATTTAATTAAAGGACAGATCCAGATCTAGACCGCGGTAGTTCGGCGGTAGATCTAGGTCAAGAAATTATTGTTGTCAGTCCGTGTGTGAGGTAGTCAGGCTTCTCTGACGGTATATCGCATTCAGCCGGTGTTGAAGATGTCGAAAGGCAAAACCGGATAGTGACGAAATACATGGAAATGTGCAACATTCCAACAATTCAAATCAAATTTAACATTGTATTTCATTTTGCAAAATTTTTAATACGAGTATTTTGTATTTTTAAAACCGGTATTTCGGTTTGAAAATACAGTCAATTTACCGGAATCTCTGTTTCAGTAATATCTTTAGTTGTAAGTTATGAGTCCATTTTATATCAGATCGTTCCATCCCATAAGGCAGTTTCTCAAAATTTTCTAAGCGATAGACTTCCATAGAAAAATACACTATGGATGCAAAACTTTATTTAAAGTTTTCAATTTTCTCCGTGCTTTCCATAAAGAGGCGACAGAAGGCAGTATGTCTGATGCAGCGACTCCTTTACGGGTGAAGAGAGACACGCTTCTGGCTACATTTTCCGTTAACACTCCGTTTAATCCATTCTGATACAGGTGAAACGGATTGTAAAAAGTTTCGTTGAATAGACAGAGGTATATTTGTTTGAATAATGTTTGCACTATTGCAGGAATACAATGACTTTAGTTATCAGGTGATGTCAACTGTTCAGTGAGGGGGATTTTTACTTATGTTCATTAGAGGGTTTTTAATTAATATGAAGCCTACCTAAACCAGATAAAAGCTTCTCCGAATACAGAGAGAGAATACATATGAGGCGTTTAAAAGAAAAAAAGTTCACATTTTATAAAAATTTATCAAAAATACGTGCAAACACATCAAATTATAAAGCACAAAAACATATGTAAAAAATGTTTAATCTCTATATTACGGAAACCACGTGCAGAGACCGAAAAATTTAATGCAGATAATATGTTCAATTTAAGTTCGCTTATATTTATTCCGATTAGCGGTTGAATGGCTATTTAAAATGGCTAGCATTTTTCTGGTCGGAATTTTAATTCAGTTTCGGTCATAGTTTTTAATACATTGGGCAGAGTTTATATTAAATAATCATAATGTATCGGTTAGAACTACAGAGGGCATAATGAATAATGTATGGTCAGTATTTATAACCTAACCTAACCTAACTTAACCTAACCTTTTATTCTGACCGTATAATAATTTTATTCAGTCCGTTCATATTTTTATTCTGAGCAAAAGTTGAATCGAGTTCTGATTAAAAATTGATTTAAATTCTGACCATTTAATTTGCTACCATTTAAAATAGGCATATAGTTTTTAATTTGAAATAAAATACCTACATCCAAAAAAATAAACCATCTATAAAACTAATAATTTCAACGTGAAATTTACTACTAACATTGCAAAGTTGACATATTGATTATGCTGTAATTAATTAGTATATTAATTAAAAAGAAAAACTATTAGATAAATGTTCCATACTCTTTCAGTTATAATTCTTGGTTAATAATATTAAAAGTTTTACCAATTATCAAAAGAATCTACTTCAATGTGTTCCTAAGTTTTTTACTGATAATGCAGAACTTCTGAAACAAATTTAAATTAGGTAAAAAACATAGCACCTAGTGTAAACGTGTTTATTGAAATTATGCTTGAAATTTATACACGTTTTTTTTTTCAATGGAATGATAGGAAGGTAATGAAAATACACGACCGAGTAGGGCAGATTATTTTTCATTTTGTTTCAAGTTAGATAACTTGAAACAAAATATTTAATAACAGAGGTATTTAAATCAAAAGAAATGAAAGCCAGCTTTGAAATCTAAAATATCTGGGTACCTACTGATCAGGCTCATGCGGTGGCTTTATCTCTTTCTCGCTCAATCACATGAAAAGTGAAGGTGCAAGCGAAATTCAAGGGCATGCGGCGCATGCTCTTGTATCCCTCTTGCTCATACCCAAAGTAGGTTGTGGGATAGAGATAGTGATAAGTCCACCGCACGCCGATACTACTCATATTATTTACACAAAGCAAATGCTTTGCAAATGCACGCATTTTTGTTGTACTAGGTCCACATGCTTATAATGATCAGGACCAGTTTTGCTCACCACGATCATTATCAACTGATAAAAATACAGTCATAACAGGGCTATTTATATAAAATTGAATGTTAATAATTACAAGGTATATAAAACAGTTGGTTAATGAACTAAGACAAGATTTTAAAGGTAATAAAACAGATTATATGTAAATGAAATTAAAAAGTCTACAATTGAAATGTTGAGGACATCTTACAAATCAATAAATACTAAACTGAAATCGAAAATAAAGCTACATTAAAAATCCATTAACTGAGCAAAATTTTCATGATTTTAACTAATGCGTAAATATTTATTTAACAAGTGTTATATAACTATAGTTTTTTATAGTTATGTATGCTATATAAAAATAGTCATCAAGCAAGTACATATTAAAAGTGTTTTTCATTAACTCTTATTCTGCGTATGTTTTTTTATTACACATTTCTATGAAGTAATAAAATTTGTTCAATAACATCTTAAAATTGATTTAAAGGTGTATTTAATTAAGGATAATATAAAATGGTATGACCTTTTTTTCATTTCTTTTTTTAAATTATTACACTATCTATTGGCGATGCTGGCTAAAAGTTTGAATACCGCTGCATTAGAGCATCACTATATTAATATTTTGGTAGCATTTAATTTTTTTACCAATAAAAAGATAAACCCTTAAAATGTTTTCATTCTAAAAAATATTATTTTCCCACGACTCATTCCATTTTGATATGATTATATTTTTACGACGCTCATCGCGAAATTTTATCCCTCTTAGTAACATATGGAAAATAATATTTTATCTCATCGATAAAAGTGTTTTTTTTTTTATCGTGATATGCGCCATTTTTTGTTTTCTTCGTATGTCAAGAATATCATTTTATATACCATGTTTATTTATGCTCCAAATTATTGACGTTTGACAATCGATCCGTGTAATTGACGTCACATTTTTTTTTGTTAAATATAAACGAGAGAGAAACTTCGCAAAATAATATTGCTTTCATCTTATTTCAAAATAAGTTTAAAAAAAATATATAGAATTTCTCATAATCTTTTACTGCGTAGAGATAATATTTTTTTACGCATTTTGAACATTCCAAAAAGCATTATTGTTATAAATGTTCGCCAAATATTTTGTTATAAATATCAAAAAATACTGATAAGTTTGACGTCAATATTAGTCTATGCCCGTTGCTAAATCAATCGTATATTTACAAAAAATATCTTAAGTGTGGCGAATAGGGTTAATAAATTGGTCATAAATAATTGCACTTTGTGTTAAATAGTAGTCAATTGGTACACTTGAACTTTTATTTCGATAGTTGGCACTTTGGATTGGACAGTATTAACTTAGTACACTAAAGCTTGATTTTAATTGTTTAATCACGGATTCTATCAACAAAGTGAGTTAAGTTGTAGTAAGTTATGTTAGGGGTTGGTCTGGTTTGGTTTGTGTATTGCATTCTAATGCATGGAGCAAAGACAATATAGGCGGCCTAATATATGGTCGAAGAATAAGTGACATTTCATTACAGCTTCGTGCAACTATCGATTTCAAAGTGTGAGTATTTGTATTGAGTGAAAACTATTTTATCTATGTGAAAATATTTTTTCGTAAGTGTAATATATTTCTTCAATGTTAAAATATATTTTATTATGTAGGACCATTTTATTTTTAGTGAAAGAATTTGTTTTTTGTGGAATGTATTGGTTATAAGTGAAAACTATTTTTATGAAAGTGAATATGATGTAAGCAAAAGTGCATTTAATTGCCTTAATAACCATTACTAAATAAATAAATAACAATTTAACTGAAACACTATCGCAGTCTCAATATTTCAATTTTGAAAACAGTTTGAGATACGTATTTGTTTAATTTAATAGCTTTTAGCAAGTAATTAATTACATTCCTACATTAATTAATTATCGCATAAGCAAGAAAGTTGCTCATGTGATTATTATGATTTGTTTACATATCTTGACGAATTAATTCTGAGCATACAAATGACGAGTTTAATCGTGTGTCCATAAATCCTATAGGTGAATTTACATGCCCTAAAAGTTCTATTTTCAGATAGTTAAATGATAAATACTGAAATATGATCTTCGCTATATAATTATTGAGTTCTCTAAGTCATGCTCAAGCCTATTGGTATGAGTACCCGAAATGAAACGACCTGGAAACATATTTCTTTAAGATCATACGAAGCGAAGCTGAGAATTTTAACTTCATGAGATTTGAATTTTTTTTTCCTAAACTTGCCAATAGAACTGCCATTAGGAAGAAATATGGGGAACGAAATAATACGAATGGCAGTACAGACGAGCAGTAGGGCTTCCAATCCCGGGATCCGTGATCCCTGAAATCCCAGGATCCCGCTCAATTATTCAATCCCGTAATCCTGGGATTGAGATTCAGTCAATCCTGGAATTTCGGGATTCACTGTAAATGCTAAAAAAATATCTATCAAATCAAAACTTCCTGATTAACTACAACGTGTACTTAAGTTTTTTCATATAAATACATAGTTTTTTTAAAAAACCTATAGAATTAAAATGAATTTATTGTAGTCTACTTCCTGCTCATATTTCCTAATAGCCGTTTTTAAATAATTTTAAATGGAGGAAAAATTAAGACTGCTTCTTAAATTAATGGACGGCAATATCTCAAATTGAAGGACATGTCCTCTTTATGGATAAATTTGGTAAAACCTACCATAATAATACAATAAATAAAATAAAATTATTTTGATCATTATCTTTTTTCAAATATTTTTCTCTTTTTTTATAAATGACTGTCTGATTTTAAATCAGCAAATAAATCATTCCAATGCCTAAAAAAATATTTAATCATAAATAAATTCCAATTGAAGTAATAATGGACAAAAATTAAATTTTAAATGTACAATTTAACTCATGAAATTAAACTTAATGACCAATCCCGGGATTGAGAAATTCTGAATCCCGAAGTCCCGGGATCGTAAAAAGGGTCCGGGATTGGATCCCCTTGTCTACATTGACGGGAGCAGAGTGAGCAGAGTGCCAGAACGCGCTGTACCTCACACACAGTCAGACAACTATAATTTCTCACTGGGCGTCCACCGCTGTAGGTCTTTGGCAGATTTATCCTTAAATGAAATCTCTGTAATTATACCAGTTACATAAAAGATTCCAAAAGAACTTTAACATTGTTAGAGAAGACTTCTTTGGATATGGATATAAAAAAAACATATCTATATACATTTTTTTTTTTGGATTATTGAGATTTTGTACACTGTGTTAAATTATATCTATATACTTTAAGACATCGACTGAGGGTGCTTGATGGAATTTCAATATTAAATTTGAATTATTGAGATTTTTATACACTTCCAATTGTTGCTTAAAAACATGGGGGAGCATAAATTATGTTATAAATAAATTTTGGAAATCAATAGAGCCCAGTTAAATTCCTTGCCAATTCTGAACGAACAGCTGAATCTTCCAAGCTCCCCGTTGCTGTATCCTATACATTAAATCACCTAACAGAACCCACTAAATGTGGAATGATTGTATATATTTATTGTTTTGTCGAATTACATCCCGTCGAAACCCACAATGCTATTATAATTGTAAAATCACTGGTAATTCTAATATGAGTTGAAAAGCGGCAATTTGCCACTCTGTTAATGCGTTGTTTACAAAACAAGGATTAAGGCGATTCCCGAAATTTTAACTCAGGTATCAGTATGAATCCTAGACCTAATATTTTATCTCGTAAATAATATTTGTCGTATTTTTATCTTCTATATAAACGTTAGACACTGTTTACTGTCTGTCAGTTCGAGTCCATTCGTGCGCTCGAATGCCTGAAGATGCCGAAAGGTGAAACCCGGGTCGTTGGTGACAAAATACATGGAAGTGTACAACATCTCAATTATTCAAATTTGATATTTACATATGTTTTTTTTCGTGGGTCTGATTGACTTTAGACGAATACGGGTATCATTGTTTTCAAAGAATATTTTATCGGGAATTAGTCAATAGATTTTCTTTCGGAATTGTATTTAATATTTTGTATAATATAAACAAATAAAGGTCACCAATTTGATGAAATGGCGGTGGGCCGGACATGTCGCACGGCGAACGGACAACCGCTGGACAAATGCAGTCATTCAGTGGTACCCGAGGGGCACTAAGCGGCCCCAGGGGCGTCCCAAGACCCGCTGAATTGACAAACCTCTCAGGTTCGGTGGAAGTACGTGGCAGCGTAAAGCTAGGAACCGAGAAGAATGGAGGGAGCTGAGGGAGGCCTTCGTCCTGAAGTGGATTGACCCCGGCTGAAAATGATAATACAAACAAATATATTGCCAATAAACATAATATTCTTATAACATATTGAAAAAAACTAAACCTAAATAGTTGGAAGGCGGCCGTGAAACAGCGGCTGGCAAAAGCGTGAGGCAACCAACTTGTTTACCTAAATTTTTTTTTCCATGTCCGCTCCCAATGTGGAGCATATGGTCTCCTAATGGAGGTATCTTGACAGAATTTTTTCTACGAGAACTGCTTGTCACTCAGTTGCTCAACCTCTCTTTTCTTTTTCGAAGAGAGTAGGGATAGAAGGATAGGGCTATGACAGGACTAGTGGTTAGCTAATCGCTCTCGTTACGCCCCGTGAGGATGGGATTGGTGGGAGGGAGGACTCAGACTACGAACAGAAATCCATAAATCGATTGAAAGATCAATCTATGAAAACCGTCCGCACCGGGAATTGAACCCGAGACATCCGTAACCGTAGCCAGCGACGAAACCAACTGCGCCACGGACGCCGGCTTATGGCTTATACATAATAATATAAGAAACCTGTTATCAAGTGCGATGTTGCCTGTTTGTTGAACAGAACTGATCTTGAATTTTATTTAATACAGTTAAGAAAGTTATAATCTTAGTAAAACGTTTTTCTCAAAATATAAGAATGAAAAAACACTACAAGGTTTTTCCACTTAAAATTAAAATTTATTTCAATGGAACTTGTCTAGAATAACAAATTAAATACAAAGTTAAGAGCCAGTCGTAAGTTGACTCCTCTCAATCATCAAAGAAAGTCTATTTACAGTTTTAATTTTTCTACGAATTTCAAAAGAATTACGGCAGGGTGGAAAACTCTCAGTATCGTGACACTTCCGGATGCCCTCGTACCTCATTGGCTATGCGTTAGCCTCCTGTTTATAAACGACAAGTGACTAAATGCAAGTGTAAACGATCACCTGGGATAAATTGTGCAACTTTCATTCCAGTTGTATATTGATTCAATTAAGTCAGTATTGCATAGCGTAATTATGACCTTTTATAAGTTGTTCAGCATGTGTTGCCTGTTGATTTTTAAATATGATAAAGATATGCTAATTCTTTACGAATTGTCATCGAAAAAAATATGAAAATAAATGCTTTAGGATGATTTAGTGTATTGAGTTTCGCAGAATATTCCATAAAAAAAAATAATTACTGCGTACGTGGCTAGAAAAATGTATCTCAAGTCTTGATCTCAATATATAATGGTTGATCAACCAAAATATTGTACCGGAGACCATAATATGTATTATTCTTTAAAACAAATACTGTTTTAAATACTTTGCCTACACAAGCATTAGTAACATCACCTTTCGTTAAAATTTCCAAAAATATCATCACATAATATGGTGTAAGATATAATTATTATTATATTTTCAAATCGAAAAATTTCAAAGGCATTCCAAAAAAATCGACAGATATTGAATACGAAATATGACATATAATAACAATGCAGTAGATGTTATTTCAATTAATTAGGACAGATTTGCTTGTAGGAAGCGATAATTAGTTTTACAAAATAAATGTTGAAATATTGATGTTTTAAATTTTTTCCAATCCTACTTCTTGACCGAATTTATTATAAATATTTGTTTTGCTATTACAATAACAATGCGACTTGAACATAGTTTGCGTTGCTATGGCTACATGCATTGGAATACGGTCACGGATAATAAAAATGATGCCACTCGTGGTTCTCCATACGTGAATCGACCTTCCGAGAACTGTTGCTTTCTCGGTTTACTTCAAAATAGGAATTCATTTATACTTTTCAAAAAATGTTATGTTGCTGTTTCCATATTTCCGATGAAATTCACAATACATGTGAAATAAATTATTTTAATTGTGTATAATATTGCCTTATGGTGGACTCATGAACCGAATATAGTGCGTATATATAATATAGTAGTAAATCTGAATTGTTTTTGCCCACCCAAACCCAGCGTACGCAACGATAGTGTTCTCCATTCCCTGTTCCAAAAGCAACAGCTCTTAGTTAGACTGTGATTATCAATAACATATATTTATGCTAATCAGTATTTTCTTGTCTTAGTTCATGAACCATCAGTTTTATATACCTTAATTTTTACACTCAATTTTATATAAATAAGCCTGTTATATTTGTATTTATATCAGTTGATAATGCTCGTGATGAGCGAAACCGGTCCAGATCATTATAAATATGTGGAAGTAGTACAAATGAATTGTGTTTTATTTTTTAAAATACAATGTCTTTCCACCAAGAATTGACAGTTAACACCTTTACGAGATGATCCCGTAAAGAGCAGCAGCAGACAGTTATTATTTTTTTTATTAAATATCCATTAAAGGAATAAGTAAGTAGCTTGATCAATGTAAGCAGAGCTTTAAAAGCGAGTGAATCAGGGAACAGGAAAATGCCCAAGTAAGTCACTTAAGCAAGTCGCGTTATGTCCGCTACATTTGGCACCCGCTGAATTGAATTCGCATTATCATAACTTGTATTAACTTTGACAGCAGGTATAATACAACTTCGACTGAGGTCAAACTGAGCGGGGGCATCAAGGAAATTGAATCCAATTGAATTCGTGTTTTATTGGACCCCAGCGGTCCGCGAATATGGTTTTACTGCCTGACCTAATGCGCTTGGCTACACTTATACTAAATACAGCTTTGTCCCTGCTTGAGGGAGGGTTGGAATTTATTTAATTCAATTAATACCGAATGGTTCCGATATGCTGACCCTTTCACTGGTATTTTAATGTTCCTGCAACAAGTATATTATTGAAGCAGAATCGTTATTTTCATTATGTTTTGAAAACTAGCTGATTAAATAGAAAGGGTTCGATGTTTTATAATACTTCTCGGTAAATTCATGTTGCTTTAAGTTATACCACACAATGAATGACGTATAACTGTATTTTACTTTATTTTAACTACTACATGAATATTTATGTTAAATAATAGTATATTTAAATTACATTTTTATTTCGGTTTATTATCTGTCAGGCGCACGATGCGCGGCTGAGAGAGAGATAGTGTGTGAGCGTTAAGTGAATTTTAACAGCTGGCAATATCGTCTTTTTATATAATAATAACTTATATTTTTTTACGTAAGCATAATATTTATATATGTAGTAAAATAATTACTTGATAAGCATTTTCGGTTCTACTATTTTAATTAATGTGGAATGCGTTTATTGGCCGATGACGTAACCGAGTAGTAATTTTGTATAACTTTTTATTGGTTTGAGTCCAACTCTCTCTGCAAAGGTAGCTTAAGCGATTCAATTTCTTACTATTTAATATAAATTTGAAAAACAAACTTTGTCATTTCACTGTTCGTGTTTTGTCTCTTTGATAGGATTTTCAGTTTAACTCTATCGTAATGTTTTTTATTTAAATCTTAGACATTGATTCTAATTCTTAACTTATAAAACGAGGAATGGGATTTTTTTTATTTCTACTGGGCGTCGATGGTGTTAGACACAAACGATAACAGCTTGTACTGATTAAATTATTAACTATTTGTTTTTATAGACGAAATACATTTAATAGGGTAGCTCTACCCGTCCTACTTAAAAAATTATTATTAATTTCCAAGAACTCTATACAATTCATTTTTCTTTTTATTCCTTTTATATTTACTCGACAGATTGTTTTCAATAAGACGATTTGAATTGACATCAAATATTTTCTTCGATTAAAGTTTCTAAGGAGTCTTCGAAAATCTCCAGTTCAGATATTCTAAAATTTGGAATGAACATAGGATTAAAAATATGTTGTACGTATTTTAATATTAAAACTATATTAAATATGCATGTTCGTCTTCAAGTTTTGCCAAATAGATAAGAGATAAAAGCAACACTAGCGGGAGCTTTTTCCTGAAAGAAAAAAGCTTTAACATCTCTGGGACGCTTTTACGGATGAAATTTTCATGCTTATAAAACTCTTGTTATAAAACGTTAATCGCTGGCGAAAATTTATGAGGAGACATTATGCATGAGTCCCACTGGTATCCAGCAAGAGTCAGAGTTCTTCAGTAAGTAAATTTGTGGAAGACTAGCGAAATAATGTCGTACGTTCCTTGCGTTTACGATGACACTGCGCACACCCGTAACTGTAAAATTATTGCAGTTCTCTAACAATGTTGACTATTAAATGGGTAATAAATTTTATTTAATGAAAATAGTAACCTCTTCTGTCGACTGTCATAATTACTGAGCCGTGATGAAGTCACCTCGTTTTCAATCATGTGTAAGTGAGATATATGACGTTTCACACAATAATAATAGTTTTTCGATTTTTAAGATTCGTTATTTTTCAGCACACTTCAGTGTACAGCAATCAAGGAGAATGGGGAGAGGAAAGGAATAATAGTTGGCAAATCACTTAACCTGAGCCTCGTTTATAGCGTTGAATGGGTGGGAAGAATTTCCAAATATCATAGACGTGACAAATCCATAAATCGATTAATATGAATATAAAGTGTTTTTGGGTGATTTGAACTTGTTGACATCGCAACCGATATAGGATCGTAAGTGTTATACATTCGGAAGTTAAAATAGGAAGAAAGAGATTCAATCTACATTCATTAAAAATATGTAGCAGTAAATCGAATACAAATGAAATTTTTTTCATTTGGTTTTGATTTTTTTTTTTCATATCCACTCCTGATGTGGAGCATATGGTCTCATAATTTAGGTATCTCAACAGAATTTTTCTATAAGAACTGTTTGTTACTCAGTTGCTCAACCTCTCTTTATCGAAGAGAGTATGAATAGAAGGATAGGGCTAGGACAGGACTAGTGGTTAGCTAATCGTTCTCGCTACGCCCTGTGAGGATGGGATGGGTGGGTGAGGAGGGAGTTTTAGACAACACAAACACTCGGACTATGAACAGAAATTCATAAATCGATTGAAGTATCAATTTATGAAAACTGTCTTCACCGGGAATTGAACCCGAGACATACGTAGCCGTAGCCCATGACCTACCAACTGCACCACGGACGCTGACTAAATCATTACTTATACTGAATACGTTGGTTGTTATGCTGTGTAGTTAATGTTATCTTTTGATTGGTTATATATTTAGATTCTTACTGTTATTCATATAAAATTTGTATTTAATATTGTTCCTTACACATTTGTATATGTATCTGGGGCGTTAAAAAATAAACTAAATTATTCTTAGGGCCTTCAATGTTATGTGCCAAGCGATTTTATAGCGCACCTAGTTCCGTATCATCTCACCAAGTAAACTAAATCTTAAGGCAAAACTAGTTAAAATTTCTCGACTGTGAAAATATCATATTTCATGACGGGCAAAAATACTGCTAGTTGGATATAAATATGAGATAGAAATCTGTACCGCCATTTTCTCGACGTGAGATGTCTTATGGTTGTATCAATAAATCATGAGCTATGAGAAAAAATAACAATTAGAACTCACTAGAGAATTCACTCAGTTATGGGACTAGCAATATTTTCCACTGTCAAAGCAGTATGGCATGTTCTTTCTATTTGGTTGTGAGGCCAAGAGCCTGAATACTGATCGGAAAATAATATTTTGATAAAAGGTATACTTAATCGACAAAAACTTCTTATTGCATTTTTAATGTACTCTCAAAAGGGATAACGATGTGATTTCTGTAGTCAATTTTTTAGAACATGAGAGCTTTATAATGTTATTTATACAGTGATTGGCTAGATATAAACTTCTGGGAGCCATTTCATTTTTAGCGATATGTTCTATTTTTATTTCTGCGTTATGCTTGAATTCAACCAATTCATGAGCATTTTTCTTCAGATATTCCGTAAAATTATTTTAATGTGCGTTCATATCATGTTATGTCAATATACACACAAATAATAGTCTTACCCTGTGATTCGTAAATTCGAGTCATAACACTAAGTAATTAGCTATTTAGAGCTTACTCACTCAATTACACGATTATTATTAATGCTAGAGTGTGGTGTAGTTAAGGAAACCGCGGAAAGAAACTCTAAATTTTGAGATCGGTAAACTTTTGTTAAAATTGCAAAATATTTAAAACCCTTCCACACCTTTTTCACCAAAAATCTCTTTCAGTAATTTAATATAAAGATTATTCGTGTATTAAAATAGTGTGTTTGTTAAGCCGTAGTCGTTGCTGATGGGTTTGATTGTCCTATTATTATAGTTATAGTTATAGATAGAATAAAAAAAACAGTTCAACTTATTTGAACAATACTACAATCTGTTTCATTTCGTTCCTCTATCGGCGGCTTACAGAAGCACGTTTCGGCAAACAGCCCAGAGCTTTGTTTGCCTCTCCACTTTTCCCGGATATTAATTTCTGTTCGTGTTTACTTTTATGATTGATCCGCGTTTAACGAAAGGATATGCGCAAAGGTGTGAGGGCGTCCGTTTGTATTGTGTCACTGCGAACATCGTCACCATTATCTGAGCATAATCTCGGTGCTGTATACCTATACTGACTTTTATGGAGTTAGGATTCAGAGCGCATGTCACATGCAGACTCAGCGAGGGGTAAATTTAAACTAAGCAATCCAAATTCAAAAGTTGTAAGCATTTTATCCGGAGCTAATGCATTTTTGTCTCAATGCCGTTCTGGTCTCATATCATCTAATTATTAACCACTGTAACATTTTTTATAATTATTATTGAACTGTAGATAAATTTAAAAAATAATAATAACAGTAAAACCTCACAGCATGTTTTTTAAGCAATAACTTTCATACAATTGTACAACGTAGAATGTAATAAATACTCGAAATGGAAAATTTTACGAACCAAAACGTTTGGTACCTAGTTAAAAAATATCGATCATACCAATGTTAGTTTGTTTTATGGGTCAAAAGGGAAAAATTAATTTGTTACACACCAGCACGCTGCACCGGTAGAATTCGGCCCAATTCGAGCCCAGAGACTTATAATACTCGAATTTACGAATTTGATTAATGTAGGTTGGTAGTTTAGTCTATCTTTTCAGTAAAACAGCTATAAAGGCTGTTAAAATGAAGTGTGTATTAAAATTTATTTCATATAAACAAACCTTATTGGTTATCATATCGACAGCCTGACAGTTTAGATTATTTTTTTTTGTCCAATTCTATATTTATCTCGTAATGCCTTTCATTTATTTCTATGCCTTCGTAGAAGGCTTCTGTTTTATTAGTTTAAAAATTAATAAACATAACCATGTTTATTCGGGGACAAATTGTGGGCGTATTTTTTCGTAACTCATAATTGCGTATACTCGAAATTTCTCAAAAATCCTGAAACACAGTATTATGTTTACAATTAATTAAAGTACATACTTCAATGGAATAATATTATTTTGGCACCGAGAACTTCTATGCATGTTCTTTATACGGAAGATCGTCCTTGTGTGACCTTAAAATGTTTGGGTATCTATCTATTCTGTTGTTTCCTTCGGTCCATAACCATTTTGATATTGCTTTGTTTTGAACAAATTACATCTATTATGCTCTAGTAGTGGTCTATATCGGCGGGTTATACCTTTTGCGCCATTGTCATTGTTCCATGTTCGGGGATGCATTACTATTGCTATTCAGACAAAGGAAATGCTCACAACTATGAAGGAACATGGCACGAGAGCCTAAATTATATTATTATTTGAAGTTTGTTCGCAAATAATTTCGGGATCAATAATTATGGGAATAATCAAGACGAAGTCGTTATCACATGAGGGGGTTAAGGTACGGGTTGGATCGATAAAATAAAGTCATTATATTGACTAGAGAAAACAGGCTTGAAAACAAAATGGTTGATTTGCGAGATATCAAATTCCATTTATAAAAATAATTGTTTTGAACAAATTTTAATTACAGAAGTATCTCGATTATCGATTTATCATAGTGAATAATCATTTTTTGAGCATTAATTAAAATCACTTTTAAGGTGTTAACTGTCAATTCTTGGTGGAAAGACATTGTATTTTAAAAAATAAAACACAATTCATTTGTACTACTTCCACATATTTATAATGATCTGGACCGGTTTCGCTCATCACGAGCATTATCAACTGATATAAATACAAATATAACAGGCTTATTTATATAAAATTGAGTGTAAAAATTAAGGTATATAAAACTGATGGTTCATGAACTAAGACAAGAAAATACTGATTAGCAAACAAATTATACATAAATCGAATAAAACATTCTACAATTAAAATGTTATGGACCTCTTACAAATCAATAAATACTAATCTGAAATCACAAATATAGCTACATTAAAAGTCCATTAGCTGAGCAAAAAATTTCAATGACATTACTTATGCAATAAGCAATAATGAATCAGGAAAATTATAAGAAAAAATTAGTGAACCATTTAAAAATAATCAAATATTAATTATGTAATTAATATTAGCAATAAACAGTCATCTTAGTGGCGAAAGCAGAGCAGCTATCCATTAATTTTTTTTTAATATCTGAAAAACAAAAATTACAGAGACAGAATCAATTCTTACGTGTTAAAAATAACCTTACAGGTATAATACAAATTAATGAATCGAATATAACAAAAGAGATGATGCAAAGACGCTTTGCTCATTCAATAAATTTGAATTGGGCAAAAATTTATATCTATTTATTTCTAAAATCTCTTGTTTATATAATTTTTAAAGATTTGTTATTTAAGTACAGGATTTGAAATTATCTGTTTTGTCAAACGTATGTTTATTTAGAAACAAATGGTTACCAAATGTAGACAAATCATCTCCTTTTTCAGCACAAGCTAGATGTTCCTTGATTCTAATATTAAAAGACCTTCCTGTTTGTCCGATATATGTTTGGCGATGCTTCGCAAGATTACAATTTAATAGATAAATACCACTTTGGTTCAAAATATCAACTTTATCTTTAGTATTTACTAACATCCTACTTAAGTTTTGAGTATTATAAAAGGAGACATTATAAAGTTTTTTATCTATTTTTCTAGAAATAATCTCTGAGACTCTACCTAAGAAACTTAATTTGACCCACCGTTTTTTGATAACGGGCTCGTCAACAATCAAGCCAGAGCTAACGTTTAATAAAGGAATTTTTTTAGTTTTCTTAAAAATAATCCGATCAATTCAATTTGTGTCATAACCGTTGTTACGTGCAATTTGCTTAATTGTGTTTAATTCTAAATCAAACCTCTCTTTTGACATCCGGTCCTGATCATTACAAATATGTGGAAGTAGAACGAATGAATTGTGTTTTATTTTTTAAAATAATTAAAATATTAGGTAGGTAGTAAGTTTTGCAACCAATTAAAAAATAAAAAGGTCATTTTTATTTTAAAATATAGAAGTAGCAAAGGAAATGATATTTTCATGATCCTTTATTGTTAACCATCACGGTTATGTTATTTATATTATAATATGTATGAAATCAATTAGTGTGATTTTTTATGATAGTAAAAATACGGCATGATAAATAATTAATATTAAAGTATTTTTGATGTTTTAATACAAATGCATTATAAAACTCATAAAACAAGACATTTAAAGTTCTGATGCAGTGCAGTAATATAAAATAACTTCCCACCATTTTTTGAAAATAGCAATGACCAAAGTATTGTGCGCACCGTGTAAGTTCGGTTAATTTCGTTAGATCTCGTTCATTGCGGCAGCCATCAAGCAAGTGTACCAACTTATCCGCGGAAACATGTGAACAGCTGTCGCCGGCTGACAGCTGTGAAGATAGCGGCTGAATTGTAAAAACTGACCATTTTATGAAACTCACGATTTGTTAATATTCGCTGTTGCAAAAATTTACCACATGAAGCTATTTAATTCAACTTTTATTACAAGTGCTTGTATAACACAACAATATACAAAAGTTGTACAAAGTTCTGCGTCGAAAGTGACTAACTTCCGACTGAACTCTATCGATTATTTTTTCGTTGTGTTGTTAAAAATTTCGCATGCTGTTTCTTATCGCAGTTTTAATTGCTGTTTTATAATAGTAAAAGGTGAACGAAATTTTATCATTAAAGTGTGGTTACAAGGTATTGCATAATTGTGAAATCTTTTCCGTATTATTGAAAATTGAAATGTCATTGGCAATATCAAATTGATCAAGAAGGTCAGTGTGAGTGTGGCGTCAGATGTTTACGAGCCGGGCCAAGAAATTTGACGTTTATAAATCAATTGACTGCTAGTTTAGATACGTTAAAGTGACTTTCATACTTTTTTATTAATATCTGAACATGGCGGTGTCTCAAGTGAGAAATATATTCAATAAAAGCGTGAAATGTATTAGTATAGCTTCTCATAAATCATTTTCACAATGTTCCACGTTGAGCGCGAAGTCTGGAACAACTTCAAAGCCAATATTCAACTGGGAAGATCCTCTTAATTTAGAATCGCAACTATTAGAAGATGAAATAGCCATGAGAGACACATTCCGTAGCTATTGCGGGGAGAAACTTCTGCCGAGGATCATCGAAGCCAACCGCAAGGAACTGTTTCACAAGGAGATTCTCACAGAAATGGGAGACTTAGGTGTTTTGGGATGTACTATTAAAGGTTACGGTTGTGCCGGTGTATCTAACGTCACTTACGGACTTCTTGCCAGAGAAGTTGAAAGAATTGATTCAGCTTATAGATCAGCTTTCAGTGTACAAAGCTCTCTAGCAATGGGAGCTATTTACATGTACGGAACTGAAGAACAGAAGGAAAAGTACTTACCAGTAATGGCGAAAGGAAAAATGATAGGTTGTTTCGGGCTCACTGAGCCTAATCACGGAAGCGATCCGAGCTCTATGGAAACAAAAGCGAAGTATAATTCGAAAACAAAAACGTACAGTTTATCTGGATCTAAAACATGGATTACTAGCTCACCAATTGCTGATTTATTTGTTATTTGGGGTAAGACAGAAGACAATGTTATAAGAGGGTTCATTATTGAAAGATCGCAAGTTAAATCTGGTCTGTCGACACCTAAAATTGAAGGCAAATTTTCTTTAAGAGCGTCTGAAACGGGAATGATTCTAATGGATGATGTCATTATACCTGAAGAAAATTTACTGCCTAATGTGCAAGGACTTAAAGGACCCTTTGGCTGTCTTAATAACGCTCGATATGGAATTTCATGGGGAGCGTTGGGTGCTGCCGAAGCTTGCCTAACAATCGCCAGACAATATACTCTGGATAGAAAACAGTTCAATAGACCGCTCGCTGCAAATCAGATAATGCAGAAGAAAATGGCTGATATGATAACTGACATAAGTTTGGGACTGCAGGGTTGCATGCAAGTTGGACGATTGAAGGATATGGGTCTGGCTGCACCCGATATGATATCATTGGTGAAGAGAAATTCGTGCGGGAAGGCGCTGGACATTGCCAGAACCGCTAGGGATATGCTGGGAGGAAATGGTATCGCTGATGAGTACCATGTTATTAGGCACGTCATGAACCTGGAAGCCGTAAATACCTATGAAGGAACACACGATATCCATGCTCTGATCCTAGGAAGAGCAATTACCGGAATCCCGGCGTTCGCTGGTTGAGTCTCATTAATAATTACCAATATTTATTTTACACTAAGTATTACTATACCTTCACGTTATTTTATAACAAATTTGATTTCGTATTTCAATTGTAACATTAATTAATTCGATACAGATGCCATATTTTGTATACAATTTTATGAATTGAACTTATTTTAGCTTAGCACAAAACATATAACGCATTTAATATATTTATAATATATTATATGTTTACGTTAAGATAACCCATACGAAGATCAATTTATTAAAAAATCAACTTAAATACTGCACCTGGAAAATACTGAAATATTTTCAATACATTTATATTATCTACCGTTTAGTTATTTATATAAAATCTGTAAATATTTATAAACCCAGGTACCTGAAGATTAACTACTTGCATCGTAAAATCATCATTAAAGATATTGTACATTTTTTCTGAACTTTGTTTCACCATATTTATTTACAATATTATTTCATTCGCTCTTTAAGTATCATAATAATTGTCATGTTATTTATTTTATTTAAAACAAAATCAAATATTACAAAATTGCCCAAAAAGGAAAAGTTTGAAAATATTATATAAAACTTTTTTAAATCAATTTACTTCCAACAGTATTAGATGTATAAACTTTTATGTATGTCTGATTTAATACCTTCCGCTTTTCGTTATTACATTATAGCTTACTTTATTTGATTTTAAAAGAAAACAGTTAGTATTTAAAACCATTAAAAATGATTATTAAATAGGGAAATTATTCAAAAATGATTTTTTGACATTTTTTCTTCTAAATACCTACTCAACATCATTAGTCATTTGTGTTTTTTTATTAAGAAAAATATTTATCTAGCAGTAGTTTTCTATAACTGCAAATTTCGCTGTTATAGTCGATACTTTTATTATGTAAAATAATATTTCTAAAATGCTTTTAATATATTTTTACTGGCTGTCAGTTGTGTTCATGATAAATTGAGTATTATATTTTTTTAATATGTGAAATATATTTATAAAGAAAAAAAGAGTATTTTTAATAATTTTGTGTTTGTTAGAATTTACTGACATAATAATTCTTTAATTCAAAAACATAATTCAAACTTATGTAATTTTTAATTAATATATTATAATGAATACTTTATTATATTCTAGATTTTACTTTATTTGTTGATTTATAGTATACATATCAAATCAACTTTATTACCAAGACAATTTATTATGATATATTTAAAATACGCTTCGATTCATAATAGGCAGTTCTAATTTCTTGACATAGTTTAGTATTAAAGTAGGTATTTGTCTCTATTTTGTTTTAAACAAACATATCATTATTGCAATAATACTTCAACGTATAATCAAAGTAAATAACAAATGTGGATAAATAATTTACTCAGGCATGTAAATCGTCTGTGATATTCATCAGTTATGTGATGATAGATAACATTAAAATGCATTTTTTTGTTGTTAAGGAGGACACGATAATAATTTATGTACATAAATTATTTAGTCATATTATTATCAGTTGCTGTGCACATTACTCACTAATTGTTTTGATGACGGAAATATTAAATTAAAGATCTAAACGGCAAGCGAGCGTAACGCAATTTATTGCAGACCTCAACTAGGTTTTTGACGCCTAGTAAAGCAATCGATATACATAATTTATTATCATAATGAATGGTATTCAACAGATTCAACATAAAACAGTAGCGATTTTCTAAATATTTGATGGGAGGAATAGAAATTGGCCAGATAATATAGTTCAACGGAAATGTATATAGGTGTAACTGGCGAGTGTCACGAGAATATATGGTGAGTCGTGGTTTGCTTAGGATTGGTGACGATGGTAGTTTTATGGAAACATATCGTATTGACGTATATTTGCAGTAATTGTTGTTTAAAATCTTATGGCTTAAAAATGGCAACATTTCTATTTATACTCCTTTTAACACGGCAGTTGGTTTAAAATAAAATCCGTGTTAAATAACCATCATATTTTAGTTCTAGCAGATTCCAAGTTTCCTAGCAAGGTTAAAGAGTTTTAGAAAAACAGCGCACACGTAATAAAGTTAAAAAAACAATTGGTTTATGGTTCGTTGAAGAAATTATAGTAAGATTCGCTCGCATCGTAAATTCTAATCAAAATGTATCACTCGTCTTCGCTGCTGCTGTCCAATGTTTTAATATGTGTACTTGTTTAAAATTCATATAAATTTTTAAAACATTACTAGAAATAATATATCATATGGCATATGACGAATTTGCAGTGTTGAAAACGGTTTTATTTTTCAATGAACACTCCGTATAAGTAAGACATTATCTTAAAACTTCTATTTTTTTGATTTTGTCATTTCCTTGAAACGAATATATTCATATTTCACGTTAATGTTTTTTTTATTTTAGTTTAAATATAAAAGAACTATTAACCTTACTATAGATATTAGACGAGTGATAAACAGCGGATCCTTGTTGTGTTAGTATAGATACAGAATTACGTAATTCGTCATCGTGTATTCTTCTTTAGTAAATAATAATAATGTATTAAAAACATAATTATTTACTAAAGAAAGAAGACATGTGTACTCTGTCAGTTAGTAGTAAGGCGTTTTCTTATTTGTTCTTTTCATTCAAAGCCAATAGCTGACAGAATCTTAAATAATATAGTAGTTAGCTAGAATATTAGCCATAAATAATAAGTCTAATAACCAGAAATCTGAAAGCCCGTTTCGCAAGTTTCAAAAAGTTAAAGTATTAATGAAGGAAGGAATAAACAATAACAAAAAAACATACTACGTATAAAATTAACGCCTTGATAGCTTGAGAATTAAAATGAATAATTAATATTATAGGTATCTAAAAGGTTATGAGTATCTAATGTGTTCTACACTTACACTTATTATAATCGTCCCTAACAACCGATCTTCTTGACTTCATAATTCTATCCACTCCCTATCACAGAAATATCTTGATCTGTCGATTCACTGTAGATAAAGTATTCATTTACTACACATTGAGAATGAATTTGGTTGTAAAAAATCTATTTTTTTGTTTTCTTTGCAAGCCTTTTTCAGTGATAAATTCGCAACGCCAACGAAAAAATGAATATCATTCTTATCGTTAATGTAAACGGACCTAAGATATATTTGACAAAACACAGAACACTGATTACGAGACGTTTACTCAAGGGAATACATCTACCAGAGACAATCTGTTGTAGATTTCGCGAAAACATCTTGTCACGATTTTTCTTCTCGGTAATGTATTAGGTAAGTCTAGAGAACTCTGCAAAAACGAGAAAAGCCAGTAAGAGCTTTCCATAGAGAACAAACTTCAACGCAAATTGCATGAGAGGTGACTTAGCGTATTTTAGTATGGGAGCAAAAGAACGGGATTCACCCCATTCAAGTCACAAGTAAAGCAGCACACTAGAGAAGCAAAAGGACGCCAGTAATAATAAAATAAAATGTCATAAAATTTTGCTTACCTAAATACTTAAATTATTGAAATTTACAAATTAAAAAAAAACAATTCAATACTTTTGTAATGTGAAATCAGTATAAAATGCGAAAAAGTCTACCGTACGAATTCGATTATGTACATACACCAAATTCTCTTTTTGCACGGATTAGAAATAGCCGGTCCAAGAAAAAGAACCGGTAATTTTTTTTTACTTTAACACGGTTTTAAAGCAAAGAAAAAAAATCACATTGCACTGTATTATGTACACCCTGTGCGATTTTAGCGTGATTTAAAAATAATTGTGACACGTTATGAAGAAACATGTATAATGAACTTAAAAAAATGAAATCACAGCATCTTATAACTAAATTTTTACTTGCAATCAATGAAGCAAGATGGAAATTTTATTCAAGATACACTTGAAAATTTCATGGATAAAAATGTCCAGTGACAAAAAAACAACAGAAAACGGGCACGTTTATTATCTAGTAGTTATACTGAATGACTGAATAATTATGTTGTTTGATATATAATGTTAAATATTTTTATTTTTGATTTTATTAGTACGAAAAATTTACGTTTTTTTATATCGTATTATTAGTTGGAACCTATCTACCATTTTTATGTGAACACCTTATCTTTTTTTGCACGGTAGTCTTTGGAACGTATCCCCCATGCAAAACGAGAATTTCGTGTAATATATTGCCGTATTTGTGTGGAGTTAGGAAATACCAAGCGATATCGCTAAATAATGATGAACTGGTTTCCAATGTCATCATCTTTTCAGTCTGGTTCCAAACTAGTAAGAAGATGTTCACTTTCCCTTACGTTAGAGTAGTGTTAATACTAATTTTATTTAATATTGTTTTTTGAACGTCTTATTTACAGGCGAAGTCCAATTCATAGCAACTCGTTTAATTACAATGTATATTTTTCTTGTTTCATCTTTCAGCAAAGCAGCACACAAACTATTCTGCCTGCGTATTTTTCTCATCAAGCCAATTGAGTGAATTCTGAAATGAAACACTGCGACCTGTTAATAATTTCTAGTATATATTGTTATCTGCACTAAACATACAAATATAATAAAATTATGTAAATATATTTATTTAATAACACGACTTTGTGTAGCAAATAGCAGTTACATATCTTTAACATTGATTAGTACAATTATAAGCGATGACGCCGGTAAGTATCTAATGACTTTGTATTAAGATAGCGATTGTTATTGGATAATATTACATAAATAGGCCAAATGCCACTTACGTCTTTTCTTACTGGGGTAGTCAATAATATGCATCGTCAGAATAAAACACTTGTAGGACGAAATCTGCCTTTTGGGAAATCACAAGTTGTATATATTTGTGGGCGGTTAACCCGCCGACTGCGGATGCCGTGATAAACAAAACGAAACAACAAAGTGTGATCTTTATATACCTTTTACAAGCAAACATTTTTACTTCAAGACAACACTCTTTTACTTCAGTAAGTGCCCACTGGAACCAAAGTTACGTAAAGACGATTCGGAATATTTCAATGGCAAAATTTTACAAAAACTCTTTTTTAGTAAAAAAAAAACATTATTTACAGTGGAACTACGATTTATCGTCCTCGAATTGTCGTTTTACCGCAATTATCGTTGTTTTCATATTCCATAATAATAAGAGTAGTGTGAAATAGTCCCGCATTCATCAATTTTAGTGTTATAAAAGTTTGTTTTATGTAGTTTGAGTGTGCATGACATGTTTATAACTTTAAATAGAAAGATATCCATTTTGCTAAAATATAAAAAAAAAATCGTTCAAAATTAACAATTTGTTCGTTATTTTATACGAATTGTTGTGGTAAAAATGTATCAAAAAAAAATTAATCTAAAGTAACTGGCAAGCGGATGAAGATATCGTCTTCGTTTTAGCGAATACACGATATGTTGAACAATTATTAAACAGTATATTCCCACGCGTCCCATCCTTAGAGCCAGTGAGAGCGATTAGCTAAACGCTAGACTTGTCCTAGCCCTATTCTTATATCCTTACTCTCTACGAAAAAAAGAAGTTGAGCGACTGAGTAACAAGTAGTTCTGGTATAAAAAAAACTTTTATTGAAATACGCTGCTTTAGGAGTCCATATTCTCGACATTGCGAGCGGACATTGTAAAAAATAATGTATATCTAAAATGTAAAAAATAACTGTTGTGTTATTAATAAATTAAAATCGAGTTAAAAGAGTCAATTACAAAAAGATTTCATCCATACGGAATCTAAGCAAGAGCAAGAATTTATTTTAATTAGTGACAAATTCTTGGCTATTGGGGCAGTGAGAATAGTATTAGGGCTGTAAATTTTGTTGTTATAAATATGAAAGTATGTTAAGTATATTATTAAACTACATATATTTACTTATAATACAACAATATCCACCCTTAATGCTTGCGTTAGAGTGCACCCACAAGAAAATTAATGTGTAAAAGCTGTTGCTGAAGAGATCGTCTGAAGTAATGTAGCTTAGATTTTTGCAGCTTTTTCAATGAAAGTTGCTATTATGGGGTAGGTTTTTGATGCCACTGCATTGACCAAAGCCCTAAGTAAGTCGTATTTTATATGAGTAGTGCTGAACGCCTTGTTCATTGAAAAATAATACCACAGAATTCTTTATTTCAATCGACATGAATGATTTTTCGTAGGTATCGGTCAGGGAAATTTGACTGTGTAGTCTATGGAGTATGTAGACAATCATTTATTGATGGCGATCAATTTTCCTACACCAATACCTATGTTTAAGTGTTATTATTCAGTGAGTACAAAAGCCGCTAACTGTTTTGAAATGTTTATTATATCGTCACGTTGAGTAAATATGGTTCCATCTGCTGTTTTTTCACAAAATCACTTTTTGATGCAGTTTTATTCGCATTCAAAATACAGTTCTATCTACATTTAAAAAACCTTACAATTGTCCGTAAATCCATCAAAATTCAAATTACAAAATGTTCTATCTGAAAAACATACAAATTTTACTGTGCATCAAGGTTCCATCTGCATACATAATTAGAACTGCCGTATGAAGAAAATCACAGTCTCTGAAACGGTTGTCTCTTTCATTCACGTATGTGGATGCATAAGTGTATTTCGTTCAGAAAGTTACATTTTCTGAAATCTTAAATTGCTTGTCCTGAACAGTTTTAGTTTTTGCAGATAGAACCTTGTTTACCCAAGGTGTCGATATGGTATTGTTTTTTTTGCTCATTTATATACTAATAGTTTAGTAGGTTCAGTAAATTTAACAAAAATACAAAGAGATTAAAGAAATAAATTAACCATCATAACATGAAATACATCTATGTAAATAAATAGTTTGTCTAATGATTTTTTACTTCACTGGAATTATTTTATAGCGCTTGCCAATTCAATACTATTTATATAAATACAATTCAAATACACTTGGGCCTTGTATAACATGGTGATATGGTTCCACAAAATCGTCGTGAAATAGTTTGTTTAGTTTGTTAATATCCTCTATTTTTTTTTCAATAAGCAATCGAAAAAATATACATTTACTTATGTATTACAAAAAACTTCAATAACATAAATATAATACACCATTCATTCATCATCGCTATCATTTACAATTCTATTTGTTTGATTCTTTTTCGGTTCGGTTCGAGATCGGTAGTGAGTTTTCATTATCGGAAGACTCTGGAGTATTTATGGATTTAGGCTTTAAAGATTCTGTAATAAGCGATTGTTTTCTTTTAGCGTATACATCTTTACGTATTTCATGATAAGGGGCCAAGATATGTTGTAATTCCCTCTTGAATTTCATACTTCTTTCAATTATAGGATCATTTTCTATAAAAAGTGCTGAAAACGTGTTATATAAAGCGTGTTGTATAAAACCGAGTTATATGAGGCCCAAGTGTATTTACTTACTACAATAAATATAATATATTTACTACAATAAATATAATATGTTTATTGTAGATATTATCTGTCAACATCTATTTATTTCAGTACAAAGTTTTTTGCAACAGTTATTTCTGCATTATAATGTGTTGTATTTAACGACAAGCTCCATGATTTTGTGGCATGCTGTTGGTATTAATAACTAATAAATTTTCTTTGGAGTGGTTTCCCACTACTGTCTTTAGTAGGTTTCTCAAAGGAGTCACCGCTTTGTTTGCCATAATATGTCGACCACTATGTTTGCTCGGGGGTTTGTTCGTAAATATGTTTCTACCTAAATATGTACTACTATTTTATACAATTGTGCTACCCATAAAGGAGCTTTTGCGTATCAAGTGTTGCTCGAATATATTAAAGCAATGAAATACTCACAAAACACTGTGCATTTCAAATACTTTATTAAGCAATACAATTATAGTATTGCCAATATTACTTGGCCACCGCCTAATTCGGAACTAGAATTGTCATTTCAGAATAGATTTCTCTAATTGCCACTTTATGCAAGATCTTGTCTACTTTTAATAACCGTCGTTAAAATATCAGTTTTGGAATTTATTGAAATTTCAGTTCTGGTTGAGTGTGACAACATTCCTAACGTGACGGTGGCATCCTCACTAGCGACCAAATTAAATTGGTACATCTTTAGAAATAGCCTCTTAAAAATCTTGTTATATATTTTTTTAAATATCTGATCTTAAGATACAATCAAAATAAATCACGAATAAAATATCTGTATTATTGTACCGCTTTAAAAACCTTAGGGCACAACCCTAAAAAGTAGAACGAAAAATTATATAAATATAATGAGTTTATTAAATGAAAGACTACAGTTTATAGAGAGCATTGGTTACTATAATTATAACCGATTCATATTGTGTTAATAATAGATGAAGAAAATTAAAATAAAGACTTGGAGGCGCCGGGTATCGATCCCGGTACCTCTCACATGCTAAGCGAGCGCTCTACCATCTGAGCTACGCCCCCGGTCATCACGATCGCGGTGTAATGATAATATATCTCGCTATTTACATTATAATGATTTGTGTTATATGATTGTGATTCGATAAAAAAAATTTCTTGAACAACATTCATGTTGAGATATTTATCAAATATTAGCATTTGTTACTCAGCCCCACTTGAGATAGAGGGCGTTTACATTTAGACTTGTTAGGAAAGTTGAATATATCAACTCATGCAACACCCACAAAATATATAATATATCAATTAAAAATAATTTGAAAAGTTGAAAATACCACCGTGGACCGTTCATCATTTAAAACCGACAAAATATAGCCCATCAATCAATACTAATGTTAAATGTGGAAAATATCACAGTTGACCCTAAGATGACAGCCAGAATAACATCTGCAAATTTCACGTTGTTACTGTACACCGTTTGGGAGTAATTTTTGTGACAGACTCATACATGTCTTTTCTGTTATATCGTATAGATAAGATGTATGAATCAAATAAGTATCACAAATTTGTTGTAAGAAGCTATTTTATCAAAGATCGTTTTCTTTTTCTCTTCGATACTATTGTTCATGTACTATTATCATGAAATGAGAATTGAAGGAAAGGTAATCTCCCTTAAGGTACCTATTAATAAAAATTGGTATAATATATTTGTTCGCATGTTACTTCAGAATAATGTTGGTCTCTGTGGTCTAGTAGTAAGAGCTTTGCCCTAGCGATCAGGTGGGTCCTGGTTCCCAGCTGGTTCAATATCAAATTTATATTTGTTCAATTTAGATTTGTGATCTAAATTGAAAAAATCAGTTCTGCTATGATTTTACAATTTTCAAAATATTTTTCGAACTGACTGTCAGCTATAACATAAAACTAAAATATAAATAATATAGAATAATAAATTTTTTATATTCTGACATTATTATAGCATAAACAAAGTTTTCCTTAAAATATACAAAAATGGCGATATAAATATTATTATGCATTCACTGTTGAGGGGCAGAAAAGGCAACCTTTTTCTCCGAATGAAAAAGGGACAAATAATTTTTGTATGGAAAAATATATGTATTCTAATTGCCCATTGGGGAATCAGGTGATTGTCCATTCGTATAAATCAGCGTTTCTTAACTGGAGCTATTTTGCATTTTTAGCATCTGGGAAGCGCTGCTGAAATCAAAGTGGATGGGTTTATTATCGTATATTACGATGATAAACCCATCCACTATCGCATATTAATTACCCACATCTGTTAACTCTGATGCGATGCGAGCGCTCTTTCTTTACGTTAATGTAGCTGAGTGCTTCTGCATCCAAATCAACTAAATATAAATTGTTCCTTATTTTGATAAATTCATTGCATACATTACATTTTAATTTTAAAATTACTTGGGTGGGTTTTGAATAATTGTACATTGGTTAAGCGAGAAATTTCTTGGAAAGAAAGCACTGGTATAACGTGTATAAAATAAATTGAAATATTAAACAGATTAAAGTTTACAAGCATTGATAAAGACTTGGTTGTTGGATTTCTTCATTGTTCAATAATCGAAGGATAAAAGTTTTAAATAATTTAAAACGTTTTTCGGATGAGACCGAATAAATTGAGGCAACCGTAGATTGACTTTGAATCATTCAATGTCAAATCAATGTCACTTCACATTTTAATTGACAGTTTTGCATAGTGAATAAACCTTTTGAGCTCTCTAATTGACATTTACAAAATGTAAATCATTTTTTTTCCGCTGTTAATTTGACCAATTTGTATAGTTTTTACTCAGCTTATTAAATTTCATACGTCCGATATTCGAAACACAAAAGGCATCCCTTGTCTAGACCGTAGACAGGTAGGCGAGTATTTCAAAAGCTACAATTTGAATTATTCAAATAGCATTTAAAATAATACCCACCATTGCGGTTCAATTCAGAAATGATATCAATACAGCAGGCACAGTCAGATCTAACAGATCGAAATGTTTTTGCCTGAATCTAGAGTCCGTAACCAATTATTACTTGCAGACCGACCAATTGAATCAGAATTTGATTGCGTCCAAGGTAAAGTTAATTTGTGGTCGTACTGTCTATACATTTATGCTCTGAAGGATATGATCTCTAGGACAATGAAAAGTAGTTTAAATTGAGCTAAAATATTCTCAATTAAATTATGTTGTAATACTTCAAAAAGGTCGTTTTATATTTCTTTTAAAGTTATTTTTATATATAATAATGCCAAAAGTTTTGTTAAATCTAAAATAATAGACGAGAAATTTTACAGATAATATATCGACGGTGTTTTGGACAATTGATTAGGCCAAATTGAAATTGTTTAGGAGAGAGTAAAAACTATTTTTATTGAAAACATTAAGTGATGAGTTGCGTTATGAATTTTTGAAATGCACTTCTGTAAATTCTCATGTTCACAGACACGGGATTATACGTAGGGGTGTCGATATAATAGTCACTTACATCAAGTGGCCGGGTCAGAATTTTTAAACCTCAAACCAAAGTGAAATGATGTTTCCTTTTCAAAAAGTATGTGCAGTTATACTATGGTAATAAATGCCTAACCTATTATTTAGTATAAAACTTTTTTTTTTCATGTCCGCTCCCAATGTGGAGCATATGGTCTCCTAATCGAGGTATCTTAACAGAATTATTCTACGTGAACTGCTTGTTACTCAGTTGCTCAACATCTCTTTTTTTGAACAGAGTAAGAATAGCATGATAGGGCTAGGACAGGACTAGTGGTTAGCTAATCGCTCTCGCTACGCTCCGTTAGTTTGGGATGGGTGGGAGGGAGGACTCAGACTGCGAACAGAAATCCATAAATCGATTGAAAGATCAATCTATGAAAACAGTCCGCACCGGGAATTGAACCCGAGACATCCGTAATCGTAGCCAGCGACGCTACCAACTGCGCCACGGACGCCAACCACTTGCAGAAAATTAACACGAAAGAAATACGGTGTAAAGTGATAATTGAAAATTTCATTTATTTTACAAATCATTACAAAAAAATACCGAACTCAAAGTTTCTATTAAGTTTCTTACACCACGGGGGAGATTGCATATACTCGTAGCTTGTATCCTAACAATGTTGCAAAAGCAGACGTAGAGTTCCTTAGTTAAAAGATGATACTTTGTTGTTACTGGAGAGTATACAAAACAGCTGCTGACTGCTCCAAGCCAAATGAATTATCAAAATTGTGTTTATTTTTGAATTTGCAGAAGGAGTTGAAACATGTTTGTTATTGAAATATACTGGGGCTAATTAATTTGTGCTACTATTGATTCATATTTTATGACATATCACTAATATTTCTAAGAATGAGCCATTGGTCAGTATTAAACCTTCTTACCATTTTTTTTACCGAGCTGGTTTTTCATATAATTATATGATCAGAGCTATTCCAGATGTGATTATCATCTTATATCGCATCATTAAGTCTTATACATAATTGAACCTTAAAAAACGGTTCCACAACTTCGCTACACAGTAAAATTCAATAGAAAACGGTTGTTTTATCATTTCGGCAACATTGTACATCAGTAGCCTTTGGTCATGTCAATATTGATGTGTTTTACACGACAGGTTAAATTTGGGTAGGTACATGGCAGCAAAAGGATAATTTTCTAATAAATATGATAGAAATTAGGATGGAGAAAAATTGATGATGATGACATGTATAGTGTTAGAATAATTTGGAATAACTTTACTAAGTAAAACGAACATCTGACTCGTAAAGTTTATTATTATAGTGTACGACATTATGCAAAAGAAACAAGGGACAAACATAAAGAGTCGTTCTACTAATAAATCCAACAATTTAAAGTGAAAGGGAGCATCGCACGCACAACCGTCATTTTCTGAAGTCGTGATGAAATATTTTCCGTTTTCCCCAGTCGAAGATTTTCTCGCGTTAAAACACAAGATAAACTTTGCTACGTTCTAAAGCTCGGCAAATGGCTGCGCCAACAAATGAAAACACGTACGATGCAATTCGCGACAGATGACGGAGCGGAAATAACATTTAATTGATTGTTTCACGGATAGATTGAATTGTGAAAACTGTCGATAATTGTTAGGTAGAAATCATTTCTTTTTTAACATAAACGCAATGTTCAATGAATTTTTTACATAATTGGATTGGTATTCATTTGCTAGACCTCAAAGACCGGGACATTCGGTGGGTGTTAAAGGTCGTTGGCTTCGATAACGGTGCTCAAGAGCTAGAATCCCAGTAGGAGCTGTGTATTTTCATAAATTGATTTGTCAATCCATTTATGGATTTGTTTCCGAAGACATGAATGTATAAAATTCCTTTCCACACATTCTATTCTAAAATCGAGGCGTAATGGGAGCGACTATCTAACTTTTTAGTCCTGCTCTAGCTTTATCCTTGCAATTGAGTAGCAAGCAGTTCTTGTAGAAAACAATTCGATGAGATGAGCTCCATTATAAGTATATATGATCCACATTGGAAGCAGACATGGTTATAAAAAAGAAATTGTGGAAAATGGGGGAGTGTTTATTTCCACAAGAATTATTATTAAATACTGTTAAAAGCTTCTTCAAAAAAAAATAGATATTTAGATATACCTATATCAGTTTAAATAATCAAAATCTGATATTTGTTTATGTGTAAAATTTTATGTCACACCTCTCATTTGGGTTCTTAGATTTTTTCTTGTTTTAAAATTCTGATTATATAAATAGTTGGTTTTATGATTTGTTAAATAATCATAATATTTAGTTATATGGTAATACAAGCTCCATAGTTTACTTGAAAATAAAAACAAATCAAGAAATGGTTGTATAATGATTCTGTTTTGAGTATGCCGCACTGGTAGGTTTTGATAAATACTTTTGTGTGTTTCGGGTTAATTTTAACACATATTTTTTAAAAGCTCAACTATTAGAAATCAAGCTTTAAATTTATCATTCGGGAAGAAAACGAAGGAGCGTAACGCGAAAGCTTGCATTTATACGCCATTAAAAAAGAACCCCTTGTCCTTTCAATTCAAATGCGAGTGGCATTGTTGCTAAATAACCCAACACAAAGCTTATCGTTTGGGTTCAATCTCTTTCACAAAATTCTTTCATGTTACGTGTACGGGAAATTGACCAGAGTATCACTGTACTAACGTGAAAACTTTAAAAGTAACTTACTGAATTATAATGTGATCAATGCTTTTTCTGTTATTGATGTGTATTTAATGCATTTTTATTTTATTTTGGAACTGTCTTTAAAGATAAATAAACTATACAATGTTTCGATACGTACATAACCAAAATTGAAACTTAAGAGAAGTATTTTCTATGTTCGTATTTTATACAAAAGGTATTTGATGAATCTTCATTTGAAGAAGTAAGATGAAGTTTGAAATTGATTGGGCTAAGAATAAGCAGTATATATGTATGCATACGCTCAGAATAATATTTTATATATTAATTTTCTCATATAATAATCTAAAGTCAGCACAGACTTTGAGTTATTGAATGAAGGGCTTTTTTATTTTCCTATAAAAGGTTTTGTCATAGCAAATTTCTTGCAGGCAATAAAAATAATCATATGCTGGCTTAAAGCCTATAGCATTCATTAAATATTTCATCAATAACCATTCTAATATCTTAGCATTACAATCGCTTTAGATGTGTATACGCAGCAACAAATTTACCTGTTCATTGTATCGATATGCTTAAAAACAAAATTTAAATATAGTACCTATCACGTTTTGTTAATTTTTGTTATTTCTAATGTATTTTTTTCCAGTTCCTATTAATATATTTAAAAAATCAACAAAATGTTATTTTAAAACAATATGAAGCTAATTTCCTGTAAATGGCATAGCTGTAGAAGCGTCTGTCGTCATTTTTGAAAAGAAAAGAAGTCTAGATAATAAACGTGTTTGATAAGTTCAGATAAAAAAGATGTCACGTCACGGCTGTAGATTCAATAGCTGTTAGTGATCACGACGTGAACACGGATGCTTCGCCTCGTGAAATGACGTCGCTTTTTGGCTGCAAGCTTTCAAAAGCTCTCCCCGGAGGCGAAGCGTTCAAATTAAATGAACGCCGAAATCAGCTCACGATTTGTAAACATAAAATATAGGAGAGGATATTAAACAGTAAGCCATTTAAAAATGTATGGATTAAAAAGTTATATTTAATACAGTCGACTTAGACAGATATTTTAAAGCACATTTTCTTATTTCTCCCAGATTAATATTTTTGTTATTATTAATCTAAATTCTTTTTTAAATACTAATTTTGTGTAACTACCTATAATTAATTAAAAATACTTAAGTAGTGAGCATGGCAAAAACAGTGATTTTAAATATTATGTTAAATGATAATTACGTTATTTATAGGACCTTTATATATGAAACTTATAATAAACAAATTATGTTTTACTACTTTTATGAGGCCGTTTATTCTGATATTAAAAATGAACTTAATATATTCAATTGTAAGTATGCCAATCACTGTCACGACGCCCCATTCTTAAAATCTGATGAGTCGGAGGAAATTTAAACATTACAAATATCGTTAAATTTGAATGAAAATCTCTACTATAGAGCACAAAATAAAAGTAGAAAACTGTATGTCTGTCGATCACAACAACTCTTCCCAAATGACGTACACTAGCAACGTGAAATTTTCACATGTCATTTTAGCTGCAATATTTAGTTCAAATGCGCAATTTCAACTATAAACTTTCAACATTTAACGTATAATCTAAAACTGAAAACGTTATATTTTTGACGTCTCAATGCGGAATAAAAAAATCAACAAAAGCCAAAGAAGATCGCTTAGCAACTGTTCCATACCAAATATTCCATAATTTTCATCGTCATAGCGTCAGGTCGCTTGGCAACTATAAATATGTTGTAGTATAAATGTTACAAATCATTACTTTTTATGAAAATCGTAAAGTTTCATCCATTATTATTTAAAATTATAAAACTTACACGGTGAAATCATCATTTCGTGTCTTAAACGCACCGTTTTAAAATGCAGATAAACAACCTTTCTTTCGATAAATTCTACGGCGCAATAAGAAAAGTGAAAGCGGAGTAATTGATATCTTTTGATATTGCTATTTTAAATTTTTAACAATATTATTAATTGATTCAATACATTTTGTGGTTGTTACAAAAGGTACGGTCCACAGTGATATTTTCAACTATCAATCAAGTTAAAACGTTAGCTAGCCAACGTCTAAATGATCTAATATAATAGTATTCTATCTTGAGTGAAGCCATCTAAAAAATGGTAGTGCATATTATGTAAATCGTTTGAAAAATCTTGATTTTTGAAATTGTGCGTACTGGGATTCCTACCGGTGTACACTGCAGCCGAATACGACGAAACACAAGAACGTTGATTACTTAGCTTTATTAATTAATTTTGTTTTTATTGAAAGTATTGTTTATAAGTTGGGAAGCTTAGGGAATGTTCTCTTATTTTATACATCCACGATTCGTGATCCACCCAAAGCATATCTCGAAATAATAAAAGTGCGACCCGCACGAAATTATTCGGCCCGCGCAAGCATGCTCGCGAACGACGACGAGGCGCGTGACGTCACGGATTTGCATAAAATTATTGTTTGCAAATTGTTGTATTATTTGGGTAGGAGCTTTAAGGGAGAAATAGGAGGGTTGAACCTCGAAATTCGATATTACTTTGAAAGCTTCGAACCAATTTCGGAGAGGAAATTTCAAACAGAGGTGACTTGTTTTAATGCGTCAAGTATTATTGTGATTGATGTGATACAACAGTGCTAGCAAGATCGAGAATACGCATAAACGTAATGTCATTATTCTTGTACTTTCAGCAGCTTCTTTTGGTGTGATTTTTCATTAATCGTATTCTGCGCGTCTAATTCTTTTATGCATCTAGATACTTCATAGTAAAGATATTATGTTTTCTCATTATGTGCGTTTGTTAAAGTCAAACCTGTAGTCGAGCAGTTAACTCTCTTGGGCATCTGTGATGATTCATTCCTTCTGTCTATCTGATCTTAAAAAAAAACAAGGCGTAGTGAGAGCAATTTGCAAACTCACAGTCTTTTCTTAACCCTATTTTTCCATCGTTACCCTCTCCGAAAAAGAGACGCTTAATGGCTGGAACAACAGCCATTTCTTGTATATGTTTAATAGCTTCTGCTGATATTCTTGATCCATATACTCCGTATTATAGATGTGTAGTATACACGGGATGGCAATATTAGAACAGTCGGACTACCTCACATATGGATGGACTACAGTACTACTTCACTAGCCGCCAGCCGCATGGGTCCACCCGAGCTTCTGGACAAGTTGATGGCCGATCTATTATTAAATAAAGTCTCCTTAATTATACATGTTAGGAACGCGATTCTTAAATTGTTAATTAAATAAAGACTGTTAAAAAAAGTCTGTTCCTTGGTAAGAACAAGTTAGTTTGTCTGAGTTTACTTGTCAAGGTATTATAACTATATTTGAGTGTGCTGTGACAAGTCTGCAGCTTATATGCTTTCGTTTGAACACGTAAGCTCAAAGTAGACCAGTAAAGATAACTGAGGATTTTTTATCAAAAGATCCTGTGAAAATATGTATGCTCAATTTGCCTAAATGATGAATGATGGTGATTTACTAATATTATAAATTACTTATAGCTCTCTATAGATAGGACCAAGTAATCTACTTCATAAAGGTGCACAAACCGCATCGAAAAAGTGTTGGAGTTCTAATCTCTGAAGGTCTCTATGGTAAAAGGAGAATCAAGGTGCTAAGCCTAGCAGGGTAAAAGGATGTGCACGTGAAACACATTTCTCAACGCTATATCAGATTGACGATGAATAAAACATTGAATTTATAGGTATAATAAGAAAATACTGAACGAAAAAAATATTTAGCTCTACATAATATTTATAATCTACTCAATTCATAGAAGCAAACAAAACTTTTTACTAACAAAAGCCATGAATTTATTTTACAAGGATGTCATTTATTCATTTGAGAATTGCTTTGCATAATTTAATTTAAATGTAAGTGATTGAGGCGACAGATTTTTAACAATCGTTTAAATGAATGGGTCAAAATTTTAATTTCATTTACACAATGGCAAGAAGAAGGCGAAACAAAAATTTAACAGAAACTTTTAAATCGATCGTGCTGGAAAAGAAATAACGAAAATTTTTCCTTTTATTCTAATATTAAAAAGAAACTCTCCCTCGGTCGACAATATTCTTGAAAATAATAATTCTTCGCCAGTATTTATTCGCAGGGTCGAATCAAAGAGATTCAGTAAATAATTTGTGAATTGAACAATAGAATAACAAATTATTTTTTCATGAAATTTGATTTCATGCTTTGAATTATAAATATGTACAAAAATCTTTAATCAGTATTCATGTCCGTTTAGCTAGTGTTGACGGATACTCTCTTTAACGATCATTAATTAACTTCTTGTGCCATTTGTTTCTAACTACTTAAACATCAAAAAAAAATACTCTAGGATAACGAAATATTTTCTGATTGTAACTGGTTCGGTTTGCTGCGCCCTTCTATTCCTGAGTAATGGCTTGAAAAAGCATAAATAATAAGAATGTATAATCAGGTGTTAAAGCTTATAATATATTAGTATTTATTAGAAAATTATTTAAAAAATACTTCAACCCGAACTCATTGTAAAAAATATATTTTTTCAATTTATAATGAATTTTAGTTATAATACGTAAGACTTGTAACCTAGTGGTCAACATTGTCTTCTTCAACTGTCGTATCCACGGGCGCAGACACTTTCATAGGTAGAATTTTTAAAGGTACATAGCGAGTGCAATTAGATTTTTTTTTTTGTTTTTTTATCATGTCCGCTCCCAACATGGAACGTATGATCTCCTAATAGAGATATTTTAACAGAAGATTTCTATGAGAATTGCTTGTTTCTCAGTTACTCAAACTCTCTTTGTTCGAAGAGAGTAGGTATCGAAGGATAGGGCAGGACTAGCGGTTGGTTAATCGCTACGCCCCATTTTTGAGGATCAGACATCACAAACATCAATAAATAGTTTGAAATCAATAAATAGTTTGAAAGATCAATCTATGAAACTGTCGGCACCGGAAATCGAGCACGAGACATCCGTAACTGTAACCAACGACGTTACCAACTGCGCCACAGAGCCGACAATTACTAGTAGTCTTTTTTAATCCCATTCTTATATCCATAGTTTCACTTAAAAAAGAGAGCTTGAGTAACTGAATAACCGATATTTCTCGAAGTCCGTATGCTCCACATTGTGAACGGGAAAAGAAAACACCCAGGGCCAAAATATTCGCTTACACTTGGGACGGATCTGTCCCGCCCTATTATTATTCCTCGCTACGATGATTGCTTTGTTGTATTAATTGTGAGAAATATTTTTCGAAATGGGAAATGAAAATGTGCATCGGAGCAAATAATCAACAGGTCCTCTTCTTCCTCTTACATTTGAAATTTCTTTTTGGTCCAGCAGTCCCTTAACTTATGAATAACTACAGCTTCTCAAAGAAATGACAATATTTTTTGAAAAAAAAAAATGAAAAGAACAATTAACCCTTCAAATTAATTATTAAAAGCACTCAGTAGAAACAAAGGGATGCTGAAAATTAAATAAGTGCTTTCGGACGAGTTTGCTTTGTTCATTGTAAAAATGTCTTCAAATTATTGTATATAAATTAATATCGCATATCGACTGTGGAAAGGAAAAAGGACGTAACCCAATCAAAAAATATTGTGTATAACTCATACAAAACGTACTAATACACTATATTTATACATAAATATATAATATATCGAATGAAGAACACAATGTATACAATTAAATACACGTTTGTTTGGGCTATACACGAAATTTTTTTCTGTGTGGGTTACGTCCTTTCTCCTTTCCACAGACGATACATTATTCGTCGCCTCAGTTAAACAAGGTTTCATCTGCCATTTTTTTACAAAATCGCTATTAAATACAGTTTTATTCGAATTAAAAATATGGTTATATCTGCATTTAAAGGACTATACAATTGTCCGTCAATTCATCAAAATTCAAATTCAAAAAAAAATGTTCTATCTGAAAAACATACAAATGTTACAGTGCATCAAGGTTCAATAAGTATATTTAATTAGGCATACCGCGTGTAGGACATCAGAGTCTCAAAAGTGGTCATCTCATTCACGTATGTGAATGCATAAGTTTCGTGTATTCCACTCAAAAATTATATTTTCTGAAATATAAAATTGCTTCTCCTGAACAGTTTAAGTTTTTTCAGATAGAACCTTGTTTACCCAAGGTGACGTATTGTCTAGTTTGTTTAGAATTGAGGTATTTCATATCAATACAGATAAGTTTATAATAACTGATAGTTTTGATTTTAACGATGAGCATATTCAGAGACTCCTTAGAGATGGAGAGTATACCAACAAAAGTCGTGTATCAAGATAATTGATTACAAATTAATTGATTAAATTGAAATACCCGATAAAACCTTTTCAAACAAATTATTGTTGTCAGTTCTAATTAAAGTTTTAGATAATCATTATTTTCTAATATAAAGGCTATAGTTAAATCAAATTATATGAAAAACAAGTAAAATATTTATATATATAAATATATGCTAACTCACTAATTAAAAATACATTTTTTCCTTCAAAATACAAAATATGATCAGTCAAAACATCAAACGCTCGTGTCTCAAAACATGGTCAAGTGCAGTTAGAACCTTTTCAAAGTAAGGTAACGAATAGTTAGTAACAAAAGCAGTGAAATAACGAAGTTACTGATTTAAATTTTATGTTAAAAATTAAATTACACAAAGTTACATTCAAATCAATCTAAAATATTTTACATTACTTGTATAATGTGTCTTGTAAATCAATTGATTGACAAATCAATGTATGTTTCCATTTGGTAATTAAAACCCTTGACCACGCAGTCAAATATGACGAAAACCAATAAGCGCTTACACCTCGGCTACAAATGTTCATTTTTCTTTTTTAAATATTCAAACTTTTCATAAATAACTAGCGAGTGCCCGGCATGCGTAGCAGCGCCACTCTAAGAAAGAAAATCTTTGTGTTTTAATTCTGTTTATTGAAGTGCTTTTGGATGCACAGCATATTTTGTTCCGTCTGGTGCGTACACGTATAAATCAGAAGGTTTTCCGAGATGTTGCTGTTAGTACGTATTTGATTTTTTTTATGATTTACCAAACTTTTTTTATTTTTGAATTTTTTATTTATCAAACACACAAAAAACAAACATTCATTTCCATGTATATATATATATATAGATATTAATCATTCAGAAATGGAGAAGCTTTGAAACGGTTTGAGATCAACTTATGGTATGTTTTTGCTTAAAAGATTTTTGAGCAATAGGCTTGATCGACAAAGCTCATCACTTAATTGGTGTTGTCGATCGATCTTTACAAAGATCGAACCGAATTGAACGGCAGTTTTCCTACATATTGAATGTGTCAATAATTTAAAATAGGATTAAAAACATTTTAAAATTCAATATTAGGTCGATCTATACGTTAATGATTTTTTTTTAACATTTTTACCGTAGCTGATCTTATCAATTCATTACCCTTTTAATATAAATTGAACTAATATTCTAAAGCCATCGTATTTATAAAAGCGTTGCTCATTCGTTTATTCATTTATATAATCCCTCGTTTAATGTGATTTGTTTTCAGCCTTTGATTTAATTTGATTCACTCTCGTCCCGGTTGATGAATCAAAGCACGACTTTTGTATTACTTCATAGGCATAGATTGTGTTATTAAATTAGCATTAAATGCCTTTCACGTTTTATTAATAAAATATAATTGATTTTTAAAAGTTTCTGCTACGTATGCAATAAAAGACTACACATTATTACCATAGCATTGACATATAATTGCTAGTAGTAATGCCAAATGGGTGTACATTTTATTCGGTTGCGTGGTCAGATGCTTGAATCGTTGAACGGATTGTTTAAAATGTTTTTTCAATCAATGTATGGATTTGTGGAATTCCCCTGACAACGAAATTTAGAGAGAGCGATTAGTAGCCACAGCCTTTTATCGTTACTCTTCCCTGAAATAACTACTAGTTTTGCGCAAGTACTTAATTGTATTAGGCAGTCTTACATAGTCTCGTGTCAAATGTTGATGTATTGTCAGTCAATAAAGTGTGTCTTTTATTTAATGTAATTAACAATCTAGCCCCAAACCTAAAACATAATAAAAACAACGCTTTTTGTCTATTTAGAAGTAGAAGTAGAGTATTGACCAACCAGACAGCAATTGCAATTAGTGTCACTTATGATTGACGCAAAAAACATTTACCAAACGTTAAAGATTATGTTGAGAACTAGCCGTTTTGAATATGAAACAACGTTTTGTTACTTTCAATCATTTATGCTGAATTATTATTGTTTAAGTTTATAATATAGCTCAATTACTTCAGTGGAAGATTCACTTGATGTCCATTTGCTGTGGCGTAGGAGTTCTGCAGAATTGTTGAGAGACAAACTAGACGATGTTAAATTTGCTTCCGGCTCATATTACCATATCCCCAAGTTCATATAATTATACGTTTTATAGCTCCCCGGCGGTTTGCTTGCACTGAGCGCTGGCAGATTATTTCATGGAAATGCTTTAATATTTGCATATGTAGATATCAATCTAACTTTGGGAGAGAATGCCGAGTAGCCAGTGGCGCAGATTAGCTGATTATTGTATTTTTATCAATTTTATACTGATAACACTGACAACTCTTTATTATTGATAGAAATACAATAAATCAACGTAAATAAAGCGCAATATGACGATAGTGAAGGTTTTGAACGTTAGTAAGGTTTATACAATTCGTAGACAAAAGAAACTGTTTCTTTTCCTCTCAGATGACAATGAAAAATTATATTTATTGTGTAATCATTTATTCTTCTCGAGGTTTATCATATGAAATCTGTATTTTTTACCATAATATCGACTGTGTTTTCGCCAATTGATGTAACCTAAAAAAATATTAAAATGAGTCAATGATTGGATCTCATTTAAAAAACGACAGAGCAGTTCTCAGTCAAATGGCGTAAATTAGAAAAATAAATTGACCACTTTTGGGAAGGGAAAGATCAGTATACATTGGTGTTAGATTTAGAAATTACGTACATGCCACTTAATGTAACTCACTATTATATTGACACACCCTACATATAATCCTGTATCTGCAAACATGAGAATTTACAGGAGGGGATTTCAAAGATTCATAACTCAACTCACTATATATTTTTTTCGATAAAAACAGTTTTTGCAACGTAGAAAAACGTAGAAAACGTAGAAAAATTCTGTTAAGATACCTCCATTAGGAGACCATATGCTCCACATTGGGAGCGGACATGAAAAAAAAAAAACAGTTTTTACTCTCTCCTGAAAAAATTCAATTTTGAGGGCTACATCAATTGGCCAAAACACTGTCGATATAATATTAATTTACTCTTTTGTTAACTAATTTCTCTTAATCTTTTTGGATTACAATACAGTTTATTGGACCAATTTTGTCAACCAATTGGCAAACTTATTTTATTAAGATAACGAACTTGCTGAACCTGCTGGTTTCTTCAATTGAAAAAATACGAACTGTTCCTGGTTTTAATATTTTTTTAATAACTGTGATACTTTATTGCGAAAATTTGCACAAAAATGGCATCAAACAGCTACTGTTGAAATAAATTATAATTCAATGATTTTCAATTAGCTGTCTCATACTGAAAATAATTTATAAAATATTTGTTAATCTGTGCTTTACATGGCTTATTTTCGTAAAATTATCTGATTATTTCTCGATACTGTTTTTATTTCCTTCTTTAAAGTTAAAAACTTCTTTTTCAATCTCGGTACAGCTTGGAATAAATATAGGTCACCCTAATAATAGTTTCTATGATGTTTGATCTACCCGTCTGCCTTCCTGATCCACTTTCTGACCAAAAACATTCGTAGGTATTGTGATACTAAATAGATTCATTGAAGACGTTATTTCTTCGAGCTCTACATTTTTAATTAAGAAAGAAGTTTTTTCAATTGCAAATTTTAAAAATGTGTATTTGGAACGCCTTTGATTTACAAGAAATGTCAAGATTCCAGACTAGTTTGATTTTAAACAACTTTGACAAAGTCATATATAGATAGACTCCCCTTTCTTAGTTTGCATTGTTAGTAATGGGATTTTGATAGTATTAAATACATATTGTGTGGAACTGAGAATCCTTTGTTTGTCATCGTAATGTGTAATTTAATCATCAGGATATTAATTAACAAGTATAGTTAAATTTAATAAATGTTTTGTTAAAAAGAAGACAAAAACACTTTGATACTCTGATATTTTATATATAAATTACCTTAAAGTTAGTTACTCAAAATACTATCATACATAGAAAATAATGGAATTTCAAGGATATGAGGATTCAAAATAAATGAATCTTTACCATTTATGTTACCAATTTAAGTGTAGGAAAAACATTATATTTAAAAATATAAAATACAATTTGTAGTAGTCAGCTATCTTCTTTCAATGGGCTTTATTGTAAAACTATTCATTAATTATTTAATTTATGTTTTAAACAGTACAAAATATTTGAACAATTAGAATTCAAACTACGAATAAATAATACTCTGGATTTCTAGTGCGTAAGTATACGTCTGTTATCACATAAAAACAATTCTCAGGAAACTTTTTTTACAGTAAATTCTTTCCATTCTTTCAATGGATTCATGAGTTTAATAAGAGTCGTTTCCAGTAAAAATAAATTAAAAACTACAAGGAAAAGGCGTCGCACTCCGTCAAAAGCAGAGTTAATCCATAAAATTGTACGCACAGATTAGTAAAAACTCCTCTAAAATCATATTTACGTTTTAGAATATAATACTAAAATGCTTGATGAAAATAGTAAATGATTATTATTTACAAACAGCACTTCATATTATCTTCAGTGCTAAATTCTGGTGCAAGATTTGTCTTACTTCGCGATTGATCTCAATATTATACTACCAATTTACTTAATCTCCAGTCTTTTGCGTAGTTTACGCTTCTCTCCCTAGGTATGCCAATTAGAGACTAGACTCGTGTTTCCCCTCTTTGGTAAGCATTTTTATACTGAATTTTGATAAACTTATTTTATTATCTCAAATATTCATATTTATGTGGGTACAACTAAAATATAGTGGGTTTGAGCGACCTCGCTTAATGAAAAATTAATTTCATTTAAACAATCAATGTAAGCATACAACCACAAATATCTAACGCTAAATCGTCAACATATATCGTGATCATCCAACAAAAAAATATATACCGCAAAATAATATTGAAGTTGCCATTAGGGCTTCCAATTCCGGTATCTGGGATCCCAAGCAATTAATCAATCCCTAAATCCCGGGATTGAATTAATACGAATCCCGGGATTTCGGGATCCGCTGAAAATTTTCAAAAATTAATTCATATTTAAACTGTCAATTCTTACAAGAGTTTAAGAATGACTGTAAAAATAAAAAACGTCTCCAGTGAAACTTATTTTGATTTATATACGTACACCATTTTTTACTATACATAATTATTATTTGCTTTGTGCACCTCCTTACTCTCATATTTCGAATCAGCTATAAACAGGAACAGAAAATTTATGGTTTTTTGCGATATTATCCGTTGGAATCATTTTTTATACGAACACTTGCACGTGGTAATGTTTTTGCATGTTACTGTAATTTAATTTTGAATCATTAAAACTATCTTTAATAAAATTTGAAATACAAAAACTTTCGACTATGATAAACGCGCAATTTATTATGAATATTATGTTTGGAAATACTTTTTGTGTAATAGAAATGGACAATAAATGGAGTGTAAAAAGTGAGAATTAAAAACAAAAACTGGATCTACTGAAGTTCTACATGTATGAATTCAATTTATAAAATGAATATAATATAGGTAATATCTAAGTATTTATAATTTTAAACAACATTTTAATAAGACATAATTACAAAATAAGCAAGTGCTTATTTTGCTTTATAATAAGTGGCATCTAAAATGTTTGAAAGCAAAATATTTGTATTCACATATTAAAATAATTTTATATATAAATACGATTTTTCGTGATATTCGTACTTAGTATTTGATTAACGTTAACCTTTATTCGTTATAATACCAGGTCTCTTTGTATTTACAAAACTCTTTTCTGTGTTAATGTAATAAATTTAATATAATATTATTGACATCGTGTTAAATTTATTCGAGTCTAATAAACAACAAAACTCTCAGCACCTAAAAAATCGAATGAGAGATACATATTTTAAAAATACGTAAATTGTATGGTCATAAATTTTTTTTATGTGATTGCACGTGTTCATAATTATTTTGTATTATTTTATTTTAATTGTGAATAAATAAAATCATCGTATAACTAGGTATTATGTTCTTTAATTGCATTGTTAGGAACATACCTACCTCGAGTACCTATCCTCTTATTTTATATGAACTACAAAAGCTTTTTCACAGGGTTTTTCGAACATTTGTAATATTTTTTTCCTTGGCGTCATTTACACGGTTTATCGTGGTTCATAATATCTACAAAATAATTTTTTTTCAACAATTTCAAACACGAAACTCTGGCTTTTTTTCAATCCCGGGATCAGAAAAAGGGTCCGGAATTGGATGCCCTAGTTACCATCTTGATTGACAACAACACATTTAATTTCCATTATTCTAACATAATTTTGAAAACAAAAGTTTGCAATTGATATTTTCTTTTTGTTTATAGGTAATCTGAAAGCTTGTTTGACATTTTACCAATTAATTAAGTTTCCCAGGTTGGTCGTCGTAAGTTTTTTTCTCTCTCTTAGTTCCCCATGATTATCTTGACGTTGTGGCAGAGGATAAAACTTTAGCTGTTTATATTTTTACTTTAATGAAGAAAACGCGTTCGTATAATATCCAAAAAGATATAAAAAATAAAGATAAAATTTATTCAGAAGCTGGCAAACTGACTTTCTTGTTAACATATTTTTTTAGTTACACATCCCAGTGCTTTTCAAGTTTTTTTAGAGCTGCAAGTTTTACAAAGTGTTAGATTTATTTTGATTCTTTGCCGATTTAAACGTTAATTGAATAAGAACCACGCTGCATTAAACTATCTTGTAGAATTTTCCAATAAAGATATTCTTCTTATTGAAAGATATATACATCCTTTAAGAAGATATATTTAGTACCCGTGATGTCATTTAGAAATGTCGCATTGCTTGGAAATAAAATTACTGGTTAAAGTCCTTTTATATTAACCTTCCCGTTACAATAGGTGCACTAAGATTGCCATACGAGTTGAAAACATTATATCTTGCTTATTAGATTTTATATAAATTTAGGATTTTAATTATTTGTAGATAAAATAGTTATGAAATAAAATTAAAATAAATAAGTGGTTCGATTCAATGTTTTCATCATTAAATTAATAAAATTACAAAACTCTGATGACAATATTATTCCGAACTCAATGAAAGTAATAGCGATATATAAAATTTTATACGCAAGAGTGACGCACGATATATATTCGTCAAGTTGAGACAAAGCGAGAAATGGTATTAGAGGGAGAAAGGACCGGATGCATCCTTGCTTGTAGTTGTTTTTTATGCAGCGACATGTGTTGGAGTTACTATCTCTATCGCATAGCCTCACTTGTATATGAAAAAGTAGGATACAAGAGCATACGCCCGCAAGCCCTTATATCTCACTCGCACCCTCCATTTTACATGGGATTGAGCTTGCTTGTGTTGGTTATCTGAGTCAAATTTACACTTGAAACCGACCGTATAAGGCAAAAGCGCGGCATGCCTGCAGCTTATATGACGTGCTTTTTTCATGTAGTCCATACCTCGATTATATTACATGAAAATTTGTTAATTGCAAGCTCTAGACACAAATTAAAGTGTAAAACCATAACAATATGATATTTAAAAATAGAATTACCCTTTTCAAGCATCAATTAGCTTTAAAAATTCTCAATACATGACCAAGTCCAAGTGACACACCCTGTGCCAACCACGGCTGGTAATGTGATTTTTTAGCACAGATTGGAAAAGGTTAATAATAGTAATAGTTACTCGTTGAAATTAAAGCATCTTTCATTAAAGGTTGGTGGTGAAATGAAAATTTATCTGTCGGTTGTAACGCACATTGTTTTTAAAAACGAATGTTAATGATGTTAGTGATTTCCTGCTTCTTTCTATCTGTTTTTTTTATTTATCCAGATTATTATGCGTCTATATAGTCTTTAACCTAGATAAAAGTACTTATCTAAGACTTTAACTTAACTGTCTAATTTGGATTATTGAGATTTTGTACACTTCCATGTATTTTGTCACTAACGACCCGGGTTTCGCCTTTCGGCATCTTCAGGCATTCGAGCACACGAATGGACTCGAACTGAGTCCATTCGTATTAGTGACAAAATACATGGAAGTGTACAAAATCTCAATAATCCAAATTTGATATTGAAATTCCATCAAGCACCCTCAGTCGATGTCTTAAATTATATTTAATTAACTGTCTAAATTCGTAGTGTTTTGTTTCAATAGAATTTCTGAATTATTTCACCACAGTATTTGAACTACGATCATTTTAGTTTGTCCTGTAACTTTTTGAATTCTAGTGGCCAGATAAACCACAACTAGTTCCGATAATTTCATGTCCACAACCAATGTGCACCATAGTTCTGTGACGTTTGGCCGTTTTTGTTGTATTCGGTTTATTCTTACAATAAAGTATTTGTCATTTGGCAAAATTCGGTATGTTAGTCATTATCAATGAAGAAGATCCATTGAATTAGAGTATAATCTATTAATTTAAGACATCGGCTGAGAGTGCTTGATGTAATTTCAATATCAAACTTGAACTGTTGAGATCATGTACACTTTCATGTATTTTGTCATTAACGACCCGCAGTAAGTTCGAGTTCACTCGTGAGCTCAAATGCCTGAATATGTCGAAAAGAGAAACCCATGTCGTTAGTGATAACATACATGGAAGTGTACAGGATATCAACAGTTCAAGTTTTATAATCCATTGAATTTGAATTTTTAATAATTTACCAACGTTCATATTTTTGCTCCTGCAAGCTCAGCTAAAACGGACATATTAACTTTTGTCATACCGCCACAGGTATAAGCTTTTAATATTTTTTAATAACCTGCGATCAATTCGAAGAATGAAGCATTGCAAACAAACATGCCCAAGATCTCAAACGTTAAATTGTTAACATAAATGTCTTATATTTATCGCGATAAGAAGTGAACGCAGTAACTTCTTACATCAAAGCTAAGCTCTAACCAATTGTCTATAAAGTCTAAACGAGCTAATTTCATTTGTTGGTTATCTATTTGTTAATATTGTATGATAAAATATTATTTAATAAATTGTTCGAAGAGTTTGTGCTTAGTTGAAACTCCCATAAAATTTAATATTAACCGCTTAACTGAGTACATGATTCATGCACTACTTTTATCTGGGTCGTAGCACAAGCTTTGGGTAACGCTGCTTTAAAACATGACCCAATTTTAAGGAAAAGATTTTTACGATAATGAATAAACCTGCTTTGAAAATGTGGGGTACTTTTTTCCTCGTGAAACACCATAATAAAAATTATCCCAAACGCTTATTATAATGGCTGAATAAAAATTATCTGTAGGCCGGTAGCTATATCTTGGTGGATTTAGCATGAACGCACTGTTAATTTCTATCTCGACTCTCAGTTATTAAATTTTCTCATTTATTTTGGCGGAAAAATTGACGATGAAATCTTTTTTACACATTTTCTTTAAATTAATCTTTGCTTTATAAAGATACTTAAAAGTTAATTTTACATGTTTACAGGCAATTTTTCTTTTAATCAAAATAAAGTTACTGAAATGTTTACACTACATAAATAAAATTTATAGTATTATTTTGTACTGAGTTAATAATATTATTGTAGTGTCGACTGAAGGTAGTTGATGGAATTTAAATATCAAATTTGGATGATATTTAATAATTTCAAAGCTTATAATTTTATCCAGTTGTTTCTAAAATAAACGCAGGGCTTAAAGCAGAAAGAATTTTTACAAGAAATGCTTTTAAGATAAAGTAATAGCTTAGGGATGGTGTAAGGAAACTATTAGCTAATCGTTGTTTCTAAGAAATACAACTCTTTGACAGAAATCGACAAAGCGATTGAAAATCTATGTTTAAAAGCCTCCATTGAAGTATTCCATTCCTTGTCCGTTTAATCGAGTATGGCGAAAATTCATCAGATACAAAGCCGGCTTTAAAACTTTATTTCGTTATTTATAAGCAGAAAGTTATTGGAGAGATTGATTGGATGAGTCAATTAATATTTCAATGAATTGAATTTATGCGTCAGCTTTTGTAATAAGTGATTTTCTCACTTTAATGAGAGGCTGTGTAGTTGACACTTATTCTTAATGCAGTGCTTTCCTGCCTGGGAGGCGCCAAATTTTTTAAATTAAAAAATAATTTTCATACCATAATATCTACAAATAAATAAAATCTCATATCGTAAGGCAAGGATGCCCAACCGGTCGATCCCAAAGCAAAATTTGGTCGATCTCGAAAATTTCCGTGAATTTTGAAAAAAATATATTATTTTATACTAATATATTTACAGCCGTGAAAAATAAAATGCCGGCGATCGGACTGGTGGGAAGGTGGGAAAAAACCTTAAATAAAATTTCCCATAGGAATCATATAAGAAGTCGATTGTGAGAATTTTTTTAATTGAAAAGTAGCTCCCAAGACAAAAAAAGGTTGGGCACGCTTGTCGTAACGTAACAGTAATAATTCAGCGAATGAAAGGAATAATGGCGGCCTGACAGCTTGCGACATGTCATTCTAAATCATTATACCACAATGATTAATTTCGTCATTCACGAATATTTTCCAATTTTTTTGTTTCATAAAAGATTGTTCTATCCTAAAACATTTAATTTTGTCACGAAATTAAACGTTTTAGAGTAGAAAAATCTCTTATTGATCGGGAAAAAATCAAATTATGTTATTGTTTAATATAATGAAACAGATCTGAGAAAATGGGAGAATCGTGTTGCTACCAGTGAAAAGAGTTTTTCAAAGTTGAAATTAATAAAAAAAACTATTTTATATATACACTAAGCAATTTTCGATTAAAAAAAATTGCAATACTTTCAATAGAATACCAACTGGCAGATAAAATAGAGTGAGGCGTTGTAGCGTAAAGGTTGAATATCGCTGTCTTAATGTATGAACACGAATTAAATTAATACTTTTTGCGAAATGTCTACCATTAGTGTGGTGAAAATAATGGAACGTATATGAGTTGTTCTATAAGATCTGCCTGTTATTCAGTCACTCAAACTCTTTTCGGAGAGACTAAAGATAAGAGGAAGGCATGATAGGATTAGTTATTAAATGCATTCGAACACAAATCCATAAAATGATTAAGTTAGAGTGCTCGTACTGTACGTTGACCAATCGGCTACAGGCTCCATGAATATGAGTTCCGTAATAATAAAATGTATTCGTGAAACTAAAAATATAAGATTTTAAATATCCTCTTCTAAATTATATATCAATTAAATAACTTCGTAATATAGTATACAAATATTGTATTTTCCAATTAATTTTATCCAACGAAAGCAATCTTCTGAAAATGTGACCAATATCCATACACAAAAAATGATTACTTCTACCATAAAAACTTGCTGATGGCCAATATTTAGGTATTCAGAATACTTTATACCCCCTTTTAACGAGCTTTTCACTCAATACGCAAAGGAACCCTCCACCCTTACCGATTTTTATGATAAGGCTTGCCCTTAATGTGATAATAATTTCATATATAAAAACGTAAACGACGCTACGGTTAAAAATGATTACTTCAAAATGTAAGAACACTCACTTGTAAAATAAATGTATATATCGATTGAAAAAATAATATGATGTATTTTTTTTCAATTGAGGTATGAACATATACTTAACTTATTATACTTATTTGGCTAGTTTTCCGTGTTACAAAAGCTAATCAGCTACTAAGTGTTGAACTATCCTGTATTGGATTTATTCTCACTAAACGTTGATCACCTAAATGAGTTCACTTTAACCTTTTAATAGTTAGCCAGATATTTCCATTTTACAAAAGTACACCTTATCTAAGAAAGCAAGCCGTTGATGGCATATCAACCAAATATTTAAATGCAGCTGTTGCATCAGGTCATATTGATGGCCTAGTTTCACAGTGATACAACTAGAAATTTACGGTTTTGAGATATGGCCGATCAAAATTTGGAGTCATCTAAACTGACTCGTAAAAAGTGATGGCTTTTTATTTGTATTACTTTTTATTCAAATAGGTGGTAATTTCTTTATAGTTTTAGGATTAAAGGTTCTTTCTTTATAGAACGTCACGATTCACAAACATGTATATCCACAATGTGATATTTCGTATGTATGTATATGGAACTGAGAAAATATTAAATTTTGCTGATTATATGAAAATATCTGCCTTATGAAAGAAAACGCTTTACATTTTACAGGCTGTACTTTTGTGGAACTGTAGAAGAGCGGTGTTCGAATGTAATGGCTAACATAGCTCAAAAAATGAAATTTTGAGTTATAAATGAGTTATCGTCGTATGGAACTGGGCCATCGATATAAATCAAAATCATAGAATAGCAAACCCATTAAGATTTCTATAATATGAGCACATACTATGTGTTTTCCTCTATCACTTATTTTGTATCATCCTAATAACATACAAACTATTGTCTCTGTAATAAACATTATTCTCGATTGAATAAACAGTTTAATAAATCAAGAGTATTATAATTTCACACATCATCTCCTCTACTGAATGACATCCTGGCAATTAGCCTGACATAATTACCGAATTTAACTAAGAAGTAAAAGTCTGTCGACTTTAATTCTTAATAGATGGCAAAACATCCAGCTATCATTTAATCCTGTTTTAAGACCTCCAACTTACCACCATTCATCGAGGGACATAGCATATTGAAAAACTTTTGAAATAATATGTTGACTATAATAAACTTATCGATAGTTTTAAGATCTTAGTTGTACGTTGTGAAGTCCAGAATCTACAGGATATAATTGGGAAATGACAACTCGTCGTGAACGACAACGTGAAGCGGAATCTTTAAATATAATATAATGAGATATAGTTTAAGACATCGACTGAGGGTGCTTGATGGAACATCAATATCAAATTTGAATTATTGAGATTAAAATACATGGAAGTGTATAAAATCTCAATAATTCAAATTTGATAATGAGATATATTGCACTTTTCAACTATTTTTTAATTCGGTGAACTTATTTGTGTCACACTGTCTCCTCAATGATACATTTAGTGTACATATGAATAATAAACAGTGACAATAAGAAATATTAATAAAACAAGTGAGTAAATAATTAAAGTCATCAAACAACCATTAACTTAGGTATACAAAATTACGATTCTAAAAACTTTTTAACTATTGAAGTACGTCACATTAATCTTCGTTGAATTATTGTACTTAACCAAAAATACATATATACATAATACAACATAAATTAGGTGTAACGCATCTCGACAAGCCGTTAATTAAACGACGAAATAATATTAATCTAATGAAATCTCAACCCTGCTATTTATTCTCATGCATTCCTGGTATATTGTTCCAAATTCCTGAGCCGAAATCATGGGTGAGTTTTCCTGGGGAAATGTTTATCGTTCGTTTTCCTTTTTCAGAAGGTGTTCCTGTCACCCCTTTAGCCCGGGCGGATAGGCTCTCATTCCTAAAAACGTACCCTCACGCCAACCATCCCTTGCGCTGCCGTGGTTTTCAGTTTAATTAAATGAAAACAAGGGTGTCCACGTTACTCGTCACAGGCTGTGTAGCTGCAACGGCGTGTCTTTGAATTTAATAAATTAAGACTCTAGCATCTTCCTTATATATTTATAAACAAGATTAATTTTGGTACTCTTTACTTGATTCAACTACAACTATGAAAGTTTGTAATAATTATGCGTTCAAGTTTATTTTTTAAATTTATGACCCATGATTTGTAAGGTTTGAAAACAATACTAGAAGTTGAAAGGCCACAGTCTATTTCTAAATTAGAAATATTATGTAAATATTTAACTTTTTAAAGGTTCAAATGTATTATAAAATACATCTTATCATTTGACAAATACTTGTATTTTTTTAACCATAACAACTCCGTATTTGGAACATATAGCCATCACACAGTTCCTCCAAGATTCTGTGTTCCCCGTTAGTCTTCTTGCTTCATCCTAGCATCCCGTAGCTCCACTGAGTACATCTTATGGATGGTCAACAGTGACTTTCCTGGGTGGTGGAATCCATTCACTTAGTGGAAGAGACAGGCAGGATTCAGGCTCCCATGGGGCATCCGCAGTCCAAGCCAGGTCTATTGTCACTTTTTTATTTTAGACGTAACAAGGGGCTGGTCCGTCCTCTCTCTTACCTTCAAGTTCATGACAAAGTCAAACCGCCGTACACCATGCATCTGTTTTCGACGCACACTATACGGTTATCCTGTGTTTAAGGTACCATGACTCGCAACCATAAATCATCACCATCAGAATGCATGCGTTGAATAGGTGGCACTTGGTTCTGACCGATTATAACCGTGAGTCCCTGACATTCCGTATTGAAGATTGCTTCAGCTATCCCTAGTCGGGTTGTGAGTTCTTTACGGGGATTGCCATATCCCGTCATGTGTACCCCCGAGTACCTGAAACTATCGATGTCTTGCCCCACGCCCGTCATAGGGTAGTCTGTGATGTTTTACACCTTTCCAACCATCCCCTGTGTGATACTGATAACTGGTCGAAGAAAGAGCGCTCTTTATCTAGGTTGTCTCTTTACTTATTTCGAAGACAGAGGTAGAAAGACAAACTTCGAGTACCTTTCGTAAACAGATATAATGAGAACATTATGTCAATCATGTTTTACTATTTTCAAAATATTCATTAAATTATCGATTGTTTGATTTTTCGATGGGATAATACAAGTTTAAAGTTTCCCTTATGCTACCAAAGATATCAAAGAATAAAACAAATATTTTTATTTGCTTTATGCTTGGTTACCCTATGCGACTGTCCCATAGATAAAGGCATTTTTCGTGTGACGTGCGATAAGCATTTTGACTTTGTTGAACGATGTTGCATTACTTGGTGGTAGAAAATAGAAAAATAGGCGAACATTATTTCTCTTTTACTTTATATGGAAGTTCTTCGTATGTTTATTTCTACATGTCGAATACTTTTATTAGAAAAATTCGAGGAACTTTGTTCTAACATTTTCAATCATTTTGCAATTTCAAAATTACAATAAATATTAATTGAAAATTTTTTTGAGAAATAACTTCACTGTGGCATACTATTTTTGACAAGATTAATTTTTAATGATCTGTCAGTCAATCATAAACAAGTTAATGATATATTTTGTTTGTATATTTGTTTTTTTGTTTGTCCTCTATGCGTTCCTTTACCATTCTTCTGATTTCGATGAAACTTTGGTGAGATGTTGTGCGCACACTCGTGAAGAAGAAAAATAATTTAAACTCTAAAATCTAAAAAAAGAGAAACAAATACCTACAAACAGCGAAATATCGGAAAAAACCATCACGCATCAGACGGAAACAAAAAATATTGTGTATTCAAACCAAAAGCACTTCAATAGTCAGAATTAAAAAAGAAACCCTTTCTTTCTTTGTGTGGCATTGTTGTAAAGCATGCCGGTTACTCCATATATATTGACTGTTGGAAGAAAAAAGAACGTAACACACAAATAAAATATATTGCGTATAGCTCAAACAAAACGTTTATTAAATTGTCTACCTAGATTTTGCTATCGAAAAAAAATATTTTGAAAAGACGGAGGGATAAGTTCTTTTGCCTTTCTACAGTCGATATATTATATATTTATGTATAAATATAGTGTATTAACACGTTTTGTGTGATTTATACACAATATTTTTTGGTGTAGGTTACCTCCTTTTTCCTTTCCACAGTCGATATGTTGATGAATGCATTCATTCGATTTTAAATACAATTCATTTTAAATAGTATTTTTCTTCACTTAAGCTTTTTTTATGAACTTCTTTATGCATTCATAATTTTTTTTGCGATACATATGTTTTTTTTAAGCCCAACCATGGTGAAATGGTCAATTTCGTTGAATTTGGTTACTGATATCACTGGGCTCGAATCCCAGTACGGGCAGCTTAATATTTTAATATTTTTTTTTCAGTCGATTTATGGAATAGATATCCTTCTATTACTACTCTCTTCGTAAAAGTTTAGTTGAGCAACTAAGTAACAAGGAAGTTTTGTTGAAACACTTCTAATTTGGATTATTGAGATTTTGTACACTTCCATGTATTTTGTCACTAACGACCTGGGTTTCGCCTTTCGGCATAAAAGCCGGCATGCCGAAAGGCGAAACCCGGGTCGTTAGTGAAAAAATACATGGAAGTGTACAAAATCTCAATAATCCAAATTTGATATTGAAATTCCATCAAGCACCTTCAGTCGATGTCTTAAATTATATGAAACACTTCTGTTGGAAACTTCATTGAATGCCAAATACTTATCATTGGAGCAGACATGGCTTAAGCAAATAAGGAATAGAATAATTGTATATATAAATTGATGTATTTTTCAGACGATAGAATATCAAAACAGTAGCATTACGAAATAAATTAACTAAACCTTTTCAATGTTTTTGTTTCAATAATTAGTAATATGATATCAATCTTAATTAACATCTGTCATGACTAGTCGACCAATAATTATTGGTCGACATTATTCGATTTTTCCAATTAGAATAGACTTCATGTTGTTGTTTTTGTGTAGAATTTAAAGCTTGTTTCTTGTGCTTACATGCATTTGTGGAAAAGTAAAGTTGTATTTATTCATTTCTACGAATTGGTATTCAAGTCACAGAAAAGCTTTGTTAACAATGTCCACTCATAATTTGGAGCATATAAACTCCTCATGGAGTTTATATCAAATGGAATTCTTCTACAAGAACTGCTTGTTACTTAATAACTCTACATCTCTTTTTCGGAGAGTTAGTTAATCCCTCTCGCTAAGACCCCTTTTTAGGATAAGATCGAAAGGAATTTAGACATCATGAACATCTACGACTTCAAATACAAATTCAAAAATCGATTGAAAAAAATTATTGAAAAATAAAATTATAAGCTGTACACACTGGAATTTGAGCTCGTGAATCGAGGTTGACGACATTGACAACTCGGTTATAGGCCTAAACACTGAAAGAATCTCGAAAAATATCGAATCAAAATAATAGTAAAAACATATTATTTGTAATATTGTATACGAATTTTCTATTAAAATAAAGTCGTCTCCATAATCGGTTTAAGTAAAGTTCTCAATACAAATCCCCACATTAATAGACTCAATTCTCCTAATGTATTAAATCTGATACGATATCATTGGGAATCATATGGTTCTGGCGTACTAGCCTAATCCGCCGATGTGATTGTATCAAATCACTCAGTATAAAGCTTCTAGGGCTTTAGTTAATATCGTCAATGGGAGCTTTTGGTCGATATTTAGGTTAGGCGAGCCTTGCCCAAGACAAAGGCTGATAACCGCAGGTAGTCCTCGTGGCTTCACGATAAGAGTATTAGCACAATTTATATCATGAATATCTAAGTTAAATCTTCGTCGTAAGACTTTGAATATGGGGAAGGTTAGATGTTAAGTTATATTTTAGTGAAGTACTGAATGAGAAATATTCATTTATGAATTATTTAATATTGTTTTTCTTACGTTATTATTAACATGTATTTTTTTAAAAATCATATCCTTTCACAATTTAATGTACTTCGAATAGTGCATCTCAACAGTTTTTTTAATTTGTTTTGTACTACTTCCACACTTTAAATAATGATCAGAATCAATTGTTTGTATGATTACTTGTGAACTGCTGACAATTTTTTGAACCAATTGTTTGATATACCTTATATAATTATTTTGAAACCGTTTCCTATCATTATAAAAATGTGGAAGTATTACAAAGCAAACTGTGTTGTATTTTTAAAAAGATAATTTCTTTCTATCAACCTCACGTCAGTTAACACGTAAAAGGATTTTTTTTATACTGCTATTAGTTAGTTAGTCGTTTGATCTCTCTCTATGGAGAGGGTATGGAAAGAAGTCAGTCATGCCAAATAGAGATTGGCTAGGATAAAATGATAATGACATAGCAATAATCCATACAATCATTGAAAATCAATGAGGGGTCGTTTCTGTTCCAGTATTCAAAACAGTGATCCCGATATGTTATGGTTTAAAATTCAACAGCGCTGACCACTCAGCTAGACGGCCAATTTTTAATGTTTTAAAATATACTCGCATAAAAGCACCAATGAAAATAAGAAAAGTTAATTTCATATTTTAATTAAATAATTTAGATTCCAAAGTTTTTCCTTGAAAAGAATTTAAGTGTATCTGGAAGTCTGGGAAGTTTTTTTTATAAAAATCCTTGTAAACAGATTTATAAATTTATTTCCATAAATTTTCATAAAGCCTTAACTCTCGCAGAGAATTTTCGTTGAACTATTTTGAATTGGCTTCTTTTTGATCAAACTACATAATAATATTCATAATGCTTATGCATATAGTGCAGTAGTAAGGTTGTAACACGTTTAATACTACCACAGTATGCATAATTTATTGTCTTGCTAGAACTACTGATATATTAGGTGCAGCTTATTGCTATGTAATTAAAATCAGAGGTGAAGCAGACTGGAAAACCTCTGACTCTCCCGTGCCATAGGACTTAAAGCTCCATCAAGTCGATATGTATATTCGTTAAACGTCATTTATCGCATGTTTTAATTCTATTTAACCACATCGACCAACTGAACAAAGTTTTTTTGTACGATGTCCACTTACAATGTAGAGCATATGACCTTCGAATGAATACCTACATTAACAGAAGTTTTTCTGCTACAAGAACTGCTTCTTACTCATTTGTTTAACCTATATTTTTTGAATTGAGTAGCGATAGAAAGATGTGACTAGGGCAGGACTAGTGGTTAACTAATGGTTCTCGCTATGTTCCGTTTTTAAGATTTGATAGGTGGGAAGAAATTTTTAACATCACAAACATCCATACCTACAAACAGAAATCAATAAATCGATTGAAAAATTTATTTATGAGACTTTCAATTTCGGTATTTGAACCAGAGACATCTGTAACTAAAGCCAACGATGTTGACCACAGCACCACAGACCCGATAAAGTTTAATATAATGTTTAAAAAAAAAACACCCACATATGGAATTCTAATTGAGCATCCCTCAAATTGAATTTTCATACGAAAACCGTTTGTTACTAAGTCGCTCAACTTATTTTTTTCGATAGAAAGATAGGACTACGAAATGGGGCTTGTACGCTAATTGTTCTCGCTACGCCCCGTTTGTAGGATTGAATGGGTGGGAGGTGCGAGGGAGTTTTAGACGCAACAGAAATCTATGTTTTAGAACATAAATTGATTGAAAGGTCAATTTATGAAACTGTCTGTACTGGAATAACAACCCGTGAGCACCTTAACTGAAACCAAAGACGTTTACCGCTCAGCTAAATGTTTATAAAACTTGATTAAGTTTATTTTTTTTCTCGTATTACGTAAGTGTTTATTAATTAAATTCTTGTATGACGGAATTACTAACTCCTCGATAGCATTCAATGAGCAACAACTACTGTTTGTGGACAGACTCTAAGCTATTTACAAAAGAAGGCATACAGTATGCATGACATCGATGAATACCCATTTTGTAACCTTCAAAAACTTTTGCGTGTGGCCCCGCGCCAGTCTATTGTGATTTTAAACGCATGATGACCAAAGCCTAAGCACCCATTGTAGTCATGGCGTAGGCATTATACTCCGTCCTAGAACCTTTCGCACCCTACGCAACATAAGGGCTGCAACCCTTTTGAGAGCCAGACGCTGATGTGGCACATTTTTTAAGTGAGGTAACAACCGCACACTGCCCCTATGTCTTTTAACTACACGTCTCCTTTACGCCACTCTGTGCGATAGGGGAAAATCGATTGATTTGAATATTGGGGAAAGCTTTTTAGGGGCTCTTATATGCTAAGTACGCTGCGGTATTTTTTTTTATGGAAAACGATGTTTTAAAAATGAGGCAAAATAATTGATGTGTTTTTAGTTTATTCGTTACCCTTCGCAAATATTACGGCCTGATATCTAAACAACTTCTTTTGAGATCAAAAACAGCTTAGATATGGTAAAATAAAAAGATATTCCACTTTGAGATAAGAACATATTAAACCTTTTTTTTATTTAAACAACATAATCAGATTAACTCAACTAGTAGACATTTTCAATTATGTTTACCATACAAGGACTCTACGCGATGCTTGTTTTTTTAGCTTCGTAAATGCTTTTGAGTTGAAAATTCAAAACTTGTACAAATTAAATTGTAACATATTTCCATAATACAAATCATAATAAGGTAAAAAAAATAATCGGCAAGAATTACAAGAGATAGTTGACACTATTATATGTACATCGTCGACTAGTAACAGAAGGCGATAAGTCGAAATCGGCTGTTTTGAGATATGAATGCATTACTATAGATTTTAATACGGTTTATCGTTTGAAAAACAATCTCAACCGTATTCCTTGTATTTTTTATGTAATTTGAAAACATAAATTAAGTAAATTTTGTTTGCAGTAATTAACTTTAAAAAAGAATTACTAATAATCAATCGTAAATGATTAACGAATCTCAAAAAGTAATAAGTTTAATAAATAATGCTTAAGGTACATATATAAATAGAGAGGCTTATTTAGAATTTCATGATTTTCTTAAAAGTCGATTATCTCAATACAAGGTTCTTTGAATTAATGTCTTCTGACACTATACCGACCATATATTGTTATCATTCTTACTAAACTTACAAATTTCGACCAATATACATTGTATTATATTTGATACGATGACATGAAGTTGAAATAGCCATCAACGTCATCGTATAATACTTTGCTATTTTTGGAAAATTAAAAATTGAGTTCTACATAGTAAATTCTAATAGAATAACTGTTTTACAATAATAAATAAAAATCATTTTCACCAAGAATTGGAAAATAACGCAATTCGACAAGCTTAATTAAAGTGATGAAAAAATAAAATTTAACAAGGCATAAATTATTTATGAATAATGAAAATTTATTATAGTTATTACCCAATCGGTCTATATTATATACAGAATTCCATGCTTATATGAATGAAATTAGTTAATATATTAACAACCTAATAAAAGCAATAATAGCATAAATGATAAAATATATGGAAAAAATATTAAACTTAGAACAAGGCTTTAACGATTGATTATAGACGAGTTTTCAAAACTATATTCACTGGAACACTGATTTTCCTTAAACAGGAATAGGTGTTCCGCGAAAACTTGAAATGGCTTAATATGCTGCTGCAGCTGCAACGAATTCAAACATGTTTCATTTCATATTGATATTATATACCCAACAAAATAAACAAGGTGTTTCGTTAAAATTGTAGAGTTTCTTAAGTGTTCCATCACAAGAAAGGCTAAGGAAACCCTTGGTTAGAGGTTAGATTATCATTAACAAAAAGAAATTTGAACTGACAATTGATTTTATATAACAAAATTAAATCTTGAAAACATAACTATTTAATTTAATAAAATCAAAAATTAACGACTTTATTGTTGAATAACATATATTTATTAATAATATTGTCGGCCTCTGTGGTCATGTGGTAAGAGCTTTACCCTACCGATCAGGCGGGTCGTGACTCAAGTCCCAGGAAGGTCAATATCAAATTTGAATTTTTTCAATTTAAACTTTCTTCAAAAACAAGTCTTCGGGACGATACGTATCTGAAAAAAATAACAGTATCAATTCAAACATGACTATAAGACAAACATGATTATTCACACAAATATTAAATTTAACCATTACAGCGCGAGTTATCTTTGGGTGAATTTATTTTCAGTCAATTGATCTGTTAAAACGCTCACTATGGCTAAAAATAGATCATTATATAAGTTATCCCAAAAACATCAAGAAGTAAACTAAGCTCGTCGCATTTTTGCTAAAATAAATCGAAGAAAATGTAGAAGCTGAAAAATATTTAATCTACGACTTTGCAATCAAAATGGCTGCGGCCAATTTTCATATACACCGCCAGCATGCACACAAGCAAGCGCGTAACCGCATGAGTATGCGTAGAACATAGGGCTGACGATTAATGTTGCGTATCGGAAGTTCAAAGTTGAAATTCGAGCGATTTAATATCGAGAGCTCTTTTCCAAAGTATACTTCCTTGAGTTTTACTTGACATTTGCATGATTTGTTGCCTAATTTCTCTACCTAAAGGCTTGAACTATTTTTTAAAAGCATATATCCACAAAAGTTTTTATCTAGTTTGGCTGGACAGACGAGATAAAGTCTTGGACATGTAAACGTAAGATTTAATTGTTTACATATTATGAAAGATATACAGTCAACCTCGGTAACTTTGAGCCAGTTCTGAGAGTTTTTATGGTTCGCCATTGCATTTATGTGTGGTATTTTTATACATAGAAATGAACTAATGTCTTAAGATGAAATTTAATCAACATAAACAGATTTATTCTTATAATTGATACATAAATATAGATAAAACTAGGTGAGAAAAATTTTCATCTAAATCGGGTAACTTTGGCCCAAGATACAAATAATCACTTTAATAATGATTTTAAAATCTATGCAACTTTTACTTATGCTTTTATATATTATGTACATAATTGAGATGATAAAAAATATACAGTATTTGGTTTATATATTGGTAATACAAATTGAAAATATGGTTAATCCAATTTATTTAAAGAAAAGTTTTTAAATTGTGTTTTATCATTCCTAGCTGACAGCTTACAAATTCAACAATAAAACAAATTACGTTAATTCATGTTTTTAACACAAGAGGATACTCAATACCTGTGCTTAACTAAAAAAAATCATATGGCATTAATATTATCATGGTATTATTACAGCATCTTTTTCTTTATAGGTCAATCTTAGACCGATGGGCAAACTTACCCCAATTGATAGTACACAGATTTTTTTGTAACGAGAACGAAAGGTTTTCTGATAAACACAAATATATATATATTTTAAGAAGAGTGATATATTTTACAACAGTCAATCAAACACATATAATATAGACATCAGCATACGTTTATTATTAGATTGAGTGAATACGTTACATTGTAGGATTATCTTTACCCGTATGTGATTGAAATACCAGCTTCTCTTATACAATGTATTGATCTGTTCTGTGTCAGATACGGAGGCTTTGAATTCGACATAATCTGTGACACAGTTCCTTTTGTCTGGCTATCTATTATTGTGAGCTTTCACTTTAATAGCGTTCTCTTCTGTTCAACTGAAGAAAAAAGAATTTTAACACGTTCAGTAACATACTCCGTGTTTTACACGTTTGTGTAATACTACTTCGATGAACTGAATTACCAATAGTAGTTTTCTTCCTGTTATCATGATTTTAATCTTTTAAAATTCGATATGATATTATGAACCAGCAAAATCTTAATGTTAATTGTACAATCACGATGTTGTATCAAAAAATGTTTCACCGCAAATACTACATTTGAGTAAATCGATTTTGACTTTTTTGTATGCTCAATCTCAGTGCGAGCTATAGTTGCATATAGATTTGGTAAGAAAAATATGTCACTTTAATTATTTGAGTTTAGGCACGTTTTTCCATAATTTTTGTCTTCTAAAGCAGTGCTTCCCAAACTATGTGTTGTGCGCTTCTGGGGAGCGGTATAGCTTCTGGTAAAGGTCAAAAATGTCCCTATAGATCTACAAGTATTTATTTATGCTTTTTTTCTCTTTAAATATCGTCAGCTTAATTAGCAAACTGCTTATCTACATTTCAGCAAAATGTTCCGGAGAGTTTTAAAACTTGATAAATTCAGTTTTATGCTTTCCTGAACATTTTGCTAAAATGTAGATAAGTTGTTTGCTAGCCAAGCCAATTATATGTATATTTTATTTCTTATATAGTAACACATTATTAGAGATTCGATTAAAAAGTTGTCATTAAGACGATTGTAGAATGCAGGTGTATATATATGTATCATGTCAAATAAATAAATTTAATTTTCTGGGGCCGTGGTTTATTTCTTACAAATTATGTGGGCCATAGAATGACAAAGTTTGAGAAGTAGTGATCTTAAGTACTTGATGTGTTTTGCCTGGTGACATTTTTTGAAGTAACACGGAACGTGAACATTTAAAATTGTCTTTTTGGAAAAAAAAATTGGACGTACACACGTTATAAAACTTTCGTTTATATAACGTTAATTGGTCTTATTAAGCTAAAATTGAATAGTGTAAATTCAATTTATCCATTATTATTCTGAGACGCTTACTTCAATTATATCGTAACTTTTAATGCATTTAATAATACACATATAAAAATATTTTTTGTGTATTAAAGGTAATTAAAATGAACCAAGCATTTATTTATATTCAAAAGTGTGCTCATTCAATACAATTAAAAATAGCTAGAGATATGAAGATACAATTAATGGAACTAAAATAAAGTTTACAAACTGGAAGAAATACCCAGCCCTATTTTCGAAGACGGAATCTCTCCAACGGTCAAGATATATCACACAATGGTGCTAATGACGTCAATACTAAGGCTGCATGAATGCTTTTCTATGATGCATAATTTACAGGAATATTTTTTTACATTTCCTTAAAGAGCAGCAGTCATGATTACTAGATAGAATAGCGTGTTGTATCATTTAAAAAAACTTGAATACGAATTTCAAAACATTGCTAAAATAACCTTATTTGTAATAAGCTGAATACAAAATTGCCGAATCAATAAAATACTAAATGTATGTAAAAAATTGACGGCTGGGTTTATATTTAACATTCATAAGTCGAAAATACTAATCAATAAACATTCTAATAAAAATAATATCAATTCTTCATACAGTGTAATGAATCTAATAAATATATTTCATTAAGAATTATATTCGATTCTTATATAAATAAATATGTATATATTTACGTAACTGAAACATATAAGAGAATACGTTTATCTTTATATAACACTTTGATATATTTATCTGCCGCTTGATTAATTCGATCTAAATGCCTTAGGTGAAGAACAAACAAAGAAAAAAAAAAAATCTTTTCTCAGGATATCAGTTACTCTCAAACTGGATACAATAAAAGCTTTTATAAATTTTAACAGTCTGAATCGTTTGAATTACTCACAATATACTCACAAAAATACTCAATTCGAACAACTATATTGGTATTTAATTGAGAATATTTGATTTTGGTAAAGAAAACAAAATGCTTTTAATTCTACTAATTTTTTACGCATAGAGCTATTTTAAAGATTCAACATCAACGAAGCAGAAACTAAATTATAAACAGCAATTAATTTAATGACAAAGAGTCATTTTTCAAACTATTAACCGCACTATTTTATATTTTACTGGTGAAAATTATATGTTTTCGACATCATCTGGCTGCAAGATTTGTTTCAGATTATTGGTGATCACAATATATACTAAAATATCAAGATATAATGATCATTTTAGTACAGTGTTCATATATTATGATAAAAGATTTATTTTCAATTTCATTGCATTAGTTTTTATCATAAAAACGATGACATCACCATCGTATAAAATAACAAAAATTAAGAGAATTATGTTCTAAAAATTGTTCACAACTTTTATTGTTTACTTACCTTAATGTTGAGAAAAATTGAGATGCACTAATCCAGAACAATTCCTTCGAAATGAATGAGAAAACTATCTGCCTAAAGTGGATCGTCATGACAGTGGAGTGCTTAATGATATTATTATAAAATCCAATTTTTTAATTAAATTATCAAGTATGTAAGATTTATTTTTACTCGAAAATATATAATAGTAGTAAACGGTAATATGAAAAGTTTAGCCGAAATATTTTGAAAACTAAGCCGTAAAAACTAACTTTTAATAATCATCCTGCATATTTCTTTTGAAAGTCGAAAAGAAGTCGTGCTTATCTACACAAGCGTCTTACAAAATATTTTTTGGCCTAAATAAATTTGAAACTTGGGTCGCTATAATAATGAGCTTGCTCAAAAAATAATACATGCACAGATGGATTATTTTTAAAATTTTTTTTTTTGACGCGAAATATAAACTTTTTTAGTTTTTTTTAGACAATATTGTACGCCACTGGCCATCGTCTCCCACTCAAGTGAAGTGAATACCTCTTAGTGTATTGCTCTCACGTAGCCTGTTTACGGGTGGATCCAACTAAAGTCGTGTTAATTCCCACCGGGGTGTCCGCCACTGGCACGTATGGGTTTAACGGGGATTCCCGGGACAAATTTTAAAACCAATTAGTGTGTCGATCACTTGTTGTTTGGGTACTTCCCCCCATCCTTTATCTCTATTGATCAGTTCCCAAAATATGTACGAACGCTGAATACGCAATTCGTGCAAAGGCGTAAAAAAGACGTCACATGATGGCTGATTATATTTTGACAATTTATCGGCGAAAATCAAATCTCAGTTACAAAAAGCTGCGAATGGTTTCTCTGCGAATGTATAGCAAACTGCTGGTCATCGATTTGAGTAAAGGTAGAAGCAGGTTTTTAGAGGATTGCTTAAAAATATTTTTTTTTGGTAATTTATACTTTTGACAATAATATTAAGCATCGTATTTGAGTGTGTTTGTGTATAATGATATTTCAATCGATTTACGAATGTATTTCTGATCTATTTATCTGAATCTGATTGTGTAACGGTTATTTAATAATCTTACCGCAAGACGTCTTGTAATCTTGTCCTACAAGTACCATCTTGAAAACTTTGAAAATACTGACATACAACCAGTTCTCCACAGGTGTTGGACATGGCTTAAAAATATATTCCGTATCATAATTCAAAATTACATTTTATATTACTCTATATACAGTAATATGTCTTTTCAACTGTTAAAACAAAAATGATCTTTAACGGATTTATCATCGGATGATCACAAATATGTGTAGATATATAATAAAAGGATGCTGGTTGATTTATAATATATCGATTGCTTAGTTTCATAGGACGATAAGTTAAAAATTTGATGTTTAAGATGAGTTAAGTTAGCCATTATATTGGAACACCGGTCTTCTACAGTTTCACAAAAGTACAGTTTGTAAAATCTACAGGTTTCCTCTCAAAAGGCAGATATTTTCATATGGAAATCAGCAAAATCAAACAATTTTTATGTTCCACATGCATGCGAATAGAACGTTTTGTATTGTGGAAATATATTTTTGTAAATTGTGGCATTCCATGAAGAAACAACCTTTAATCCTTAAGCTGCAAACTATTGACCACCTATTTGAATAAAAAAGTAATACAAATAATAAACTATCACTAATTACGAGTCAGTTTTGATGAGTCAAAACTTTGATCAGTCATATCTCAAAACGACCAATTTTTAGTTATATCATTATCGAACTGGGTCATCGATATATTATACAATACAATTATAAATGGAATAATACAATTTTATATAGAAGTCTTAAATAGAATTCTAAGACGGTCTATTTTTTATTTCATTTAAATTTTGTTTTTAGTAATTATTTTTGTATTTCGAAGAATATTTGTTCATATCGTTAGCTTTGATATAAAATGATTTAATATTTTGCGTAAGTTTATATAGATATTATTTAACTGCCTCGTGGATAACTTTGAGACAATTTTAAAATACCGCTTTATAACACAGACTTAAAAACACCTCAACTAGAAACTATTATTTATTGTTCCTTTAATATAAAAGGTAATAATTGTTTAATATTCTTCAATTTAACCTGGCTAGTCTAGACGTTGGAGTAAGGACAACAGTGTGAGAAAACCAAAATGAATACTCTTTTAATATTTGTTCAAAGATACTTAGCGTGTCATAAATGATACAATGGAGCATTTAAACATGAAAATTTTCGACGAATATATTAAAAATAAATGTTGCGCAATGGTTACGAAGACAAAAAGTTATACAACATTTATGTTGGGTGTAAATCAAGGATAAATAAAAAAATTGGTGATGAATAAAAACTTGATCAAAAGTAATATTATACACACACAAACCCCCTCCCCCAAGTAGCAATGCCACCTATCAAAATTTTAACAAGCACTCTTTCTGTCTAGTGCTGTTATACGTTACAGAAAGACAAAGATAAATCAAAATATTTATATATTATCATATCCTATATTGATAAAAATAATTATTATTTAAAAAACAAACCTTTCATGTGTTTCAACAAACGGAAGGTTGTAGGTTTGATTTATTATGTATTGTGGTAATATTTTGAGATAAATACATAGTTTATCATTGAAAAAAAAGCAAAAGATTTTTTCTATTAGAATGACAAACATTTTGGACATGACCACGTTTGATCTTCAATAAAGCAATACACCGCATGGTTATTGTGTATGACTTGACGATTGTATATTACTTGCATTAAGACGATAGTCAGCAATCCTGGGCATGTCACCCAAATATTCACTGAGCATATTTCACTTATAAACTTTATTACATTTTAAGACAGCATAACTTCTAACAAAATAATTCAAACACTTATAACATTGTGTTAAATATTTTGTGAAAAGATCGATGTGAACGATGATTTTTCGACCATAGTGACCATTGAGTGCATTGGTCATTCATGATTTATGGGAGTTAACTACCATCTTATAATTATGACAAATAAGCTTATGTTGTCCGATGCCAATTATCACAATAATGTTTTTTGAAGTACTGAGTTTTTAAATAGATTGATATAATGTGTTTCGATTATGTATGTCTCATTAATATCTCAACTCATTCATCGACCTAGAATAAAATAAAGTGCCCTTTATCACAAGCAAGCAATTAGTGATACACGTTTTAGTAAAAAGGTTGCCGACAACCGAATTTATTTAATATTAATTTACACCAGAATATTATAAAGACTTGAGAGATCGTAAATGTTACATTCAGAATTTCGTAAAATAATACTTAATACTTTATTCATTCGTCGATATTGATTATTTCGGTTGGATGTACAAAAACATAATGAAAGCGAAAATTCTACGCAAAAGCCGAATCACTGAATAATGGATGGAGAGGTTTTCCGAAAAACATTTGTTTCCATGTATATTTTCAAATTAATTTGTTAACAAAGTAGGGTTAGGAAAATTTCCACATTTATAAGCTTCGGGTGAAAGCTTATAATACTCCATTTTGCTAATGCCACCGTAGACCCCAATACTCCAACTTCGATAGGGGTCGGGTGACGTCATCCATGCAAGTAGTCAGGGCCAATAATTTTAATTGAGTTGAAATCTGTTGAGCTCTGTTATGAATAAAATTTCGGAAATCTCCGAGTAAATGTTCTCTCTCTAATAATATAATTATTAAACTTTGCTGGAAAATGGGGAAGTACAAACTTAATTAATTATATTAATGGCGTTTTGCTTCATGATGTAATGCATTCAAACATTTGGATTATAATTCAAATAAAGAATACCAACTTAATCTAAAAATATTAAAATACAAATTATTTCATTTATTATTTCCTGTGCAAGTCAGCTAATTTCTTGATTATTGAGATTAATATATTCGAATCAAATTCAAATAAGAATCGACCAAATTATCGTTCTTTTGTATACAATGTTGCAAAAATCATCGTCACTGTTCTGTAAGAAAACACTAAATCGAATGACACTAAAAACACTAAAAAAAATGACATATTGAGTGAGAAGACCCCGGATCGAAGAGAGGCGAGCGGCTGGTTATCCGGAGTCCTGGAAGGGCTGATCTCAGACAAACACCATTTCAGATCCGGTTCCAAAACTTATTTATTATCCATTCAAGATGCAGTGGTTTAATATTACACAAATATATAAATCTTAACACATAAAATTGATTCTACATTTACATTTACTTAGCAACTGAATTTACTTTAAGTTATAATACAAATAACACAACGAATTTAAATTAAATCCAACGCAAATCAAAACACAAAAACAAACAGTTCACATGTCCCCTCCGCTGCCACGAGACCGCAGCTCGTCCCACTCGGCGGATCGTAATCGACTGTCTACAAAAATTCAAAAAAACTCCGTGCAAAGTTGGAGCTACCCTTTTCCGTAAAAATGGACTCGTCCAGCGGCCGAAGCCGGGGGCTCTTTTTTTAAAGCCTGACAACAAGAAACAGCGTCTTCTGCGAAATATTGCTGTTTGCCGCAGGCCAATTTCAGTTCAGGACACTAATGACACTTATACTTAAGAAAAACCAGGGTGTGTCATGAGTTAGTTATACCAAAATGTTCCTCATTTCAATCCCTATAGTAAGAAAGAACACACTTACTTTTAAAAATTATACTATTATTTAAAAAACAGGTTTGTAAAAACAAATAAAATTAAAAAGGTATACCATTTCAGACATTTGACAAACTTCAAAGTTCAATTACTCAAAACTAGTATTTTTCAGTTGGTGTATTCTTCCACAACAACGACGAAATGACAGTCCTATGAATAAAACATCACTTAATATGTATGTATAGCACAATATTAACACATTTGGGTAAGCTTTGAAGCATATTTTGAGTTAATATTAAATATACCATATCCAAGAGGTAGTCAAGCTGTGAAAAAATTAATGAAATATAAATTTAGTTGTTGGCAAGTTGTTTAAAAATTCAAAAAAATAAAAAATAGTACCGAGGGTAGAGAGGAAAACCTTCAATCCAAATTTAGTTTTTATATCTTATATTAGTATTCTCGGAAATCATAATATTAAATTTTAGGTATTATTTCACGTTATTTTTTATTGTGATTTATTTTAAGTTACACCTTTTTTTGAGTTTCCTCAACAAGGTTGATCTGTTTTGTGATTGTTTAAGAAGTCATCATTTTTGAAGCCACGGCACATATTAGTTAAATACAATTATGGCGGAAAAAAATGATGGAAAAAAATGATCCGCTATCAACAATGAGGTTATTTTTGATTCACCAGTAGGAGAAATATGAACATGTTATTAATATTTTATTTTTATTTAGGATCTTAATCTTTCCTATTACATGTCATTCTGCACTTATATTGATTCAAACGGTGGAGATTTATTTATTATTTAAGAGTGGACTGCCAAAAGATTAAGCTTGTAAAATCATCGTCAACTCTAAAGTCGTTGAAACTAAGAAATCGTGTATAATCAAAAATTAAACTTTAAGGAGATATACAAAATGAGTTTTGAAAATAATATATTTTAATTAAATGTAATGTAATTTAACATATAAAGTTTATTACAATTAGGCAAGTGGCTATAAAACATTCACAGCTACTAACACACGTAAACCGCTATGGTAATACTGGAGATACACAAATGTCACGTAAATGTCTGAGGTTATGAATATGTATCATTAATTTACAACATGAATAGGTTTTAATATCAGTCGCAAGATGGCAGTCGTTTCAATGGCGATATGTTAATGTCCTTAACTGAAGCCATAAACATCATTCGACACTATTCAATTGCAGGTATTGGCCGAGCCGACAAAAAGGTCGAATAAAAGATGACCACAGTAAAACGGAGCGATTTTCGGAACGGGAAATATTTCATCCACAAAAAAAAACAAACGTGAACGGGCAGATACAAAGTGACACAACGGAAGCCTTCATAAGCGGGCCAAGTCATCTGTGTGATGAGATATCCGGGCGGGAAAAACTGAACGGTCGCGCACACTTATTGACCAGAGATCGCCAATATTGGAGCTTGCTTAGAATGAATTAATATCACTATTTATTGATATTGCCGCCAGCAGTGGTAAAAATATTAATTGTCTTATTTATCAATTATTGGAAACAACATGTACACTTACAAAAATAAAATCATTTTTGAATAATTATTCCATAACTTTATATCAGGAACTTTTCTACTCAGTAATTTGGTTTGGATTTTCCAAAATATTCAAGGGCTTGAATGTATGAAGAAACCGAAAGGCGAAAGTCAGGTCACGATTCGTAACTAAAACAATATATGCAAGTGTATCAAATTAAAGCAGTTCAAATTTGATAATTATTGTAGCTTCAACACCCTCAGTCGATGTAGTACATGACATGATGTGGGGTTTATATTCAGTCTAAAAACGCATCTTGAAAAAGTAAAACATTTGCCATATCTAATTACACAACCATTGGAATAGTAAAATTATCAATTTTTGATTTTTATTATGATATCAAAATTATTTTTATTTTATGTTTTATAACATGATGTTTGTTTTATATTATGAAGAATAAAGAGAGATTGAGCAACTGAGTAACAAGCTGTTATCGTAGAAAAACTTCTGTTAAGATACCTCCAATAGGAGGTCATATACTCCAACTTGGGAGCGGACATGAAAACAAATTATGATATCAGTAGTCAATTCTAAAACTCTTGACTACAGCCAGTTTGAAATGAAAATTGAAATTGTTTATAGATGAAAATACCTGAGTATTATTTGCTGATACGGTTGCGTCATCAAAGAGTCGAATTTGATTATGTAAGTTTTAATACATTTATGAAAAAACACATATTTTCATAAACCCCTGTTTTAATTTCCTTTCCTCTTGCCTTAAATCTGATCATAAAAACAGGACGTAAAAAAGCGATTAGATCAGTTATATATATAAGCACCATCATTCTGTCAAGGGCTGACGTAATAAAGTCATTGGCAGTGAAAATTCCTTCATGTAGATTGTTAGATGGACGTTAATTATACCGCTGTTATTCGTAATTATTTATTTAGAATTTGACACTTACTTCCTAATAAGAGTTATGCAAGATGGAATACAATAAAAAATTAGAATGGTATAGATAATTCAATTAACGAGATGTCACAAGTTAAGTTTTAAAATATGACAAAAGAAGATATTAAATTTCCTGTGCCAAATTAAAAGAAACGAAAACCGGAACGCCATGAAGATATTTAATATTTATCTCGCCATAAGTTTGTTTCTAATTAAATTAGCTCCGACTCCGAGAAAAGGTTGCGACAAATTTTCGCAAGGTGTCACAATGTCAAGCAGGCAGTGACGTCATCCCAGCTTTCCCGCGACACCGGATCCGGAAATAGTGTCCCGCAACAAGTGTTGGAAGAGTTTCGCGCGCTTTTCCACCGGAGACCGACCGTAGTGCGAACGGCGAGCGATTCGTTTTTGACAAATGACGTTTATCTTTTTCCGATTGATTTGTATTTCATAGATTCAAATACGGGTCAGGTTTGTCTTTGATGTTTATGGTTCAGCCACCGTTTGAATGATATTTTATTATTCATATTCACTAGGAATAAATCCTACAAAGGAAATCTAGTTTATTTAAATTACGTTCGGGATAATATTATATTTCCTTTCATATAAAGCAAAACATTCAATAACACGATAAATTATGGATAAAGAAGGTGTTATTTAATTCATAAAAAACGTAAATCAATCACGCATATTATACAGTATTGTGTATTATAAAGATCATTTTTTTAAAGCAAATAAAAATAAAATCAATGAATACAGAAACATAAAAAAGGTATTTCCATCAATTAAGGCAAATACATATGTCTACAAAATATTTATTTCCTAATATAATTTCTAGGAAACTGTTATTTTTTAGGTTCAGTTTTCTCGGAAAATTAGCCATGTATCCTATTTACGTTTATTTAATTTAAGAAACATATTCTTTCATTATTTTCTCAATATTAAGAATTGTATAAGTAATGTATATTATTTTATGGTATATTTAAATGACGATAAATAAAAATTCTATATCTTTGTTTAATAAAATATATAACATATTAACGAGTCTTGTTTGAGCCAATATCACTGACTATAATTCATGGGAAGCGATTATATTTATAACAATAAGGGAATCGGTCCATAAATGTTTAATTTTTATTTAAAAATCTTTTATTATAACCCTGCGATAAAGATAGGAAGATTTTTAATTAAAATTGGGAGAGTTAATGAAGTGATAACTGTGTCATAGACAAGTATTTTAAATAGAATGTCTTGAAAATAACTTTTCAGTAATTGAATATGCATCTTGTAATAAGCACGGTTAATAAGTACTAAGATGTAATTGAATTTAATATTCAAACTGCATAATAGATACCTTGAGTCTTCAACAAAGGTACCTAAATAGCATAGAAACTTTCACTAACAATCCCTGCCAAACTCTTTGTCCTTAAGACTCACCCCCAGGGGGAGAGTGGCGTATTATTACTCTGCCGTTAATCCCAACACGAACACCGGCGGACGAAAACACCTTGAGCACTGCGACACTTTTGCCGCGTTTTCCCCTATGGGGAAAAGTCATTGCAGGAAAAGAGATTTGAGTCTAAGGTACTGTATTCTTTGGGGAATATTTTTGGTACGACAATGAATGGTTTTAATACTTGATGTGATTGTAATGCAAGTCTTCAATTCTATGATCCGAAGGGTACGCAAACATTTCTTCACAATGACTTTGCATCTTTACTACAGGTAGGGTCTTATACATAAATACGAAATAGTACTATAAAAAAACATAATTATCTTTTTAACTCGAGGCGATTCAATGAACTAGGCAATTTGAATGAAATGTTGATTTAATTCCCATTCATCGGTTTTCTGAAATAAATTTACTGTACAAATAATTATGTTCATTGTAAATGTATCAACACTTTGAAACAAACTGGGCATTAACAAAATATTATACAATAATAATTGGACTACGCATGGCTTTGATAAATAATAATGATTCATCTACAAAAATGATTTAATTTTAAATTTGAATCCGATATGTGTTTCTGTTTAATGGCCAACAATATGCATATTTCTCAATTAATTTACAATCAGGCTATTTTTAAATGCAGTAAAGTGATAAAATTATCCTTTTTTGAATTATTTAGATTCATTATTTAACGAGGGATTGTAAGATTTACGCTGTAAACTTGTCTCTTTCAAAATAGCATAGATAACAAGTACCCTTTACTCTTAAATAAATGACATATTGGTTTGCAGTTGGTTCATCTAAATTAGATCAAATCAATTTGCACATTAAATAGCCATAAGCCTAATTCATTAATGTAATGCGAGGATTTTTTGAAACAATATAAAGCACATACTGTGATACTTTACAGTAGTGAATCATGGCACCTGACGAAGAATCAGACCGTATACTGAGTTTCGAGAATAGAGTACTGGGAGTGAGGTGGTTTGACTCCGTGAGGAGCTTGGAGATTAGGGAACGTATAAGGCAGTACTCTGTTACATCATTGGTCATGGAGAGTCGTTGGAGCTGGCTGGTGTGCTGTCGATGCCTTCAAAGAGCCTCAACCCTACATGCCTCTTCTTCCAGCCGGTGGAATTTTGGCGTCCTGGACGGCCATCGAGTACTATCGACAGGATGTAATCGGTAGAGCTGAGGAACTCTGGCATGTCATGAAGGGGGGAGCAGAGTGATTGGTGGGTGAGAGGAAATCATAGCGGCACCATGTGGTGACCATATACTCCGCATAGGGAGTGAATATGGTGGAAGAAGAAGAAGAAGATTGAATGACGTTGTTTGGATGATTGGGTTTTGCCATTTGCTCTGTAGTTTTCATGGAAGAGATATGTTACCAGTTTCGCTCATCGCGAGCATTATCAACTTAGCTCGAGATGAGCAAAACCGGTCCTGATCATTATAAACATGTGGAAGTAATGCAAAAGAATTGTATTTTATTTTTTAAAATGCTGTTTTGATCTAATAAAAATACATTAAAAACATATAATATTTTAAAATATCGACTGAGAGTGCTTGATGGAATTTGAATATCGAATTTGAACTGTTCAGATTTTGTACATTTCCATGTTTTTCGTCACTAACGACCCGGGTTTCGCCACTCGGCATCTTCAGGCATTTGAGCACACAAACAAGCATACGAGTCAGTGCGAGTTCATTCGTGAGCTCGAATGCAAAATTTGTAAAATAAATCAAAATACGTAAATATCAGACTTCGAGTCATAGTCTACAGAATATAGCATTTAATCACAGGGTTTAACTTAAGCGCTTTAAGTATTAAGTAACCTATTTGAATTGACCAATTTATAAAATATTAAAGTGAAGTTACTACTCAACTAAAACTTCTCCAGGAAAGCTCTGAATTGTCCCCTAAGGCAAAGCGCTTTTTGAACGTCTGTAATTTTTCCAACGTTATAAGGCGATTTTCTTATAATAATATTGTCGAGATAGTATCTATTATCCAATGAAATAACCCTGCGATACTGCCAGAGGGAAAGTCAGTCCTATTGTATAGAGATGTTATAGCACTTCACTTTCTTAATATTCGGATATATATATATATATATATATATATATGAGCTTTTTTCTATTCGATACCCTATTACGAGTATTTTGAAAATCTAACTTCAAATATTTTCTATGGATTCGGCGGTAACTTTGTGGAAGTTCATTTTTAATATAAAATTAAATTAAAAATCGATGACTTAGTTATTCCACTTGGTTGGAACCAAGTGGAATAACTAAGTTATCAATTTTTAATTTAATTTTATATCTAACTTCTAATTTGGATGCCTGCAACATTGCTGTTATATCTTACCACAACACTACAACGTGTTTTTTGTTGCTAAGGTATGATAATTATTAATATTATTATAAGTATGCAAAAAAAGGTTTTTCCAAAGCTATAAATAGTATAACATTTAAGTGGTTTTAAAATTGCCGACATAATACATGTAGAAAAATGTAATTTATATTACTGTCGTAAGTCGAGGACTACTTGTAGTTGTCGACCATCACGATCAGAAGTTTCCGTTACTATGTCGTCAGCATAGGATTATGAACCGCGGCTCCAAGAGAAGAAGGGTGGTGTAAACTGTCAATTACTGAAAGACCTTTTCCATGATATATTACATTTCAACCAATCTCACTCCCAATGTGAAGTATATAGAATCCTAATTGAGCTTCTCAATATATATTTACTTTTTTGAGTATTTGTGGCAATTATGTCGCCCAACCACTCCTATTTTGAAAAGCGCAGGAATGGAATGATTTTGATTGTCGAATGGATGGGAAGGAATTTCCGCATCACAAACACCTTTGAATACAAATAAATTATTTATGAATTTTCCTGTGCTACGATTTTACGTACTGCAACCGTATAGATCACCTACAGTCAATCTGGATAACTTTGGCCAAGTTCTGAGGGTTTTTGTATTTTTATGGTTCGCCATTGCATTTATGGGTGATATTGTTCTACATAAAAATGAACTAATGTTGTAAGATTTTTATTGTTATATTTGATATATAAATATAGATAAATTGTTGTGCAAAATTTTCATCCAATTCGGGTAACTTTGACCCAAGATTCGAATAATCACTGTAATTACTATAATTTCATTGATTTTATGCAACTTTTATTTATGCTTTCATATATTTTGTACATAATTGAGATGAGAAAAGATATATATCATTTGGTTTACAGATTAGTAATACAAATTGAAAATAAGGCTAATCCAATTTATTTCAAGAAAAGTTTTTTGATTGTGTTTTATCATTCCAAGCTGACGGCTTACAAATTTATCAATAAAATAAAATACGTTGCACATTCATTTATATTTTTTCCACCAAAGACTATTAGTATATATAGTATTATCATGGTATTAGAATAGCACCTTTTTCAATGTAGTGGGCCAATCTTAAACCGATGGACAATCTTACCCAAATTGACGGTAATCAAGAGCGTTGACCATTCAACCACAAGATACGATTTCCTGATACTCGATGAGTAAACCGATATTTAATATATATAAACGAAAAAATATTTCGAAAAACCGTGAAATAAGAACAGTAAAATGCGTTTAGTTTTTATAAACTTGCTCAATAATTATCATAAGGAGTACCCGTGCACTTGGTGCTACGGTCGACATCCCTAGCGCTATATACTAACGGCCGATTTAATGGGAACTCGGAGGTTTGAATCTACTCCCACGTGATATTACCGCCGTTATGATTGTCATTACAACCGTTTATTATACGAGGGACCCGAGTTCTTAGAAACCCCATAGCGTTTTATACACCTACGGTAGCAGATGTGCCGTTACAGATAGCGCAACATCCGGCCGAATTTGGCCGTGTGGCAGAAATAATAGAGTACTTTGCATGTCTCGATAGGGGGCGCGGAGACGTTTGTATGGAATCATATCGGGGAAGTTGTGAAATCGACCGTAATCTTGCGAGTTATTCTTTGTTAATAGAAAGATTATTTCGTCAGATTTCTTTCGAAAGGAACTGCTTTTAGTTTTATTGTATCGTTTATGATATTAACTGAAGAGTATGTTTGATATTATTTAGTGTATACTATGGGGCAAAAACATAGTGACATGAAATAGATTTAACTGTAGCTCTGTGGTTCATTATTTTGTGTTTTATCTACATATATGTCAGTGTTTTTCAACCTTTTAACATCTGCAATGAAAATGGGAAAAATATTTCGCGGACTGGTGTCAATCTGATACCAATACATTCATACAGCCAGTTCTCGACTTACAACGCAGTGTAAATTAGTAAACATATATTTTTTTTGTTCGGTTTCTGTCAAATATTTTATAAAATAATACCAATGTTACATATAATTTTATTCCAGTGTTATACGCTCGTTCATGACAAAATAAGTTTCGCCGATAGGCGACGCAAAACTAACATTTGGTGGCTGTGCACACGTCTACAAATTACTGCTGCCAGAGACCGTCCAGTGTTTTTTTCATATAGACTTAGTCGCCATAGTAGGAATTTTTCGAATCGTGAAGCGGTGTAGTCGGCTGAAAGTTTTCGAAGACCGGTAATAAATTATCGTAGACCGGTGCCGGTCCGCGGGCCATAGGTTGAAGAACACTGCTCTATATTGAGGTATTAATCAATGTATGCCTCTTTTAGATGCATTTAAAGACAGTTTTTTTTTAATAAATTAATTTAAACCAATTACGGACATTACCGTATATGCATTTCAAAGTAGAAATACACGTGACACATATTATAATGTGGATCTAAAAAAAGATACCTCATGACTGATTCAATGTTTTTATGTGTGGATATACTTTATTAATTGATTAAAATTAAACCTTTTTTTTTGTTTAAGTGTTATTATACGATAAAATGTCAAAGTATTTTGTTGTACAATATTTTATTCGGTAACAACTGTTAGCTATTTCGGCTTAACGCTATACTTAAACTTATTTTAGCTTAGCTATACACACTGCTTAGAAGAGATAGACAATATTATATCATCTCACTTATTCAAATATCATAATATTTATTTAAAATTAAATTATTCAATGTAAAAATTGTGTTTATGGAAAAGGAGCTTAAGTGATGTTATTAAATAATCATTAAACTATATTAACAGCAATTTATTAAGCACAGTGGTTGAGTATATTCCTTGATTTGTTTTTGTTGATATTTAAAATTTATTATTATATTATTCTATTTTTTAAATTCTGACGTTGAGTGATTCATTAAATCTATAAACATTTCTCCTAACCTTAATTTATTTTCTGAATTCTCGGCTAAGAAAGAAAGAATGAGATTTTAACGAAATGATTTATAGACTTGAAGATATATAATTTATTTATGATAGTTGTTTTTGTAATGATGCACTGTCAATAAATAACATCATTTACAGTTATAATCAAAACAATACTTATTAATCTGGTAAAAAAGGCAAGTTTTGTTTTTCCTGAAGTCGTACAACAGTAGGCACAGTATCAAAAGCTCATTTTCCAGCGAAGGCAGCATAAAAAGATTTTCCTGTAACTTTTCCCCCTCCTTGTTATCGTTCAATCAACCAATTACTGCTTGCCTCTCCCTCGTCCTTTGTTTCATATAATTTTCAGAGGCAATAAAAAAGGTTTTCTCCAATATTAGGTGTAGAACGTAGTTGTGTTGACTTTGTTTCAAATTTTATTTGTTCATCTCGATGTCGGTCTGTTTATAAAGGGCGCTTTTGCGATATTAATATATTTTAGCAATTTTTTTCCAGCCAATTTATATTAAAATATTTTCTGACAAATCACGCAAAAAGTTATTTTAGCTACAGCACAAAGTAAGAGCTCATTTTTTCAGCTTTTAAAATTATCCAAATATTTTTATTTCAAATTTGCTCAATATTGTTTAGTTGATGAAAGACACTCGCTTTGGTGTCATATAAACATGCCAATTAGGTAACATTTAGAGCCATTTAATAAATAATAATTACAATTGAATGTACTGTATTTAATACCCGTGTGATGCTCATGAAATACCACCATTGCATCAATTAATAATTAAGGCAGCGGCTACACTAAATACAATATTTCAGCTGTAAATAAAGACTTTTTAACTATTATAACTTAATGAAAATAGTGATCAAAGTAGTTTAGCTGATAATTATATAATAATATATTCTTGCTTTAAATATATTTCCAAACTGTATTGCTTGTGGGTTTGAACTTCAAACCTCTAAACGATTTGGTGCCGTATTAACGATTTTAACTATTTAATATACCGTTTGATAGAATAAATATATATAATAAATGATTTACTTTTTTATTTAATAGTGCCAGTATGACAAAATTATGTTAAGAAACTGATTGTCAATCAGTTGCTCAACGTCTCTTCAGAGCTTTCCTCTATATGAGAAAGGAACTAAGAAGTGTAGCTTGGACAGGCCTAGTAGTTTAACATGCACTATCTATCTCTACGCCCTACGTAGAGTGGTAACATTGTAATATATAGGTACAAAATATAATGATTAGACTATAATGACACCTCATACAGCAATTCATTCGTGATCGTTAATCACAGTCAAATTGGGAAGTAAAACCTTTGGAAGTGAACTTGGAGATCACTGTAACTGGAGGTGATTCATATAAATAAGGAAGACTATACCCCCGGTAGCTTAGGGGATGTGCCTAAGCTACATTATCTGAAATCTGTGATGTTATCATAAACAGCATTAGTTATTTTGAAGCCTTTTTGTGGTCAGTTGTTATCATAGCAACCCGAAATAAACAATTATATAAATATCAAAAGTAATGAAATCGTAATTTTCTTTTCTAATCATCGGAGTTATAATACATTTTAGTTAGTCGACATAAATGATAGAGCTGACAATAAGCAATCATTTAAATAAAAAAAAACAATTAAAGTGGTAGAAGCCTTACAGAGAAAATACCAGAAAACATGCGTGACGTTCCATAGACCGCAAAATATCGTTTAAAATTCGAATAAAATATATATTAAGTTTGATTTAAATGATTTAGAATAAATTAATGTGCCTTGATTTATCAGACTATTTGTAACGCAGCACACAAACACACTCTCTGTCAGCATATGTGCAGTGAGTGAGTGTGTGTATTTGTGTGACCGTCAGTGTTGAGTGATTTTTTACAGGTGAGAGAAAAATTTACGCAGACATCACACACACTGTATTTGTGTTTCCATCGAATGAAGCATATTATATTAATGCTGAGAAGTGGCTCTATTACTTGATAATAATTTATCGTAAAATAATAAATAAAATAAAATTTTGTGTTAATTCCAGATAGAAAGACATTAAAAAAAGTATTGAAAAGCTGTCTATGGTGAAGTTAGAAATGTATACCTCGTGAACGAAACTTTTTCTAGTTATATTTAAATGATTGGGATAATAAGTCTATTTTTTGAATATTTGATTAAAAATGTAATGAGATATTGTGTTTGCTTAAATTAGTGAAGATGTTGAACGTTTGTTTTTCGTCTGTTTTAAGATATGATGTAATAAATATATTTCAAATCCCTTGATAATCCGCTAACAAAATAACATCGGCCATATTTGTAATGTGGTTATTGAAAACGGTCCCTCGACTTTTGATTTACTGGAGAAGTAATTTAATCTCCTGTATTAATATTTAATAAACAAAAATTTGTCAGCATCAAAAGGCAGAATGATTAAATATTAATTAGGGCCCCCTTTTGGTTCGAAGGTTTTGAATTTAAATTAACACGGTCGGATGATTTTTTTAATTTAGAAATTGACTGCCGAGCTTTTCGTACCTGATAAAAAGTTTTGGACATAATATGAGTCAGGATTTTTCGTCTCCAAGGGTTGCTATGGTTATATTTTGAATTGAGAATTTCATTAATGGCGAATATTTTTTAAATTCAGTTTTCAAATCAATATTTTTCAACACAGTGAAGACGACAAAACATTTTATCAAAACGCAGAATACATGGTCATGGCTTTTCATAGAAAGTAAAAAAAAATCATAAATTGCCTGATTTGTAGCCGAGTACACAACGCTCTCCGTTCGGTTGTAGGTTAATGATTTAGTTTCCAAAGATACTGTTTTCTGTAATGTAAACATTACTTTCCAACGATTTCGTATTATATCCTAGAAAAAAATCCTTTATTAACACAATCCTTCTGTCTTTATTTTCTGTGAAAACAGAGGTTGGTAGACTGAATTATAAACTATTTTCTTAAAAAAGCATGTATCGATGAGTTCGATTATTAACATAAACTTTATAATAGAAAGCGTAGTAAAACTCTTGTTATCTGTGACTGTTACCAACTTCAGAATCATTATCCCCCCGCCCCGCCTCTTTTACTTACTAATGAGAAATGTTTTGGTAATAATTTGTAATGATATTTCATATTAGTTTATTTATGGAATGTTTTATTTTAGCAAAAGTCGTCTAACATAGATTAAATTCGTCTGTTTTTTAAATATTTCGATGGAAATTATATTATGGCGTTAGCTTAGTGCTCTTACAAAAACTATTCTACGGCCGTATTAAAACATACCGTAAAATAAAATACTAAAGTTAATATTTAAAACTTTTCATTTATTCGATTTGTATGGTTATTATTTAATTTTAAAATCCTGTAGTGATAACTTTTCAACACATAACTGCTATTATGCTTGAATATTCTGCCCGCTAAGCTTTAAAGTTATTATAAACAAAAAAGATATATATTTATGGAAAATGTTTCCACGCACAGACAAATGTTAAATAATAAATAGGCGTGGGCTTATTTTAATTAGTGAAAGTTTGCCAGGGAGTTAAAAGTTTTGCGTTATTATTATTTTGGACACGGAGAGGCCCATTGAAAGTTTATACTTTTCTAGATTGCTCAGATATTGTAAACTTCAATGGGGAATTATATAAAGTTTAAAGATGTCCTTTTTAATAAATCACGTTATTAAAATGACCGCTTTTTTTACTAAGTGAAGAGAGTATTCAAATTCATTATGCTATAATCAATATTAAAAATTTATTCTTTCTTAAATCTGCCTGAGGAAATATATTTTTCATATGACTTATGTTTTTTAAGGCCATATCGTTACCAATGAGGGACATATAAACTCTTAATGAAGGTATCTCAACAATAGTTTTCTATGAAAACTGATTGTTGTCAGATGCTAAATCTCTCATTTTCAAAGAGAGTAGGGATATAAGGATAGAGCTAGGACAGGATTAGTGGTTAGCTGATCGTTCTCGCTACGCCCCGTTTTATATGACTTATATAATACAATATTTATTTTAATACTATATGTTGATGAGTGTCTATAATACAGGCTTTTTAAAAAACTTCCAAATAAGTATTTTTTTTATTGTTTATGCAATTTTATTTCTTATACACATACTAAAGTATAATAGGATAAAATAACAAAGTAATTAGTTCTACAAATTTTTTATCAGGTGGTTGATAAAATTTGTAGAACTAAATACTTTGTTATTTTATCCTATTATAATGGAGTTCTACCAAGTAAATGCCAATTCAATCAATAATAAAGTATATTAATTTTTTTGATTTTAATCACATTTTTATCATTCTTTATAATACTATTATTTCCAAAATTTGTTGATAAAAATAATATATTATTTCCCTTAAAACCTTTACAAATTTGAAATAATTGTTCTCCGTTTGAACCAATAGGAATCTGATTGAAACGAATTAACTTCCAATTAACTGTTTTAAATTATTATGATTTATGCTTATTGTAAATATAATTCATATGCATTATGTATATGTCAATTGAAAAATTCAAAATGCTGAAGGTGTATATATAGAAAAAAATGCAGTTTCACCTTTTCAAATTAATATCACGACATGATAAGAGAAAATAATACGACGGAGTCAGTGATGGTCGTGTGCTTATTTAGTTACCTTGCGTAATAATTGACTGTATTGCAGTGAAAAAAAACTTTGATAAATAAAAAATACATTTCATATTGAAGCCACAAAAACTGGGCTGCAAAATACAGCGTAAAAAGGAAACACCAACCACGAGCATCAGAATAAATAATTCTGCAAAATTTTTCGCTATGTTATTATTTATTATATTCACTCCTGATGTCATTAACTCTGATTGTACTTCTTGTTGTATTTACAATGTGCCCATTCTCTTATCCATATAAAGTAAAATATGGCGATCGTTAACGCTCCTTCATGGATAATTAAATGGCTTGAAACACGGATAAGAAATTATATCCAAATGCAACCAGTCCTTATTTATAGACCTCTCCGGAATATAATCAGTGGTGCCTAATAAATTTTCCTAGCATAAATGTTTTATTACGAAGAAGTAAATTTGAAATTATATAAATTGTACACAAAATAATTAGCAACTAGTGTCGGGATCACACATTTTGTATACTGTCAAACTTGACACAGTTTTATTAGAGATTAATAAAACGCTCAAATTTTAAAAACGCGCATTCACTTTTATAATCTTTTTAGACTTTAAGGATTAAATTTACTTCATTGAAACAAAACGATGTTAGATACCTATCCCGTAGTTAAATCTCATTTATAATAATTGTATCGTCATTAATTAGTTGTTGTAATAATAAAATAGCCTTAAAACAATCCCTCAAAATATTTTTAAGCAAGGAATGGTTATATCATCAGATTGATAAAAAAGCAGTATCAAACGACCTAGCTAAACAACACGTTAAAAAAACGTGCCTATCATTGGCTGCAACTTTTACGATGATTTTGGGTTTTGATTCATTGTACACAGAATTTCATTGAAATCATTATTAAAGTTAACTTTAACACTTATTTAATTAATTGAATTGATAATAAGTGTGAAAAAGAAGCAACATTATTATCTTTCAGATTAATTTAAAGAAAATATCAAAAAAGTCACTCTTGATCGGTACGAGCAGAAAAGACATCGGAAAATATTAAATGCTAAACATATAAAAATACCAAATATGGATTATTGAGATTTTGTACACTTCCATGTATTTTGTCACTAACGACCCGGGTTTCGCCTTTTGGCATCTTCAGGCATTCGAGCACACGAATGGACTCGAACTGACCTGAGTCCATTCGCGTGCTCGAATGCCTGAAGATGCCGAAAGGCGAAACCCGGGTCATTAGTGAAAAAATACATGGAAGTGTACAAAATCTCACTAATCCAAATTTTATATTGAAATTCCATCAAGCACCCTCAGTCGATGTCTTAAATTATATAAAAATACATTGCATATTGCCTACCAATCGATAAGCGGATTTAAATAGTATATTAATGATACTACATATTAAAAGTTTGGCTAGACATACGATAAAAATGCAGCACAAACTATTTGTGTAAGCTTTGGCATAAAGAAACGGTTAGCAAAAATAATAATGAAATAGCCGAGAAACGAAATTTAATATCACATAGTTATAGATATAGTTTGTGCTAGAAATGGTATTGCATTATCAGCTCTTTCTGTTGGCTTTTGGGAAGCCACTGTGTCACGTCTATCTGATATAACCAGGGGTGAATTTGAATTTTCGGTAGGTACGTAATTGCAACTGCGGAAAATTGCACCGAGGATTAACTTCGTTTTAACTGCATTACATTTGTTTCGCCGCATTGCCACGCGCCGACTGTAGTACTACTCTTAGAAGAATAGGAAATTGGTTAGAGCAGTTGTTGAAACTAAGATTAATTGCTTTATGCATAGCAAGAAGAGTAACAGTAAATCAATGCACTTACTTAGATGGCGATAGTTTGGTTAAGACCGTTTGAAATTGTTGTCTTTTTTAATGAATATAAACAAAAAACTGGTTAACATTGTAGTATCTTTAAACATACTTATTGATATTCTGCGGTGGTACATAACACCATACTGAATAAACACTGAAAGTTGCTTCTCCCTTTATTATTCCTTACTTTCACTAAAACTATAACTGTGACCTGTGACCGTTCTTTGTTACTTGAATTGTCATCAACTTTTAAAATAAAAACGAAGTGACCTAAATAGTAAAATTATACACATATCTATATACTAGTATAACCATACCCGTCATAGATGACTGTATTGAAATTGAAATACTAAATTTCTAAAGTAGTTAATACGTTGGAACTGTGTGTATTGGATAAAATTGTATTTTACTTATACCACGCGAACGCTTAGGTTATGGGAAAATTTCATATCTACATGTGATATGCGATAATAATAAAACCTCTGCAGAGCGGTATGGGCTATTATATATAAGATATGTATTTATTCTCCTGTTCGCTTTAAAGCGTTCTGGGGAGTATCATCTACACCTCTGTTTCTTGAACTTTTTACATCCGCGTACCACCAAAAAGTCAAAAAATGTTTTGCGAACCATCAACATTGGAATGAAATGATAAATGTTTATATAATTGATTTTTTATTCAAAACAATTAATTTTGTATTAATTAATGTAATTAATGTATAATATTATTCTCGTTGAAACAAATATTATATTATTTTGATAGTTATTAGAATTTGGATTATTGAGATTTTGTACACTTCCATGTATTTTGCAACTAACGTCAGTTCGAGTCCATTCGTGTGCTCGAATGCCTGAAGATTTCGAAAGGCGAAACCCGGGTCGTTAGTGACAAACTACATGGAAGTGTACAAAATCTCAATAATCCAAATTTGATATTGAAATTCCATCAAGCACCCTCAGTCGATGTCTTAAATTATATAGTTATTAGAATAATTGTATTAGTGTATGCACGAATACTGAAACTGCAATGATGGGAATAAAATGGGATTTGCTTCGTGTGTTAAACGAAAAATCCTTCCATAGAAATAACACATTGTTGCATATATTGGGAAGCATTGTTGGCAAATAGTTTACCAGTGGAATTATTAGAAACAACAAACTAATGTATCAAAATATAATACACATTATCGGATCAAGAGCCTTAAATTCGCATTTTTTTCAATTCAAGAGTGTTTCACGAAGAAGGCTGTCCTGAGACAACTAAGTAATAAGCAGTCGTCGTAGAAAAATTTCTATTCTGTTCCATATGTTACATGTCGGGAGTGGACACAGTTAAAAAAATGGTAGTTTTTTTATGAAATTAGCATATTTTGGCGTGTGGTGTGGTGCGAAATATTAATAATTGCTTAGGTGTGCTGTAGGTGACAAAAGGTTGTGGAGTACTGATCTACACTACATTCAATCTTTAGACTTCTACAATACTTACAGCAGAGACAAGGGTTATGTCACCTTTTTTTATTCTAAATTTCCAATGATTAACATAATTTAAAGACTTATTTTTCAACGAAGAGTTTGATATAAAAAAACCTCTACGTTTTAAGGAAAAAACCGTATATTTATTTCTATATTACATTGTTTATCAGTTAACCAAAATTATGCAATAATTTTTTGTAATGTTAGAGTTTTTCAAAAATATCTTTTAATATATATTACGTATTAGTAACAAGACATGGGAATTTATTGGAATATGGAGATGTGTTTTGAGAGTGGGTTTTGAAAATAACTTTTAATACCAAATTTAATATTATAGCACAATATATTAGAATGAATTGACGATGTTTTTGAATGTATATCGACCAATAGTGTTCTTTTACGGCTTAACTCTCAATTATTGGTGAAAATGTATGACATTTAAAAAAATATTTGTACTACTTCAAAATCTTTTGTTACATTCCGGACCGGTTGTGCTCACGGTGACAATTATCAACCGTTTATAAGCCAATAAATTGTTTTTAAAAATAAATGTTATTCACGTTTGATCTGTACCGATTTATAAATTAAAAAAAATGTTAAACTTTTAAAAAATACGAAACACGTACAAAAACTTATTTTGGTTTTGTAAATTTTTAATTCTTCAACATGGTATTTTACTGCCAAATTGCTATTACTTGGAAAAAAAGTATTTTACGATAGAAGCACACCTGTCAGCTTCAAATATTTCATACTCCCCTTTCAAAAACTCACGAAAGAAACGCGAACTGTGAGGATTATTGTTATTTCTAGCCATGAAAAATAAGGGAAAAACTAAATCCACCACACGGTTTTTTCCTTTCTTTTTTTCCCCGTTACACTTCGTTTTCCCACAAACTTTCCCCCGAGGGTAAAAGAGTTCAATATGAAAACGAGGGAAAATCCTATAACGCGGAAAATATACGAAATATCACTAGGTGACTTTTTTTGATGTATTGAAAATATTTACGTTTTTCGTTTCTAGGAAGTGTAAACATTTTCAAGACTTTTTACTTATAAACATAAAAACAAAAATGTCATCGTGAACTTACTGTTGTATAAGCCACGGAAGTTTCTAATTGTTTTATAAAATATCTGGCATTACAGCTCACAGACAATGCGCCAAATATTTTGAAAATTATAAAATAATACTCGATGAGAAATTTTAGAAGTCATTCATGTCCAAGATCACAAATTTAAATTGAAAAAATCTTAATTTGATATCGACCTTGCTGGGAACTGAACCAGGACCACCCTGATCGTTATGGCAAACACTTCCCACTAGACCACAGAGGCTGACGATTTGATTAATGATACTAAATAATAATTAATGACCATAATTATTTTTTTCAATCACCACAAACTGAGAATTCAAACATATTATATTTAACAAGAATACAATATTTAAAACTGTATACTGCAAATTATGTCGGTGCTAGAGCATCCAATCCCGGAACCCATTTACAATCTCGAGATTTCGGGATTCAGAATTTCTCAATCCCGTAATCCCGGGATTGATCATTACGTGTTATTTCATGTGTTAAATTGTGCATTTAAAATTTAAATTGTGTCCATTATTGCTTCAATTTGGAATGTACATATGATTAAATATTATTTTGGGCATTGAAATGGTTTTTTTTGTTGATTTAAATAATAAATGAGTCATTCACAAAAAAAAATAAAAATGTTTTAAAAATTAACATAATCATTAAAATAATTTTATTTTACTTATCGCATTATTACGGTAGGTTTTACCAAATGGTATCCAAAACAGATACTTGCTCTTCAATTTGACGTTTAAATATTGTCCTCCATTCATTTAAGAAGCGGTCATAATTTGTCCTCCATTTCAAATTGGTTAAAAACGGCTGCAACAAAATATAAGAAAAAGGAAGACTACAGTAAATTCATATTAATTTTATATGTATTATAAAAAAACTATCTAAATATATGAACAAACCATGGTACACGTTACAGTTAATCAGGTAGTTATAATTTTAATATTACTAGACTTATAAACTTTCAACTATAAACTACTCAATTCTTGGTAATTATAAGAGATTTTTAAGAATATCATGAAACAGTTACTAAATCAGTTAAAGGTTACTTTATTTAGTGTTACGTTTTAAATGTACGCATAAATGAAAATCGAAAATGTCAACAAACGGTTTAGTATTAAAACAATACTATTAAATAAAACTTTGTGTAGTTTTATAATATGAGTCCTGTAGAGGAGATAATTTTGTCATTAATAATTGTGGTTATTCGTTCCATTTAGTAACGGTGTCCAAGGGTTTTCATCCAAGCTTCATCCTCCTTTGCTTACTAATACTTCGCTTACTAATAAGTGTGCTTCCAGAGTTGAATAAAATTAATAAAAAACAACGTGTTATTTTGTGCTATTTTTCATTGCAAAATAATGATAAAGTTTATTTTAGAGTACGTACGAGTATATTAGCAAAAGCATATCTACATTGGTGAGTAGCTGTAATTCGACAGAAAGAAAACAAACAACCAGCTAGTTGTTTAGTGCATGGTTTGTATTAAAATGATAGCGAGCTTAAATTGAAAATATGTATAGAATATCACAACAACACTCCCAGTTTACTGTTACGCCAAGCCACAGAATATATGGAATGGGGTATAGCGTACTGAATTTGAGATTTAAGTTAATTGATAACAAAACGGAATGTTAGTAATATGGGCACCTAGCTAATTGTAAATACACAGATGGTTGTTTTGAGGGGTATAATTGGATAACTGATAAATACCCTGGAGATGTCATCATATTACACAAATAGATATGTCCGCTCAACGTGGAACGTATAGTCTCCTAATGGAGGTATCTCAACAGTATCTTTTCTATGAGAACTACTTATTACTTAGCTGCTTAACCTTTTTGTTTTCAAAGAGAGCGGGGATAGAATGATAGGACTAGGACAAAAATAGTGGTTAGTTAGTCGCTCTCGCTATGTCCAGTGAGGATCGGATGAGTGGGAAGAGTTTTGGACATCACAAACACTCGGACTACGAACAGAAATCCATAAATCGATTGAAGGATCAATTTATGAAAACCATCCGCACCAGGAATTGAACCCGAGACGTCTGTAACCGTAGCCAACGACATAAGCAACTGCGCTGTGGCACGTACAAATATTTATATATTTTGTATTATAAAGAGAATAAAAAATGACAGTAGAAAGAAGGACGGGAACAATCACTTGTTCTATGGACCCCGTCATGCCGACTAGGTTGCAGTGCTTTGTTAGTCTTTGCAATGCAAATTAGAAGAAATTCAATGAGTTTACGATGATCTGATGACCATCCATAGAATGTATTCGGCGGAACTACGGGACGCTGGGATGACCTGGGAGGAAGTAAAAAGACTGGGGACAGGGAAGCTTGGAGAAATCGCGTGATGGCAATATGTGTAGGGAGCGGATATGGTTCAAAAAAGAGCTTACGAAGACCTTTTGAGAGCGAGTAGATATTTCAGGATTTCTTAAAGCAACGTTGTTACAGTGTGAGATACACCATGTCAGAAAGGTGGTAAGGCATATCGTAGGTACAACGCTGACTATACTAAAGAAAATTAATACATTGCAATGCCTGGATTCCGTTCAAATAAAATATATTCATATCAAGTAATCGTTTTTAATATGAAACTGTTGGATAAATATTTTTTTCATCTATCGATTTTTTTAAAAAGTGTTGGATGGCATATTTATTTGCCATAACTAAATCGAATTACTATCTGCCGCGGTTAAAAAAACGATGAAACTTGAAAAATACATATAGTTGATTGAAATGTTTTCTTCTTCTTTTTTTTCCAGATACATTCAAAGACGCAGGGGAGAACGTGCAATGTCGACCACCACTATTTTATAATGTTTAGTAAAAGCTGCAAAAATAGAAGCGCTTGTAAATTAATTAAAATTTTCGAACTCACTCATGTCGAAATGGTTGTGAATATAAAAAAATATTAAAAAGTAACTCTATTAATAGTATTTTTTATTCTGTAATTTGTTCGCTTATATTCAGTTGAAATAGTTAATTGCATTTTAGATAAGCACTTAATCACACATCAAATAAAAGTTTTTTGTTTAAATATAAAACATAGTTTTCAGTACGAATAATTGCTTTGATCGTATTTTATTAATAAATCTAAAAATAACATTATTTTTTGTGGATGTTATTTTTATCTTGGAATTAATTGGTAGTCATTTCAAAATAAAAGTGTAGTGATTCTTTAAGTAAATATAATAAGTGTTTGCGTGTAAGTGTTCTTACTATGTCGCCATCGATTGTCCACATATCGTGTGGCCGTTTGTGGTTCGTCTTGGTCGTGGTTTTGCGCTTGTGGCAGGGCACCCGCGGAGAGACTGCCGTGGGTGGGCCCCCGTGTCGCCTTAGTGAGTTTTACTGCGACACCGGACAGTGCGTCGCCCTTGATAAATTCTGCGACGGCGAAGACAATTGTGGTGATAAGAGCGACGAGCCGAGATACTGTTCACGTAAGTATTTATTCAATATGCTTTCAGTTTTTTATGAAAAAAAATCTATTGAATATGCCGCTAGAATTTTGAACGCATCTCAGTTGAGTCAAGTACACATATATTATTATAATTATTATTATCAACTGATCGTCCAGCTGCTGTGTGAAGCAGACAGGCTACAACCACTATAGTAATGTTGTGAAACGACAATAGGGTAGAAAATTTTAACCGATTTTCCAACACTAAACACAAATCGAGTATAACTGTGTATGCACTAACACTGCCTACCAGTTATGTAACTTATTTTTCGATTCAATATTAATCTATTTCTTGTAAAAAATGAAACAATTAACATCAGAAATATTGAGTGAACTTTCTTATCATATATATGATATTATAATATCGTCGTTGTTCTAAAAGAAGACACTAACTTAACAATACTAGTTTTGACTAATCGTGCTTTAAAGTTTTTCAAGTGTTTGAAATGCTTTACTTTTTCATTTAGTTTGTTTGTACAAAACTCTTTTTAGGTAAAGGTATAATCTATAAAAATAAGTGTGTTATTTCATATACCGTACATAAATAAGAATATTTTGACATAATTAACTTAATATGTAATTTTTATTCCAGGACAACGACAATATATATATATAAATCTTCAGGAATTATAGGAGTTTTATCAGGTTAATAATTACAAATTAACATCAATTTATTAAGGTAATTTATATATGAAGGCATTATAAAAATAAAACACAATACAATTTATTAATTCCACAATTGTATGTAATGATAAGGACTGATTTCATTAATTGCAATCATTTTCAACTGTTGACAGATTTACAACAAATTATGATAATTATTCATCAAAATTATGTAATATCAAATACGGTGCCATTCTACATCTGAAAAAAAAAAACAGGGCATCTGGAATGGAAAGCTTCATGAAATAATAAATCATCCTCCATTAACTGCAGTTTTCTTGCAGTACCAAACGAATCTACTTAATAACTTGTCGTTTTTTAAGCTTGCGTCATAGTCCGTAGAAGAGTCGTTATTATTTTTATAAACCTGAACAATTTATCTCTGCGTATTTTGGCAGTTACTAAATGCTTTAAAGTAAATGCCCGCGCTTACTACAATTTAACGGAGTGACTTCACGGGCTTGGAAAGATTTCGAAAGCATATCCTTGCGGAGACGTCATATTTCACGCGCTAAGGAGAGCGATATAATGACTGGCATAATGAGGAAGATTGTGACGGCAGTAAAGCTAGACGTACAGGGTACGATACGTGAAATGTAAACATCAAAGATATTATAATGTTCCACTAGAATTATTCAATCTTTTTAAACTATATCCACTCCCAATATTAAGTATATGAACTTCTAATGGAGGTATCAGAACAGATATTTTTCTGCAAGAAATGCTTGTTACTCAGTTGCTCAACCTCTCTTTTTCGAAGAGAGTAGGGGTACAAGCACCGGACTAGCCATTAACTAATCGCTCACGCTAACCCTTCTTTTTTTTAAGATTAGATGGGTGGGATGGAATTTTAGACATCTCAAACATCCCATGCCTACAAGGAGACATTGATCGATTGAAAAATCAATTTATGAAATTGTCTATACAATATAGTTAATATTTTTTTCGACAAGACGCCATCATCAAAATAACTATACTAAGACGTATATTTCATTATCTATATTTAACTAATAAAATAGAGGTAGACACTTTATAGCAGTTTTTGCTAACGGCGGCGTTTTTAAATTTAATGTTAAGTATTCAAAGAACGCTTCTGAAATGCGAGTGGATGATTGCATATTGTGATTATGCTGTCGATTGATGATCTCAGATATAGGGAGCGCATATTTATTTACGTTAGTTTATCGAAGATATTCTGCATTAAAATTACTTGAAATGGTTTTTCATGCTATTTCAAGACATGTACTAAAAATAACTTGAATTTCGTGTTAACTTGATCATCGTATTGACTCTATAATATCCTTAATTAATTTAAGGTAAAAAATAAAAGCAATGGATTCTGTTCCTCAATAATTATTATAAGATATATTATATAACAGTTATTTCAGCTATCACGCCAACGTCAGTACTTAAATAATTGTGTTCCTATTTTGTATTATTACGAGATTAATTTTAAGGATACAGCGGCCGTCGGACTTTGTGGAAGCATGGGCGGATCCGTGCGGTAGACGCCTAGTGAAACAGTATTGTCACCCGTCCGTGTGTAAGGCATTGTGCGTTCTGCTCGTGTCTGCATGATTTTGTGTTAGTCTTTCCATCTCATTTGAGTTGCCATCCGTCTTGATTCGTCCCCTACAAAACTATCTTAATGAACTAAATAAATGGAGTGATGCTGTCATATTTAAATATAAGTCACTACATTACTTCAAGCTTTTATAAAAAAACCAAACGAATTTAAGAAATAGATTTGTATAACAAATAAAAATAGCGTTCAACTAAATCAACTCACAATAGTTTAAGCGGCTGTGATGCATTCATTGATATTGGTATGGTCATTGTATTTTTTATGGATACTGTAAAATGCTATTCATTATCGACGACTTATTTGAATTATAGAAGTGCACACATAAAAAAACTACTTGATTAACCCTTCCGTATTGTAACAATGAGTTACTTCGGCCTTTAAATCTTTAAATTATCTGGGAAATAGGTCATATAAAAAGGTTTGCTCTTTTGTAAATTAAATAGTTTTACATATAATCACTTTTAAGGTGTTAATTGTCAATTCTTGGTGGAAAGACATTATATTTTAAAAAATAAAACACAATTCATATTTATAATGATCAGGACCGGTTTCGCTCATCACGAGCATTATCAACTGATAGTCAGTTGATAATGCCCGTTATGAGCGAAACCGGTCCTGATCATTATAAATATGTGGAAGTAGTACAAATGAATTGTGTTTTATTTTTTTAAATTTTACATAAAATTGAAAATTAAAAATACATTATAGCTTACGTCTTCTTTGTATAATTTATCATAATTTGAAAACCTCGCCAATTTCACTATCGTATAGTAACAATCCGCGATGCATGATTTACCGTATGTAACCAGTTTGTTTCAAACGGCACTAAGACACGTCTTGAGCTTATTCTGCTATGAAGGATTTCATTTCTTGCGTCTTTTGATTATTTCGCATAGTTTGATATGTATTTCAGATTTTTCACACAAAATATGACATAAAATATTTACTTAATACTACATGAAACCATATTTCACTTTTTGAAATTGTCATTTCACTTTATAAATGAGTTTATATGACAAAATCCACACGGTAACGAAATGTGACTGCATGGGATCCGAAGGGATTTTTTAAGCATGGAAACGGAAAGGTTAATAAAAACTATATAATATCAAATAGATAATTAACATTTCATTTGTTTTCAATATACCTAGTTGGGTAAACTATGAAACGCTTCTCGTATGTCCCATGCATGACGTTTTATATTAATGATACTTATCGCATAATAATAAATAAGTGCTCGTGAATACGTGGCTTAAATAACGTCAAAGTGAGGTAAAATTCGCTGTGTGCTATGAAGTAATTATTGATGACGCCATTAGTGAAAATCTTGAGCTGAAAATATTTTTGAGGCCGCCTGTCAAATCTACAGTGGCGCAAATTTGTCGCTCAGTTTGGCGGTTAAGAGGTTTGGGGATCCAGAAATAGATGATTTTAATTCACTGTTCTCAAAATATGAAGTTTTAACACTCTACCTATTATATTTCAAAATTAAACTTTTCGTCTGTGTATTTTGTATACGCCGTATTAAATGCGTGTACTGTGTGCTCGTAAAATTTAAATAAATATATGACTCTGCCGGGATTGAATGCTCTATATTATTTGGTCGTATCCAAGTCCTAAAAATTATATCTTGCTAGGTTAACATATTATTGATTGTAGTTTCATATAGATCAGCCCTTAGGGTGGTGACACAATGTGCCAAGCAGACGTAGTTGAATGTGATTTAAAATGGGCTTGAACACACTGGTTTTGCGTGAAAACGAACAGCGAGCACAATCATGACTGACATTTTACTGCGTCGGTTCGGTTTTGTGTGTCGTAAGAATATAATTATTATGATATATGTTAAGAAATAAAACACAATTTGTTTGTACTACTTCCACTTGTTTATAAGGATTAGGTTAGGCGAAACCGGTATTGATCATTATAAACATGTGGAAGTAGTACAAAAAATCTGTTTTGTTTTTTTTAATGTAATGCCTTGCCACCAAGAATTGACAGTTAACACATTAAAAGCGATTATGATATGTATATAAAAAAAACCAGCGATAACAATAATATACATTTATTAGTATTTATAAAAAAAAATCGCTAAATGCAGTGCGGTGTCGTGATTATATTTTAATCAGCGTACCATCCAAATGCATGAACTTTGCAAATATACTGTTTTTAATTTCTTCTGGATAGCGAGCGATAAAGAATGCATGTGATGCAAATGATTCATAACAGGGTTAGTTGGTTTCGTTGCCAATTTCTTTCAACTTTGACCATTTAATGATGCACCACATTGCAAAAACTAATCCACATCTATGGTAATATTCAATAATAGACAATGAAACCAAAGAATAATTACTAAAATCAGTTGGCCACGCTGACTTAGTGAAAGTAATGTCTAATTGTATTCCGTTAAGGTCTAAGCAAGAGATCTCAGGATATAGAGGCCAACTTTACAGCTTAGCAAATAAATCTTGTATAACTTTCTCACGAGACACTCATGTCAATCATTTGAAAGCAATTAACGCTGCTGAATAAAGAGATACGACTAGTATAGGTAGTACATGTACGTTTTGAATAAAAATGAATTTGGTGTCGTATTTCAAATAGTTCTAATAATTCATATATCTCAACCTCGATACTTCTGAGGTATACAAAAACAATTTCAAATAATTCTAAAGAAGGTATCAATTTTATAAATCAACATAAATTCAAATGCTTTTGAATAACTTTTTCATTTATGAGTTATTTTTATTCATTTTATTTCTGTAGATGTTGTAGATAGAGTCTGTAAAAATGTTTTACCAACAAACTTTTATCATACCAAAGTCATATCAAATTTCAGAAAGCTCTTACGTCTTTCGTTCTATGTTAGTAGTTATCTGTTATTTTTAGCTGATTTTACAGAAAAGTTTTTGTAACGATGGAAAGTAAAAAGTGTTTCGTACAAATATACCCATAAAAACTTTTATTTTTGGAAGATTTATTTCGATATATTTTTCTGTCAGTTGTGTCAAAAACATAAAACAATAATACAAGTTTATTAATAAATGAAAAGATTGATATATAGCTATTTTGTAAAGATGAATATTTGTTATACAAGATAGAATATTTGTTATACTTTTAAAATATGACACCTGCCATCCATGACATCAACAAATACGTTAATTAAAAACAACACTAAACTCTAAAACCTTTCATTATAATATTTCACAAAATTTTAGCTTTTTTTATTAGTTAGTTAGTTTGTTTTAAGAATAAATAACATTATAAAAATTAAACACAATTTGATTCTTACTACTTCTACATTTTTTATAAATTGAAACCGGTCATGATCTTTGTGAAAAATCTTAAACAAGTACAAATTAAATTTAAAGTGTAGTGCCTTTTCACCGAGAATTGACAATTGACACTTTAAAAGTGAACGAAGTTAGTCAGAAAATGCTTCTCGAAGAGATGAAACGCATATCATGTCTAAGTTACAGAACTAATGCACATTTTTTTAATACATCGTATTATCGAATTTGAAGTGATGTCCCTTGCATATAATGTTTTTGTCAAACTATATATTCGAGTCCTACTTAGTGCAAAATTAATACCGTATTATGGATACTTATTGACGAATAGCTAGATCACACTAGAGAGATTTTAGCAATGACTATCTTCGAGGAATAGCACAGCCTTGTTAAGTATAGCAATATTGTTAAAAATAAAAATACTCAAGAGACGTGGCTAATAAGCCAAATTATGGGCGATATCTCGAACATAACTAAAATCTTAATATAATAATGTTGAGTAAAACGACAAGGCAGTTGACGATAGAAGATAACAGACTAGGGAAATGTTTTAATAGTATATTTATATCGTCTTATATATTAATGATGTCGTAAGTGAGATATAAATAATGAGAATAGTTTAAATATTATAATCACTGTGCTTTCGTGGTCTGATTAAATTTTCCTAAATATTTTTTTTTTCTCTTTTCAAAAACATCGAAGTGTTATCATGTCTATTCAGCCAATTTAATTGAAACAATGATTTTTTTTGGGAAAAGATTGTGAATCTTTGGTGTGAAATAGGTATTTGGAGAACGCTAAAGGTTGAGAAAGTTTATGACTCTAGGCCTTAGCATTATGTCATGTGATCGAAAAAAAGATTGGATATTTTTTAGCAAGCTCTTTCGCCAAACGATCTTAGCTTAAAGCTTTCGGCTTAAGTAATTATTATTTCCAATTAACATGGAGTAGTAAAATCTTTTCAAATTTATTTTCATCAAGATTATTAAATTCATTTCACGGTGAAAACCAAACTGGCAAAAACTCGAATGTTATGATGTAATATAGTATCATCTTTGGCCTCCAAAGTCTAATTGAATTTATCGTTACAAAAGTTTTCAAATATATATTTTTATCATTAAAAAAACCATTTAAGCTGTCAATTGTCAATGCGCTAGAAGATGTTTGAATTACTTGAGATATAATCATACTTAATAACAGTTCTTAGTGATTCCAGAACAACTCTAAAAAATAAGGCACTGCCATTAGATTCTTCTTAAAATTATGTTTGACATGAAAACAAAATTCATCAATGCACTTTTTAATAAGATAACATCGTGTGGTGTATCGTATTGAGACTAAAATATTTAGTTCCAGAAATTTCTTTGACTGAATTGGGTTTAATTTACTTTGTAGAAATCCATTATAATAGAATAAACTATGAAAATATTAAGTTGTATAAATGATTGCAGTAATTTTCGAACCATTTAGTATTTCTATATTCTTTATATGCAGTCGAAAAATTGATTTTGTTACACCTACAATTTAAAGTCTTTAATTAGGTTTCTTTTTTAAGTATTCATTTTGTTGTTAAATAAATTGTCAGTGCAATGAACAGTATCAAATGGTGCAGTGGTAAACGTTGTTGGCTACGGTTACAGATGTCTCGGGTTCAAGTCCTGGTACGGACAGTTTTATAAATTGATTTTTCAATCGATTTGTGAATTTCTGTTCGTGGGCATGAACTTTTGGAATGCTTAAAATTGCCTCCCACCCATCGTATCCTAAAAACGTGCCGTAGCGAGAACGATACGATTAGCTAACCACTAGTCTTGTCCTAGCCCTATCCTTCTATCCCTACTGTCTTCGAAAAAGTGAGTTTGAGTATTAAGTAGTTCCTGTAGAAAAACTTCTGTTGAGATACCTCCTTTAAGAGGATATTGGGAGAAGACATGGTAAAAAAAAACTATCCACAATACTGACAAAACTAATTATTAACGCGACTAACAAGAAAAAAGACCTAATGTGGATTTAGCAAAAAAATAAGATATGCCATTATGTCATGTATCAAGTATTTTCGAAATGCATTAGCTATGCCTACAACGCCATATTTTGAATTAAAATCATACGTTTTCATTAATCTTGACTAAATTATATGTTAATACCAAGCTTTTGTTTACAAAGTTTATCAATTTTGTTAAAAAATCAGACCGACAATCTGAAACATTGTTTATTTTCGTTATTAGTCTTTCGAAATATAAAAATGAATATGGAATATCTTATTCTGAGAGCGTCGTATACAAGGTGCTAAAACTGAGTTGTACCCTCATTTTAGCTAACATGCCTATTCCCTTACTACCGTCTCCAGACATTTGCAGTTTTCCGTAAAACTTGTATGGGAAAACCCGAAGCCCCGGCCATTGTAGTGTCAAGGAAAATATCCACCTAGCGTCGTTAAAGTGCACCTCTCATATATTCACCTTTATGACCCGTTTCGGGGAATTCCAGTATAATTCAAAAAGAGAACATCTGTTGGTTTAATGAGTTTTTTTCTCGATACGTCAATAAAATAGTTTTTACGAGCCATTTTCAGGCAAAATGAACTACGTTTTTCGATTTTATTTGATAAACTAAATGGTTTATTTATGGTACTATACTAGTATCATTAAAAGTCTCAATGAAATGATATTTTCGAATTAATGTAAACCTATGGTTGATGCATTATTTGAATAGAAATTACTGTAAGCACACTTACTGAATACAAATTTTTACCCCCATTTGCAATATTATTTATTTAAGGGATCAATAGTATTTCAAAACAAAATGATTTATCATAAATATTCTAGAGAAATCATAATCAGCTATATTTATTAAATTTTGACTTTGTACTACTTGACTGTTTAAATAGTACTTAAATTCAAGTTTTAAACTAAGGTTTTATCTCATTTTTATGAGTTTCATAATTATATTTTTATGCTCTTTTTTTATGAACATCAAATTGTATTTTGTTTCAATCTTACGTAAAGAGGTAGCAAAAAATTTAATTTAGATTGACGATATAAACATAACAATCCGCCACTGAAAGAATCGTTTAAACACGTCTAAGATATCGTCGGCCGAGTGCTTGATTGTTTTAACAGCACATTCATAACTTTTACACTAGAACACTTTAAGTCTTGATACTTTGTACTTGTATGGTGTATCATTCCCGTAATCTTTATTTTTTTACGTAGTACACTTGCGCCTCGTAAACCACGGTTTTGATATAGCGCAGTTGATGAATTGTCACACATTTTTGAACAAGACGCTTTATATAAGACGGTTTCAGCATTTTTTATAGAGAACGATCCTATAATGGAAAGAAGTTTAAAGTTTAAGAGGGAATTATTTACAACTGCAAACTCTTATTACAGAATTTTGAAAGCCTAGATACAAATATATTCCAGAGTCCTCCCCGTTAGTGAAAGAAAGTCGAAAATATAGAATTGTAAGTGATAACGATGATGAATGAGTGATATATTATATATTATTAAAGTTTCTTTTCATAAATATGTAAATGTAGGCATACATTTTTGTTGTTTCTTTAAAAAAAATAAAAGATATCAACAAATATCGATATTTTTTATGTCAAAACTTCAAGCCTCGTATAATATAGATTTGTATTACACGACGTTTTCGTGTAACCACATGACCGTGTTATACGAGGCCCAAGTATACTTTATTAAGTCACAATATACTTGAATGGCATATACTACAGAAATCAAGGACAATCAAGTACTCGAATGACGATATCCCTCATATTATCCATACACGGTGTTAAAAATAGTGTCAATTTAAAGTGTATTGTTCCTAAATCCGAAAACGCAAGAAATTAGTTTGAAATTCCACATTCATATTTATTTTTAGCATTAATTCTGTAATATTTTGATTTCGCTCTTCAGTTATGTTGCCACTTATAGAGTTACGAGTTTTACACTCTCAAACTGCGAATTCGTGTTGAAAACTGATACTGTGAGCATATCTGATGCTTAATCTGCAAGCCGGCTACTCCACTTGAGCCAATTTTTCAAAACAAACAACTCAAGTTCAAAACAAATATCTCATTTTCATCCCTGTACTGGTAGAAGTTGGTAAGTAACGACATTGATGAAAGTTAGATAAGTGCACAATGAAATTCTTGGATATCAACTCTTTATCTGTAGTAACTTGGTAGGTGCATACATTATACGAGTTTGGAAAAATATGGCAATTTATTTTATCAGTAAGTATATTAATGCAGATTTCTAAGCAAGCAATTGCTTCTGTCTATTGAACCCTAACTTAACCCTTCCGTATTCGTCGTGTAACAATGAGTTACTTCGGCCTATACACCATTAAACTATCTGTGAAGTAGATCATACAAAAAATTGAAAATTTTGCTATTTGAAAATGAAATAGTTCGGCATATAATTGAAAATACATAATTAACATCTTCTTCGTATAATTAATCAAAATTTGAAAACATCATCTATTTACGAATTCATCGAAAAATACAAAATTATAGTATAGTAACAATAAGTACATTATAGTAACAATCCAAGATGCATGACGTCCCGTTTGCAACCATTTTCTTTCAAACGGCACCGAGACACGTATTGAGCTTGTTCTGCTATGAAGGATTTTGATTCTTGCGTCTTTCGATAATTTCAGATTGTTTGAAATGTATTTCAGGCTTAACACACAAAATATGACGTAAATAATTACTTAATACTACATAAAACTATATTTCAATTTTTAAAATTGTCGTTTCGCATTATAAATGCGTTTATATGACAACACACACGGTAACGAAATTTGACTACACGATATCCGAAAGATTTTTTTTAGCATGAAATCGCAAAGGGAAATTAGTGTTAGATTGGCATAAAACCATCTATAACTTTATATTATAGTCGGCTATGTAACATAAAATACCGAGACTAATGACTTTATCCTACGAGATAAAATTTACGTTTGCTGTTTATTTAGAACTGTCAATACGTTACTTACCAATTTGAAAGTAAGAAAGTATATTTTTTTAATTACGCTTGTTACGCTTTTTGAATCTCCTGTCAGTTAAGCAGTTGATATATCTAATCTGTAGAAACATTTTTGTTTTCAAATGTCTATTCAACATTTGAATTGAAAAATAAACCAAGTCCACCAACTCTGTATCATGTCGAGTAAGTGTGCAAGGGGTATCGTTAGGAAATAGCAAGTGCTTCCGCAATGCGCGCAATCGAAATATTCCAGAGGGTGGTGGTGGCTGGAACGATCAGGTTCTGGTGGAAGAGCGCCATTGTTGAGGGCTAATAAAAGTCGGTCTCCGTAAACGAAAATGGGATCGGCCGTCGGCCAGATTTACTGATACCGCTCTGGTGGCTTTCAGCATTGCGATATGCATTTTTGCGAACACAGTACCTGACCGGGGAAACTCTGGAAAAGTCGAGGGAAAAGCTGCGATACTTACGTGTCGTATTTTAGACTTTGCATCACAGCGACTTGGAGTGGCTTAGAATGATGAAAAAAAAGCTTTTAGATTCAATTGCATTAAACTCAATTTTCAAAATAACACCAGTGTTACACCAATGTTTTATTCTCTAAAATAAATTATTGACAATACAAATTAAACTATAATTTAAGATATCGGCTGAGGGCGAAACGACATTGAATAAAAAGTTTTATTGCTTATGTAATTATTAGAAAGAATTAAGAAAAATATTATAGCAGCGAAGTCTAGAAACCACATTGATGTTAATCTGAATTTATTTCAAAACTGACGACTTATTTTGATTGGCAAATATATTTAATTACAAAATCTGTGGGTTATTAAAAATTTTAGTTGAGGAATTTTTCAGCAAAGGTAATTACTATTCATGACAACATTTTTTAAGCACTAGAAACGATGCGTACGCTTATATAAACATTTTAGGTGGATTTTTGATTTTTTTAAATATAAAAAAGGTTCCCAAAAAGATACATGACATATAATCGATTTCTTGTCTACAGAATGGCTTAAGATCCATCAGTAGACTTGGAAATTGCATGATATGCTATTAAAACACATTTTTCTAAAACATATTGGAAAAAATAACAATTTCACCAAATAGGTGAGTAAGCGCAGGCTGCAAAATGAGTACAGTTCTGTCGTAGACATTTATGCTTATAAACATATATTAGCCCTTTTAATTTTTTATTCCCAATACTTTTGCATCGTCATTAAATTTATAAATGATAACGTTTTATGTCTATTATTATGTAATATTTATTGCGATAAACTTCTATCTAAATTAGCGGGATACTTAGTTAAATACGGTGTTGTCCTAAGCATTAACCTTATATAAGTTTTAAGCCCAAATAATTTAATTGACATTTTTTGGTAGACCTCCAACGGGTTAATTAAAGTAAAATATTTAATTCCATAAGAATTATAAAACTTAAGTTTGTGTACATCAGGCTATCGCTAAAATTATTCTTAATCAGATTATTATACCAATTTAAGTTGGATGAAGAAGTTACTGTAATATTATTTTTATATTACTTACTCTAACTTTACTTAGGTATAACGTGTAACCGTTATGCAAAATTCACTTAATAGCACAAAGTTAATAAAATTTCAAAATATTTGTTTTAAATTTAAAATATTAATTAAATACATCTATTTTGTTTGTTTTTCCCAACCCGTAACAGAAGTTATAAGATATTTCCTTTAAGTACGTATGCATAAGTGAATATAAATCCATTTACGCTGACGATGACGTGATGGCATCATAATTGTCGAATCTTCCTTATAGTTCTTGTGGAATCAATAACTTTCCCTTTTTAAGCTTGCTAAGTAAGAGCTACTTTTCTGTTTCTGGCTTATTTTGGAGTTTCTGAAATCAATCACTTAATTAAGTCACGAACACTCGACAAATTTTATATCACTGGGTATTAATCACACTTCGTTTCACGTTTGGTAGACATTACGTTTCCTGCGATGTAGGAAGGACGTAACGGAAAATATCGAACAATCCTTGTTTTTCTGACCTACATCTTAGCTAAAGGAAATCCAAACTTATTGTATCGGAAATCCAGAATCAGCCCAAGTCAGGCAGGAAAGGAACAAGGGCGAGTGTGCTTTATAGGGGTAGAAGACATAAAAAATGAAAAAAATATTTAGCTAGCAACCTCTTTCGAGGTAGAACAGCTTTGTGCGGCAGAGCTTTTTGATTTCTTTAGTGTTTTTGGTCAATAGATTCATGAATTTTCTTATATGAAATATCAGCGGCGAAGTATTTTTTCATTTATTTCCGATACAAATATACTAAAAAAATACAAAATAAAATTGATTACAAATACAGCTTTTGTGTTTCTTTAAATGAGACGTGTTCCGATTTTTTTAAAACCATCCAGTTTTATAACAATATATATATATATAATTAATTAAATTTAATTATTTAATTTTTGGATTATTGAGATTTTGTACACTTCCATGTATTTTGTCACTAACGACCCGGGTTTCGCCTTTCGGCATCTTCAGGCATTCGAGCACACGAATGGACTCGAACTGACAGACAGTAAACAGTGTCAAACGTTTATATAGAAGATACAAATACGACAAATATTATTTACGAGGTAAAATATTATACGTCTGGGAGCCACACTGATACCTGAGTTAACATTTTGAAAATCGCCTTAATAGTTATTTTGTAAACAACACATTAACAGAGTGGCGAATTGCCGCTTTCTGTCTGTCAGTTCGAGTCCATTCGTGTGCTCGAATGCCTGAAAATGCCGAAAGGCGAAACCCGGGTCGTTAGTGACAAAATATATGGAAGTGTACAAAATCTCAATAATCCAAATTTGATTTTGAAATTCCATCAAGTACCCTCAGTCGATGTCTTAAATTTAATTATTTAACTGACTAATGGAAGCTTATCACAGATAAAATATATTGATATGGTAAAAACTCCAATTTGAACATGAGAGAGAAAAGTGGCACTTTTATTAGTTTCGTGATTACTATTAATACGAATTTTATTCCAATCTTATGTTATTATAGAAGTTCTGTATTATTTATGGGTAAACACAATTGATTTTTTTCTTCAAATTTTTTCTTCAGTTCTTAACACATAGTAAAAGATAACAAAATCTTGTATGAAGACTGCCTGTTTTTCATGCCCTAAATATTTATTTTTGTGTAAAAAGTAGAGATTAAATTTTGGAACGGTAGTACTGATTGCCCTAGCAATGTCTCGCTTTCAGGATCGAATAGATGGGAAGAAATTTTAGAAATCAAGTCATACATCCATGTTTTCGAACACAAATCCATAAATCGATTGAAAAATCAATTCATGACAGTATGAAGAAAAGAGAAGGACTTTGACCCTCGGTTACAGGCACGACAATTAATATTCACCGAAACTACTTCAAGGGTTCCGCCTAGTTGTTTACCATATAAAAGGTTCCGCCTACGAAATATAATTGGGAAACTCTGGCCCATACAATAAATATTAAATATAATATGCACATCGTGTGGGGTAGACGTACCGTCACTTTAAAATTGTGTTTTTTTGTTCAAAAACATATCTTATTAAAAATTATGTACTGTTTCTATACATTTTCAAAAATCTTAATAATCAAATTTTGTACATTCCATATTAGAAAAGTTTTGTTTAAGTTTTAGAAATAAAACAATAAATCTTAAATCTTTCGGTGACAGTTTTTTGAGGAACGTTAGGTACTGCGAGTGCGCAGTAGCGGCGCGTATCGCGTGGGGAAAAACGCGCTCCGTGTTGCGCGTAATTTAATAATGGCAGTAAAACGCAGGTTTTATAAAATTGCTTTTTTTATTTAAGGGACGGCGGCGTGGGCGGACCTCACGAGACGCCCCTGTTATAAATTATTCAATACTTCGGGGACCCGGGAGAAAATTCTAGGCCGCTTTGATTGAAAAAACCAATAGATTAAATAAGTTATTTTACTAGATGTGAGGTTTCCCTGCTTACTTATTTATGTGAAACGTATTTTTAGTAAAACATTAATGTGTCATACTTAAAATGCTACTTGTGAATTGAATAATAAATATTCTTTTAAGGTTTCGTATAAAGTGAGGGTCAGGCCAAAGCGGGGGGAAATACTGGTTATCAGCAGGATATGTGGAAGATCTCAATACAAATGCCACTTCAGTCCGGTTAATGTCTTTCATTAGAAGCAGTGGTTTCGTTTATAGAAAACACAAAAATGTAAATTTACATTTACGTTTTAAAACAATTCTTAATTAAAAAAATTAAGCAAATTAAATTACCCCTTCTCTTCTTCTTAGAGGCTTAGAAAGTGGCCGGATGAAGGTAATTAGCCCCTGGTGGTTGACTGTGGTGTTACTGACTATTCTAACTAGAAACGCTCCGTGTGCTGTGTCTCGAAAAGAGGAACGATACATATTAAAAAATATCTTACAGACGCTGACGGATCGAAGTTTTGGAACTTTTTAGAGCCTTAGGTTCACTTGAAAAGATTGGGTCGGGTCAAAAGTTACCACAAAGTTTCATTGTAATATCATCAAGATTTAGTGTAAACTAAGGAATTTCATAAAACATCAAAATTTTTATTGCTTGAATCATCTCTCTTCATACTCAACACCCAGTAAAAGTAAAATAACGTACTCACTTTTTCGTTATTCAATGACTGAAGAATTAGAATCAATGTTTATGTTATAATTTAAAACAAACTTTACGATAAAGTTGGCATAAAGATTTTTCTCAAAGGAATGAAACACTTTTCACGTCTAGTAACATAAGTATAGAAATAATAATTATTTTTTATTTTTAATTTTCATAATTTTCTTTTTTGAACGTATTCAAAATCGTGTAAAATGATGTTTAAATTTTTGTTTTACTATTTTTTAGGATACTTATAATATCATGTCCCCTTCAAATTTAGAGTACACTGACAACTATTAAGCGTTTTAATATACGTCATTAAAGGTTAAAAGTGTGGAATAGGAAAAAATAACTTTTTTGACGACTGAATCACAACCAGTTCTAGCAAAAACAACTTCAGTTTAGATGCTCAATTAAGAGTTCATATACATACCATACTTTGGAAACTGAAACGATAAAAAAACATTATTCTTAACTGTAACATAGTTAGCAAAATTGTATTTAGAATGATGAGCTACACTTGTCAACACATTTGTTTGGGTGTTTCGTAGAAAATTTCGGGAGAATGAAATTTCATTGAAAGTTTTGGATTTAATTCGCCACAAATCAATATGTCCGGAAACAGTTTGACGTTTAATCTTAAAGCGGAGAGGTAAATAATTTCTCTGGCCTGCCAAATAAAACGAGGGTCAAAAACAAACACGGGTCCATATGATGTTACAAAGGTAAAAAAGGTTTCCTAATACTGAAATGGATCAAGACACGTAATGAAAGAAATAGATTTCATGAAATATATTCTACGGCTCGCATAAAAATATCAATCTAGAAACCGTAAGTAGGTATTTGAAAATTGATCTGTATTTTTGTGGCCAGCGGGTGAAATCGAAACTTCTAATGTATAATCACATGCAGAATTTATGTGATTATTATGTTCGTTGTCTACGGACTCGGTTCTATGGGTTGACATCAAACAACAGAGAAAATTAGGTTTAAAATAGTGGCATTGTCCCAATTTTGAAGAATATACATGCGGTCGTTGCTTTGCATTTGCGTTATGAATCTTTGAAATGTTCTACGTATGTATGTTATGTTCTCGATAGATATGCTAAAATTCAGAAAATGATTAAGAATAACGATGTTACTTTTTACTACCTATTTCATTTTAAAATACGTATTTTTTTAACAATCTAATGTAACTCACCTAAACGGAAATTGTTCTTCAGTTTTAAGGTGTTAACTGTCAATTCTTGGCGGAAAGGCATTATATTTTAAAAATAAAACACAATTTGTTTCTTCTACTTTAACATGTTTATAAAAAGTTGTTTTACAATCGTGTTACTCAGTCGTTCAACCTTCTTTTTTCGGACCAGAGAGTAAGACAAGAAAGAAAGAGCTAGTCCAGGACTACTGTTGCTCGAGCTACAGCCATTTTTGAAGATAGAAAATGTTGGAAGATATTTGGATATGACAAGCGTCTATGCCATCAAGTATATTTGGATCAACCAATTGATGAAACTGTCCGTTGAATTCTAGTCCGTGTAATTTGCAAGCAAAGACAACGGAATTGACCACTTGGTTATTTAACTATCGGCCGCGTCAATATCTAGATTCATTTCGTAGCCATTTCAGAATTCAACTAGAAATCTTATCACAAATAATGAAATAAGAAACTTAGTCTTTTGCGAAAAATACACGACGTTTGACAATTCTTGTTAAAGTAATATTACTGTATCGATTTTTCAATACGGGAACCTGTCACTGCCACAGAAATTGTATCTCTTGCGACACGCACCTGCAGTTAGCTTCCATGTGCTTCTCAAACTGGTTTGCTTGGTAACCACATGCATAATATCATGAAAGGAATGTTTACAGCAAGCTTATAAATTATAATAGAATAACAAAGTGACAGCGGACGCAAGTGGAATATTCCAATGCAGCGGTCATCAACTATGATACAAAAATTACACAAATTGCCATCACGAATATATATAAATATTAAAATCTTTGTTATTCCACTGGATGTGTATGTAAGTGTAGCATCCTCAAACTAAATTTATCCTAAAACCTATCTTCATTGTATATCTATACTATACATACTTAATTACCAATCAATAAATTTACGTTCATGACTGAAATTGAAAGCTCAATGATTTAAAATAAAATCTACAATATGCAAAGTGTATAGAAAAGTCACTATTTTTTTAACTATGTTCGCATCCAATGTGGAGCGCTTGGACTCCTATGGAAATATCTTAACCAAAGTTTTCGGTGGCTAAACTCTTTTATAGACCGTGTTTTTTTTAGAGTATTACTTAGCCTACAGGATACACGTAACAAAAAATAAGACATATTTATTAAGGAAATAACAATTAGAATTATATTTGACGTTGTAAAACGACGAAATACAGTGAATTTAAACAAAATCCATCCCTTATTCATGTTTTTACCCAGTTTTAATATTATTGTGTATAAAGGTTTTTCATCTCTATTATGTGCAAGTGCTTTGAAAATTCTGTTAAATGTTTGCGTAGCCCATTAAAGCATACCTTGGCTCAAGGGCAGTGCGGTAAACTTTACACTGTGCAAAGTTTGAAATTACGGATTTAATACGTTGTCCCTTTTTTACCTAATTTCCATTTAGGTTGCTTAAAATTTAAGAAAAACAGTTTCGAAATTCATACGTTTTTATCATTGGTGAAATCATACGTTATATTCGAGGAAATTTACAAGAAAAATATACAGTGTAAGGATACTATATAATATATATATTTAAATGAAATGTAAATACTGATCTTACATATGTGTCTTCCCAATATTATGTGCTGTCGAAATATGTTACATCTGACGAATTAAAGATGAAATATTCATTCAATGTATAAAGTTTCGTATTCTACATACTTTTTTCATGTTGAAAAATCTCTGTAGATGATTTATATATAAATAAAGTAAGTATAACATATTTTAGATAAAGATTTACTATAGATGTACCAATTTAACTTGGCCAATAGTGAGAGTACACCTTTGCGTTAGGAATGTTGTCATACTCAACCAGAACTGAAATTTCAGTAAATTCCAAAATTTAATATTTTAGCGACGGTTATTAAAAATAGACAAGATATTTGTTTTGGATAAAATTGCAGTTGGAGAAATTTATTCTAGACTGACAATTCTAGTTGTAAATTCGGTGGCGGCTAAGTAATGTTGTCATTGTATTTTCTAACGTTTGTAATATTATGTCGACCATTTGCAACATTTGACTCGAGTCGCTTTGGAAAACTTTGTTGGAAAATCCATGCAACAGAATGACAGTTTTAATATTAACAAATCAATATTGACCATGCAATTAAATTAAATAAAAACCCAGCAGTATTGACCATCCTGCTATAAAAACAATATCGATGATATTTTAAATATTTCCGAGAAAATGCCATCGGTTTCTTGTAATACATGTTATATAAGAATAAACTTTTTATTCACACACGCAGGCGTAAACATTCCCCGCAGAAATTCTCCATTTTCCGAGCGAAATCTTTTACTTGAGAATAACGCGGGCATAAACCATATTAAATGTTGAATGCAGTAGTCGAGGCGTAGACTTCTTTTGTGCGAGGGGCATTTTAGGCGAATGATTTACTGTCCTTATCCAATGATGACACTCACAAAGAACTCCACGGCTAAGGGAATTTGGCGAGGATAAAAATACCATTTAAATAATCCGTGCTAGCTGATAACTGTTAGTAGAACTCCAACGATATCATTCATATTTGAATTACCATCTTCGTTACATAAAACTTGTTCAACCATAAAGTACTTTCGGTGAACTCAGCGACAAATTCGTCAAAAATAATGTTTAATATTAAATTTATCATAAGGTTAACATAGGAAAGCATAAAGTATATAATCAACTGTGTTATGGTCAATTAATGTAACCCTCAAAAATACGTCTAAGAGTTGATTAAAAAGATTGGTTCTCATTTTAAAGATGACAGAGCAGGTTCGGCCAAATGATGTAAATTAGAAAAATAAATTGACCACTTTTTGGAAGGGAAACATCATTTTAAATTAAATTTAGATTTAAAAATTCTGACCCGTCCCCATGATGTAAGCCACTATTAAACCAAAAATCCTTACGTATATTTCAGTATTTGCAAACATGACATTTTACACGAATGCATTTCAAAGGCTTATAACTTAAGGTTTAAACAGTTTTTACTCTCTCCTGAAAAATTTCAATTTTGACGGTTACATCAATCGGCCAAAACACCGTCAAATTACGAGTATTAGCTATTTTAGCTTCATCCATTATCAGAACTATTCGAATTAGTTCTGAAGGTGACGTGGAGCAGAAATAACTACGAACTGTATCTTAATAATTATGAAAGTTATCGTTAGTTCTGATGATACCGTTAAGCCAAAATAGTTATCAACTACCTAATAAATTTTTGTAAAACTAAATACTTTGATTTGGATTATTGAGATTTTGTACACTTCCATGTATTTTGTCACTAACGACCCGGGTTTCGCCTTTCGGCATCTTCAGGCATTCGAGCACACGAATGGACTCGAACTGTGTGCTCGATTCGTGTGCTCGAATGCCTGAAGATGCCGAAAGGCGAAACCCGGGTCGTTAGTGACAAAATGCATGGAAGTGTACAAAATCTCAATAATCCAAATTTGATATTGAAATTCCATCAAGCACCCTCAGTCGATGTCTTAAATTATATAAATACTTTGATATTTTATTCTATTATAATGGAGTTCTACCAAATAAATTTCAATTGAATCAATACCATAAATAGTGTTTAATTTGTGTCTTGTCAGTAAGAATAATTCATGGATAACCTCGCTTAAATGATTACTTTGGTATGTGAATTTAATTATTATATTGATGCCTAAAATATAAAAATAAACGATTGTCATAAAAAGCATCTTATATAATAATAATAATATTTATTTATCTCATAAAAAAATGATTTTTGACATCGTTAAAAAGCAAGATATTCAATATAAAATTAAGGTAATAGTAGTAGGGTTATGATAATTACTGCTATTATCGTTTGTGTCTTACCCTCTCCCCACGTACAGTAGAAAACAATAATAGCATCCTATTCTTAAATGCTGTTGTAAATTAAAATCATTGTGTATTTTGAAAATAAATAACCTTGCGATATAGTTAGCCTAAGGTTGCTTCTTAATGAAGCCAAACACGTGTCAGATTTAGTAACGTAGACAGTGGAATAAAAAAGTTTTCAACTTCAATTTTATATTAAAAATCGGTTCCCACAATTCGAATTCACGGAAGATATTCAATGATTTATCTCGAAAATTTCTTTCAATAAATAAAACACTCGCAAATAATTATGCACTAATAAAATATTACGTCAGTCGTCTGAAGTTCAGATATCATGTTTCTCGGAAAGAATAGATAGGCTGAAGATGCTGCGATGAATATAAATAATCCGTTTTATATAAATTCTTTACTTGTAATACATATTATTCAACTAAGCTGATGGAAAACATCGAGATTCATAGTGACAGATTGCCGGCGCCCGCCGTTCTGATAATACGTTGGCTCGTCCGACAGTCTTCTGAAGTTTACTTGACACTTCAAACGTGCTGCGAATTCGCACAAATGAATATTTTGGATGAAACATTTTATTTATTTGTTGATACTAGCAAACGTAAATTAACCGCCCTACAAGTGTACATAATTTTAATGACGCGCAATAAACTGTAGTTTTATCCTTGTTCAATCTTTGGTATAATAATTATTATTTTCACGCTACACGTACATTCTCGAAAGAGTCATTTCTATGTAGAAAATTAGTTACATTTATGTGTATCAATCAAAGCAAGACATACATTGTTCCACCGCAAGCATTTGTTTTAGCTAAATATATTGTATTTCATAGATATAACCTGATATTAAAGTAATTCGTTTGACATAAATGTTATTTTAATATGTTTAAGTATCGAGGTGGTAATTTAAAACATCAAAATGACATTGCGCTTTAAATTTTCGCTCTACAAGTACTTTTATAGTGATACATGACGCTGCAGGCTTACGAAATGTGATATTTGAGGAAAAGTTTTGTTTTGTGCCAGAGTATTACGTCGTGTCAGCAAAATTGATAATAGTTATAAAAGAAAAATTATACCATAAAAATAACACTTGTGTTCAGTCATCAGTTGACATACGAGTTACGAAACGTGATATTCCTAAGTGAAAAAAAAAATATGTGATTTTAAAAAAAGACCGTCTGCAACCTTGAAAATTATCAAATGCGATATTTGGAAAACACAATAAGAATAAAGACAAGGGACCATCATTCTGTCGCCACTCACCGAGCGTAAAAAATCTTCTTTGAACTGCATTATCGTTATCATCATTATCCGCCCTACTGCTTAATCGAGTCACGCATTCAATATTGGGAAATAAATTTGTAAAAATGTATTGATTTTCTTGTTTCTTTCACTTGTTTATTTGTTTTTCCTGTTGAAAAACAACTTGTTATTTTATCATAAAATTATTTTTACTTAAACAACTTTCAAGTTTATGTGATATTTAACATTAACATCATAAATATGTACGTAATGAATCATTTTTATTTTTCAAGATAAAAACATTTACAAATATAAATAATTCCGAAAAAACACTTATATTCCGCAAACGTTATTATTTTAATGATAAATTGACATCAAATGGGCCAAAAAATATGGCGGGTAAGTGAAGTTTATCGTTAAGATATGTTGTGTGAGTTTTTATGTTTGTTTTATGTAGAGGCTTTCGAAATATATTACCGAATTCCTTTAACGAATTACGTTATCTTTGTGAAGTATATATACGATATTGGTCAACAAACGTTAAAACTTTTCCGAGGCATGCCTTTTGGAATCGCGTCGTTTGAATAAATTTCAATAATAAACCAATTTTTCCGGGCTCTATTAGTTTTCCCGAATATCTTGAGTAAGTATGATAATATTATAATATGGAATATTGGCACATTACAATAAAGTATACCAAAAAGGAAACGTTGTATTATGTTGCTCTAATATAAAAGTATTTTATTAAAAATATTTCTTTTTTTTGCTGCTTAACCAGTGAAAGTCCGTTAAAAAAAATAACGGTTAAATAAAAGCAGTTACAGTTTTTAAATACAAAATCAAAAGTCCTTTTCTTTTCGTGCCAAATTCGAAATTGAACATCATAGATTAACAATACCATTTATTTTAATTAATACATGAGATAGCTAAGTACCGTTTTTTTAACCATGTCTGCTCCTACTGTAGAGCATATGGAATCCAAGACAACTTTATAGTAACAAATATTTTTTGTAAAAAAATACTTGCTCAACTCTGAGAATGGGAATAGAACGTTTGGGCTGGGACAGGATTAATGGTTAAGTAATAATTACTGTAACTACGTCTCATTATATGGTTTTCATAAATGAGTGGGAATTTCAGACGTCACAAATATCCATATTTTCGAATAGAAATCTATAAACTGATTAAAAAATCAACTGATGAAAACGTTCGTATTGTTTGCATACTATCACTTGACCACTAACAGGTCTTTCAAAAAAATAATTGATGATTCAAATTTATTGTTTTATATCGAATATGTGTAGAAAAAACTCCATCTTTCTATGCCCCCTACCATTTTAAGGCTGTACTTCAAAAGTTTAGTCTAGCTAGAAGTCTAGAAATAGAAATTATTTCAGTCAATAAAAATTTAGTTTAAATTTAATTTCGTCTAGCCGGAAGATTTTTGCATCGTTGTTCCATTTAAAAGACAGCTGTATTATCTCTACATCTTTTTACTCTAGTAGACTTTCAATTTTCTTTGAGGGAATGTTTTGTAGAGTTACATTCTATATATGGAGTTTCGTGTCCTCTTAACCCGGATCAATTTTCCGATGATGTGGTAATTTTGCCACACAATTGAAAAGGAAGCTACCTCAGATTGTCTTACAGGACTGTTTTCACACCACTTAACCCTGTAGAGTAATTAGGAAGAGGAAATATTTGCTTACCTTTCCCACTCTACTTGACCCCAATATTCGCCGAAATCTTAAAGTATCGACTTCAATGGTTTTAGATATTTGATAAATACATTTCACATAATGTTTTGATGAAAAATTGAATGAAAAATTATAAACATTACATGTATTACCTTTTATCCGTATAACATTGAAAAAACTGCATGCATTTTTACTTTTAACTGTGAAGAAAAAATAATATCTCTATCAACAATACGTTTTCCTTGATATGCACTAGATTTCATCGGTACAAAAAAAACATCATTTTATTGCATACCGACTTATGAAGAAAGTAGTTTATGTTAACTGGTTGACAGAGCAATTGCTGAATTTTCTTTTTCGAAAAAGGTATAGTAGAAGAATTATTATTTGGGTGTATGTTCAGTATATGAAATTTTACTATACAAATACAATAGTAATGTCTCTTAACCATTTAACTGCCGATATGTGTACGTATGGCAGTACTTTGGACGCCGCGAAATTTTTTCGATGAACACAACACACATCTCTTCATTGCTTTAGCTTTATCGTTGTTGTGTTGTCGTAATGTCGTTGTATGTTCAACATATTGTCTTAATTGTTATTCTCATACATGTCTTAAATAATTGATTTATGTTAGTAAAATACCGTTTTAAGCGGAACATTAAAAGACGTCATTTTTGTATGAGCGGCGTTCCGTTCATGGAAATTTGCGCGTCTTAACACGCTATTGGCAGCCATCCGGTTAAATTCTGTGAAAACTATCAAAATTATATTTAAATGATTAATCATGTTCATATTTATCCGATCTCTGCCACTCAAGATTCGTATTTCAGCTCACTGCATCTTCAAGTCTTCAAATGTAGTATGAACTCCAACTGAAGTCTTTAAGACTTCACACTGCAGTAATCGTCCATTACCAGTAGGCGAACATGGTATTAAAGTTCAGTCGAGCACCACCAGCTGATAAATTATACCAATAAATTGAAAAACACTATTACATATTTCCGTTTGTGAAACCAGTCATGAATTAAAGAAAGCTCATAAAATACAATGTGGAATAGGATTCCAGAACAAAGTTGACTACATCATGGACACTCGAGTCATTCAGTGAAAAAATTAATTAATTGAAACATTAACATGTAAATAGTAGTTTCTACAATAATAATTGCACTGTTGTGTTGGCCAAATTTTAACTTTAATTATAACAATAAAATTGCAATTTAGAAGATTGTGTTATATTTAGTTATAATTACACGAAACGGAAATGAAATTATTTCCCAATCTTTTTATGTACTACAAAAAGGAAAATTTTGCGAAGGATGCGTGGGTTTATTACAAGGCTAACATACCTTATTTAATAAGGGTCAATTTTACCCCGAATATAACCCTTTTGGTTGATAATAGTACAAATAAATTAATAACACATTTAATTGCTTTTTGCTAGAATATTACAATTATAATTTAAGATATTAAGAGTATATTCTCATTCTATCTGTAAATTTTAGTATTATTTTAAAGTGAGTTTCAACTATAATATTTTTATAAGAGTTTTTATTATATTTCTAAAACATGTACGTTTCCAAATCAAAATTCTTCATTTCAGCAGAAGGTTGTCAAAGAGAACTAAATGGAAATCAAATTGAAAACAAAGAAAAGTGTGCAGCTTGAAACCGACTCCAATTTTTAATTTAAAATTGATAATTTCGCTATTCCACTGGTAGTTTTACTAAATGTGACACGTTTTCACCTCAAGTATCTTCAGACTAACTATATAAACTAAACACGTGTCACATTTAGTGACTCAACCAGTGAAATAACAAAGTTACAAATTTTAATTATACACTAAAAATGAATTTACACAAAGTTACCGAGTCCATGAGTCCATGAAAAATATCAATATTTATCGTTCTTTGCGCGCTGCTTTCTGGATCGGGTATTTCATGATTGAGCGTATCCCTTGAAGTGTTTCGGCCCTTGATTACGTTACCAAGTAGTAAAAAGCTCTTGATCCAGCAGTTCCAACTGATGTATCTTGAACAGTGTTCTTAGTGGTCACCCGATAGTTAAATGAAAAACACAATGAAAACGATGATTATACAATTCAATCGTTTTTCAGAAGTTCTGTTCTGTTTAGTTGGTTCTGTTTTTTTTCAAATTCAATTTGTGGAATGTAAATATATTTGTTTTCGTTATGAATTTATTTTCTTTCTACCCAGTATTAAAGGTTAATAATGTTACATTTATTTCTACCTTCTGTTCAGCAATCAGTTTTTAGAAACGTGATGTCATATTATATTTAAATAGAAAATATTATTCTCTTTACTAAAGAACTTAATACAATCTAACTGAAGAAAAGCTTCCTAATATGGCCGCAGGGTCCGCCCAGCGCTGTCTTCCATATTTATAAATTGAAATGCTCGGTTGGCGTAATGGTTCCGAAAAAAACAGCATACCGATAAAGTAACGGCATATAAATTCAAACAAATGGCGTATAAACGACGCGAATCGTTTTAAAAACGACAAGTGTGTCTGTAAAATGGGGAAAATGTTTACCTAAGGAGAGACAGAAGCCGGCAGGAAAGGCTACCGCATCACAATCGCCGCAAAGCTGGTTTCATATGCAAAAAATGGTAAATTGCTCGACAGTTTTCTCAACGAGTGAAAAACTAGGGATGTGGCACGGTAGAAAACAACTGAAGATTAACCTTAATAAACGTTAGAAATAAGGCTACAACAAATACATAAAAGTTTAAATTAATAGTTTAAGTTGTACAAACAATCATTAAACGTATCGACTATAGAAAGGCAAAAAGACGTATCCCTCCTTTTTTTCAGGGTATTTTGTGATTTTTCATTATTAAATTGATTTTATTAGGTAGTAGGAAAGTATTTGAAAACCTAAATCCTACATCTTAGATAAATTTTAAAATTTCAGTTACCAACATTTAATATTTCATTGATTGAATTGGTATTTACTTGTGAGAAATCCATTATAATAAAGAAAAAAATAGACGGAGCCGTAGTGCAGTGTGTATCGTTGTTGGCTTTGTTAATGAATGTCTAGGGTGCAAATTCCGGTACGGAAAGTATCAAAAATTGAGTCTTGAACGATTTAGGGATTTCTGTTCGTAGGTAAGCATGCCTAGAACTCTTTCTCACCCATCCCATCCTAAAAACGAGGCGTAGCCAGAGCAATTTGCTAACTTCTAGCCCTGCCCTAGCTCTATCCTTTTATCCCTACTCTCGTCGTAAAAAAAGAGGTTGATCATCTGAGTAATAAGCAGTTCTCGTAGATAAAACTTCTTTTGAGATACTTCCATTAGGAGTCTATATGTTTCGCATTGGGAGCAAAAATGGTTAAAAAAGGATTAAGTTTTATAAAAATATGTGAATTGTTTGATATTTCGGTTTCACACCATCGTCAGAAATAGTTCTGTGCATACAGTGATTTTAGTTTAGTTTTCATTTAACATTTCACCTAGGAAGCGTTCCGCTAATTTAATGATATGGTATTCTTAAAACAGTTGGAGGCACAATAAATTTAATATATTTATATGAGATTCAATCAACTAAAAAATCTTCAAATCTCAATATCAATTCAATATGCCAGATATTTTTAAATAAATGCCCAACAAAGAGAAAACATTTTGCAAACCAATCAGTTGTTAGAAAATACGTTTTTTTTCCACGTATCCTAGTATAATAATTTGTATTGTTTATTTTTAACAAACAACAAATCAATTAAATACACAAAATCTTTACGAGGGAAATAATACGATCTTACATTTCAGAACCATCGTAACCACTCTTGTTTTAATGCTATTGGGTAAATATTTACAAATGCGAGTCTTTTATTTTGTAGGCTCTCAGAGAAAACAGTAAATAAGAAGCTTATATTCTAGATTCACCAATGATTATTTCTCTTGTTTATTTTTCATACGAAAACTTCGTTCATGTTAAATAATAATAACGAAAAATATTTAGCAGAAAATAAATTTAACAAAACAGACTTCGTTACATTTTTTCCGATAGGAACAATAGATTAAATATGTGAACTTCAACTGAGTAAGTAAAGAAATATTTTCTATTTAAATATTTGTTCACTGATTGCAAGTTATATCAATACTTAGTAAATTTATGTATGACAAGTTGGCTTCTCACGACTACCTGCTGTGTTTATGCAGACACAATAGTACTTCGCACTTCCTGGAAATCAATTTTCAGTATGAAATTACAATAATTCATATCGTTTTTATTTGAGTGTAATAAGAGATAATTCATCTAATTTATTTATGAGTATACGAGAAAGATTTTTAACCTTCCCGTTTTCATGCTAAAAAAAATCCTTTCGGATCTCATGCAGTCACATTGCGTTACCGTGTGGGTTTTGAAATATGATTTTATGTAGCATTATTTTGTGTGTAAAATCTAAATTACATATCAAACTATGCGAAATTATCGAAAGACGCAAGAATCGAAATTCTTCATAGCAGAACAGGCTCGAGACGTGAAAGTTACGGTACGCATCTCGAATTATTACTATACTATACTACAATGTTTTCTTTTTAGATGGTAAAATTGACGAAGTTTTTAAATTAAGATTAATTATACACAGAAGACGTTAAATATAATGTATTTTTAATTTTCAATTATATGTAGAACTTTCAATTTTTTGTACGTCCTATTTCACAAATAACTTAAAGGTTTATAGGTCGAAGTAACCTACTGGTTACACCATGACTACGGAAGAGTTAAGCATGCACTGGTATGTATAAATATAATAGATACAATAAAATATAGCAAGAAAAATATAACTTTCCCAGCTGAAAAGTAATACGAAGTATTCTTGTTATAATATTGTAAATATTTATTAAATCTTTTATAATTCATAAACTAAATTTTAAGTTTACTGGTTTTACTTAGCTATTGATCATTTTCAATATAAATTTAGTCTAATAAACAACATCAAAACAAGGATTTAAAGGTTAAAAATGATATCACATCAATTGAAAAATAAATTAATATAATTTAAGACATCGACTGAGGGTGCTTGATGGAATTTCAATATCAAATTTGGATTATTGAGATTTTGTACACTTCCATGTATTTTGTCACTAACGACCCGGGTTTCGCCTTTCGGCATCTTCAGGCATTCGAGCACACGAATGGACTCGAACTGACTTGACAATGTCATTACTGGGATTCGCGCAAACGAAGGCAACGACAGTGACCACAGACTCAACATTTGAACAATAGGCATTATCGTCTTTGGGATCGGATATAGTAAAAGAATAGTTGAAATCGCTAACCTTTTAAGTATATTTTTATGAAATCACATCCCTTTCAAAGTGATATCAAGATTTAAGTTATGGAGAATAAACATATGGAGTGTAGGTGTGGAAGCAAACGGTTACCCGAGTCAATACATCATCGAAAACCATTTCCGACCAATTTCCGCTACTTTTTGCCTTTTTCCGCCTCCATAACTTTATCAATCATTTTGATGAGGGACAGGACAAGTTCATTTCGTGGGCTTTTGTTTGAAGAAAAGTGACGCGATCGAGTAATGTTGTGCGTATGATTAATGAATCAAATGTCATATCGAAATCTATATTTATTTATTTAATGAAAAGATTCTTTCTCTTATTCTTCCTGTTATTTTTGTAAGGATTTTATTTATATATCATATGATATCTGGCGTATTCTCAGCCAACAAATCACTTACCAACAATTCGCCGTTGTGATAAATTCATCGCTCCAACAATTCACGGTTGAGACGATTCATCTTATATTTTCAATACTAATTTGAAGTAGCACTGCAAAATAAAAACCAACATTAATACAAAAGGTCATTTATTTATCTTAGCTCAAGATAATAATAAATACATTAGTTCTGAAAAAAATGGTGTACGTCATTAAAAATGTTGTAGATATTTTAAATGATTTGATTATCATTAACGTGGAGACATGGACTCTAAAAGCGAAAGACAAAGCACGGCTAGATGTATTTGAAATGTGGTGCTGGAGAAGGACGCACCCATCTGTAAACCATAAAAGGCCAAGGGCACAAACGTCTTTATCCTGAAAGAGCTCCAAATATAGGATATACTCTCGGCCGTCTATACATGACGCCTACAGTCTGGAGAGGCTCGTCATCCCAGGAAAGGTCGAAGGCAGAAAGGCTTGCGGAAGACCCCCAACTCACTGGAGTGACCAAGTGGAGAACGCCACAGGCCTCTCCTTACCGATGGTCCTCAGAGCAGCGGAGTGCAGGAGCGAGTGGCGAAGGCAAAAAAAATGATTAAAATCAAAGACAATTGAGTTGTTGCAATAGGCTGAGGTCATGATCCTCAGACGTGAGGAATGCGACTAAGAAGATAATCATTCACTAGATAAAACTTCACATTAACGTTCACAAATTAATTATACGGACAATAGCTTTAGCAACGTCATATTAAGCGTCATGTATATTTATTCCATTATTATTTTGAAAAACAGGTTGGTTATATTCAACATCAAAAATTTACTTATCGTTTATAGTTTTTCATCAGATCAAAATTCATATACACGTGGTCCGTGTAATGTATGTCATTTGGGAAACGCTGTACCGCTTTTTCCGTATCTCCATTGCATCGCGATGGTACAGTTTTATTCCGAAGCTTCGTAGCACATTAGCCGAGGGTTTGCCGGGGTATTTCACGTTTGCAGTGACCCTGGAGGCCAAGCCTGCCGCCGATTTATCGCCAGGAAACATGCGTTATAATCCCGAAAGGCTTCGGCAATAACCGTTAAAAACAAGCACTAAATCAACTTTTATTGTTTACAAGTGTTATCATTCTCTGTTGTTTTGCGCCGTTTTTTTTTTCAACACCTTTCCAAAAAGACCGCCAGATGTCTGCGGCGGGCTTTTTTCACAGTACAATCTGCAGAGTAAGGGGTCGTAAATAACATAATACCGTGAGTATAAACAGGAAAATTAACTGTGTTGGTTCTATGGTAGTATTCAAAGTGTTTATCTTTTCACGGTAAAGATTGATTTCTTTCTTGTGACTGAAAAACAGTGTAAGAAAATTATAAATGTATTATCAAAGAAAGTAAACATTGAAAGAAAATAGATCAGTTGAGAATAGTGGAGAGGTAGCTAGAACAAGAACCTATAAGCTTAAAGTGTGTTTTGAGATACGAGGGCTTAAAGTTTTCAGTTATCAATTTTACAGCAATCTGAAATTAACAAGTCGACAAAAAAATGTTCTACCAAAGTAACGAATCGAAATGTCCTAATGAAAATTTTCCGGACTATAGAGAAGACCGCGGAGAATCCATGTCTGGATTATTCACAAAAAGAGACTATGGTACTATGGGCATTTCTTCGAGCTACCTACCCAGTTTATGTTACCACGACGAAATACTAATTATGTTATAACGAAAATCTATCCCGATAACGAATATATTTAAAGAAAGTAAGTGCTTTATCAAATGTCAATAGTCGTCAATTTATTTTTAAATTGATTTATGGATATCTTTTCGAAGACATGTATGTCTGTGATGTTATTTATAACCTTTAAATGCTTGTTTTGATGTTGTTAGAAGACTAAAGTATGTTGAAAATGATCACTAGCTAGGTAAAAGCAGGCTTAAAATTTTGATTATGAATTATACATGATTTAATAATTTACATTATTATACCAAGGATACTTCGTATTACTTTTCAACTTGGTTGGGAAAGTTACATGTTTCTTGGTATATTTTATTTTATCTGTTCTATTTGTGAAGACCAGTGCATTCTTAACCCTTCCGTAGTCATCGTGTAACTTTGCGTTACTTCGACCTTTGAACCATTAAATTGTATTAAAAATAGGTAGTACAAGATAATAAATTTTTTTCTTTTTGTAAACAAAATAGTTCTACATATGATTGAAAATTAAAAATACATAATAGTTTACGTCTTCTATGTATAATTGATAATGATTTGAAAACTTCGTCAATTTTACCATCTAAAAAGACAACATTGTAGTATAGTACAGTAACAATTCAAGATGCGTACACGTCTCGAGGCTGTTCTGCTATGGATAATTTCGATTCTTGCGTCTTTCGATAATTTCGCATTGTTTAATATGTACTTTAGGTTTTACATACAAAATATGACGTAAAATAATTACTTAATACTACATAAAAATAGAAAAAAATCTGTCAAGATACCTCCATTAGGAGACCATATGCTCCACATTGGGAGCGGACATGGAAAAAAAAAAAAAAAAAAACCATATTTCACTCTTTGAAATTGACATTTCACTTTATAAATTCGTTTATTTAACAAAACCTATACGGTAACACAATGTGACCGCATGAGATCCAAAGGGATTTATTTAGCATGAAAACGGGAAGGTTAAGGGAAAAATATTTTTTTACACACATGCATCATTGCTAAAAAAAGTTCAACAGAATTTAAAAAATTTCAGTCGATTTAGGATTTGTTGATTGAATTGGCATTTAATTTTTAGAACTTTATTATATAGAATAGAATAAAAATAACAAAGCATTCAGATGAGAAGCATAGTTCTGACGATACTTCGTTATTTTTGTTCTATGGTTTAGGTTCATTATAACACTATTCCATTAGCTATCAGCTGTAAATTATTGTGGTGTCCTTAAACAGTCAGTTATTGTTTTAAAGAATATGGTAATTCTCCATAACTAAAACAAATTTTTTTGTTTTAAAATCTTTGTCAAAAATGTCTAAATTGACTGTTTCCTCCAGGTAACGGAACAGAAACGTCGCAAATATCAGCAGGGTACAAATATTATTCAATGATTTGTTGATTTGATTGAAGATATGTAATTTGCGCAAATTAATGATACCACATACGTTCGTTTACATTATATATAAATTGGGTAAATTCAAATAATATTTATTTTAATTTCAAAATCACTTCTAACTTATTCAATGTCATATTAACGTAAACTCATACTTATATGTAATAAAATATGTGCGTAATAATATTATATAAAACGGCAATATTATGACAACCCTACAAGTAACAAGAATCACGCAGAAACATTGATAATTTTGCCATACAATCCCAAAATGTGATAAAAGTGTCAAGTTATTTGCCAGATTTTTCCGTATATTGAATAACACATAAAAAACAATTAATAGAATTTAACCATATTTGAACAGTAAATAATTTTTATAATTAAAATGATAATTCAATTATTGTATAACTAAAATCATTTTCAATTGTTCCACGCAGCTAAATAAATAACGAAATCAGTAATAATTGTTGACAATTGAAGGGTTGAATGTCAGCCTTGACATATGTTGCAGCAAACAAAATTCATATAAAATACTTCATTAATGCATTTAATAATGTAATTTTTGAAATAACAACATTTTTTGGTCCAAAATTGTAATTGTTGATATGTACGTTGTTTACAAAATAAGGATTAAGAGGATTCTCGAAATTTTAACTCAGGTATCAGTGTGGATCCTAGACTTAAAATATTTTATCTCGTAAATAATATTTGTCTTATTTGTATCTTCTATATAAAACGTTAGACACTGTTTACTGTCTGTCGATTCTAGTCCACTCGTGCGTTCGAATGCCTGAAGATGCCGAAAGGCGAAACCCGGATGGTTAGTGACAAAATACATGGAAGTGTAGAAAATCTTAATAGTTTGATTTAATAGTTAAATTTGATATTGCAATTACATCAAGCACCCTCAGTCGATGTCTTAAATTATTTATAGCTTTACTGACTTATAATGTATTTTTACCTAAATTGATATTAGTAAACATAAAAAGGGTTTTTTAAATATTGAAAGATTGTTAAAAACTATTTTTCTCAGAACATTACAAAACAAACGACTTAATTATTCAATTCGATCTTTGTGCAAAGGAAAGGTATGCTTTATTTCAACATGTTTCACTAACATCACAGAGTAAATAAATTGGAAAATATTTCAAGCTTTATCGTTTCATGATGGAAGGTGACACTGCCCGTTTGGCGGCGGATTTATGATAATCGAAAAAGCTCTGTTACGCGAATTCGTGTGAGCTTTTTTCTACGGAATTATCTGGCAATGTTTTGTAGCTACGGGGTGATTGGATTTGCACAAAAAGCTTCAAACTAGCGCTGTAGTTCAACAAAACCTTAACTGAAATAGTTCAGTTGAAACGGATTCTATTGATGAAAATGGCGTGAAAAGCTGTTGGTTAAATATTTTCTTTTATTACGTTAATTAATTATTTGAAGTCTAAATTGCCATAGAAATACGATAGCACTTTTTTACCAATTTTTTTTGTGAAACTGTTGAATAAAATATGTGAATAGATATTAAATTAGTAATTTTTAAAATTTATTTGATTATTTTGAAAAGAATATTAAAACGTCATGTATATATGATCTGTTTATTGCCCCTTACTCACAAAATGTTTAATGTGGCCCGATTATTATTGAAGGATTGCAATTTGTGTAGTGCAATAAAATGTGTAGCTAAAAAAAGAGGAATCGAATGATTGATTAGTCATGAAAAAACTACAAAATTTACATGTTATGCATTGTAAGCGTACTAATAAATTTAAACGACAGGCACGGGCCACATACTTGTATACTATACTTCTATGAACGTCTTAATCCAGTAAACGCCGAATTGAGCAATTTTACTTTCAATATTTCGACAATAACACATAAGTAGCAACGGTATTGTTGTATGCATATATTCGAAAATATTCAATTTGAGTAAAAAAATATGATCAGAACGCAATCGTATCTCTTATTCAAAATAATATTATGGTATTCATGTGCATGTACATCTTGAAGATGTATTATTAATTATGCTTGGAATAATATAAATTGAAAAATAAGTTAAATGATGTATTTATTAATGAATTTTCTAATAAAACTACACAAATCTCGCTTATTTTCCACGCTCACAGCATGCTTTAAATCAAAAGTCACCGCACGCCATTAATATCTTCCTATTAATATAAATATTTTTTTGTAACCATGTCCGCTTGACGATTGTATGAACTCCTAATGTAGCTTATCTCAACAAAGCTTTTTCTACGAAAACTGCTTGTTAATAAGTTGCACGACATCTCTTTTTAGGAAAGAGTAAAGATATAAGGATCGGGCTAAGACGTGACTAGTGATTACCCCGTTTCAAGGATCGGATCGAAAGGTCCGTACTGCGATTCGAACTCGTGACCGAACTGACGTTGAAAACTCGGCTACAGGCCCGATACACATATTATAAAAAAAATATAAATAATGAAAAGTTATTTATTTTTTTAGTGACGGGAAAATGTTAACGATTATTTTCAAAATCACCCTTTACATGGCTATTGCTTTTTGCTGTTTGAGATAAAAAATAATAATGCATTATTTACTGGCAGGGGCACTTGAACGAGGGAATAGACAGTTAAAACGTATCGACCTTTTATAAAATATGAACAATCGTTGACGATCCGTTGTCTAAATTAAAAAAAGGTTAAAAACAAAACATACGCGGGCAATTTTTTAACCTGAAGCTTTTAATTGAACGAAAAAATTGTTCCCAAAAGCGAAATAAACCGTCTCTGCCGTTTTTCAAAGTATCTTTATTTTTTTTTGATTTTTGAATTTTTTAAATGTCGTTCTTCTAATTGCTGCGCAAGGTTTTATTTATTTATTTATTTGTTTATCAAATGACGTTAAATTATTATATATTATTGTCTCGGTTGTATTGAAATGAACGATTTTATCGAGGCTTCTTATTGATTTTTATATCACCTTTTTTATTTGTGACACAATACGAAAATAAAACATCACAGAAATTAATGTGTTGACCCCGTGAGCACCGTCACCAAAGCCAGAGACATTTCCATTTCTCCATTTATCATGGTTGTTTATTGTCAATACTTATTAGATATATAATATTTCACTGTTTTTAAAAAGTGCATTCATTTCTTCTTAAAATTTTCCCAATCTGCTATTTGCTTAATGAATATTTATAAGCATCAATATTATCATTAAAAAGTTTTGCTCAGTTAATGGACTTTTAATATAGCTATATTTGTGATTTCAGATTAGTATTTATTGATTTGTAAGAGGTCCTTAACATTTTAATTGTAGACTATTTTATTTGGTTTATGTATAATTTGTTTTATGATCAGTAATTTCTTGTCTTAGTTCATGGACCAACTGTTTAATATATGTTATTTTTCAACATGCAATTTTATATAAATAGCCCGGTTATGTTTGTATTTTTTTTATCAATTGATAATGCTCGTGATGAGTGAAACCAGTGCTGATCATTATAAACATGTGAAAGTAGTACAAATGGATTGTGTTTTATTTTTTAAAATATAATGCCTTTCTACCAAGAATTGACAGTTAACACTTTAAAAGTGAAAGCCAACAACGTTGACTACTCGGTTAAAAGCCGGGTCAATCGTTTTATATTTTATGTAATATTCCAGAAATATAGCAGCTGGTGGCTTTTTTAAGAACTTTATAATGATAATAAAATTACTAGAATAATAACTGGCTGTACACCAGGCAGGAATTGGCGAATTTCTGCCCCCACGTTTGGGCGGCAGTCACCGGAGCCGATTGAATATATCAATCGAAGAAAGAGACGCTAACAAAGGCGGGACGCAAATCGACTGGAGCGACTCCTCGGACCTCTGGACCGGCGGTTATACATCATTTCACTTCCCTTTGAGGGATCGGCGAACCCTTCCGACCCCTAATTTGTCTCCGACTATGAATTTATCGGACATGATTTGGCAATCGTGAAACTCCATTACCGTAAAGGAAGCGGCCATTTTTCCAGTTCTTTCATCATTTTCACCGTCGATATGCGTGAGAAATGGACCCGATCGCTCCCCAAACTAAAGGGAATGCTTTTTTTATTTGTACGATTCATTTATTTTTGACAGTTTCAAAACGAGCGACCGATAGCCTTTAATTTATTTCCATACACATGGAAGACTTATATGTATAAATAGCGTCTTCCATAAGAAATATGAAATCAATAATCAATTGCTTGTTAATAATGTATGCAAAAAAGTGAATTACCGTAAATCTTTTTAAATGGATTGCATGGATTTCTTTATACGATAGCCACAAAAATAATGAAGATCCATCTTCTTTCGGCATAAATTAGTCAAGAATATCAAAAAAATTGTAGGATTCATATAATTAAAAATATAAAGCATTTATTTATTTATTGTAGTGTTCTAGCCTGACTGTTGCTTCCTTCTTCAATACACTCAGTTTATATCATATAAAAACAATAATACCATCCAGAAAATATTAATCTACATCTGATTCACACAAGACATAATACATTATCAATTTATTAAATAAGTTAATTTCTAAAAGCATGTATTATTACCTTTTTTGAGAGTTTCAAGAGAATTGTTAACAGTGTATTTTTTGTGAGAAGACATCTTATAAAAAGACTTACTTTTATTTGTTTAGTCTTAATTTAGATCTCATATTGATTCGGTGCGGACGTTGTGCAGGCTTTAAACATTACCTCTGATTTTTTAATTGCAGTTTGTGGAATTTCTTGTTTTTAAAAGTCTAACTTCGAAATACTTAGGTATGTTGTTTAATCACCTCTGCCCTGTAAATCGGTATTATCGAGTTGTGTCACCTGGGCAGAGAGTTTTTTTTGTTTAAATAATTGCATATTTTATCAGTCTTCAAACGGTGAACAATATTTAATATTTTCGTTTCCATGGTAAAATTTTATACCTGCAAAATCTCAACTTTTCAGAGTAGCATAAAAACAGTTTAATAAATAACTTTATTGAATTAAACCAAAAATAAAAAGACACGTAATTTATATTAAATAAATATATACTGAACTATTATCTTTGTTAGCTGTATTATTTTGCATGAATTTAAACGACAATATGTTTTTATGTTGTAAAAAGTGAAGCAATGTGAAAATTTATCTTTTACTTCAGTACACATAGGGATCGCGATACTGTACGAATATGTATTAGAAAAACTAGTGTTACATTGAAAATACCGATATTGCAATTATTTAAAAATTAATCAAAATGAGCAAAACAATTACGTCCAATCAAGATAGCGATACCTAATTAAAAGTGATTGAAAAATATCGATATGAAAAGCATAAAAGACTAATTAAGCATCTTTGATTCACTGTTTCTTTGAAATTTCAAAAATCGGTATTTTGGAATCAAAAAACAGTTTAAATACCGGGATCCCGGTATTTCATTCCATAAGTACGCATAGCAGAAAACCAATTTAAACTCAAACAATTTGAAATACCAATTTACAGCGCGCGACTTCCTACGAATATACACATGTAAAAAGCTCTTTGGAAAACCAACGGAAACCGTAGACATATTAATCAGAGCTTTTTCATTTCAACTCGAAGCTACTTGTCGTCGCCATGAATGAAAAAAAAATCTGCTGCCTTTGTTTATTAACTGGTTCCCTGCGAGCGCGAAATAATTTAGGGTCCACCAAATAAAACGCCGTAATTTGGACGAAAATAAGATAAAAACAAGTAGATTATGTCCGAAATGAAATTTATGGAGGGCCCTGAAAGGATACCAGTAGGATGAAACACTTAAATATATCCATTTTCCCTGTTTTCCTTTTTAAGCGCCAACAAGCGATTAAACTCTGGAATGCCTGTTTCTATTTTGAGAATACAGACGAGATCTAGAAAAATATATTTGACGTTGCTATGTGAGATTGAAAATCTTGGTAAAATCCACATATTAAAACGCTTTTATTACATACCTCAGCCACTTTAATTAATTAAACGTTTCGTTAAGTTTATCGATTATGTAGCCGACTAGAAATACTTTCGTCCATTCGATTACAACGTTACGGGCTTGAGTTTTGGAATGAAAATAACGTGAAAGGCATGCATGTCTGTGATGATTTCATACCTCATATCCAATAACAAAAACGTGTCATAGATAAAGCGACTAGCTAACTGTTGGTCCTTTTCTCAATCCATTCGTCTTTCTTTTCTTTCTCCAAACACACGATAAATTCAGCGACTGACTCAACAACAGTTCCCGTTAAAACGTATTCTGGTGTGATAAGGACTCCATAACCTCCACATTCAGAGCAGACATTTAATTTTCATGCTGTGAATAACGTAAAAAAAACTACTGTTTCGTAGATTGAATTCATAATAACTGAAAGATAGTGTTTATTAAGATTTTTAAAAATCATATTTGCTTACCATGGATAGTATATAAACTCATAATTATTGTTAATATTAACATAATTTGTTTTTAACGAAAACTTAGCTTTACTTAGTCACTCAAAATTTCGAGAGGATACGTGAAGAAAAAGACTTTATTCAAGTATCATAAAATCCTTTTCCTGTTTTCCGAGACAAGATGGTGTCGTGGAGAATGATGATAGTCGATATTATTACCCTCGATGACGTAAACATCATCCTCGGTATCCATGTCTCATAGTGTTTTATTTAAACCCACTCCCTCTTTCCAACATCCCTTTTTCAGTACATCGGCACTGGAGAATATCAAGGCTTAATAGAAAATTAATCTTCTCTATATGTCTTAATTATTTCAAAATGCTTCTAAGCGTTGTATAATTAGATGTGAGTAAGTGTTAGTAGCAATTACTTTGCTAAGTGTAAACTTTATATCTTGCCTCAAGAGTTAAAGCAGAAAAAATGCTTTTATATTAATTTCAGCGTTTCTGTTTTATCGTAAATATATTGTAGAAACAATTACAAAAGAGACAACTTGAAAAGTTTCGTCCAGTCCAGACACCTTATAACTTTAACCTTTTCTAAGTTTGAAGTAATATCATTTGAGAGCAGAATCACTCAAGCAAGAAAAGAGTAGGGTAAATTTAATATTTATAAACGCATTTGCCATGTACGTGTAAAAACACTCTATCTGTCTGGGAATAGAGCATGTGCTCTGGAAATCTGATAAGTGCGTTAAATTTTCTGCTAGTAATTAAATTAGTTTTTACTATGTAAACACGTAAAGAAATATTATTTCTATCACAATACGGTAAAGAAAATAATCAGATGACGTATCGGCGTCCGTGGCGCAGTTGGTTTCGTCGCTGGCTACGGTTACGGATGTCTCGGGTTCAATTCCCGGTGCGGACGGTTTTCATAGATTGATCTTTCAATCGATTTATGAATTTCTGTTCGTAGTCTGAGTCCTCCCTCCCACCAATCCCATCCTCACGGGGCGTAACGAGAGCGATTAGCTAACCACTAGTCCTGTCATAGCCCTATCCTTCTATCCCTACTCTCTTCGAAAATGAAAAGAGAGGTTGAGCAACTGAGTGACAAGCAGTTCTCGTAGAAAAATTCTGTCAAGATACCTCCATTAGGAGACCATATGCTCCACATTGGGAGCGGACATGGAAAAAAAAATAAAATATAAAAGCATTGGTTATAGACAGTCGTTCAAACCAAAGAACCGAAAGATTTTGATGCTCTTGGATACAATTAATTGACAAACAATATTTGCATCTCAAGTTCAAAGAACTGAAATAAAAAGGGTTACAATGAAATTCACTTTTGTTTAGATCATAATGACTTTAATAAAAATAGTTTTCACTTATAACAAAAACATTAAAAAAAAAACAAATTCTTTCACTAAAAATAAAGTGATCCCATATAATAAAATATATTTTAACATTGAAGAAATATATTACACTTACGAAAAAATATTTTCACATAGTTAAATTATTTTTCACTCAATATAAATACTCACACTTTGAAATAGATTGTTGCACGAAGCTGTAACGAAATGAAAATACATGTTTGCAACTCTACCCTATATTAGGCCGCCTATATTGTCTTAGCTCCACGCATTAGAATATATTGCACAAACCAAACCAGACCAACCCTATATAACCTACTACAACTTAACTCAATTTGTTGAAAGAATCCGTGACTAAGTGGAAACTATTATAATCAAAGTTTGAGTGTACTAAGTTAATACTATCTAATCCAAAGTGCAAAGTATCGAAATAAAAGTTCAAGTGTAAAAAATGAATACTATCTAACATAAAGTTCAATTATATATAACCCAAATAAAAATACGTAATACATACAAAAATCGACTTTCAACATATTATATTGAAAAAGTATTCATAATACATATTTATAAATGCCTTTTCTGAAGCCGAGTGGTCACATAGTTGTCTTAAGTTGCGGTTTTTACGGGTTTGAATTCCAGTACGGACAGCTTTATAAATTGATTTATGGATTTGAGTTTGAATCCATTTCATTTCAGGGATTTTTATGACGTGCGAGCGGCTAGCTAACCACAAGTCGTTTTCTAACCTTACCCTCTTCGATAAAAGAGAATTGAGCGACTGAGTAACAGGCAGTTATCGTAGAAAAGCTTTTGTTGAGGTAAGCTCAATTAGAAGTCCATATGTTATACATTGGAATTGGACATGATAACAATATTTATATTATATAGTTACAATACAGATATTCACTCGTAGATTCGTGCGACAGAACCAATAATATTTCTTTATATTGTATGTTTATTATAGAAAGCGGTTAGGTTACAGATAATCTTTTTTTCAAGAAGAGATATTAAACAGCTTTCTCTCAAAACGGCTTATTTATGTTGAGATATTTAATATAATATATCAGACAGAAGATTTTTCCAAGTCTAATTTTAGAGAACATGTTTTAAAAGGTAAACAACAGTTTATTTATAACATTCAGAATCTTTGATTTCATCTAATTCTGCTCCCACGTGGCCTTTTTTACCCTAATTATATTGGCCTATTAGATCGCATCCCCAAGACATCATTTCCAAATTGTGTTTGTTATTTGTTAAGACGACATAGTACTTTTTAATTAATTATTTCGTTCTCTGTCTAGAACATACCCGCTTTCCTCGTTTTTCAAAGGTATTTTTACACTAGATATTCATAAAGAAAAATACGCTAGAATCACCTTAGCCAACGCTTTATGTCTCTAATTTATCTGTGAAAAATTTCACAGGGTAACCTCACGTCGGATAATCCCGCGAAAGGAATATGACGTCATTAATTTCCGAGGAGAGAGCGAGACAAAAAATGCGAAAAGCTTATAAAGAAAGCGTGATACACATTGTACAATTTCCGCCGGTCGTCTTTTGCGAAGACTCTGGATGCTAATTTGGTAAAGTCTCGGCTGCTCTTTCCCTCCGACACAACGGGGTTAATGCGAGTGGGAGAAGGATGCATAAACTGCGGGCTAATCTTCCGTAATTGTTGCGAGCGGTCCGGAATGAAATATGCACTGGAATGAGGCGGAAAAACTTTCATTCCGGTTTTTATTCAGTGGGAAAATGATACCAATACGAGCTTATACATTTTTTTACCTCTTTTGAGTGGCCGCCTATTTATATTAATAAAACAGAAACATAGTACCATGCTAGCTTATAAGCCTCACGAACTATTATTTTTGGCTGCTAAATAAAAATACACAATATTTTTTTGCATACGCTATCTTTTCTTTACGTTACTGAGTTGCTGTAGAACAAATCTGGTTATCTCCATAAATGTAAACTTGAATTTCTTTCGTGGACATACATATTCCTCTCATCACAGTGACGTCAATAAGACAATATACGATTTTGAACGAAAGAATCCAAAACACCTAATGTTTGATTTAGAATCACTCATTTGTCTCATATTAGACGGGAGTCAATAAATCAGAGATTTTGGGTCCCCTAAGGCATATGCAGGACATTTCCATGCCAAGTCCATCACCGATTTTTAAATGAGAGCGTTATAAATGGCTTATTAGTCCACTCTAAAGTTTTATAGCGGACTAAAACAGTTTAGTTAGACTAAGTATTTATGTTAGTGGTGAAGAGGTCAACGACGTTGACTTCGGTTATGGATCTCACGGATTCAAATCAGTTTCATAAATAATTTTTTCAATCGATTTATGGATGTTTGTGACGTTTTAAATTTGGTTCCCACCCATCTAATCCTAAAAGCAGAGCAAAGTAAGAGCAATCAGCTGTATCCTTCTATGCCTACTCTCTTAAAAAAAGAGAGGATGAGCAACTGAGTAACAAGTACTATTCAAACTGCTAGAAAACACTATATCGAAAAAATGATATATTGAATTCCTTATACCAAAATGTTCTGCCGTATTTAAGAACACACATATTTTTGTAAATTATGCTTTTACTTAAAAACAGTTTTGTACAAACACACAAAATGAAAAATGTGCCGCATTTCAAACATTTGTCCAATTACTTAAAACTAGTATTTTTCAGTTAGTGTCTTCTTCTAGAAAAACGACGATATGTTCCACGCTGGAAGTGTACATGGTTTAAAAAAAAGTGCTTATACTTTGTTTATTTATCTAAAATTATATCAAATGATAAAGCCGTAACATTATTTTCAGATTTAATTTAGTTTTAAAATAATTGTTGAGACAATGAAAACAAATTAAAAAAAAACGTTTTAAAAACCTTCTTCGGAGAATAAATATTGATTTAAAAGATTTTTTTAATATGAACGCGCTGCGAGAAAACTTAAGGGCGTTTCAGCGTTTCCGCAAAACAGACAATTTCAAGAAATAAAGCAAACAAAGTGAGGCAGGGAATATTTTTATTTCTACTTGAATTAATATAATTCAACTTCTCCGTGGCTGCGTTTTTAAAAAATTAAATAAGGAAAATATTCTGGTCGGTCTGTGTTTGGCTGAACTACTTGAAATTGCTTGGTTTTATTCAAAAGTCGTAGAAATATTTCTTTTAATTATGTTTTACGATTCGTCTATACAACAAACTCGCTAAAATGCCACGTTGCCAATTTGATCTTACCCAATGAGTATTATACATTAACGTTTGGTTAATCTGGGTAACGTTGGTCAAGTTCTGAGTGTTTTTTGTATTTTTATGTTTCACCATTGCGTCTATGTGTGGTATTATTCTACATAAAAATGTACTAATGTCTTAAGATGAAATTTAAATAACGTTAATAGATTTATTGTTATAAATGAAATATAAATATCGATGGACCAAAATTTGCATCCAAATCGGTAACTTTGGCCTACGATAGAGGTAACTAAACTTAACTTGTTGAAGTTGAAGGCAATTTTTCTTTATGCTTTTATATATTCTGTACACAATTAATTTGGGAAAAAAATATATAGCATTCGGTTTACAGCTGAGAAAATATGGTTAATCAAATTTATATCAAGATAAGTTTTTAAATTGTGTTTTATCATTCTAAGCTGACAGCTTACAAATTCAACAATAAAACAAATTATGTTGCATATTAATTCATATTTTTACCACCAGAGTCTACTCAATACCTTTGTTTAACTAAAAAACATTCATAATACATTAGTATTATAACAGAATCTTTTTCCATGTAGTGGGCCAATCTTAGACCGATGGGAAAACTTACCCAAAATGTTGGTACCTAGCCTAGATAATTTTTTACCACAACAGTCTTGGTAAAGAAACATTATATTTAACAAATAAAGCACAATTTGTTTTGTACCACATTTTGTATGTTTGTTCTATGAGCAATGTTCCTGGCCTGAATGTGTAAGTAGTACAGAAGGAATTATGTTTTAATTTAAAATTTTGCGTCATTAGTACTAATGTATTTTATAATGCGATTAAAAGAACTGAAATGACAGCAACAATACAATTGGTGTATTGATGGTTGTGATGGGTGTTGTAATGAACAATAAACAAAGCATACAAATTCTCTGGAGGATCAACTTGCTATGTTTTATAATTTAAAACGTTTAAATAATTTAGTAGGTTATCGTTATACCGATAAATTTTTACATTATTTTTACGTTGATTTGATCAAAAGTTAAAAAAGCTAACGGTTATTAATGGAATTTGATTGAAAAATTGAACGTATATTTTAAATAAAACTAATCACTCTCAAATTTTAAATACTTGCAACATCGATGCAAACAATATATGAACGTAAAATATTTTTTAATTCTTCCTACCGCTTGTCCATAATGGAGATATACCTTTTCCGTTTAGTAAGTACAAAAGTATGCTTTCATAATAAAGGTAAAAAGCATTATTTAGTACCTAATAAAACATAAAATGTTATTTCAACAGTAGTATATATAAAATTTTAATTGTTGAGATTTTGTAGATTTCCATGTATTTCGTCACTACAGACCCGGGTTATGCCTTTCGACACCTTCAGGCATTTGAGTACACGAATGAACTCACATGTCAGTTCGATTTCATTCGTGTACTCAAATGCCTGAAGATGTCGAAAGGCAAAACCCGGGTCGTTAGTGACGAAATACATGGAAATCTACAAAATCTCAACAATTAAAATTTGATATTGAAATTCCATCAAGCACCAAAGTAGTGTATATATTTTTTATTTAACATAAAACAGCTTATGCTGTACTACTTCAACATTTTTTATAATGATCAGTAAAGGTTTCGCTCATCGCGAGCATCGATAATGCTTGATAAAAAAGAAACGTACTTGATCATAATAGTCTTCTTTTTTTAAAATATATCTAGTCCCTTCCCAATGAATATTGAACAGTATATTAAAAACAAAAATCCGAATGTATGCCGTAAGCTTTATTTTTTTTTTACTTATCATGGAATATTTTCAGAATAGCATTGAGTAAAACTTATTGACTGTATATTTAAAATAATTAATTTCCCTGAAGAATTATTATATATTATATAAGTGCGAGGTGCGAGGAACAGACTATACAACGAAAACTTAATAAGAGAGTCAGCTAATGATACACAAAATGACATCTTGTCGGAGAAGCCAGGGAGAAAACATTATTTGCTTGGTTAATTTTGTCTACAGATTAAAACAGATTTTTCTCAGCGCCGAAATTAAGCAAGGCTCCTCTTTCAAGCACTTTGTTTTATGAAGAAAGGGTTTATGATAAATCTGTACACTTCAGCACGGGATAATCTTTTAAATTACGAAGAATCGTCCAACGTGAGTCTAAGTATTGATGTTGATTACGTAGCCGGTAGTTTAATTTTTTTCTAAATAAAAAGGAAATAAATATTGTCATGATATGACGGACGTCGGATATAAGGGACACAATTTTCTGGCCATTCGTTGTGTGGAAATTCGTTAAAACAACGTGTCGATATTATACATGTTTAAATCCAAGAGTCACCACTTGTAAATAATATAATACGAATGAAGAGCACGACGAGACAATACGAGACCAAAGCCAAAGCAGGTTTCACGCTTTCCAACTAATGATTTGACGCCACATCATTCCCTTCCGAACCCCATAAGAGTCGCTGAGTTGATAAACACGTTCTCGAAGGTTTTTAGAGTTTTAAGTAAATCACGAAAAACTGTTATAGGTAATATGATAGTTTTAAGTATAATTTAAGCTATTTTGTGTCATCCGGTGTATAAAGAAAAGTAAAATATTCTTTTATATTATCGTGTTTTTGTAGCGCGTTGTGTAAAAAATTACAATTTTAAGTTTGAAGAAAATTTTAATTTCGTACAAAGGACGAAATAGGAAGAAATTTTAGACTCGCAACTGAAAAAATTGATAAATCTATCGATGGAGCACATGCGTACATTGAAAACTTATTTTGTTAAAAAAATGCCAGGAGCGTGGTTAGCGACTCAGCAACTAAAATATAATATGCACGTCGTCTGGGGGAGATGTACCGTCGTCCGTCACATTCTTTTATTCATGCAAAATTCACTAGCTTTTTATAAAGAATTGTGCTGTTTATTTTTTCATATAATTACATTTGCAAGCTCTACTTTATTATATAACAGACTTTCGTTTTTATCGGACACCCCCTCACCTTCTCGCTCACATTATCCCATTATAGCGAAGTTATTTGTTATATTCATAATAAACCAATATAGCTAACTTGTAAAATTATATGACTTAGCAACGAGTGTCTTCCAAAACCATCAATGGTATCAGATCTACCAGATGACATAATTTTATTTCGTGTACAATATTTTTAATTAAAAAAGTATTGTATATAACCAACATTTCTTTTCGACTGTAATGCAAATAGTATTATTCAATGATAATTCTACATTTTAACAAAGGAAAAATTAAATGTTTTTTTAGTAAAATAGTTAAAGTAATGCTTAATGAATAGATTAAAAAACTGTCATTTGATGACAAACTGATGAAGTTTTGTTTTTTACTTTACTATTTCAATTCAGAATAAAATTGTAATCAGTTTTTTAAACATAAATACAGCTGGTTTTAATATAAATACTTAAAACAATTAATAGTTCTTTTTGTAGCATAGAATCTATTCTAACATGTAAAAATATTTGTTTAAGTGATGAAAATTCTCATTAAAATGAATATGGTTATTATTTATACAATGTTTCTCAAATAATATCCATAGCTACGAACTTTTATTGACGAACATTCTAGTAAGAACAATATGTTTCCGGCCTAAATGAATTAATGAGGTTAATCAAACTATAAGTGTTATTTTTCGATAGAATTACATTAATGATCGTTTAATTCGGTGAATTTTTGGCTTATTAACCGTTTTATACTTCTAAAAAAGTTATCTGAATTTTGCCCTTAAAATGGATATGCGTAGGTCAAAAACATTTAGCTTTTACTTCAATTAACATACTTAAATATAGACAATATATAGATAAACCAAATAGAGTTGTATTATTTGTATTATTTCAAAAGACTCATTTGTTCAAAATTAATCAGCATACACTGTATTATATTGAATATCTAATTAATTATGTTTAACTGTAAATATTCTCGTATGAATAAGGAATATCAAACACTGTTATTAAACGTTATATTAATTATAATTTCTAATGCCGGTTATTTAAATATTAATACAATAATAAAATATCGGTTCGAATCATTAAGTTAAAATACACGAGTTTGGAGCAAAATTCTATGACAGTTAAATAATAAAATTGTTTCTCATTATTCTCGCAAAGATGTGTAATAAATTAAAACTTTTAACGAAGACATTGACTGCCTCATTAAATTTCCCTCATTCTTTTATAGAAAATCATTCTCAAACACTTGGCAGAATTTATGTGGCGTAAATTATACACGGCTAAAGATTAAATAAGCGGCGTTATTTGATTTTAGAGCCGAGAATTTCGCCATTTATTTGTAGTGCTCTAAATATACAATAAAATTTTGCAGTAAATATTAAATTATTGTACGCCTCACGCAAAGTTTTACTTGACGGCTAGTATATTCGAGACTTTTAGATTTTGTTTTCACTGTTTGAGAATTGATATTAAAAAAAACTTCTAGCAATAAACTGTGAATTTGAATAGGAGTCCTTATTTTACGAAAACTTTTGAATGTTCGAGTACATAATATAATAGCGTAAGATAAAATAATCTTATATAAAACATAAACGCCGAGCTTTAAAACGAAAATTTAACTTCAAGAGGCTTTATCTAAATTGTTCTAGTTATAACAATAAAAGGGTAAAAAAGCAGTTCGGGGTAGAAATTAAAATTAAAATAAGGCAATTCAAAAACATTGTCGTTTTTCCTTTATAAATTCAGCATACAGTGTAGACAAAGATGTACAGTGAGAGGAAGATTTGGTTAACATGATAGGGATTTGGACTCAACATCCGTTTGGGCTAAGAGAGCAAATTCGTCATCTAACTCCTGAAGATGCATTTTTTATATTACTGGGTAAATATAGTCAATGAATTAATCATCTCAGAAACCAAGTGGTAGACGTTAGATTCTTAATCAATTGTGGGGTCACAGTGTGGAATCTTCGAATGGATAATGTCATAAACAAATTGGTTTTTCAATTGAGGTATGGCTTTGTGTTCAAAGGCATGTTTGCATTCCACCCCCACGTGTCCTTTCCTAAAAACGGGACGTAGCGAAAGCGATTAGTCAACAAATAGTCTTTTACTAGACCCATCCATCTATATTTAAAAAAAATAAAACACAATTCATTTGTACTACTTCCACATATTTATAATGATCAGACCAGTTTCGCTCATCACGAGCATTATCAACTGATAAAAATACAAACATAACAGGTTTATTTATATAAAATTGAGTGTAAAAATGAAGGTATATAAAACTGAAAGACAAGAAAATACTGATTAGCAAACGAATTATACATAAATCAAATAAAAGAATCTATCTTCACGCTCATTGAAAAATCAGTGTTTAATGACTGAATAATATAGAATAATATAAAATAAGTACATTTACAGTGGATACGTTTGAAAAAAAAATTATAAAAGTATTTTGCAACAAATTGTGACTAAAATGACGTATTCCAGTTAGAAAATTTTTAACAGAAGTGAAAACTCTATTAATCTTTTTGTGCTATGATTTTCATATTTTCGTTTGCATGTATAATATAATAATAAAATAATTAAATAACAATCATTTTCGCCGATGAATTTAAACGAAGCATTTTTAATTTATAATAAATTCTAGGAACAAGGGTTTTGTTAGTGCTATATTAAAGAGTATACAAATATTCTCTTAAAAGACGTATTTCCGACGTAACATTTTAAAACAGAAAGCCGACGAATTATGTTCACGATACAAGAATTATCTTCGTAAATAAATCTCGAATATATTTCAAGGGTTCTAGGAAGTTAATGCATTCTTATGTTTTCGCTTATGCTCGTCTAAGCGCCACTCCTTATCGTTGCAGAATTAAATGCCAATTTGAAGGATAAACTCGTCTGTAGCCATAAAACCTTCCTTATTAGCTATAAAGCTATGCTAAATAGATCATTTAGTTCAGCTCCAAATTGACAAGGCCGTTAAATATATATTATAACGAATTCAAATTAAAATTTACGGGCTGTAATACATCCAAAGTTGTTGCTGGATGTTTCTTTACGATAATTATTTTCGATAAAATTGAAATTTCTTATTGTTTACCATAATAAAACATTTAAGACTGAAAATTAATTTAAAAATAAATTACGCCGGCATGCTACAGTGCTCTAAAATTGTCTATTAATATTTGAATCATTAAAATAAACACCAGTCAATCCACTTCTGGTTGAAGACTTCACCAGTATCTTTACAAACCTCTTAAAACTTACAACTATTATTAATATACATCTTCGGTTCTGTCCTCAGACTTATTGTTTTCCGGACCCAAACAGTGCCCGGTCAGTAAAGCTCAAAACCTTTAGACGCCGAACATAATAATTTTTTTATATTTGTTCTATACATGTTTATTAGGTTAGTACTAAACAGAAGAGGTTAGTGGTAAATCGGTATCAACATTTTTTTTACGAAATATGTATAGTTGTATAATTTATTTTACTTACACGAACTTAATCGATCAAAATCATTAGATACGTTTGGCGTAAAGGTGTTGAATCTATCTGACCGGGCACTGTTAGGTACAAGGATAGGACCACGTAGCGCATTGATTCTCTTTTTTATAGATATGAAGCAATTGTTTTGACTTGTCATCAGTTTTGAAATAGTGACTGGAGGTGACTAACGGAGCTATGCCATATTGACCAATAGGTCGTTGTATAATATATTAATACGGAGGGGGAAAGAAGAGCATACATGATTCGGAGACAAAAAAATTTCAATGAGACACTATTATCTTCGCTCACTCGCATTTATTTGTTTTTATTGCAGTTTAGACACCGAATACAAGGTACATTTGGGACAGGTTTTACACGTTCTCCTCTCCTCTTAAAAAAAACCTAAACGTCGCACCCGGTGACCTCCTTCCTTCGCTCACGAATCTCCACTTCCCAGGGGGGTTTCTGGAGAGAAGAAACACACTTGCTCCTCGGATATTAACAACCGCAGATTCCGTCGACTGGAATTTTGAAATATCGGCACCCGGCTGAAATTTCGAGTGTCGCCACCGCGAGCTCTTTCTTTGGATGACGAATCTACACTGACTCTCTGTTAAAACATATTTACTAACCCCCCCCCCCCGCCCTTTCGGACTGGTGTACGACTTCAACACAGCGTGGCAAAAATTGAAACTTAAAATTAACGATGAGATTAATTTGAAACTTCCAATAATTGCTGCAATTTAACTATTAAGAATTTCTCAGTGCTGTTAAAAACCATCCCTTCTATGATATTTGGCCTACTTAGAAGAGTCTGCAGACGGCTTTTGAATGGGTTGTAGACCCTTGGTCACCCTGTAAGTACGGGGTGGTGTCAATATATTATATAAAATTTAGAATCAATTTCAAACAAACGATCGTTTTTGATAGTATAAAGTTGTATTGTATTGTACTATGTACACATATCATAGAAGTTTTTAAAATATGTAAACTGATGTGTGCTGATGATGATTATTATTCCACAGCTTTTCAGCTTTCACGGTGATTCAGACAGTCAAAACACACCAGTTCGATTCAAGTTATCTTTATTGCAGTTAGTTAGTTGAATACACAATTTAAAAATTTGCAAATACTCGGTTGGTCTCTATAACCCTAGACCGAGGGACTCTCTGGGCTAATTTCAAATCATTATTGAGGTTTTTATTAATATTAAAAATAAATGAACGACGAACACTGTCTATCTTTCTTGGTAAATCGCCTTGGTGAGAAGAGATTTGAGAAGGGTGCTGGCCACAATTCGTGGCTGGGCCGTACCAAATACGATTGGGACGTGTCAAACAATATATCTATTTTTTTTAGGATAGAAGATTTCTTTATTGTTATTCGCTTAAGAAAAAAATTAGCTTCATCATAATATTTAATCTTGTAAATACAAATATTCGCTACAAAAAATGCAACAATTGCTTTATAAGAAAATATTCTGCTTCAAGAATTGTTGTTGTAATTAGGTATGTAGCTTCAGCATGTCGTGAATAGGGATTGCAAAACCGAGATATCGGTATTTCAGCTGTTTTTCAATACTTGATCTTTGATTGAACATAAATAGTTTATGGAGTGCAGTGTTTATGACCCGACAGATGGCCACAACCTATCCTAGGCGTCCTTAACAAGTGTAGTGATAAAAAAAATATTTATCGCACAAACGCATGGTTATTTGTGCCTTGAGTTCAATCATTCCTTGCAAAAGTATCACTTATTGACGAATTCACGATCGTTGCGATCCCAATTGGCCGCAATGATTGTTTTTTCACATATTCATTTATTTTTGTCATATTGATATGAGCAAGGTCGAAGTTGATCTATTCATCCGGTACTGCAATCCCTAATTGCGAATATCTTACATATGAAAAGATTCGAAAAAGGTTACATTATGATTCTAAAAATCTAACTAAGTCAATAAAATAAATACAAGTTTTCAATAAAGGTGTCACCGATCGGTTTATTTTAAATGGTTCAAAACAAAAAAAGAGTATTTATATGTGAGTGATTAAAACCGTTAATTTGAATGTTACGTTCTTGAGTTTTTGCATAATGAACTTTTAAATTAATCTTAAAAGTACACTTCCGCTCTCAAGAAACCAGAACGCGAAAACACTGTATCACGGCCAGAAGTAAAAAAAAAACTGCTGTAAAATGCGAAATAAAATAAAATTAAGCACCGCACTTGCATGTAACTTCAGGCTGCTTTTACACCGGAGACCGGAAGTTGCGTTTAAGTCTAATGCAATTATTCACCCTGGCCTTTGACCCCATTTATTTAAATACTACCTTGCCCCGGCGCTTTTCTAAGCAGCTCGCAGCGGAGATTAAAATGGGAGAATAACGAAATGAAGAAAAATATAGCCTCCGGTACAGGACTTACGCGAATCTGTATAATAATTACTGCCTTAGGATTATGAGGACGCGATGAGACTCGGTTCGTTTGACGAGTGCGCTGTTTATTTATTCGGTAAATTTGTGTTTCTGAAACTTAATTTTAAATTAATTCGGATAATCTACCCGGGCTTTTTGATAAAGTATTTGAATCTCATTTAATTTGACGGGCATATTTCTTCATCCTTGATATCAAGGCTGTTTAAAATATGTTGTTACCTTTTTTACCAGCGTCTTGTTAATTTATGTATATACTATTATATCAGGTCAGTAGTTGAGTGGTCAAAGTTGTCGGTTTTGGTTACGGTATTCATGGGTTCAAATCACAGTATGGACAGTTTTATAAATTGATTTTTCAATGGAATTATTGATTTGTGTGCGACGTTATGGATATATTCGATGTATTAATTTCCACCTACCCATCCGGTACTAGAAACGACGTACTAGAAGCGAGAGCGATTGTCAAACGAAAAAAGAGAGGTTGAACGACCAAGTAACGAGCAGTTTTGTTAGAAAATAATCTTTAAACCAATTATTAAAAGAAAGTGTTAAAAATTAGGATAGATTGATATTTTTAGGTTGTCAGAACCACCTTATATATGTATGGTCACAGAGTCATTCTTTTTTTGATTAAGCTTGAAGAACCTAAGGTCTTACTTTTGGGACGCTGGTTACGATTTAAGTTTTAAGACATCAAAAAAATCGCAGTCGCAATATTGAAGACGTTACGAATTAAATTTTACAGTATAACAAAAAAAAATGTGAATCTTAAAACTTCCAGTTAAATGTGTATCAGATAAGAAACTTTATATTTAACGTATTGTGTTGTTTATAAAATTACTTTGCTTTGTATATTGTTAAAATTCTTCCGCAAGAAATGCATAATTTATGGAGAATAAGGAGAGAAAATATGAAATATTTTCAACTCTACTTGGCAAAATTTTATTTCAGGTAACATTACAAAAGTAAAATAATAAAATCCAGCATGGCGCACGATGCATACAAAAGGACTATTCCCGTTATAACGGTTTTATGACCCTAAGGCAATAGTTTCATATAAACGAGGATTATGGCAGGTGAACTTCGCACAGATTTATTAAAGGTTTCTTTCTCTTTAGGCTTTGCGCAACATATTGTGAAATGTTGTGTCCGTTTTGGACTTTTAATGACTCCATAAAAAATCTTTTTTTGCACATTTTTATTTCCGTTCACGGCAAGCTTGCGAAGCTCTTCGTCCTTTTTTCCGTGTGGGAAAGATTATTTACTGAAATAATTTTAATTAATGGTGGAATAAATGCTGCTTTAATATGAACGCAAGATCGTGTTTTACAATTAATATCACACTTAAGTATAAAATTTTTGTGGCGGTCATTATAAAATACAAAGAATTAAATTGTTTCCAAGAAATTTCATTGTCGTTCTTTAATAGGAAAGAATCTCTGAAAGCAGTATATATGAATTGAATGTAGTAAAGAAAATTATATTTAATATAATAGGAATAACAAAATATTTAGTTCTACAACGTTTTGTAATTATCGACTACCTAATAAAACTTTGTTAAACTAAATACTTTGTTATTTTATGCTGTTATAATCTACCAAGTAAATGCCAATTAAATCAAAAAATCATGTTTAAATATTATTACGTTATCCGTTACTGAGTAGTCAATGCTCATAGACTTCGTTTTTCTCGTGCTTGAATCTTCGAATAGAAAGATTCATATATTAATATTTCACATTTCGCATCCTGAACATGGGTAATTGATTTTAAAGTTTAAGAAAATATTTGTCACTACAAGTTCAAATTGATGAGAATCTTTGAAGTTATTTCAGATCAACTCCTGGAGAAACAACCACCCACGCCTAAGATCTCAAATATGAAAGATTTAAATTGGTAATTGAATTTTTCGGAACTTGAAACCAGACGCATCTGATCACAAGCGTACGGTTCTTAACACTAGACCTAATATATGTATATTAGAGACGGCGATTGTTCAACTAATCCATTCATAATACTAGTTCATTCTTAGGGTCCTTCCTCTATCGAGGTCTGCATCCACCAAAGAACACCATACATATCTATTCTTCCCGGACGTGACCTGGCGACACGAGTAAAAGTGTCTTTCACCTGGATACTGGGCTTGCTAGTTTATAACCGGCCATGGAAAGTCCAACGGTAAACTATTTGGGCTGGGCAAGTTGGTTGAAAGGCCAGATTGCACTTGTGGACACAACCATCAGGACGCTAATCACGTTCTGTGGGAATGACCCGAGATGAATGCCAAACGAGCAGAGCTGTTTGCTGAGGTCCGTCCTCATACGGGTCCAATAGGCCACGCTGACTTGATCTCAACCAAGGCCAACTTTGAGGCATTCGATAAATTTGCAACATCATATGGGGAGAGGGATATTCTCGATTCCTCTTTAATGTCAACGCGGAGTAGATTAAATTCTAGCGCTACGGTGAATTCTGATTATACGGATACACAAGATACTTAATATCGCTTAAGCTAAGTGGCTGAGCAAGTCACATTTTCTTTTTTTTTTCTTCTATTTTTTCTTTTCTTAAGCACAAGTGCGTGATTAAAAGATCGGTCCCGTGCAGCTCTGCATCGGGCCAAGAATATCAGGAGTAAGTCCGTTTTTTTCTTGATCGTTATTGCGTTATTTTGGGCGGCCGTAAAACAGCGGCTACACAGACATAACGGGTGGAGGTGTGGCAACCAACTTGTATCGTTAATTTCTCTTGAGTATAATCCACTTCTACTAGGAGTAAATAATATTTGCTCAACAGTGGGAGTATTTAATTGAACCTTTCAATTATTTTTTAGCCCTTAAAGCATACTATTTACATCACGTTTTTAAAACTGTTATTCTGCCAAATGATAGAGCAATATAGGAATATAGGCATTAAAAATCTCTTAAGTATGTAAAATGTTTTTTCCTTCAGTTTGTATGTATTGCAATGCAAGTTTTCCCCATTCTTCCTTTATCCGGAGTGGAAATTTAATTATTTCTTTTCCAACAGTTTCCTTGGATACGTTTGAAAAGTTTATCATAGCGTTAACTTTTTGCCAACTTTTCTCTCTGTATCGATAGAAGATGATGATTTACTGCGCGCTGAAAATATTATTGATTCACATTTGATTTATTGGAAATGTGTTTTATTACATTTTCTATATTACTGAAGATTTATGCTTTTACAATGTAATATTTTGTTAATTGTGTCTATTTGATCATATTTGATGGATACGTCTGCTCGCAATGTCAAGCATATGAAGTCTATCCAATAAGATATTTTATTTCACGAGAAATTGTTATAATTCAGTAACTCAATCTCTCTACTTCAGACAGGTTAAGGATAAATGTCTTTGATAGGAAATCACTGGTGGAGTAAGCTGATCACTCTTACTAAGTCCCGTTCAAAGGAACAGATGGAAGGAAGGTAATGTATTTATCATCACGTATTTGAAAAATTAAACAAATTTTCTTTTGTACTACTTTCATATTTAAAAAAATGATCAGCACCGACAATCGAAATTTTAGTGCTTAATTCAAGTATGTGATACCACAACCGTATTAGATAAATTCTCAAAACCGTTTAGGACTCGTCTAAATCATTTAATCAAGAAAATTTACTTGGATGATATCACTATAAAATATTAAATTATACAAAATTAAGTTCATTGGGAAGCAACTTTAGACAGTTGGCTTTATTTGTAGTCTATGCCTTAAAAAATAAAAACCAGAATATTTTTTTATAAAATAAAAAAATTGATAAAACATTTTCTTCGCAATATTTTCGTTACTTCAATCATCGTCGATACCGTTTGAAGCTCTATCCCAGCTATTCTCAATCCGTAGATCATGACGTGTTTTAATATTGATATTTTATCTTTATACAGAAACATAAAGTCCGCTAGAAGATATGATACATTAGGTATTAGATAATGTCAAATAAAGTTATTTAAAAGAAAATTTTTTTTTTAAATATTTTATAAATATCAACGAATTACGATACTATACTTTCTGCCTGTGATTCTGTCTGTTGCAAGAACATTTGGTTATTTGAAGCATCTGAATAATGATTTTTTTAGTATTAAACATAATAAGAGATCCTTTTTTACGTGATTATTTCTTTTGAAAAAAACATTTTTTAATACCATTTCATCAAAGAAGTCAGAGCAAGAATCAAATTCGAGTGAAAGTCCGTTCAAAACATCGCAAACGAATGAATTTTGTCACCGACTGTGGCGAAACGCATTCGGAGGAACGGAGTCATTCTCTGCATTTGCGATTGACTACGTTATTCATTATTTTATTTAATATAATTTTATGTATTTTAAATTAAATTTTTATATTATCACGAGCACTGCACTGCGTATGAAATACTTAGAATACCTGAAAATTCGCGTTATTTTTAACCTCAATAACTTTGTTAAAAATAAAAACTATTTGAAATTTAGTCACCTTACATTAGTTCATTTCTTTACTTCCCCAACACACGTGTCGCTGGTGACGGTTACTAACCAGATGACGTCACTTGAGTAGTTATCTCTGGTGGTAATCCACGGTGGGCAGAAATAAATGCGCGCTGAAACCACACTTATACACACCAATATATGTTTTTTGTTTGGTTTACACGAATTTAAAGAATCAATTTTAGTTTTCCATGCATTCTTGATAATTTTTTTACGCGTTTTCTTGGAATCAATATATGAAAATAGTGAAGTAAGGTATTTTTTCACGCCGTGTTGTTTGACTCGTAAATTTCTGGTACAAATGTATTGCGTAAAAAAGGATAAAGTGAATATGTAATGATATGCAATTAATACATGTTTCAAATTTCGATGAATAAATACCAAGCAAATAATTTAATTTAATATTTGCAAAATCTTGCTCGAATTCTCTCTTTCTTTAGTACTTGTATATATTTCAAATATACATAATAACTATCTGGAATTGAACAAACGAATCACTATTCAAAGATTCCTACCTTTATACGCCAGAGCATAAAATTCCTCTCAGCATTGATATAAAGAAGGAATTTGTAACATCTAAAACAAAAATCCTGCCCATAAAGTTTTCTTGAGATCGCTTCCTTTATAGTTTTTCGTCTTAACAATTTGATGGATATAAATTAGGTTGTAAAGAGAAGATTTTCACTGACCTTACCACAGCCGTAAAGTTAAGCTTACTTTGTTTCCATTTACTGTAATAAATCATTTTCTTTCGGAAATAGTTTTTCCACTGCAGTGGATGCTTCGATACTTCCATGCAATCCGTGAGCAAAAAGTTGGAAACGACGGAGAAATGCGGAAGTTTATGATTTGTACAGCTTTTTCATTTTTTATCCATACTTTGTTTAAAAAGTACACAGTAGCATAAAGTGCTGTGCTATGAGAAAAATTCAATGAATTTAAAACAATACCCTTACTATAAAAAGGACAAAAGTTAATAATTAAAAAAATATACAGCGATTACCATTGTGCTATATAAAATAACGACAAATAATTATTTAGTCAGTAATTCATTTCATAAATGTTCAATAACTGTATTTGGACAGTAAATAATTGTCAAATAAATAAAGATTACGTTAAGTTTAATTAAGAAACTGATCGTTTATATAAATATCGGAGCGCTTAATTTAATATCTGATTATTTTACTGTCCACGTATGTACTGATGTATATAATAGTTACTGACTCAATAAATGCAGTCCAAATAGCACTGATTATTTTGTTATTTCACTGGTTGTGAAATTAGCTGTGAAACACATTTTTCCTCTTTGAGAAGCATCCTCTGATTAATTCTTTTGAACAATATTTAACTTAAAAGTATATTTGATTCTTTATTTATATTAGGTATGTGGTACAAAATTTAAATGAATAATCCAATCTACTTCAAAGGTAAAATCGTTCGACAGAGAATTTAAGAAATAATATTACTATTATTATTTGCATTGGGGGGGGGGAATTCTATAGGTTATTAATAAAGTAGGGGGAATGCACACGTTATGCTTAACATGTCGACTGTGGAAAAGAAAAATGACGTATCCCACACCAAAAAATATAAAGTATAGCTCACATTAAACTTGCCAACGCACTATATTTAAATACAATTATATAATAGTAGCGCAGTTGGTAGCGTCACTGGCTACGATTACGGATGTCTCGGGTTCAACTCCCGGTGCTGACGGTTTTCATTGATTGATCTTTCAATCGATTTATGGACGTTATAAAGGCAAAACGACTTAATCCTTCGACTTTTTAAAATATTTATCTTTCAATAATCACAATGCATACAATTTAATACATGTTTTATTTGGGCTATATTTACAATTTTTTTTTGTGCGTGGGTTACGTCCTTTTTCCTTTCTACAGTCGATGTTATAAACAAGGCAGTATTATAAAAAAAATTGATATAGAATGTTTTTAGTTCACATGGTACTGCAAGGTGTATAATAATTTTATTTGATCCATGAATAAGAAAGAATATCTAATGAAGAAAATGCGAATTTAAGAATAACTGTCTGTTTTTACTTTGTTTTGCTACGACTGGAAAGTATTAAAATTTCATATTTAACGTTCGCAGTGACATAAATATTTTTTTCATAAAAAAACTGACAGACGTTTCAAATAAAAAGAAGGGGAAGTAACTTGCCCTCCTGTGCCCCCCTCATTCTCGTAATTACAGCGAGATATCTCATGTCTGTCATACATAAATGTTACTTTTTCAGCAAAGGCGGCTTTTTTTCTCATTTCACTTCGTTTACATGTCATTTTCCAAAATAATTTCAAATAACTTCCTTTATTCGGCGCCTAAGAAAAAAAAAACACTTTTATTTCTCATGTCAAATGTAATTTGAGATTTGAATTTTATTCCGTGTTCACAAATTATTGTTTAGTGAAAGAATTTTATTATACTAGAAAATTTCTCAGAATAAAGGGAATCCATTTCAAAAATAATAGCTATCAGCGTTTTAATAATACCAAGTATTTTGTTGACATATGACACTAATAATTGTCAGCAAAATAAAGTATTTGTATTTCAAAATAAATTATAGTTCTTTAATCCGTTTCAAATAACATTATAACTATTAATAATTCAATCGTTACTTTCTTTTTCACTATGGAAAGGTGAAAAGGAATGTGTCTCACTTTTTACAAAATCAATTTTAAGCACTGCCGTATTCTCCGAGTTGAAAACATTTGTAAAAATTGTTGATTTTATATTATCATACAGATTTCTAAATACAGAAATTAGCAATGAGGTAAATTGTTTTAGGTCATATTTTGTGTGTAAAAACTGAAATACATATCGAACTATGCGAAATTATTGAATGACGCAAAAATCGAAATTCTTCATAGCAGAATTAGCCCGAGACGTGTCTCGGTGCCGTTTGTAACAAAACGGTTGCATACGGTACGTCATGCATCTCGGATTGTTATTAATTATGATTAATTATACACAGAAGACGTAAGTTATGATTTCATAATTTTCAATTATATGTAGAACTATTTTATTTACAAATAGAAAAATTTTCAATTTTTTGTATGAACTGTTTCACAGATAATTTAAAAGTTTAAAGGCAGAAGTAACTCATTGTTACACCATGAATACGGAAGGGTTAAAACTTCAAGAGAGACACCAATTAATTGGAGTCAGTATTTGTTGCTTGCTTTCAATAATTTCTTTTGACCTACAAAGTAATTCGATGACATGAGCCAACTAGTAAAACAATTTAGAATCGATAATGTCGTTAAAGATCTATTGAAACGAATAGACTAAGAGTTTATTTGAGACAAATAAATAGTGTTTTATTCCAAGTCATAACTGCTCGCAAAACCGAGCAGCTAGTAATCATATTAAATTCGTTTTTTTAAATGTAATACGAATTTTAAAATTCATTATAGTAGTGTTCTGTGAAAAATATGTCATGTAATCATATTTGCAATACAGAAATATTTCATTCCCTTTCTTTTGAACTGTAGCACTGTTGAGAAGTCATTTTCTTCTGATGTAACGTTGAATTGAAAAATATCTTATTTCTCTTCCTGCTCCATGCACTTTGCAGTATACGTCTTGCGTTTTATTTAATACGTTGGAAAAGTACTTGATTTAAAACGCGCTCTGAAGTAAGAATGCTTTATTCTACGAAATACGTTGTGGTGAATATTATATCATATTACTTCATGTGTATAATTTTACCTGCTACTAACAAATTCAACGGTACGTTAACACTAAGTATATTTTTAAGAAAGTCACTAGAGAAAATTATTCCGTAGATTATAAATGCTATGAAATATAAACATATTATTGATTTCACAGATAACATTGCCAAAAATGACACATTTTATTTTCAGCTACATTGAGACATGTGTCGCTTGTAATTAAACGAATCTAAGCAATTTTTTCGTTGTAGTGAAAGAAAATAACTCAAATCACGTGATGGAAAATTAAGAATTGTCGCAACCACTGTTCACTTTCCTACTCTTACACGGTTTACCAATAGCTCAATGAGTGAGGAAACAAATAACTTATGGAGAATCTAGATTGCATTGAACCACGAGCAACAATTTTTCCTCGAGAATTGCAGTATCGAATCGAAGAATTTGGTTTGCGCCTTATTGTCTTATTGTCGTAGGCATATTTTTTAAGTCAGGCCTTGACTCGACGACTTAATTTATAAAATATTATACCTTTTAAATCATAAACTGTTAATCAGGTTGTAATTTTCTATTCAATATAGTGAAATATTTATCTATCCCCAGTCACTTACACAAATTTTTTTATATTATAATTTCATTTATATTCTTATGCGAGAGACTTGACCTTTTCTACAAGTTATTTTGTACCGTTTTATATCCATGCTCAGAGATTTTATTATACTTAATAGTACTTATATTTAATTGAGCTTCTATCTCTCAGGAGAGGCCAATTATATATTTAAGTTTTTTAAGTAAGCATCATTCAACAAGAGATACATACCAATGTATCATACTCAATTATTTAGCCGTATTTTTTAAACTCAATCAAACATATCAAGCATATAATTTAAGACATCGACTGAGGGTGCTTGATGGAATTTCAATATCAAATTTGGATTATTGAGATTTTGTACACTTCCATGTATTTTGTCACTAACGACCCGAATGTGGATGATGGGGTTAAACTGTTGCATCAAAACATGGGGGATCATAAATTATTTTATCAAGAAATTTTGAAAATCGATAGAGCCCAGTTAAATTCCTTGCCAATTCTGAATGAGCAGCTGAACATTCTTAACTCTCCGTTATTGTATCCTATACGTTGAAACACCTAACAGATGTCACTGAATGTGGAATGATTGTATATATTTACCATTTCGTCGAATTACATCCAGTCGAAATCCACAATGCTATTATAATTGTAAAATTACTGGTAATTCTAAAAGTAGTTGGAAAGCGGTAATTCACCACTCTGTTAATGTGTTGTTTACAAAATAAGGATTAAGGCGATTCTCGAAATGTTAACTCAGGTATCAGTGTGGCTCCCAGTCGTAAAATATTTTACCTCGTAAATAATATTTGTCGTATTTGTATCTTCTATATAAACGTTAGACACTGTTTAATGTCTGTCCACATAATAGTTTCAATAGGAAAGTAAAGGTAGGAAACAAAGAAATTACTGTCTGTCAGTTCGAGTCCATTCGTGTGCTCGAATGCCTAAGGATTAAGGCGATTCTCAAAATGTTAACTCAGGTATCAGTGTGGCTCTCAGACGTATAATATCTTACCTCGTAAATAATATTTGTCGTATTTGTATCTTCTATATAAACGTTAGACACTGTTTACTGTCTGTCGGTTCGAGTCCATTCGTGTGCTCGAATGGATGAAGATGCCGAAAGGCAAAACCCGGGTCGTTAGTGACAAAATACATGGAAGTGTACAAAATCTCAATAATCCAAATTTGATATCAAGCACAATTTACTACATAATTTTATGACCCTAGCTTAGGAACAAGAGATCGGTGCAATTGAAAAATCGTATGCAGGTATACTTATAGTATATATTTTTTGTAAACATTCCAAAACGTATAAGGCTAAATACAAATCATTTAGCAGTGGCACGCGTTGTTAACAAACACGGAATCCAAATGAAGTGATTATTGTCAAAATCATAAAACTCATTTGTTTGTTGTTTTTTGAATGAATTGAAAATAAGTTTATTTCATGTCTTAGTGTTATTTTTTTGCCTAAACTTTTCTTATTTCAATTATGATATTCAAAAATAAAAACAATGTTTCTCTCGATTGGTGATAGCTATAATAATTGTAAGATGGAAAGACATTATGTTTATCGTGTTACGTATCACTTATTCCGTAATTAAAGATGATTATTTCTTCAGTTAAAGCGGTGCTGATCATATTATCAAGCTTTGAAACAAGTACAAAAACAAATATAAATATTAATTTTATTATTTCGTCACATTGTTTGTTGTGTCTCACTATTTACGATAAAACTGTTGTGTTTTGTAATATGTACATAGTAATTTTAAGATATCATAAATATGTAATACTTTATATTCTACGTCAGTTTCTGCCCAATGACACAATTAAGCTAACTAACATTTCAAGATTGTTTGACACGCTCGTATGATAGTGTTTAAAGTTATGCAAAGTTCGTAAGAAGGGGTTATGTTTCATAGTATACGTTTAAAGTAGGTATGCAATGCCTGGCGCTAGGCGACCTTTGCGTTATCGGCAAACATAACCATCATCTTTATAACAATCTAGCGATAACGATAATGAAATTCTTACCCTTGCCAAGATTATATCTTAAGTATGGTTACCTTATGTGTGAGTAACCGTGCTACTAAGCCATTAGTGGGAATGTTTTGACCAAACAAAACATTGTAGAGAAGAGACCGATTTACATTTAAAGCAGATATGAAAATCTTATTTGGACTAAATTCAGAACGCTATTTTAAAGAGAATTATTTTTGCGACACTATTTGAATCAGTAGCACAGGATCATATCGTATCTAGCGAAACTATTTTCAACATTCTATTTTCAACAGACTTCATTGACCACGTAGAAATGATCTCAAAAAGGGTTTATTTTTTTCAAACTACCAAATACGTACATAGCATTTTTGTATTATTTCAATTTAGTACATGTCTGCAATTCAAGTAAAGGTGAAGCTCTTCTCTCTGCAGTTCTTGAATTGATACAATGTTGTATTAGATATTAAATTCAACTAGACGTAGTTGAGGAATGTAGCCAATTCAGAAAACAATATATATAATAAAGATCAGGTGCGTGAAGGCTTACACTAGGTTTTAGTGAACATAGTTTGGCTGAGAAAAATATATTCTTTAACTTTCCCGTTGCCATAGGTGCACCAAGATTGCCATACGAGTTGAAAACATTAATATCTCGCCTATTAGATTTTATATTTAGGATTTTCGCTATTTGTAGATAAAATAGTTATGTATTAAAGTAAAAATAAATAAGTTGTTCGATTGAATGTTTTCATCATTAAATTAATAAAATTACAAAACTCTGATGACAATAATTATTCCGAACTCAATGAAAGTGACAGCGATACATGAAATATTATACACAAGAGTGACGCGTGATATATTATTACAAAGTTGATACCAAGCGAGAAATGGTATAAGTTAGGGAGAGAGAGAACCGGATGCATCATCGCTTGTATTTATTTTTTAAGCAGCGGCATGTGGTGGAGTTTCTATCTCGATCGCAGAACCTCACTTGTATATGAGCAAGTAGGATAAAAGAGCATACGCCCGGAAGCCCTTATATCTCACTCGCACCCTCCACTTTACGTGGGACTGAGCAAGAAAGAGAGAACGGCACGTCACACGCTTGCTTGTGTTGGTTATCTGAGTCAAGTTTACATTTGAAACTGACCGTAAAAGGCAGAAGCGAGACATGTCTGCAGCTTATTTGACGTGCTTTTTTCATCTCGTCCATAACTAACATGAACATATATTAATTGCAAGCTGTAGACAGTAAATATAGTGTAAAACGATAACAATATGGTTTTTAAAACAGAATAACCCTTTTAAAGCAATCAATAAGCTTTAAAAATGCTCAATTACATGACCAAGTCCAAGTGACACAGCTTGTGTCGACCACGGTTGGTAACGTGATTTTTTTAGCACGGACTGGTAAAGGTTAAATAAAACACTATGGAAACATTGTACTGACCTTACAAGCCAGGCACTCGGGTAACAGTCGCACTACTCGATTTACAAATAAAATAATAAATTATATTCTATATAAAACAGTCAGTCATTTGGTCATATTTTACATTTAATAAGAGTAATATTCAATTATTGAAATACTGTCATATTAATATTGACTCAGAACTGCGAATTTCCTACATTTTTAATTTAATGTGATTGCAAAATTGCCATTATCTCAGCTTGGCATTATTGTGGGTTGGCTGCATCCTGTAGAACGATGTTTAATTGAGGATCACCATTATTTATAACTGAATAAAAGTAAGTTAGAACCATTTTGAAATATTATTAAGGAAAACTGTTCACATCATGTCTTTACGTTTTTCATATCTTATTCACTTAATTCTTGGTGGAAAGATAATGATGATAATGCTTGTGATGAGTGAAATCGATCCTGATCATTATAAACATGTGGAAGTATTACAAATGAATTGTGTTTTTTTTTTAAATATCTTATTCAAATTATGAACGTCGTGCATTATTGATTAATTTCTTTTGTTGTTATAAACCCGATTATTAGTCTTCTTAATAAAAAAAATTAAAAATAAATAACTTGCAAATTTATTGTTTTGGAACTCAGCTGAGCGTAATTAATGGATCACTGAGAGTTTATTGCTGAATAAAAACATTCTTTGTTTCTGTAATTGGATATTACAAATGAGTTTTGAAATAGACATGAGCAAAGCGTTTAATTACGCCTAAGGAAAATCGACATTCAAAATAATCGTTTAAATTCAGGACGATCCTGGATTTGAAAATAACAGATTGTTTGATAGTCTTTTTAAAAATGTACGCCGTTAAAAGAAAAACGACACTGAAAGAGAATATGTAGATGCGACTCTTAAAAAGGTAGTAGGAAATGACAGTCGTAAAACGATCGAATAAAAATACCCATAAAAAGGCGTTCGTAAGTTTTTAGTTGTCAATCTTTCACGCGTTGAATAAGTTTGACCTAGTAAGCAATAAGGTAGCGCCGAAATGTATGTAGATATGCAAATGGTTGCACATAAGAAAGGGCAGAAGTTGAAGGCTCGGCGGGAACCCTTCACTTTATTGGGGTAAAGCTCTATCAGAACAAGTTCGAACTGTCGTGCCTTCGACATATTATAAATGATGCAGGACGCGCGACGAATATAGGATTAGGTTACAACTGGATTGCTCACGAAAAATCTACATCTAAAAGCGAATCCAAGAAAATCCAATTTTCAATTGGAATAGAACGAAAAGGGTACAAATATATCATTTTATTTTCAAACATATAATCGGTTAGGGGTGTAGGGATGTGAACCATAGTAACTAATACTCATAAAAATGTACCTATGTGTTATTTGCTACAATAATTTCTTCTATACTAGGTTCTTCAAGTTTAATACCACATTACGAACATCTGATAAGAGTTGAACACTTTTGTTTACTGAGCACCCACAATCAGTTTTCACAAGGCGTTTTCCTAATTTTTTTTAACAATAGAGTCTGATAATATCATTTAAAACAACTCGAAGAGTAAAGACAAACATCATTTTATATAGTCCTTGTCCCAACTTGACTCTAGAATCTTCTGATTCCTAAGCAAAGCAAATATCTAGCCATCTTAGCTGTGATTTATTATTTCAAATAATAACTTTTTTGCAATATGTTTTCTTCATCAATCTTCAAGTAGAAAAATAGATATTTACAAATGAAAGGTACTAAAATAATTTACTTGGTTAGTATAAGTTTGTTTTTTAAAACAATTATTTATTTAATATTAAGATGATTTTGGGTGTCACTTGTTATTCAGAAATGTTTAGAATACACGGGTATCAAACTTGTATGACAACTTGACATTCTTAGTAAGAGGGACGCGAATTTTCCTGGAATTGCCAAATTATTATAAAGGTCACATGGAATATTTTTTAGCCTTGGAAAGAATGACAAAAGTAAACGTTTTCTCTATAATAAAGCATTTAGCTGTATTATTAGCGTGGCACGGAAATGAAGTTGTATTATAACTTGGCTATGTATAAAAAATATTCTGTACTGCTATATTATTTTGAGAAACCCTACTCAAAAGGGATTAATATATTATTGCTTATGCGATGTGCTTATAGAAATGGAAACGTTCCGAAATAACTTTTGCTGTCGAAAATTGTTCAAATGGAATAATAAGAATTGATATCGATGGATTAAGGCCCATAGTAGTAACGCACTTGAACTTCACGGTCGATCGATTGCGAAAAGATATTTTTAAATTTAGAAAACTGAATACTGATACGTGCTTGAGCGTTTAATTGTATAACAAACTATTGTAGCAATGCTTATCAAACTAAAAAATAATTTTAATTTTCTTAACAATATTCGTGTTTGAAACCTAGTGGTCAACGTCCCCCTTTTTTCGGTGTCCATGAGTTCAAATAGCCACAAGCCAGCACAGATAATGATGCCTCCAAGTGATATTGATATATTGATAATATTGATCAGTCATGTTCAGCAAAACAATAATCGCAGTCGATTTTATTTAAAAACAACTGTTCAAAACATTTCGGCTTAGTGTTGTATACGAAATTGCTTCACAATTTTACATTAAATAAGCAAGAAGAGTATCGAAAAAACATTATTTTTCTCGTTTGAAAAATAACCAAAAACATCCACAGGGCATAAACAAGTCGAATGATTTTTGCTTGGTGTAAAATAAAAACAATTGAAAAACTTTGAATGCCTTTTGCGGGGGAGCACGTAAAAGTTTCGCCCGCTGGAGACGGGAGTTTTTTTCACACGTACCCTAACGTCGCCTGGCTGTGCCGCGTGAACCAACCGCAACATGTAAAATGAATAAATAAGAACAAAAGAGAAAAGTCAATGCGGTCATTCCCCACGAGGACTGGAGAACTGGGAAGTCCCGTGCCGTATCGTTCGAATGCATTACTTATGCACGTCTCACGTGTTTGTTGTATATGTTTTTAACCAGAGAAGTTGAGATGGGTGTAGTGAAATTTTTAAATACCTGCTTTATTTTTCTGCAGTTACATTCTGGAAAACATATAAGACTGCTTATTAACTTGTCTGTTCAATAATAATACATACATAACTGCAAAATATTACAGTAATGAATAAAATAGATTCTACAACGTTTATTGAACATAGCACTTATACACTGACAGACACTATAGTTTTGGATTTTCGGTGTCTAAATTGTATTGTTAGTATGCTCAGTTAGTAAAATTAAAAACAAATAAACGTAATAAAGCAGTTAAATGGAGCAAATCACTTGTTAATTCAATTAAACAATTATTTTGAATGTTTTATTTTTCAATATCAACGATAGATATACCAATTTAACTTGGCCGCTAGTGAGATTGCCAGTGTCGCGTTAGAAATGTCGCCAATATTGAAATTTCAATCAAAAATGATATGTTAGCGACGGTTATTAAAAGTAAACAAGATATTTATTTTGCATTAAATGACAATTGGAGAAATTCATTCTAGACTGACTATTCTAGTTCCGAATTCGGTGGCGGCCAGGTAATGTTGGTAATACCATAATAATGTACATCTTACATATACATTTAAATAGTTTAAATCATTCTTTACAATCAACTCATGGACGAGAAAATTTTGTAAGTTTAGTGATAACAATTTCATTGAGACTCAAAAATATTATGTTTGTGATTATTTAGTGAGTTGGGTACAATAATTCAATATTCATTTAACATAAACTCATTTAAAAACATATGGAGCGCTTTTCTGCGAGAAGCTTTAACTTATGTACACAGTTTGTTCGACATTCGGAGAAACATAAATTTGTAAATGTCTCGACAGAGTTGAGTTAAAACTCGTTTAGTGAATTTTGTACTGAAGTAGTGATTACAACCACGCATATTGTGTCACAAAATAATTACCATTATTCATATCATGATTAAACTGTTTTCTTATGAAAACTTATTGTTAGTCAGTCACTCAACCATTCTCTCAGGAGAGGGTAAAGTAATTACTATGTATGTAGTTAGTTAGTTGAACTCAACTTTGAAAAAAAATCCAGGTATTGATTAAATAATTAATGTAGTAAGTTTAAATTTCGGAATTCGGAAATTCGACCCTGCAACCCATCGGACGAAAGCTCAACAGCGTTGACGACTCGACTACACGATGGACATATTTATATTTTCGAGTTAGATTTTTAGGTGCAATTGGAAGCGTGGAAAAAAATAATATAAAATCTACCTAATGTGGGTCTTTTTCGTAACAGATTAGTAGTTATTGACTTGTAACAGTTCCTTATTTTGGTTTTAGACTTTATTTTTTTTCATTTATGTATATCTGTAAATTATTGTGATATTTTTGAAGCAATTGTTTTACATTTCTATAATGATAATGCTCGCAATTAACGAAATGGGACATGATATTTATAAGCTAATGAGGAAGTAGTAAAAATAATCATGTTTTATTTTTTTAAATGTAATGCCTTTCCACCAAGAATTGTATCACAGAATAGTAATGGTGTAACTCCAACATTACGAAAATAAGTTTATACCTCAAACACTTTCAAAAGATGTTATTCTATTAGTTTAATAATGGTGAACTCCATATATACTCCTAATTTCTTTAAAAAACTGGTTTTTGTTTTTATGTTCCTATATTTAACAATATTGTGAATAACTTCCAATATCAGAATAAGAGTGATACTACTACACTAACGTTTAAGTTCACTACTACACTAACGTTTAAGTTCTTCAGTTGATTGACAAACAGTTATTAATTGTTGTTATTTGATCATAAGAACATTTTACAAAATCACGATTTTCTGAAACCTTCAAAACTGGAGTTACACCATTACTATTCTAAGTGACACAATTCATAGTCAAAACCTTAAAAGTAATTAAAGCAACCATGCTAAGTTGTTTATATTTTATATTGTTATATTTCCGTTTAAGAAAAAATGTGTAGACGGAGTATTGTATAAATAGGATGCAATTGTAAATTTTAAAAAGTATGCTTGAAAGAGTTGATCTAAAATTTGGTAAAAATCTTTCAAGTGGAATCTTTTTCGAACTGTTCTAATGTTTTTGAAGTGACCGCATTTCCAGAATTGGACATGTTGTTCAGCACATAAAAGAACCATACATATTCTCATCCAGTCGACTAGAAGGAAAAACGTCTAAATAGTATTTCCGCGATAAAGCAAACTTCCGATCAAATCAGCGGCGAATTCCACCACAGAATAAAACTCTTCGAAACTGTGTCCGCCGCTTATGAAAAACAAAAATAAAGCAAAAAAATATATGAGACAAATTGGATCGTGCGAGGCGTGCCATTGCTCTAGTGTTTTTCAATGTGATGTTTTGTCTGTCTCAACAGGGTTGACATAAATATTTTTATGAGAAAATTTTGTGGCAACCCTAGTATAAAATCACTTTTAATGTGTTAGCTGTCAATAATTCTTGTCGGAAAGGTATTATATTTTAAAAAATAAAACACAATTCATTTTTACTACTTCCACATGTTTATAATGATCAGGACCGGTTTCGATCATCACAAGCATTATTGATCAGTTGATAATGCTCGCTATGAGCGAAATCATTATTAACATGTGGAAGTAGTACGAATGAATTGTGTTTTATTTTTTAAAAGATAACTTCACTAATAAGAAAAGTATCCTGCGATTGACAGAATCAAGAATTTTACAGAACTCGAAATTTCCATCAGCATAAATTTTATATTTAGTTTTTCGTCTTTTATGGCTTATTAAATATAAAGCCGTGGGCGTCGCAAATGTGTATGTTAAAATTGCTCAGAATCAAAATTCTCAGCTCAAAAATCACGTGGAATGAATACTGGTCATAGAAATGGTTGACCAGTTACCTATTTGCTCTCTATACGTCCTGATTTCAGGATTGACAGATGCCACCGACTAGTACGAAAGCCCAAGCGTTACCTCTATCTACCGAAACAAAATTATATAATTTATAAACAAGGAAATATATCCTTATTCGGTTTTTGGAATTAAGTCAATTGCAAATTGCTTCAAGAAGGATGCAGAGAGTTTTGATGGCAAACAACTGGTATGAGAGAGAGAGCCCGAGACAAAGGTGCCTGGTGGATGGTTATAAAGATATGTCTTCATCCATGGGTTTAAATAAATCATAGTGCCACCCAAATAAACAAAACGTTTTTGCTGTAATATTAAATTCAATAAATGTTATACTTATACATGATTTTCATACTCATTGCTTCATTTATCTTTATTAGAATTAGAAGACAGGCAATCCGTATCACCCAGTCATCAATAAATTCCATGTATTTAAGTGAGCAAGTAGTTAAACATAAAAGTGGAAACCCTGTGTACATATGCGATGGTTTGGAAACCGCGGAGTTTTTATTTTATTTAGCACCGGCGCGCCATATGAATAATTCAGAGTATGTTCGCTCTGGGGCAAGCTGTAGGCACGTCTCTTTACTCTTCCTTTGCGCCCCCTCAATAGTCCGCCCCTGTAGCCAGCATCCGGACTCCTTAACCCGACCACGGCATGGTTCTTCATAGCTGCACGGCTTCAAAATTATAAATATATTATATTTAACGATCAATCAAGACAACTATGTTCGTAATACTTTTAATCTGTTGCCACAAGTATGAACTTTTCATTGCGAGTATATTTTTTTGAAGTTTACATTGCGTTCAATTCCTTTTTATTTTAACTATTACTTTTTTATTTAGACAATTAGTTGATGTACATTATAATTAGTGCGTTCTTCTTTCGCTTTCTTAAATGAGAAGTATATAACATATTTGACATGTCATTCTCTTTTATATCAGAAGAGACCAATATTATTTTTACATTGTTATTTCTTAATTCTTTAGATAATATATAATGAAATTACCATGAAAAATATACATTCCACATTTTCTATTTAAGCCACAGAACCCCTCCATTTGTTTCATTGTGGAATAATATATTATACTTTACTTATATTTTATAAGAAATAATATTTGTAACTTGGCTTAAAAAATCTGAAAGCTGTCTTATTTACAATAGTTACAAAGTGAATTGCTTACATTCCTGTTGATTTTTAATTAAATGAATTAATTACTCGAAAATATGACGAAAACACAAGTATCGTAGCTATAAATGCAGTTATTTTTTCAATGGTAAGGAACGGTTTGCGACAAAGATGAACTGTTATGAAATTGAATTTCATTTTTGAAAGCCAATTAATTGAAATCAATCCTGGTATTTGACAATAGTAAAAAAGATTACATTCAAATTGGAACATTCGACCTTCTGTATTATTAATACTGCAAAAATCGCTTTTAATTGCATAAAAATAACACAATTAATAATGATAATTATGGTTAATACATTTACTATTGATTAGGCTTTTTTTATTATTGTTTTAATTCAATAAAGACTTTTTTCATGCTGTCCTGAAAAATTGAAGACGGCAGTTATACAATTTTGCAATGAAAACAGCGAAATGTATTCCGTCATTATCACAGATAATACGATATAAAGTTTCTAGTCTATAATTCAATCTTTAGTCACAAATGGTACTAGGTAGTAATATAATATTAAAAAGAAACGCAATAATAGCAATTTCAGAATGTGATAAAAATTAGTTCTACTATATTTGAGTCGCTGAGTTGCTTAACACGCTTCTGAAGGTTTTTAGAGTTTGGAGTAAATCACGAAAAACTGTGAGTAGTATGATAGTTTTAACTATAATTTAAGTTATTTTGTGTCTTCTGGTGTATAAGAAAAAGTGACATATTATTTTACACTATCGTTTAATCGGAACGCATCGACCGTGTAAAATAAGGATCGAAATCGTGTAACACAAAAGACATTTCTAACTTTTTTTTCCACCAGGGGATGAAATAGGAAGAAATTTTAGATATGTAACTGGAAAAATTGATAGACATATAAAAAGCTTATATTATATGAAAAAATAAACGATTCAGCATAGAATTGAAGGGTTAAAAGCGTGTTTCGCAACCCCAGACAGAATTTGCTTTATTGTGCATACGCAAATGCTAAATTACTCTTATCGATAATTCATGTCGACAATCGAATGTGTGTTTTGGTGTAAGTGAAATAACATAATATAAAGTGGAAAAATACAGATTTCTTATACATAATGTATATTTTCCGGCTATTTTTCAAATCTAGATTGTTTTATGCGCAGCTTTGACTGTCTTTCTTTATATTTATCGTCGACACTTGTTTGCCAAACCATTGGACGAATTTCCAGGGTATCGTCTTCAGCAATAATTTGTTGTTTTCATGAACATTATTCATTACAAATATAATAATTGTGGTTACAGTATACACTTTGCACGTAAGAAGTTAAAATCATAGAGTTATATCTATTTAAGAACAGATTTATGCTTTTCCCTGCATGGATAGATATCGTGTAGGTGCCACTGTAAACAAAGAAAATTCTTTTCGCCTTATACATAGTCAACACTGGAGTACTGTAGTAAAATTTAAACGTTTTTTTCCAACTCGCTTGCAGGCTTAAAGTTCTAATCCATGAAAGAATATTTTCATAAACTTTTTCCTTTAATCGATTTATATATTCATTACAACAATTCCTTTCTTACTCCCTCCTTACATTTTAACACCATCCAAAGATCGAAGTTGAGCGACAAACTCTTTTTTATTCAAAATTAGTGGGAACGCCCGTCATAAATGACGGTATTGAAATTAAAATACTGAATGTCTAAAGTAGCTGTTTTTTGTGTTACGTCAGAAGTCATACTTACTTAAATGTGTATGTGATAATAATAAAATGTCTACATTTACGCCTACAGACCGGTCTGGGCTATTATGTACATATATAAGATATCGACTGAGGGTGTTTGACGGAATTTTAATATCAAATTTGAATTGTTGAAATTTTGTACATTTCCCTGTATTTAATCACTATCGATCCGGGTTTCTCCTTTCGGCTCTTCAGACATTCGAGTACACAAATGAACATAAACTGACTGTTTGAAGATACCGATAGGCGAAATCCAAAAATTAATACACCATCTCTCTGGATTTTACATGATCTATATTTGTAGCAGAAAAGGGTTTTAAAATTTGTTTTTACATCATTGCCTTGATCAGATTTTTTGCTGTAGTGCTGTATATTTTTTTTGATCAACCAAAGTGATATTGAACATTTAGGTAATTAAAGTAGTATTTTGTCTCATTGCATGCGAGAGTTGTGTTACTATAACTTGGTGTCATCCCTATCACTGTAAAAAGCTCAATGTCAACGACTATAATTCTCGCATAAAAAATGGCCTTCATTTTGAGTACATAAAAAGCGAAAGGCGCCAGTGTAGTAAAAAAAAAAAAAAAAACTCCAAAAAATACAGAAAATTTTCTGTGTATTACGATTTTACGCTTTCTCGATTCTGTGTTATTATTATCATGGCATGGAACATATTTTTCCTTTTCAACTTTACATAGTCGGCCTTTCGGCGAGGGGCGTTTTACCAGGCACTAAATCTCCGCAAACGATTTATTATGTGTAATACAACCATACAAACTATCTTCCGCTTTCGAGGATAAATAACAATAAATACCTGAAGAATATCTCATATTGGAAATTCCTGGTCTGATATGATATTCAGCTATTGTCCGAATGAACGACTCTGCCTTCCTGCTGTACTGTGTTGCCGTCAATAAAACATGAAGTGGTATTTTATATTACTAAGAAATTTCAATCCTGTTTCGAAACATTATATTTAGTATAAGCTGTATAAAAGACCTATTCATTTTTTTTGTAAGCCTATTTGAATCTTATTCAGAAACCCTTTGTCAGAGAGATTAACGTTGTTTATTTTGGAAATTAAGTAGTTAGAGGTTAAAATATGTTGTTACGTTGTTTCTTCTTAGAAATGTGAAAATTAATTAAAAAAGTGAAAATAATCATTGAACGATTAGAGTTATAATAATTGCAGAACCAAATAGTTTTATAAAGAAAGAACATTTGAACCTTTTTAAATATTACATATTATGAACGTAAATATTTGTTTTAACAAAATAAAACACAATTCATTTGTACTACTTCCACATATTTATAATGATCAGGACCGGTTTCGCTCATCACGAGCATTATCAACTGATAAAAATACAACCATAACAGGCTTATTTATATAAAATTGATTGTAAAAATGAAGGTATATAAAACTGATGGTACATGAACTAAGACAAGAAAATACTAAATCAAACAAGTCTACAATTAAAATGTTATGGACCTCTTACAAATCAATAAATACTAATCTGAAATCACAAATATAGTGATTAGTAAATATTTGTTATATTAGTCATTATGTTTGAAAGAGTTTATTGACTGGTTCTATATATTATTTAAATTCTTCTGTATGTATGTAATGGAATAAATATCACGCTTTTAAGTTATATCAAATGCTTAAACATATACTACTCATTTTAGTATTCCTTGAAATAGGATATGGTATAATATATTATTATATTAGTCATTCTTGTTTCATGTTACCTTCCCTATCCTTACTTATGCACGCAACAGCAACCATGAATTACGTTTCTCATCTTTCAAAATAAATTAAATTCACCAACTTAAGAGTAGATAAGTTCTAACGATGCGTGTAGAGTAAAACTGACAGATTACAAGGCTCCATTATCTTGGTAGAAGGAAAACTGCATTTCGCCTTTTACTTGCAAATGCAATATGCGCGACTGCAACTTCTCGTGGAGTACGTGAAAGAAAAATAAAGTAAAAGAATGAAGTAAATGAAATAATGTTACATACATGATTCGTTTTAAATATGAATAAAATATAATTTGAAAACTATAGACTTAAAAATTTTTTTGAATTTTATAAAGTAACAATATACTGTGAAGATTTTGTTTAAACCATATCTAATGTTTTAATAAATACGACTGCGGTTATTTAAGTGTATACATTTTTTTAAAAATATCGACTGAGGACGCTTGATGGAATTTCAAAATCAAATTTGACCTTTTAATTTTGTACATTTCCATGTATTTCGTGACTGACGACCCTGCTTTCGCCTTTCGGCATATTCAGGCATTCGTGCGTACGAATGAACTCAAACTGACAATTCAAATTTACATTTAAACAATAGTAAATGTTAAGAACACACTCTAGTATAAAGATACCTCTTTATTTAATTTTTATTTCAAATTAAATTGTTTTATTGTATCCGTCAAATTTCAGATTCATGAAACAAATGATAAATTATAAAAAAATAAATTTAAAGCATAATGCACCGATATTTTTTTTAAATATCTTTTGCGTTCTTTAAATTATTCAAAATGATTTAGAAATGCATATTTTTTAAAACCATGCCCGTTTGATAAGCGAAAGATGTTATTGATAAAAGTTTTATTTTTCCACGAGAACTGGTTGTAATACAGTTACTAAACTTGTCTCTTAGCAGCGAGTAAAGAAAAAGTGATGGTCTCAGCGAAAAGCTTTCTCTACGCTCTGTTTTTCAAATCGGAAAAATTGTAGGTAGGAAGAATACGAAAACTTTTCAAACAACCATACCTTATGGATAAATATCCACAAAATGAAGAATTTTATAACATCGACTACAGTGTAAATAAAAACAAATTAAAACTATTCTTGAGAAACTAATCATAAAACAGCGATATTCTATCCACCTCATGTGAATTTTGCAAAAAAGCTTCAGGCGCGATGCAAGTAATATATTTTTATTCCTTAATATATAATTATAATGTTAGTACGTCTAATCGTTTAGTTAAATAAATTTATGTTATGTTGAATATAATATATAAGAATATGGAATGTGTGAATGGTAAACATTCTCCCTAAAACTCCTCTGACATGGCTCCCTTCTCATAAATTGTTCCACGACTTACACTGTGTTCGCATTTGTGGCTTGCCCGGTGCATTGTTCAGTGTTCTCGTAAACACAAGTTCCTTACTAAACTGTTTGTTACTTATTCAAATAACGCCTTGTGTAGGACCCTGTTTTGTAAAGCAAAAATATACATTGAGTTAATGTACAACAAACTGTAAGAAATTAAAATTTTAACATAAATAATATAACGTATTAATTTTTTTAACCATATCCACTCGCAATGTGGAGCATATAGCCTCCGAATGAAGGTATTTTTACAGTATCTTATCTTCTCTATGAGAACTTCTTGTTACTCAGTTGCTAAAATTCTCTTTTTCGAAGAGAGTAGGAATATAAGGATATGGGTAGGACAGAACTCGTTACGTCCCGTTTTAAGGATCTGATGGGTGGTTGGTAAAGTACCTAATATGTGTGGAAAAGGTCTTAAATTCTCTGACAGTGATATTTAATAATAATAAAAAATGCTAAATGAATCTTTAATCAACATTTGAGCACCTAATTGATATAATCTAGCATGATGGAATTTCGACAACGTCTTAGTTTATCAATGTATTCTTCACAACATTACACTAATCTCCTTCTGTATAAGGTGCTATAGCGTGTTTAAACAACCGTATGATGTTTTTAACAACACTTTTTAAAAATTGAATAAGTTTAAACTCACCATCTCCTATAAATGAACAATCATAGGAAAGGACCGAGATTCTGTCGTCGCGTCCTGAACTGAAGACATCTCTCCTGCTCCACATAATCGTCAAAAAATACCACCCTATACTTAAAGTTACATCTCGCTCATAGATGATGTTACAAACTTAGTACATTTGGTTTTTGAATACTTAACGAGACTATGACACAATGAATACGGTCTTAAACTATTGTGCTTCATGCAATAATTATTATTTAGAAACAACCTGCTTCATAAAGGATACATGAAACTTTAGCAAGGCTGTTGAGCTTCCCTGCGAAGCAAGCTAAGCACATAGATGGTGATTAAGTAGCTTAGGTATTTTTATCTTTGAGTGAATTTCGATTCTCTATTGGATTCCCGATTGTCAGACGTAATCGGGATTGCTGATGGGTTGGATTACCGAGAATAGCGAATTCTCCGGGGCTACCGAAAATAAGTTATTGAGTGCTTTTAGACACAATAAAATAAGCAATATATATTATGTAGATATACATTATATACTAGCTATATCATATAAATGAACTTTTAATGGAACATCGCAATAGAAATTTAAGACATCGACTGAGGGTGCTTGATGGTATTTCAATATCAAATTTGAGTTATTGAGATTTTGTACAATTCTATTTATTTTGTCACTAACGACCCGGGTTTCGCCTTTCGGCATCTTCAGGCCTCGAATACCGTTAGTGACAAAATACATGGAAGTGTACAAAATCTCAATAACTCGATAGAAATAGTTTATACGGTTTCTATTCAGTTACTAAGTATCTCTTTTTCGTAGAGAATCAGAATACAAGGAGTTTCAGTCGTTCGACAATTTCAAACGGTTTGCCCCTTTTTTTAGCATTGGATTGGTGGAGGGGATTTTTTAGACATCACATATATTCGAATACAAATCCATAAATCGATTGAAAAAATATAAGAGTTTGTACAGAGACTTGAGGACGTGGACACCGAAGAGGAGATGCTGATATGCGTATCTATACATGGTCATTATCTATTATTTATTATTATTTAGAATTAATAATTTTTATAATTTAAGACATCTACTGAGGGTGCTTGATGGAATTTCAATATCAAATTTAGATTATTGAGATTTTGTACACTTCCGTGTATTTTGTCACTAACGACCCGGGTTTCGCCTTTCGGTATCTTCAGGCATTCGAGCACGCGAATGGACTCGAACTGACAGACAGTAAACAGTGTCTAACGTTTATATAGAAGATACAAATACGACAAATATTATTTACGAGGTAAAATATAATACGTCTGAGAGCCACACTGATACCTGAGTTAACATTTCGAGAATCGCCTAAATCCTTATTTTGTAAACATCACATTAACAGAGTGGCGAATTGCCGCTTTCCAACTTCTTTTAGAATTACCAGTGATTTTACAATTATAATGGTTTCGACGGAATTCAATTCGACGAAATTCGAATTTGTTAACTTCATGAAAATGTTAACTCAGGTATCAGTGTGGCTCTCAGACGTATAATATTTTACCTCGTAAATAATATTTGTAGTATCTGTACGTTTGACACTGTTTACTGTCTGTCAGTTCGAGTCCATTCGTGTGCTCGAATGCTCGAATGCCTGAAGATGCCGAAAGGCGAAACCCGGGTCGTTAGTGAGAAAATACATGTAAGTGTACAAAATCTCAATAATCCAAATTTAATAATTTTTGTTTTTTGCTTATCGCAAAATATATTCTTTTATTTAATTCCACCTGACCGAGGTGTGACCGGTGCCTCCAATCTGAGGCTATGCGACTTCGAGTAGGCTGACGACTCTGTTGTATTTGACAAATCTGTCCAGGGTATTCAGGAAACAGTGAGTATGATGCAAAGCAACTCTTATCACATTGGTGTCAAAGTCAATGCGAGTAAAAATAATGTGCTATGCAACAGTTTCTGTCAAGACCCAGACTACCCTCTGACGAGTGCAGGGCAAGACATCGAGAGAGTCGACGGCTTCACGACTCACGGTTGTACTTGGTCAGAACCAAGTGCCACTTATTCAACGCATGCATTCTGATGGTGCTGCTTTACGGTTGCGAGTCATGGCACCTCTCCAAGGCACAAGATAGCCGTATACTGTGCTTTGAAAACAGATACTTGCGGCAAATACTAGGGGTACGGTTGTTTGATATTGTCAGTAACTCGGAGGTAAAAGAGCGGACAAACCAGCGTTTATTACGTCCAAAATAAAAAAACGATGATGGAGCTGGTTTGGAATTCTGCCTGTCTCTTCTACCAACTAGATGGATTCGGTGGAGCTACGGGGCGCTGGGATGACCTGGGAAGAAACGAGGAGACTGTCGGGGGACAAAGTAGCTTGTAGGAATCGGCAATATGCTCCGAATAGGGAGCGGATATGTTAAAAAAGGATTTACAACTAGTGTCACATGTAAATATTGTTGAATTTCTACGTATTCTTTTAACAAAAAAAACTAATATTCTTTGCCTCATCGAAGGCGATAATTATTTCTTTTTTAAAAATTGTTGAAGTAATGAAACAACAAGTGAATTTCATGACCAAGAAAGAAATACAATATCGTCTTTTGTAAAATATGTAAGCGTTTTAGAAAAGCTTTCCTCAGGTCACAGCGGTGGAAATTTACCGTCGGTTGGTGGCTGATGCAAGCGGGCTGACGGTGCACTCTAAACAAAAGGCGCGACACCGTAATTATGTGTTTGCATTATGTCATTAGAGGGTGCACGCCACGGCGCCGCGGATAATGCGCCCCACGTTGGGGGTAATGGGTGGCGTATGTATGATGCTGCAGGCGAGGGTTGAACTAATTCGTCTTTCTTCAAAACGATGCATGGAAGTTCAACTAACTTATAACGCTCTGAGCTACATACTTCAGACAAGTGAGTATTCTTATGAAAGATTTTTTTGTTTTTATTACGTTCATGCAAAATGTACGTTATTTTTTCCGTACATTATATGTCGGCGTCCGTGGCGCAGTTTTTTTCGTCGCTGGCTACGGATGTCTCGGGTTCAATTTCCGGTGCGGACGGTTTTCATGGATTGATTGGCCAATCCCATCTTCACTGGGCGTAACGAGAGCGATTAGCTAACCACTAGTCCTGTCATAGCCCTATCCTTCTATCCGTACTCTTTTCGAAAAAGAAAAGAAAAGTTGAGCAACTGAGTGACAAGCAGTTCTCGTAGAAAAAAAAATTCTGTCAAGATAACTCTATAAGAAGACCATTTGCTCCACATTGGGAGCGGACATGGAAAAAAAAATATTTAAAAGATTTTTCTATCCAAAACGTATTTGAAAATGATTTCAAATGCCTCATAAAGAAAATAAAATCATCTACATAATCTATTACTTACTAATACTATAATATAATTGATATCACTTTTGATAAAGTTGACAACTGAATATAGATTAAAATACTGTAAATACATATTTAGTAAAAATAATTTTGCTTTGATGAAATTTAGTTATTTCAAATTTTAAGGCTGAGGGATGTGGAGTCTCAGGATATCTTTCGGCAGTATGTACTTAGATGGCTGATACTAGCTATGATGGAGATTTTTTCCTCACCTATCTTTTATTTATTATTTAAAATGCTCCATCTATTCTCAATTTCACAAAGTGTTTTCCACATTAAAATGATGAGTTAAAGTAACAAACGTTATTCTAAAAGTTTATTATACAAACGAAGCAATCTCGGATATTTTTCAATAAGAATTGAAAGTATTTTTGAGAAGGCTTCATCTTCAAAAACGACTCACTTGAATGTTAATATTATTTTGAGTGAATGATCAACTTACGTAAAAGAATTTCCAACTTGAATTTAGACAAATAAGTCTAATTTAGGCGCATTCTACTATTTTAGCATCCAGGCTTACCGTGCAAGACTGGATTACTAAAACAAGACGAATGCCTTACTTAACCCGGCCACTTGTGCTATATGTCACGGTTATACATCAACCTTTGCCAACTGAGCTACGTCTTACACTGTAAAAAATGTAAGCTTAAAAATAAGTCGAATAACAAAGCCATAAATTATATTTTAGATTAAAAATGAAATTTCATTACAAAAGAAAACTTTTTAGAATCGTCTTGGAGCGACTTCGAATACTCAAATAAGCTATATTTTTCAGAAATACAGGATCATTGTTTCGTTCAAAGATTTCTGACCTTAAATTATTATAGAGATTATAGATTCAAACAATCATCACAGGCTATATCGATACGAAACTTTTAAAAATTGTTCGCCTTAAAACTAACTTAAAAATTACTCAAATGCGCTGTAGCTTAAGACAATTATCACTTTTTGAATCATTAATTTAATTGAATACTGTTATAAATACTACTAAGTATTGATGCAGAATATAATTAACTATTTAATTAATTATGAACAAGAATTGCGTAAACGACGTCTTCTTTACAGATGGCAACTGAAGCTTTCAAGTAAGCCTCACCTCTACTTACTGACCAATACACTTAGAGTAAAACCGTTTGTAAATGTTTAATAGTATCTATTGGTGAAAATCGTAGTTTAAAATTGTTAATATAAGTTATATAACGATCATGGTAAAAATCAGCTTGAAAAGAAAAGTAAAAAGAAACATCTCTTTTTTCCTCGAGAGAAAAAAGTGATTTCTTTTGAATATGCTACTAGATATTCCTGATAAATTTACACCTTCTAAAATTTGTAATATAAAAAAATAATATTAAAAATGGACAACAGTAATAAATTTTAGTTTTACTTCAAAGGTTTGTGGTTTTCTTCATCTTTATATAATAATTTATCGTCGTTTATCTCATAGACAGACATATCTTGACAATGACTGTTTCGCAAAAATTGATAAACAATAAATTTTACCACGTATTTTATAATAAGAATATGTTTACTATGATATTTTATCCGTAGTTCGATTCCGAGAAGCGTTGAATCCAACTGTCTCTTACTCCAACAGGATGGATTCTGTCATGTCTTCTAAGAAGGCCACTGATAACCAATTAAACAGATTACTCAGCTAACATAACTAATGAGAAATCAAAGCAACTGCTGGAAGTGTCCTTTAGTAGATGTAACTAGGTGTTGCAATACTTACAGAATGAATTTTTAAATAACGGTATTTCGGAATTACATATTAAATGCCGGCATAAAATAAATTGTCTAGAACACAAACATTGATAAAAATAAGAAAAAAACGTACTGGAAATTAGGATCTTAATACATATAAATCATACGAATAAATCAATTCTGATATTTTGATATTTCATATTCATAAAATATGTATTTATATCATAAGAATTTTTAGTGTTTCCTTAAATTAAGATATAAAATGCTAGTTTATCAATGCTAGAATCTAGGAATCTTGATGTGCATGCTGATAAGTCTGACTGTGGAAAATACCGTTTTAGATTCAACACTCGTTAAACAAACAGTCAATAAATAATTATACCATTATTGATAAAAAAAATAGCCAAATTTGCTAAAATACTACCATCCCAGATTAGAAAATAATGTTATTGCAATCCATAGGTTCAGCAAAAGAAGAGAAAAAGAATTTTAATTAAAATAATCCACAATATTACATTTCTTTATGATATTCGTTAAAAAAATATATCATAATATTTTAATGTACTCTTCTTAGTAAAATATATTAGAATAAATAATATCTAATGAGAATGTTTAACAAGATTATCTCTAATAATAATCAATCAATAGAAAATTTCTAATATCATTCTTTCTGCTCATTAAGAAGTTCTTATTACGGATCGAATCCTGTAGGAAGACAAACAATTTATTAAATACGTTTTTTGTCCCTGTTTCCTGAAAAAATCCCGTAAAAAATGATCAAATACATTTATAATTACAACAGTTTTAATTTGCTTGAAATTTCTTTTTCTACGCAATAAATTTCAGAAATGGCATTGACATTCGACAATACAATCTTGGTTTTCAAATTCCACTTAGTTATCTGGTAAAAAAGTGGAATATTTGATGATATATGGAAGGATTGATGTTTTACCAATCAAAAGACTGTATTTGATTATTCGATTGTTGATGAAATCAACAGCCCAATAAGTGTACGTTATTCATTAGGATAAAAAAGACTTCTATGCAGATTTATGTCTTAAATTCTTTGGAGCTTATTTTAAATGCTACAGTCTATATTTCGGTGTAACAACTACAGTATCCTTATTCGGGAGGCACAAGAATAAACAGCTAAGACTTAAGGCTCTTGATAATATCGCAAAGTACGTGTGTACCTAATGCTAGTAATTAAACAACACGTTCTGAGGCAGTCGTGGCGAAAATGAAACACCGTATATGTGTATACGACGATGTATGAAGTGCCTAGGAATATGCACATTATTATTCCGTAATGTAAACCTGATGGTTCCCATTATACATAATGATGTTGGTATAAAATTATATTAATAATTATAAAATATTACAATTTAAACAGCGCAGCTTATGCATGACATTGTGGTTGTTGTAAAATAGAAATCAAGTCAATTAAAATCATGAAAAAGCTGAAAGTCGGTTATGTAATAGAGAAACTTTATTTTTTTTACTGCGATGAGCTTGTTTGTATCACACAGGAGATCATGTCTTATCAACGATACGTTAAGTCCACAATAAATATTTATAATATCCAGTGACAGTAAGAAATATTAATATAACATTTAAATAAATATGATGAATACATAATAATTATATTATCAACTAACAATTGATATAAATACACAAAATGGCTATGGTGAGGCAACAATTAAGGATTAAATGGTGAGGGTAACGGAAGGATTTTTTTAACTGATAAAGGTTCTCTGAGGAAGAAACCAGATCCGGATGCCAAATAGGACCATCGTGACTATTTCTGCAGGACCAATACAGAATATCTCTTTCAATGGACATAATTGGGCAATCTCAAAGAATATGCTCAGAATCTTGATTTTTATCACCACACGGACAATACGGGTCTGGTTTCATTTTAAGATATAATTTCGCATTGAACGCACCATGACCAGTGATAAATTGGGAGGTTCAGTGATTTGGAAAAAACCATGTTGCATTCTGACGAAAGAGAATATTTGAGAATATCTTCTACCTCAAGGGGACATTGACCACTGTTTTAAGTCATTAGAACAGTGAGGGAGCAAAGTTTTTTTATGCAAGCTTTAAGAAACTATTGAGAATTCAACGGCTGAAGAATTGTGCTGCCAATTTGAGCTGGTATTGGTCCTGAGCAATAAAAGAAAAACCTTATTACAGATACGAAAAACAAACCGACTCAAACTTTGGTATGAATCCAGTTTTTTTACACATATCTAGACGTGGCTTAGCACACGCCAACTCAACAGCCAGCACGTGTTAAAACTTCTGCAGCTATGCCAACAATTCGTATAACAATGGTTGATTCAATGGTGATTCTTGGAATATAAAATTAAAATTGATATCTATGTTATTTTACTGGTTGCTTTATTAACTGTGACACGTGTTTCGCATTTTTTGAGAAGCATATTCATTCATACTAGCTGTATCACTTTTTTTTTACTGTAACATGTTACCTGAAGACACGTCATAAAGTAGAGGTTTGTATTATAGTCAGTCGCATATGATACTGAAATTTATTTAAATCGAAGCACAACTATCTCTCGAAAAACTGATTGATCCATCGTTTTTACAGACAGTAATAAATATTTTATAGAACATTTGTTTTTAAAAGGAAGAAAATTGATTCGAATCTTGTTTTATTAGGGTTGATAAGAATCACATTTTACCCATTGCTTATTTGTTGGTAATGTTGGTAGCCAACAAAGTTTGCCTTCTACTAACACAAATACATATACAAAAAAGATATTTTTTCTTTGTTGACGTAAATCTTATATGTAATAGCCCAAACCGATTTGTACATGTTTTATTATTATCACATATGCGTATGAAATGTTGGCATGGCCTAAGCGTTTGCGGTGTATATATAATAAAATGTTATGCAATGTACACACAGTTCTGACGTAGAAGTTACTTCCCAAATTCAATATTTCAATTTCAATACCGTCATGTATGACGGGTGCGGCTATTTTATAATAATATAACACGTGAAATCAATTAATTTGTTAAAACTAAACACATACCTATTTCGTGTATTATACGTTATAATAACATTAAAATGACTATTAAGTTAATACCGAAAATACAATAAAAAGTATCAATTAAATAATTGCACAGTGCTTCATTTATAATTAGTATCTCAAATGATATGAAATGGTGAAAATTAATTGCATTGTATTTAAAATTAATGAGTTATTTTTTAAAATTGGTTTTCAAAATTAATTCCACATTTAATATCCGTTTTTGTTTAAGCGAGATTTACGTAGGCTTCGCTTTAATTGTCAGACAAAATATTTTTTTATTTCATCTATTAAAACGAAAAACTATCTCCCTTTGAAAATTTTTTTTATTAAATTTGGCCAACGAAATGGAAAATATATTGAAGTAAAATATTATTTTATCAAGCATTCTTTGATTTCACCTTTTCTGTCAAATTTTATGAAGTTTTCTTATGAAAAAAAGAGTGACAATTTATTTAGGAACGATAAATTATTAAATACTTGACATTGATATTTTGCAGGGTAAAATATCTACGGCATCAATCTATTGAAATGTATGAAAACTATTCAGCCATTTACACAAGCGTATCTTGACAAAAAAAACATTTATTTTTCTTACTCGTCGATTTATTTCTACGTCAGAGGCATTTAATTGAGTGTGGTTATATCATTTCTTTCGCGCGTTATTTTGGCAGACATCCTTTGTTCTCGTAGATGATTTATTAAGCCTGACATAACCTTCAAACGAAAAAAAAAGTATAGAAGAAAAATACACCAATTGTTTAAGTTTGACAAGGAATTCAAGCGAGAAAAAACGCTATTCCCAACTTGCTGCCGGTCCGGTTTATGGTGTTTCATCAACACTCGGCTATACTTCAACTTCCACTGTTTTATCGCTTGCTAAATTACTCCATGGTCTTGGCAAGTTTATCTGATAAATACTTTTATCTGCAAACTTGGTTTCCTCCCCACTGCAAGAATCCTGGGTCGACTCGCCCCCGAGAAGAAAACGGAAAACTTAAATAAAAGTTTACGATTCTGTCGTGATAGAAAAATCGTAAGCCAAAAGAAGACTTAGGATAAATAATACGCAAAACTTTAACATCGGCTGCGCTATCTTTCTGAAATCATCTACGAGTAATAAAAATGGATATTTTAAAACACTGAAAGTTTGTAAACTTTATTTTTACAATATTTAGCCATTGTTTTTTTTTAAATAATAACATCGACGGTGTTTTGGTCAATTCATGTAACCCTCATCATTGAAATTGTTCAGGATAGAGTAAAAACTGTTTTTATCGAAAACATTATATGGTAAGTTGCGTTATGAATTTTTGAAATACACTTCCGTAAATTCTCATGTTTGCAATTATGGGAGTGTCGATATAATAGTGGCTTACATCAAGTGACCGGGTCAGAATTTTTAAACCTAAAATAAATTATGTTTCCCTTCCAAAAAGTGGTCAATTTATTTTTCTAATTTACATTCTTTAGCCTAGACCTGATCTATCGCCATTAACTCATTTTCGTATTTTTTGAGGGTTACATCAAGCGGCCAAAACACAGTCGATATCATTCTAGAACAGGAGTGAAAAACCACTGCCTTACAGCTGCAGCATCAACATAAAAAATAACTCTCCACTTCTATCCTTCGATATAAAGCTCATCATCCCATGTATTCAATTTAAATAGGATGCGTATAATTGCAGTTAAGTTGTTGTGATCATTTTATAATAACTTATAATTATTTGCATCACGCTTTTTATTTTTTGCATAATTATTGTAAAATTGCTTATCGATTTACATACATCATAAACGAAATCGTCTTTTATGTTATTCTTTGATGATCAAGTCTTGCTCTCAGTGAGAAAAATGTAAACGAAAATCAACACTTCAAAACACAGTTATAATTTTAAAAAGTGGTTGTTGTTATTAACCCTTACAAAGCGAACCGTTTTCGCAAGAATTTATTTTCAGTCAATTGATCTGTTGAAACGCTCACCATGGCTATAAATAGATCAATTTAAACAGTGAAAAATGAAGAAATATGTGGAATATATATTAGTTATCCCAAATACATCAAGAAGTAAACTAAACTCGTCACATTTTCGCCAAAATAAATCGAAGAAGATGAAGAAGTTCAAAAATATTTAATCTACGACTTTACAAGCAAAATGGCTGCTGCCATAACCGCGAAAGTATGTAATACATAGGGTTTCGTATTGGCAGTTCAAAGCTGAATATCAAGAGCTCTTTTTAAAAATATATTTGCTTGGGTCCTACTTGACATTTTCATGATCTGTAATCTAATTTCTCTACCTAAAGGAAAGAACTATTTCTTAAAGCATATAATCACAAGTGTTCCTTCTAGTTTGGCCGGAAATACGAGATTAAGTCTTGGTCATATAAACATGTCCAACGCGTTCATGGCGTTAAAAACACTATTTTTTTACGCATTGAATAAAAATAACAAAAGGAAAGAAAAAATATACAGATTCTCCTAAATTGAAAATGGTACATCTGTGTACATTAAAAAGACAGTGTTTAAATAATAAGTTGATTATAAAATTAGTTTTATAGTATTTATCATAACTTAAAATCTCTGAAGAAATTTCCTGAAAACAGTTTGTGCGGTACGCTAGTGAATTCTTCAAAAATAGATAAAATGGCAGTCTAAATTTATTACAGTCAGTCAGCTTTGGCAAAATAGTCTGAAGCAACATAAAATTGGTAATGAAAATAATAAAAATAAACAATGAAACCTTCTTCCTAATAAGAATTGAGCCTAAGCTTTGTATACATATAATACATTCGACCCAAAGCTTTTGCAAAGCCTTCCAAGACAAAATTATGTCTAACTTCCGGTTTGTTTCCAAAATAGCAATACTCTCACTATGCCGACCATTATACAATCTGGCTTGGACAACGTACTGGACTGTCGAAAATCGATTTTATTAAATCTGCGCATACGTCAAATCGATCCCAAAGGGCTTAATACTTTTTACGGGATTAAGCCTCGTCTTTTGACGTTGACCAGTAGATTCGGGAAAAAGAGAACAACGATTACCGATTTCCTCTCCATACACAAATTCTGCTTTTTTTTTTACTCTATTTTATTTATTTATGTATATACCACGTCTACTTTCAATTTATACAATTTATTATGAACCTCTAGTGGAGTATTAAAACGAAACGTTTTTAAAGAAGATTGTTTGTTCACTATTAAATTAAGTCGACTTTTCCTTTTTATTGGGTCCAAATAAATGTCGATCTCTGCGGTTTAGTGTTAAGAGCTTTATCCTAATGATCAGATAGGTCTGGGCTTAAATCCTTGCAAGGTCAATACCAAATTAAGATTTTTCAATTTAACATTTGAGATCTAATTCCTTTGTGTTTGTGATGTTTTTTTCTCCTCGAGTTGATTTCAGTGACAGTGAGTATCTGGCGCTTTGGCTGTCATAATCTGTAACGCAAAATATTTTTCTTTGTCTACTAAAAGTTACCATTGAAGGAGAATACGTAAAAAAATAAAAGCAATAGTCTATACCAGGGGTGACGAATTTGCGGTCTCAAGTGTTTTGACTGAATCAAAATTAGAAAATTTGTAAATATATTTCATTGTATTCATTTACAAAATAATGTATATAAATGTGACCTTATTTGACTTAAAATAAATTAATGCGACCTACTGACAGGAAAAGGTTTACCACCCCTGGTTTTTACTCTATAATACCAATTACATACTTTATGTGCCATACCAACAATAAATGCATAATAATTATGTATAAACAAACCTGGTCCATTACATTTCAAAAACATAAAATTGTCTTCAACTGAGGCTATATTTTGTTTTGATGAGTGATTAATTATGAAATGAAACTATTGTAAATAATTGGATCTGTAGCCAAGTAGTCAACGTTGACCTCTTCGGTTACGGTGTACACGTGCTCAAATCCCAGAATCGACACTTTCATAAATTCATTTTTCAATCGATCAATCGGCGTCCGTGGCGCAGTTGGGAGCGTCGCTGGCAACGGTTACGGATGCCTCGGGTTCGATTCCCGGTGCGGACGGTTTTCATAGATTGACTTTACAATCGATTTATGAATTTCTGTTCGTAGTCTGAGTCCTCCCTCTCACCCATCCCATTCTTACGGGGCGTGGTGAGAGAGATTAGCTAACCACTAGCCCTATCCTTCTATCCCTACTCTCTTTGAAAAGAGAGAGGTTGAAAAACTGAGTAACAAGCAGTTCTCGTAGAAAAAATCTGTTAAGATACCTCCATTAAAATACCATATGCTCTACATTGGGAGCGGACATGGAATTTTCTTTCTATTCTAATGAGTTTGTGGTCAAAAAGACGGATGTCTGATCTTAACACATTTTCACCGGAGTAAATATAGCCAAAATACTCGCAGCAGCGAGGCCGTAAGAGTAAATTATTAACGCATGGCTTGTAAACAATTAGTGTTGAGACAATAAAAAAATAATGGCACATTTAAAGAGTTATGAGTGATTTATGTAGACCATGTCGAAGGATGCGAAAAACGCGTTTCCTGAAACTCCACAAAAATCTCCATGACGCAGATTCCACGTTCCCCGAGGCTAACGAGCTGATTCTCTTCCTAGCATTGTGGTGTAGCGAGAGGAATAATCTTACTACCATCCATTTCATAGCCACATCCTACTTCTATCTAAAGATGAGTTTCTGAATGACAAGTAGTTCTCTCATAACAACTTCTATTGAGATGCTTCATTATAAATCCATGTGCTTCATAGTGGGTTCCAATATGGTAAAAAGTGATTTTTTTTTCGCACTCTAAAAATAGTCGAAAAATCGATAACATGTTCACAATGAATAGTGTGTAGTGTTGTATAGCTCACCCTTTAACGGATCCAAACAAAAGCCACGGATTAGTGAGATAACACCGTATGAAAAATGTAAAAATCCACACTCCTAATATAACAAATTCGTTTGCATCAGCATTACTTTACCGTATATATTTTTAAGCTATTTTTAACGAAAACAAATCTGTATAATAAACTACAAACAGCTTGAGAAAAAGAGTTACTGATAATATGTACTTATAAAAATATATTTTATTTATTTATTAGGTACGGATCAAATTTTACAATATTTTTCGTCTTAGAAGCTAGACAAAGATAAACGATAAATATTCATAATTCTAAAAGATTATTTTCCCCAGTTATAACAATAGAGTTTAATCGTGTTTTGAACTATACATAATATCAGGGGTTCCCAATCATTTGGTACCCTAGAGCACATATCGATAAGCCGACAAGATTCAAAGAAAATTTATAGCTATAGGATATAAGTAGGAAATGATACACAAAAAAATAATTTTAAAATATAAGTGAAATTGTTCATATTCTATAAAATGAAAAGACGTTGTCTCAAATAAGCAAAGTTAACGTTATATAAAAATCACAATATCAATCTTCAAGTCAGTTTGATTGTTGGCATTGCATTTCGTTGCATATTTTAACAAAACATTGTATGTTTAAGCATAACAGTATTTAGCATCGGATTACTCCAAACTATTATAATATGTCTAAATCAAAGTTTTTTGTTGGAATGATTACAATTTTTGTCGAATTTTTGACAATATTTTAAAATGTCACGTTAGTTTTTACGAATTGTTGAAAAAAACAAATTTGAAACAACAGACAAAGGCTCCTAATGTCCTCATAAAAGCTTCAATAGCCCACCAAATTGATGACCACTGATCTAAATTAAAGGTTAATGAACATTATTTTGAATTAGTGAATGTGCTCAAAAATATATCTAATAAATAAAAATCAATGTGGTTTTGTTCGTATCTTATGCACTGCCATACCGTTCATCTGATTCCGATAAAACTTTTTCAAGTTATTGCTTGGACTTGCGCAGAGAATATAAGCATAATACAATCAGGCCCGGCCCGGCCCGAGCCGATTCTCAAATTATCTTTATATTTAACTTTTTATTATCTATAAAAATCCAGATATATCTAAAATATAAAAAAAATCTAAAATAAAGAATCAAACTCGCATAAATAGTGACATTTCGGAAAACCTTCTGTTTTATTCGTGTGCGTACCAGAAAGAAAAACAAAAAATATTGTGTTTCCAAAAGCAATTCAATAAACAGAATTAAAACACGAAAACTTTCTTTCTTTGAGTGGCATTGCAACGCATGCTGGGTACTCACTAGTAATTTATAAACTTTTCTAGCGGGGTAGTAATTATTCAAATGAAAATTTGCTGTTTGTTATTAACCTGTAGCTTAAAACCGTAATCTTTTCGGTCACTTTATTATACTATATATTATTTCTTAGTAAAAAAATATAATGCGGTCAGAGATTAAGACTTACCCACAGTAAATTAGGTACTTCATTTGCTATTTATGTTTTTTCACTGTTGTGTTTTGTGTTGGACACACATTTTTTTATTTTCTTGTATTTCTCAAATGTCAAACGATTCTGGCTTTTTTAGTGTAAATCTGATATTTTTTTACACGCTGAACAAGAAACGAAATAAATTTTGTCGATTTATTCGATTGTCAAATACATTCGCTTGCTCCGCAGTTATTTTAAAAAATAAATATTTTGACAACAAAAACAAAAACGTGGAATTGTACAATCGTTTTATTTTTTTTCAAACAATAACAACATCGACGGCCTATTTTTCAATCACATTTTAATATAATACTTTATATTGTTTGTAAATCATGAATTAGGCCTTCAAATTATAATTGAGTGAAATAATAAGCTGAGACTTGACCGTCATTAGACACTGCTTTGATTATTTTATGAAATCTAATTTATTTTATACGAATATTTTGTAACTATAGTATTAACAAAATTACTTGGCCGCTGCCACATTTGGAACTAGAATTGTCAGTCTAGAATAAATTTATTCAATTACCATTTTATGCAAAATAAATATCTTGTCTACTTTTAATAACCATCACTAAAATACAAGTTGTAGAATTTATTGAAATTTCAGTTCTGGTTGAGTACGGCAACATTCCTAACGTGACAGTGGCACCCTCACTAGCGGCCTAGTAACCGTATCCGTCATAGATGATGCTATTGAAATTGAAATACTGAATGTCTAAAGTAGCTAGTACGTCGGAGATGTGTGTACATTGTTTACACTGCGAACGCTTAGTTCATGAGAAAATTTTATACCTGCATGTGATATGTGATAATAGTAAGTCTACAGAGCGGTCTGGGCTATAATGTATAAGATGAATCAGTTATAGGAATAAAGATAATTCATGTATGAAGGCAATACGCAAACCTCTCAATAAGACTTGCTCTAGAATTAAAATTGACATTTAAAACAATTATTGAAGACTGCTTAATGTCCTGTACAAAAAAGGATTTTTTTTCAAAAGCTTTACTCGCTTCATCAAAACAAAAGGCTATAAAAGAAAAAAAATATTTTTTTTCATTATATATCAAATTCCTATTGAATTTATATATCAAAAACTATTTAGAAAATATATATAATTTAAGACATCGACTGCTTGTTGGAATTTCAATATCAAATTTGAATTGTTGAGGTTTTGTACATTTCCATGTAAACGTGGAAATGTACAAAATCTCAACAATTCAAATTAGCCTCAGATATAATGAAGGATGCCAGACCACATCTTTAACACAATCATACAAAAGAAATTACAAACAGTTGATTTCTCATAGGTCAAAAGTGGTTGTTAAAAACAGCTTGAGATTAATGAGTTGTATCATCATTAAGTCGGCGTCCGTGGCGCAGTTGGTAACGTCGTTGGGTACTGTTACGGATGTCTTGGACTCAATTTCCGGTGCGGACGCTTTTCATAAATTGATAATTCAATCGATTTATGGATTTCTGTTCGTAGTCTGAGTGTTTGTAATGTCTAAAACTCACTCTCATCCATCCGATCCTCACGGGGCGTAGCGAGAGCGATTAGCTAACCACTAGTCCCTACTCCCTTCGAAAAAAGAGAAGTTGAGTAACTTAGTGACAAGCAGTTCTCAAAGAAAAATTCTGTTAAAATACCTCCATTAGGAGACCATGGAAAAAATTGTGAACGGACATGGAAAAAATAATCATCATTAATTCCCTCATATATTGAAAAGAGATTTTTACTAGTTTAGTTGGTATTTGTAATCGTTAAAAAATTAAAAAGAAAAACACTTACAAACCAATACAAATCATGCAATTTATAAAAAACATAATAATGTTTAAGCGTCGTTAAATTACATTAAATTGAACTATAGTTTTAAAATATAAAATTTGTTAAAAAAGTGATACCGAATATGTTAAGATACTTTATTTCAGGATTCTCTAATCTTTTAAGCTTAAGGGCCACACTGACTTCTCCACCAAGTCCAAGGTCCAAGACCTAGCTACAAACTTCATTTCCAATAGCTTTCACAATTGAAGCTTTGGGTGCTTTAAAAATAAATCTCGTTTTTCAGATTTTGATGCAATTGCAAACGGATCAAGATTTTTCGAAATCCCTTTGACACCGATATAGAAACCCTTATCCAAGAACTTCAAATGGAAATGATTGATTTGCATTATAGCGATATTTTTTAGGAAAAATATTTAAAGCCATCTTTGCTGGAATTTTATAAGAGTCTTCCACCCACATAGTTTGATCAGTTGTATAAATTTTCTCGTGGGTTATTTCCTCTTTCAGAACTATGTACTTATTTGTGTGAAAAAACATTCTACAAAATGAAATATTATGATAATTATAATGATAATTTCCACTAGTAAACTTGATCCACAGCTTTAAGCAATTGTCAGTGGAAAGTAACAGCTATTTCATTATGTTCTTTAGTTACTGCTTTTCTTAATCGGTCGTTGAATAAAAACATCTGATTATTATTTTTGTACAATTTACTAATATTGTAAATTTTACAATGTTATCAAAATAAACTATGACTGGCAGAATCGGTGGTGATCGCGGGCCGTAATTCTTAGATACTTGATTTAATCAATGAATCAAGTTAAAGAAAATTGTTGACTCAATTTTTAATTTGGATTCATACCTTTATTGTATAATTTAATGAACAATAAAACTTTTCACGGCTTTAGCACGATGAATTTTACTGTGCTTGCAATAATGTAATTATTATACTGTCAAAAATAAGTAAGATTTTATTTTTTACATTCAAATCAATAAACTTAAGGCATTGAATCAATCCACTGAAATGTGTCGGAAATAGAACATTGCATTGAAGTTATATATTACTTGGCCGAAGAGCTAGAGGCAAATAATTGTTCAACCATAGATCTTCATTACATATAGTGCAAGACGTAAAACTTCAACATGCTGGGTTGTCTCAGTCAAAGCCACTGTCTTTCGTATTTGCCTGCAACAAACGTTTTCAATATAACGGACGCAATAAAGATTTCACTCCGTTTCATATAAGTGTATCAGTAGAACTGTATTAGACACGTGCATACAGTTAGGTCATTTATATAGCTTGTACTTTCACCTTTTTTTGATTAAAATATATACTTCATATGAAGAATTAAAAGAGCAATTAATATCTTTTTAACTTCCTCTCGTTGTAACATTAAGAAGTGTCTTCCGCTTCTTTAATTTTTAAGCATCTTCAGACTTAATACAAACTAACAAATATAAATAAATTAAATGTTTACCAGGCCTGTAACCGTGTGGTCAACTTCGTTGACTTTGGTGAAGGAGTCGAGGTGTTTGAATTTCAGAATGAACAATTTCATAAATTCATTTTTCAATCAATTCACGTATTACGTGCACGAAAGTATGAATTTCTGTGATTTATTAATCCTCTCCCACTCATCATATTATAAAAAAATTGAATAACAAGAGCTTAGCTTACCTCTAGTTCTATCTTCGCTCAATACTTCAATTCTCACTCTGTTCGAAAAAAGAGTTGAGTGTTGTGTTGCGTGACTAAGTAACAGCTAGTTTTCGAAGAAAAAATCTACAGAAAAAAGCTAGATTCGCCAGTTGCATGGACCATTCAGTTGAGCATTACCTATTTATGAGGAATGTATTTTCAACAATGAACTTTGTGTATTGTTTTCTAGACATTTTTATGTTTTATGAGTTTGTATGTAAATAATTACTTTGCTCTTTATTTTGTTTTATCAATTCTTAAAAATGTTTTATCAGTATTATCTAAATGCATGGTGCATTGGTGTCAGCTGTAATGCGATGTATTGTACTTTTCGTTTACAAAGAAATAAATAAATAAAAAGCCATCTGCTTACAGAACATTGGTTGCAACATTTGCAACTCATTCGCCTCACTTCAATTAGATCACTTATTAGATATACGGTATTGCAGAGGCTTCAATGGTCGTAGCTTTCTCGTAGCGGATATATAAGATTCAGTAGAGCGTATTGAAATTTCAATGCAATTTAAAATTATTACAATCTGTATCATGCTGTAATTTTTTTTAATAATTTAAAGATAATTCTTTAGTATTGACTGAAAAAGTTTCAATATGTTCTCAATTATTAATTATAATTTTCATGCAGTAATTATATGGGATGAATAATAATATATTGTCAACCTAAATTGTTATGTTTATAATTTTGTTTGGCAAGAATTTACATTTAATATTTTATGCTCTGAAATATTACTTTCGTATTTTTGTAAAGTAATTAAATGACAGTAATTAATTTTTGAGAAAACATTACACCAGTAGCGTGCCGTCAATACATGCTCCGCATACCTCACAATTTGGAAATGAAAAGGCTTTTATTTCTTATCTTCCACGTTTGAAAGTTCCACGTTTATACACTAAATTCAGAAATTGCGCGGGTTCTGATTGGCATTTATCTGTGTTCTATTCAGCCGTGACCGCTCGATAAACGTGCCGTGCCGACGAAATTTGTTCGAAATTTTGCATGCATGCGCTAAGAAGTTTGCGCAGTAACGAAAAATCCAATTTGCGCTATGGATCGCGCATGCCAGTTAGTATGCGGATGCATGCGCTTGGATTTTACCATCTTACTGTTAGTATTGCGATTTGGATTTTCAGATAAACCGTGTTTTATTTGTTGCTACCCTCAACATTTGTTGATAGCAAATAAATGAAATGGGATTTAACTATAAATTAGCGGAAAATTAAAGACTGTAGAGGATTTTAAATTAAGTTGTAATGCTCGTGAGAAGAATAAAATCAAATTTCAAAAACAAGATAAGTTTTGCGTGTTTTTCTCCCTCACAGCAGGTCTTACATCATAAATCACCGCACGCCACTGCATTATACATATTCAACTCTGCAATTTTCCCATATATTCAATTTTTTTTCATTTGTTGTTACTTAGATGCATTTTAAACGTTTCAGAATTACTCATTTTGCCTATTTTCAAAACACCTGCAGGCAAAATTACTATCAAAACTATGTTGAGATAATGTGAAATATGATGAAAACAATGTTTTCAGTAACAAATAATTTCATATGTTTTATGTAATGTTCAAAATCGTGCACTAGATTTTCAACTTTATTTCAGACGTATTGGTGTTAAGTAAAGTACTTATTAAGCTATTATACATCTACATTTGTAATCTTATTTCCGAGAGTTGAGCTTTGTAAACCTTCGCGTTTTTTAATAAAAGAAAAAACCGATAATTTCCACATTGCAATATTAGCAACAAACGACGTTTTTGTTTCACGCAAAATTTGAAGTATTTCTAATTAAGAAAAGAATGAATATTTTTAATAACCAATCAACCACTAACTGCAATAAATATAAGCGAAATAGAGTTGGACGTGTCGACGTTTAATAACTATTGAACTTATGGGATTCTGTATGTCTGCAAAATCAATTTTTTCGTACACTGTTGTCAGGTTTTGAACGTTATTTGCCATTACACACTGTGTGAAAAAACATACGTGTAGATTAGATACATATTATTTGTTTGATTTCGATAAAATGTAGACTTATCGGTTTTTGCTTTTCATCGCCCCATTTTTTCTTTTATTCATTACTCAATTTATTTCATGTTTTTTATTAATAAATATGTGAATGGTTTTAGTGAATTAAACACACCTGTGTAGTGGCAGAAAGAGATAAGTTAAAAATTGGCTGTTTTGAGCAGAGACCCGAAACGGAACCGAACCGAAAACCCGGAAAAAGCCATGATTTTTGCCGATTTTTTTCGATTAACGAGAAAATTGTTTGCCGATATAAGCTAGATTTAACTAATAAATTGTATCTAAAAGTTTAAATTTAGTTTTTATCAGTTGATAATTCTCGCGATGAGTGAAACCGGTCCTGATCATTATAAACATGGGAAAGTAGTACAAAAAAATTGTGTTTTATTTAAAAAAACACATAGTGGCTCGTCACTAAGAATTGACAGTTAACACCTTAAAAGTGATTTAAATACGAGCTGAACTGAAACAACATATTTTTTTACCGAACCGGATCGAAAAAAATAACGGTTTTGGTCCCTATTTTTGAGTTATGGTTGCATATAAATAGATTTAAACACGCTCTATCTTTCGGGCGATTTTCTCAAAACAAGGTTTTTCGACATTCAACGATTACTGATTATATCAAATCAAATACCACGAATTGAACCTTACAAAAACTACAATTATACGTTGCCTGAGGAACTGCATACACAGACGGGATCTAGGTTCTTGATAATACCCACGTCTCAGTTACGTCTTGAGTTTCTAGCAGTTTTGAATATATAGAGTTCATAATAACTTATCAGAAAGCTGTCTTCTAAGTAAGAAAATGTTGGTAAGTATTTAAAGAGGTAAACTTATTAAAACATCCCCTTTGTTTTGTGCGTCTTATAAGAATTGTATTATTAAATTTATGCCATATACACAATATGAAGAGTTAACATTTTAGGAAAAGCCCAAAGGGCATTAGAGCTTTTTAATCAGCATCATCAGCCACATGGTCGCTCTTCGATTTTGGACCGTGTACACAAATCTAATTATCTATAAAATATCAGAAAACTGTTTACGAACGGATTTCGAGTATATTTTTATCATGGTAAACATCTACAATGGTCGTTTTGATTATTACGTTCTTTGCAAGTAACTATTATATTTATTTTCTGCATAAGTCATCAGAAACAATAAATACACTAACATTTTTATGCCTAAGACAAGTTTTCTTCAGCTAAAGATCATTTTTAACTAAGCATTTGAAATGCGTAACACACAGAAGTCATGAGTTGGAAAGCTATTGTATATATAAACTGAAACTAATATAAATATTACATATTAATTTTAAATACTCGTTACGGATATTTTTTTTAAAGATAATTCGGTGACCATTGAGCTCTTGAAACTGGCGTGTCTTATGTTTATAGATTTATAAGTCATTATATCTACATAAATATAAATTTGGAACATATCTGCTAAAATTTCTAAAATTAATAAACTCTTAACTCTTCGCAAAAGGTATGTTACAATTTTGTATGATTTATATTGTTTTTTTTATATAGATGGTATTTTGGAGATTTGATGTAACCCTCAAAATTAAAATTGTTCGGGAGAGAGTAAAAACTATTTTTATCGAAAACATTATATGGTGAGTTGCGTTATGAATCTTTGAAATGCACTCCTGTAAATTCTCATGTGTGCAGATACGGATAATACGTAGGCAGTGTCGATATAATAGTGGCTTACATCAAGTGACCGGGTCAGAATTTTAAACCTAAAAACAGTGTAAAATATTTTTTTCCTTGCAAAAAGTGGTAAATTTATTTTTCTAATTTACATCATTTGGTCTCGACCTGCTCTTTCGTCTTTTAAATTAGATCCAATCATTAACTCATTTTCTTATCTTTTGAGGGTTACATCAATTAGCCGAAAAACTGTTGATATATTTCCGAATATAAAATATTTTATTCAACCGAAATTGGAATTCCATCATTATAGATAATGGCTACACGGTAGTCTGGAAATAAAAAAAGCTCCATTTGTATCAAACATTGCAAACGTTATCGAAACGTCATGTCAGCATAAAATATTTAATAAATCAATTGAATTTCATTTTTCATCTTCAGAATATGTCATAAATTGAACCCCTTGCTCTTGTGATATACAACTCAACAACTTTAATAACATAAAATATCCCGTTGCTGTAATACGCAGCAAATTTTAAGAAACATACTATAAACTGCTAAGGAAGGTACTTTTTTAAACTTAACCAACTCTATACGTGCAATTGTTAAACTCTACCTGCTTTCAACTGAGACAGTTTCTTAAAAGTTAGCTGATGGCAAAATGTAACTTCATATTAAATTTAATATAATATATTACTGAAAAGAAATTATTTTGTTACATGAAGTTTTCAATATTTCAATTATTAAACTTTGAACTTTATATAATTATACCTAGTTTGCATATCATTTTAATTATTTTCTAGAAAATTTCTTATTGAAATTAAAATGTATTTTTTATTAAATTTCTGTGTTACTATGTTCCAATTATTTCCTTGAGCTTATTATGCTGATATATTAATAATAAATCTTAAATTTAATTTGTATGCAATATCATGTTACATAAGGTTTCATACTGAGGTTTTCTTAGAATTTCATATAATATGTTTATAACTAAGCTTTCCCAATGCCTTTTCCTAAAAGAAGCATATTTATATATGTAATATGAGTGTTACGATAACAAAGAATCTATTTTTTTAAAATCAAGTGTGTCATAAGGTAACATACAAAGACATGTTGTTAACTAATTAATAAGTTTGTACTCCGCTTGAGAGTGGAATTTTATTTGAAAGAAAAATGTATGCTCTATTTATCAAGATTGACGATCGCGTGAACGTGAGTAAGATCATAGAAATACTATTTTATTGCTCAGTTAACTTCCGTGCCAATTTAGTTATCGTTCCTTTAATAAACATTTAATTGGTATTTTTTACAATGTAGAATAAATAAATAATATAAATATATTAAAATAAATTAATAGAACAAATAGATATCTATTCTCAAGGCGAAAAACCTTGTACATTAGCTACAAAAGTAACCCAAAAAGCGATTAGATAACTACAAGTTCTTTTTCAACGTTATCCTAACCCTACTTAAGAAAATACTACTGGTGATGTGCTCCATTAGTCGTCCATATGCTTTACATTGAGAAAGAACATACAAGGCTGGAAAAATATTAGTTCAAACTAATTCGGCATCACGACATCGTTGCAAATATACTAACATAGCTATTAAGATTAAGTGATGACGGAAAAGCCATCAACTTTATTTTACTTTTCTTTTGGAACAAAATACCATAATATATTTTCGATAAATAATGGTAGAATTTTGACTTAAATCAATCGAAAACAACAATCGTTCCTTAGAATTTTTTGAAACATTTTAATACCTTTGCTGATGATATGTTAACAAACTTCTTACCCCCTTCCACCCCCCACTGCAATTCCCACCTTCAATTGTATACAGCAGTATCCAGTCGTGTAACAAACGTTAAGCGTATCTACAGATTTTTCCTTGATTGGGAGTGTTTCTAAAAGCAACTGTTTAAGACTTACTGCCTGCACTTAAGTGTGCAGGAAATCAATACCTACAGAGAAAGGAAAAGTTGGGATCTCCTCACACTCCCAATGACGCCGCAAATTTTTTAAAGGCCTGGTAATTTGTATGATTTGTCGGCCTCCGTGGCGCAGTTGGTTTCGTCGCTGGCTACGGTTACGGATGTCTCGGGTTCAATTCCCGGTGCGGACGGTTTTCATAGATTGATCTTTCAATCGATTTATGTATTTCTGTTCGTAGTCTGAGTCCTCCCTCCCACCCATTCCATCCTCACGGGGCGTAACGAGAGCGATTAGCTAACCACTAGTCCTGTCAGCCCTATCCTTCTATCCCTACTCTCATCGAAAAAGAAAAGAGAGGTTGAGCAACTGAGTGACAAGCAGTTCTCGTAGAAAAAATTCTGTCAAGATACCTCCATTAGGAGACCATATGCTCCACATTGGGAGCGGACATGGAAAAAAAAAAATTGTATGATAAGTGAACGTAGCCGATCGGTTCAATGGAAGGTTTGACCGACTTCCGCAACTCTTCTCTTTCTTGATGCATGAAATGTCACTTCAATAGAATGTTTTCAACATCTTGCTTTATATCGCCACATTTGCATGTTGATTTATCCACGGCGGGATACCTCAACCACGACTGGACGAGTCAATTCATTACTGACAACTGTACTTTTGCTGTCAATTAACTTTGATTTTTATAAGCCTTAATGTGATTGCGTAATAATCTTATAGTGATTCAATAATTTAAAATGTATATGGTATCAGTTCTCGTAGCCAGTGAATGATTTATCACATCTGAGATGGGCAACGGTTTTTGATTACACTCCCTTAGGTAAAATAATTTTTGACTCAGCGATAGTTCGACGAATGACGAAAACACGTCTACCCTTCTCAACAAGTTAATCTGCCAAAATCATATCTCGATTAAAACAAGATAACCTCCTAAGGGTGTTCGATCTTCGGTAATCCAATCAAACCCTACACAGCCGAATAATCGGAATACCAATCATATAAATTAAGCCTCAAAGAAAACAGGCCATTTTCAAATTAGAATTTATTTTCGGTCGTGTAGAGATATTGCTATTAATAATCCAATTCTAAAAAGGCTCTAAGAAAACTCAAGAATATAGTATTATGACACTTATAACCATCTAGAAGAAAGACCACATCGACACTTCCTACGTATAATCACGTATGTGATTATATGTGTCTTTTGAATTTTCGTTGTCTCACACTCAGTTGTATAGGTAGGCATCGAAAAACAGGGAAAATTAGATTTAATTAATATTAGTACTGTTCCAGTTTTGAAGAAGATACATGCAGCCGTTACTTTGTAATTGTGTTAAGAATCTTTGAAATGCTCTCCTGTAAAATCTCATATTTGGAGGTGCATGATTATGCGAGTGTCAACATGCTCGCCTCGAATCACTTTCGAAAGTTAGCTTGGTACTAGACAAAATTGAAGAAATATTTTCAAGTATGAAATCATACTAATAAGAATTCCTATAAACTCCGAAAAACAGTTTTGTTTTATTAATATTACTTATATTTTATTGCTTGGCTAATTACAAATTTACAAGAAGTAAAATAGAGTATTTAAAGTTTGAGATCCACTCACTCTCCATATAACTTCGTCAACCTAAAGGAGTCTTTCTAAATATTTTTTCATCCTTTTGCTGACAATTTTTATGAAGACATTACTCCACAAAATGTGTCTAAAATATATATTATGGGTGATTTTTCATTTTTTTCACACTCAATTGTCGCAAAAGATGAATTTTATTTTCCAAAACATGAAAAATATTAATTCGATGCAGTAATGGCAGAAGAAAATGTCGTGTAATACCTCCCAAAATAATATACTTAATAAATAAAACATGAAGAGGAAACTGTCAACTATTTTAAACGAATGTGCATCTATTATGTTATTCAAAAAATATATTCGGTTCTTTTGAGAAAAAATAAGCTATTATTTTAATGTCAATACATTAATGATTAAAAAATCTAATCTCTTTGTATATTATAATATAAATCATGTTGGTTTGCTTCAAATTCTATGTTTTAATATTTCAACCCGAATTATGATTTTAGTTGAATTTAATTCGAGAGAATCGACTCTCGTAGTAAGAACACGTAAACAAATAATTATATGCGAACTCTGCTCTAAGAAATTATTATAATTTTCGGTTATCTGAGTACGGAAATTTACGAGAGTTTGTGGTTGCCGTTACCTGGAAAGGTATTTATAAACGAATTAATTAATTACCATTCAGGAAACCTATTTGGAGGCGAGGTATACGACCCACGAAGCACGTCCGAGGCTGATTCCTCAAGGGGTCTCACTGAAGCAATAGGAACCCATCAAATGGGAAACGCCAAGGGATATCTGGCCTTTATAGCTAGAAATAATAACATCTTCGATTAAATTTGTACGCGGCTACCAGTCGACTTGATAATTGTGTTATATTCGGGGCGTAATGGCGTCGTGTGATGTTTTTGATGTGGGTTAATAAGTGTACATGACTTATAGAAAAGGGTAGATGTTATGTATTTTTAATACAATACAAAAGAAGGAACTCTGTACAACGAAGTGCCTATTTTGACTACACTTGAAAATAACATTGTTAAATTTCATATGTATTTATTTTTTTGTAACGATGTCTATTCGCAATATAGAATATATCGTCACCATACTGGCAGAAATTGGTAAGTAAAAAAATACGTTAAAATTCTTGTATATAAATTCTTTGTCTGGAATAACTCAATAGGTGCATTAATTATACGAGTTTGGAAAAATACACCACTTTATTTTATCATTAAGTATATTAATGCAGATTTATAGACAAGTAATTGTCTTTGTCTATTGATCCCCAACTTGATTATTGTTAGATTGGCATATATCCATCTATATTTTGATATTATAATAATTTACAGTGATGATTTGGACTCTTAATGAGGCTTATATTGACAGAAGTTGTTTTACGAGAACTGTGTCTGGCTCAGTTGCTCAACCTCTCTTTTTCGGATAGACTAAGAATAATAGGATACAGGTTGAAAGATACTAGTAGTCTCCACCCAGTCTTACGAATTGGATGGTTTGAAGGGAGTAAAGAAATTGTATACATACATCAATGCAATAGAAAAAATCCTAAGCCAATTGGAAAATCTATTTATGAAACTGCACGTACTTCGATTTGAAGCTTTAAGCACTGCGACCGACGTGACCAATGACGTCAACAATTCGGAAACAGCTTATTAATTATAAATTAGAATTACTTTATGATATTAAAAGAGTTTACAGTTTCTTCGATTAATACGAATATCGTTATGAATATGGAATTAAATTAATTAAAGTTTGATCAAAATGTCAACGACGATACACACTGTTATGATGGCCACTATTACGAAACACCTGATATTATGTAATTATCACGCGTCACTGGGTAGGTATTAACCATTGTTTAAACAATTTTTTGCTTTCGCTTTATTGTAAATACATATTATGTTCATATAAATCTACAAGCTTGGTATAGTTTGCATGAATTATCAATACGAGGGTGACTGTTTGACAAACTCACTAGCAAATCATTATTAATATTAATAAGAATATAGCCTCACAACATAGAATAGTCATACATAACCAATAATACATGCAATAAATTATTAACCCTAATACTAGGCTATTAACTCAAATGAATAATAAAAAAACAATATACAGAACAAACTTGACTTCCGCAATAAAAGGCTGAATTGTATTAAAAGCAACATGGAAAATTCCAGCTGTATGCTAAAAGCAAAAACGCCACTATCCATTGAAGTCTTTTATTTTAAAAATTAAAACACAATTCATTTGTACTACTTCCACATATTTATAATGATCAGGACCGGTTTCGCTCATCACGAGCATTATCAAATGATAAAGATACAAACATAACAGGCTTATTTATATAAAATTGAGTGTAAAAATGAACCATCAGTTTTATATACTTTCTTTTTTACACTCAATTTTATATAAATAAGCCTGTTATGTTTGTATCTTTATCAGTTGATAATGCTCGTGATGAGCGAAACCGGTCCTGATCATTATAAATATGTGGAAGTAGTACAAATGAATTGTGTTTTATTTTTTAAAATATAATGTCTTTCTACCAAGAATTGACAGCTAACACCTTAAAAGTGAAGTCTTTTATCTAGTGAGAAATCAAATGAAACCGATACTGCGGTAATGCCGTCGCATATATTTTGCATGTAAACTCATTTAATATATTCATTTTTACAGTTTTCTAGGAATATTGCAATTGCTATGTTAAGTCGTATATATATATATATTCTACAATATAGAGAATACTTGTGCATTCATATGTAACTTTTTGTGGACTTTGGCGTTTTTGCTTTTAATGTCCTCATATATCCGATAACTAGCTATTCAGTAATAAGTCATAGTGGGCATGTATTTCCGGAATTGTTATATCTAGATGAATATAAGTTTTAAAGACTGATGTGGACAACTTTGCAATGGCATATAAAATGTATATTTTTCTTTTAAAGTAATCCATCATACTCAAGCTGCACGTAAATGCAGCAAGTCATGCTGTCGCGTTGCTCGCAGTTGAGGAATTACATGCTCCATCAAATTACCACCGAATATAATATATAATCAATACAATTTCCTTCACCGTGCACCTCGCCAGTAGTTTTCTGTCTTGTAATACTCATGCGGCACGAAGTAAACTTCGAAGGCGGTACGTGAGGCGAATCCAACGTTTCGCAGGCGCACCGGTTCCTGCTTGCTATTTCCACACATCGCGTCTTCGGATTCTGGATGTCAGGAAACTTGAAACTATTTGGCGAGATATACTCGCGGAGCCGACTGAATGTGTTCAGCTTGAATTTCAAATCTTGCTAGTTTATTCAGTAAAGATAATACATGCTGTCAGTACATCGCGTTGTTAATATTGATACATTTCCCATGATCTTGTCTTTAGGGGATAAGGTTTTCTTGGGGGTGTTCTGTCACATATTTTTTTTAACCATTTAGATACTGTAAGGTGCTTTTTGATTACCGATGCGTGTAAGCAACAAATCAAGCTCTTATTTAGATCTCTGTAATGTCAATATTTCTTCAAAATTTCATGCTTTCTGACAGTGTGTAAGATATGTGGTATCTTATTAAACATTCACCGTGACTAATAAACTTAAAATAAAATAGAGCGCGTTTACACACTCTTTTCGATGGCCGGCATGATGTGCACGGAAATATAAAGCGTGTCAACGCGCTTGTGACACATAATCGGTTAATTGTAAATGCAATATACTAATATTATTTCTTATGGATATTGATTATAATTATTAATTGTTTGAAAATTTATCACACCGCGGAATATTTCCAATACTACAGCTATTAATGAACACTTCATCAGGAAATTGAAATCAATCAAGGGAAGAGACATAACATCCATGACCAAGATCCAAAGAATTGAAGTATAGATGGAAACACGGATATTAATAACTACTTGGTCAACAATAAGAAATTATACATTGGTGATTTTTTTAAGAATATTTGTTATAATATGAAAGGTCTTCAAAAAAGATATTTGGTTAAATATATATATATATAAGTATAAATGACGTTTTCCGTATTATAGTTTATACATTTATATTTTTTTTTTACCATGTCTTCTCCCAACGTGGATCATAATGCTTCCTAATGGAGGTATCTTAACAGAAGTTTTCTATGAGAACTGCTTGTTACTCAGTTACTCAACCACTCTTTATTCGAAGAGAGTAGGGATAAAAGGGTAGGGCTAGGACAGGACTAGTGGTTAGCTAATAGCTCTCGCTATGCCTGTTTTTTGAGGATTGGATGGGTGGGACAGCGTTTTAAACATCACAAACATCCATGACTACAAACAGAAATGCATAAATCGATTGAAAGATCATTTATGGAACTGGCCTCACTGGGATTTGAACCCAAGACATCCGAAACCGTAGCTAACGACGTTACCGACAAAAAAATAAAAAAAATAACTTAATATTTATTTAACCTTTACCGACTGTCAGACTAAACCTTTCCAATAATTATTACTTCGTTCATCCAGCTGTTTTGTTTACAATAATATTTTATTTTAAATCAAACAGTTTTTTTTTTATTTTGTTTCCGTTTTCAATACAACTTTAACAGTCGCCCAGCGTTGAACCGGAAGGTTGGCTAGACTTTCAAACAAATGTATTTACAATGAGAGAGCTTTCACTATTATTCTGTTTTATTTGAATTATACCTATATATTTACTGTTTTCTTTATTCTATTTTTTTCTAGATATTTAGTTTATGTACACGTTGATTTATATGTTTTTATTGCTAACATCATGCCTCACGGTAGACAATCGTCAAATAACTGACTAAATTTTAAATTGTTCAAAAGTTATAAATCACATAAAAGGTTCAAAGCTACTGATTTAAATACACAGATCAATGAAACGTTGTCAGCCTTTATAATTTTTCGTGTATTGTACGGTTGTGGGTTTGTGGAATGAAGTCTATAGAAAAAAATGGAAATTGGTTCCATGTTCCAAAAATCAATAATAATTACCATCGGTTTTATTATATTTCGATGTACATACCTTCTGAATCGTTCAAAAAATGTTAATTAGGTTTCACAGATTTTTTTTATTTTGTTACAATAAATCGTCATAATGCAATCGCTGTATTTTAGAAGAAGTTTACATTTCTACTCTAGAAAAGAAAAAGGACGTAGCCCACACACAAAAAATATTGTATATAACTCAAACAAAACGTGTTAATACACTTTCTTTATGTACAATATATCGTCGCTGTTCTGGAAGAAAACACTAAATCGAAAAAATGACATATTGAGTTAGTTATATCAAAATATTCATTATTTCAAACTCTAACGAATACAAGAACAAACTTATTTTTACAGTTTTGCTTAAAAATAGTTTTGTAGAAACAAAAAAATGAAAAAGGCATCACATTTCAAACATTTGACAAACTTCAATGTCCAATTATTCAAATTTAGTATTTTTCAGTAAGTGTCTTCTTCCAGAACAAGGACGATATCGACAGTAGAAAGGCAAAATAACGTATCCTTCCGTCTATTCAAAATATTTTTTTTTCGATTATCACATTGTATACACATTTTATGTGAGCTTTTCTTTCCGCAGTCGATTTGTATATAGCTTGAAGCTCGACAAACTTTATCAATATGTTGTAATATAAATAGATAATAGTACTCCTTTGCCTTACAATCAGTTCCTTTTAAACATCTTCTAATGCCCAACATATCTACTGCGGAGAGGAAAAAGGACGTAACCCACACAAAACGTCTATTAAATTGTATACATTCTTATAATATAAGTTCTTTAGCCTTTCTATAGTCGATACATTATATTTATGTACATAAATATAGCGTATTTACACGTTTTGTGTGAGTTATACACAATATTTTTTGATGTGGGTTACGTAATTTTTTGTTTCCACAGTCGTTACATAATATATCCATGCAGATTTGGTTTAAAAATGTTATATCTTTAGGGTAATAAACCGCCTGGAAATTTCTGGCCGAGTCATTTACTTTACGTAAGTCTGATTGCATCCATTAAATTATAGGCGTTACTGTGCTTTTAAGAAAAATATCGCATCAAAAAAATGCTCAATACATATAATAAATCAGTACTAAATAATAATTATTTGTGTCTTACAATAAGTTTTCATTCAACATTTTATTAAAGTAAATAATATGCTTGAGTCAACTCTCGTCGATAGAGCTACAAAGTCGTATCTGCAATTGCTGGCTGCTATTACAAGGCGACAAGTGAATTCTACCAATTTACAACCTTTCAAATTTACTTGAGTTCCTTCCTTTCTGAACGACAAAGTGAACATTTTCCTTCGATCTTGCAAACACATACCTTCTCAGCAGCGAGTTGGAATGGTTATTTTTTTAAAATATCGGAATTCTTCAAGTAGATACACGAAATTTACAACTGTAATTGGTTTTGTTTTAAAAAATGTATCCAATATTTTCGAAATACCTTGTTAAGAAATTTCAGAAATATAAGTAATTTGTTTTAGTTCATATTAAACGTATGATAAAAGACGTTGACAAAATTTGCTCTTTTTTGAATTGATCGAGCAGTATTAAATTTATTATAATTTAGCGATGAATAGTTAATTAAAAGTGTGGTATTTAATAACATAAGAATATTGTATTCTTTTTTGCACATCTTTCAAAATTTAGGATTTTTGTATTTTTATGGTTCGCCATTGCATTTATGTGTGGTATTTTTCTACATAGAATTGTACTAATGTCTTAAGATGACATTTAATTAACATTAATAGATTAATTGTTATAATTGAAATATAAATATAGATAAAACAAGGTGGGCCAAAGTTTGCATTCAAATCAGGTAACATTGGCCCACGATACAAATAATCACTGTAATTACAATAAATTCCGTGATTTTAAAGTTTTGTAAGCCACTTTTTTATGCTTTCTGTACATAATTGAGATAGGATAAAATATACAGCATTGGGTTACAGATTAGTAACACAAGTTGAAAATATGGCTAATTCAATTTATTTCAAGAAAAGTTTTTAAATTGTGTTTTATCATTCATTTCAAGCTGACAGCTTACAAATTCAATAATAAAACAAATTACGTTACACAGTAATTCATATTTAACCGCCAGGGGCTACTCAATATGTTGGCTTAACTAAAAACTATTGATATGACGTTAGTATTATCATGGTATTATAACAGCAGCTTTTTCCATGGAGTGAGCCAATCTTACTCCGATGGACGAACTTACCGAAATTGATGGTGTTATAAATATAAATATTTATTTTAGATCATCCTACAATTTCATTAAAATATTTAAAAATTAGATGCACTGTAGAAGAATAAACTTGCGTAAAATCCTGTTTTTATTTCAGAACTATGATTTTTGATTTGTTACCCTTTGCAACTGAGTTATCGACGTTAATTTTATATCCACATCAGCACTAGCGTTATAGTATTTAAAGCTGATATTGTAAGTATAAACCTGAGTGGCAGACACTTACCAATCTTGAACAACTATAGTCAGCGTCACCAGTGATGAATTCAGTTTTGAAGTTGTACATAATTAAAATCTTAAATTTTTCGATATTTACATTGTTATTATGTTCAATATTCTTAGTACAGCGAATAATAGTGGACTAGAAAACTTTTTCCAATACGTCTTACTTTCTTTTATTTGAAATGTAAATTGTAAAAATATTATTGAAGAAAAAGTTTGCACTTTCTTAACAATAAGTTCAGAGTAGTGAACATTTGTTGCAGAGTCCGATTGCAGATTTTAAAAAAAAATCTGAGACGTAATTGGGAATATTTTTCAAATTCAATTTTCAACTCTAGAGTCTCAGTTCGCCAACTTCCAATCGAGACTTCCATTGTTTCCTTGATAGATTGTGATGAACCAATTAAGAATTTAAACATTATTAAAAATTCTAAAAACATAATATCGTCGTTTAAATTGTAAAATTGTAAATCTCCAAAGCTTAAGCTTTTCAGGAGAGCATAAAAATAAAAAACACGTTGTTAATATGAAATATATATAACTAAACTACTTACGTGTGTTTTCTTATTAAAAAGTAATTTTTTAACAGTTTTTTAACACCCGTGAAGAATTGATATTTTGCATATATACAATTTTGAAATGAAAACGACGGCATAATACGTAGGCCTTTATTTATTGGGTCAGTAATTAATCAAAAAGGTCAGTAATTTATTCGATAGATAGTCAGTATACACGTGGTTAGGTAATAAAATAAACGGTCAGTAATTTATATAAAATGGTCAGTTATTAAATTAAACCTAATTTATTATTTTATTTTTTTTACTTATTTAACCTAACCTAACTGACCGTATCCTTAATATTCGCTTACTATTTTAATTTTTCTACTGACCGTTTTATGCATTTTTACTGATCGTTTCTTTAATATTTACTGACCGTTAATTTAATTAGATACTGACCAAATAATTAATTGCCCATACAATAAAAGGTGAAGCACAATCGCACAATCATGTTATTATTTTTTTTACCATGTCCGGTCCCAATGTGGAGCTTATGGACTTCTAATGGAGGTATCCCAACTGAAGTTTTCTAAGTGAACTGTTTGTTACTCAGTTGTTCAACCTTTATTTTTTGAAGAGAGAAGAGATATAAGGATAAGGTTATGGCAGGTTTATTGGTTAGCTAATCGCTCTCGTTACACCCTTATTTTTAGGATCAGATGGGTGGAAGGGAATTCGAGACATTACAAACATCCATGCCCACGAACAAAAAACAATACATCGATTGAAAAATCAATCTATGAAACTGTCTCTACCAGGACATGAACACGAGACATTCGTAACCGAAGCCAACGACGTTGACCACTGCATCACGGACCCAGCTATCATATTATTTAATTATCATATTCCATCAGATTTTTTATATTTATTCATATCTGAATACCATAATATTATGTTTTTGATATCATCTTAATTTTAACTATGATATCGCCGGTATAGTGGCAGAACACGTTAAGTCAAAAAATCTTATTTCGACTTCTAAGAAAATTACGAAATTTAAGTTTTTTCTATTTACATACCTGAAACATTAATTCTTAAACTAAAAACTTTAAGAGATTTGTTAGTCATTTTCGATTTATCAGTAATTCTTTTTTACATTAATATTAATTATAGCTTTTTGCCACTAATAACTGTGAATGAAATTGATTTCGTATTGATATCTTCAAATTACGTAAAACATACATGGAATATTGCTGAGCTTGTTTTGTCAGACGACAGAACGTCATAAAGTCTATCGTACTGCATTCATAACTCAAATCTGCCAATTTTCGACTAATCGCTTTTTGCCACTACGACGCAGATATATCAAGTATCAGTGTTGTCAAATGTTTGTCCAATCACAGGTAATTTTAACAACCTTTCTCGATCAAGTATATTGGTATGTCGAATATAAAATGAAGAAGCTTCATTCATTGTATTTGAAATATTTTTATTATGTTCTTTTATTTTAGTACCTATATATTCACAAATTACTTAAACAAAAGATAAGCAGTAATATACATATACTGATCCAAATCTACCACACTACGTGCTACACGAGGACCACAATTTTTCGTGTGGCTATATTTTAGGCAACTGTTTCAAAGCACGTGCTCGCCATCCACTCGAGTCACTCTTCAGTGATAAATACCAAGATACAACCCCAGACTGAGATAAACACCCTTATGTCGAGAAGTAATGCCGTGCGCTTTTGCAATGCCGTAGGGTAGATTCACCCAGTGTCGAATTTAGTTTATTAGATTAGCTATCGAGATTAGAGATGATACTTAAAGATCTAACTTTATACAAGCTTTTAATTGATATGGCAATAATATGAGCGCTCTAGTATCATAACACAGAATCTCCGTTAATTCTTGTTTTGGGAAATAAAGGAATACCGTTTTAATGCTCAAAGAAAAACTGTGGAATATACGCCTAAACCATGATAGTTAAAAAAACACTGGTGGTGGTCATGGAAGTTCAATGCTGCTATCACATTGGCTGGAATGTATATTATTAGTTATGGAAGTTATGGGGCATTGGAGAATAAAAGTTTTGAAAATGAACATCATTTTCACATTCATTTATGATGGGAGATTGTAAGTTTAGACAGATGTTTTATAATTTCAATAGCATTTGCTGAAGATTATGTGTTATGATATTAGACCCCTCATATACGACATTAAATTCAAGTTGTTATGAAAAAATAAAGACAATTACGACTTCATTGTTTAAGCCCTGCCCTAACTCTTACATAAAATTTAAATTGGCAAATGATAATTAGCCATTTATTTCTCTAAGTCAACGAAATCTTAGTTTCAAATTATAAATATTATAAACGCACTTAAAAATAGTAAAAATTAAGTCAATTAATCGGCCATTATTTATTGTGTACAATGTGTAATGCCGTATACGTAGGCAAAGAAGGAATAAGTATTTTAAAATAATTAACAGATACGTTTCAATGTTGATCACAATTAGCAGATCATATTTTATATCTCATCTTCAAAACCTACATTCATACTCTTCGTCTAATTTACATTTAAGCAATAAAATAACTCTACTATATACATCAGTGACACTTTCATTTAAGTCATTATAGAAACATAAATAATTATGTCTTAAATTTATATTGCTTACTTACTTGAATAATTTAAACTACACTTGAAATTACATAAAATAAAAAATTCCAATGTATTCATTGTGAAAGTTACTGAATGTTTCTTTGAATACTGGATTAAATTTATCACTTATCTGTGTATTCCTGAGGGCGTTTAAAACTTAAATCCGCATCTGCGTTCTGAGCAAAGTAAACAGCCGGCCATTTCAACCAATGTTCAAGTACACGAGTATATAAATTTATACGAGCGTCTTAGCGAAACCACTCTGTGTAATGATTTCTGTGTTCGAACCTCGCTGAGACTTCATCTCTAACAACTCGCAACTCACTTACCCTAACTAACTGAAGAGGATAGTGCCGAAACAAACGTCAGTAACAAAGGATGGAATATAAAAATAATGAGAGACGATATATTTAATAAGAATTGATAAACATTATTTTGTTGTCGGTCTAGAAACAAAAATATTGTATCATAAAAACTCGATATTCTATTTTTGTGTTCAATTAAATATTTTATTTATTGATGTAATACCTTGTAATAGATTGATGCAAAAGATTTTACGTTTTTCTATGATCACAGCGATTTTTTATTTTTATCGAAACTGATGAATAACATCTGTTTTTAAAATGTGCTATTGTATAAACGATGCTTCTTTCCTACTTTTGACCCAGCCAGGGTACAGTGAAGAGCCCATATATATTTTCAAAATATACGTCGACAAAGTGCATTTACGTCATGTTTACTGTGGGAATTCCGTAAAGACAATAGTGTGACTGTGGCAACCAATAACATTTGAAATGCGTATTGAGCAGATGTCATCAATGTTAGACTAACACAAAGATGGTTTACAAAATTTTGATTTGGGGATTTTTCGCTAATTGATAAACCACGGGCAGATGACGACAAGTTAATGGACATAATTGACCCCAATTCACTTCGAACCACCAGGGAGATCGCATTGATAATAGGAGTCAACCAATCAACCGTACTGAGACTTTTGAAACGTCTATACGTTCCCCATGGATGGTTTGGTGGTACGACGTTTGGATTCCTCATCAATTGTCGGCTGCCAACGCGACTACATCATAAGCAAACCCACCTTATTCTTCAGATCTGGCTCCTTCTGATTATCATTTAATCAGATCACTGCTAAATTTTTTAAATGATAAAATAATTGATACATTAGAACAGGTAAAAACACTCCTCAATACATCTTTTGCAACAAAGCCACGGAATTTTACTCCAACGGTATTAATGAGTTAAAGGTGAGAGAAGGTTATAAGAACTGACGGAAAATATGTAATTGATTAAAAAAATAATAAACATCTAAAAAAAATTGTTTTATTTTATTTAAAAAAAAAACCTAATAACTTTTGCATCAACCCAATATTATAAGCCATAGTTTATTATTTCGACACTCCCATCGTATAATCTTGTATCTGCAAACATGAGATTTTACAGGAGAGCACTTCAAAGATTCATAGCGCAATTGCAAAGTAATGACTGCATGTATATTCTTCAAAATTGGGACAGTGCTACTATTTTAAATCTAATTTTGCTTGTTGTTTGATGTTTAGCCATAGAACTGACTGCTTAGAAAACAAAAATGAAAAATACATAATAATCACATATTTGGCACTTACGTAATTATACGTAGGGACTGGCAATTTGATAACGTGATTAGTAGCGGCTATTCGAGTTTTTTTTAAAACATGCATAAAGATTGGTTGTATTTTTCTTTGTCATTGTAGGTTAAATTCAACAGGTTAGGTGAATTTTTGTTGATGTTCTTGATAACATAAAGTTAAAATTGAATAAATGTGACAATGGTCTTCACCATCGATATTCTGTTTTGAAAAGAGAAACGTTAATAATTCTAAAACCGCTTTTTTATTTTTAAAACATCATTTCCTATCAACGCACTACTTTGAATAAAAACATGAATTTAGAAAGTAGTCTCCTGTGTTCCTTTACCTAAAGTAAGTCAGCGAAACGTCTTAATGTTGCAAGTGAGAAATAAGATACGTGTCCGGCAATAGTCGTCCGGTCCAAAAGTTGCTACAAATATTGGAGAATCGTGTTTGATCGTCGAACGCGTTGCTCCTGACGATTATTTACATCCAACTTGTACGTGTGGCGTAACTTTTTTGCTGAGTACTTAAATGGATTTAATACTCCGCACATTGTTATCGGCTCATCCTCGCTGGAACTGTAATAAATAAAATCCTCATATTAAAGCAGTAGACGAGTTCTTGTTACTTTCGCTATTAGTTGTAAAAACGACTCGAATTTCATTCAGTACAAATCAACGTAGTTACGATAATTCCAAAACATTACCTATACTGATATATTATATTATTATTAATTGTATTTTTTAAAAAATTTTGAGCTTAAAATTACTGTAGCTCAGCAATGTATATATATGAGTGAGATGACAATACTACGTCATCTCACTCATTCAAACATCACAAAATTTATTTAAAATTCAAATATTTAATGTACTTATTGTGTATTTGGAAAAAAAACTTAAATGATAATATTAATTAATAATTAACGTATCGTTTCCATTGAGATGCTTCGTTAGATGATCATATACTCAACATAACAAGTGGACATGGATCTAAGATATTTATTATATCTTATACATTCAAAAATACCGCTCAAAAACTTTATCAAATACATTCTGAATTAAAAGCATCAAAATTTTACATACAAATAATTAAAAGATAAAAAATGGTACTACGAATACTTTTAATGACAAAATATTTTTATCTTTGTTGCAATACCGCAAACTTTATCAAATACATTCTGAATTAAAAGCATCAAAATTTTATATACAAATATGTGTATAAGATGCTTATATTGAAAAGATAAAAAATGGTACTACGAAAACTTTTAATGACAAAATCCTTTCCTTTGTTGCAGCATGCAATCGGACGTATTATGGTGATGTTGGAAGAACTTATGAGTTGGAGATTCGAAGACCACGTGAAGATAAACTTCCATTCCTGTGCCACCTGAACTTCACCGCAGCAGGAGCAAGTTATGGAGATCTTGTACAAGTAAGTGAACGTCATTAAATATATGCCCTGACGCTTAAACCTTCACAAGTTTACTTTAAAATATTAAAACATGTCTCTTACAATTTAAAAGCCTTATTTGTAACTAATATTGAATGTATGTTATGTAAATACTTGTAATTTTGTAAAATGAGTTTAACTCTACGAAAAAATAAATCAAAAACGTCATTCCCAAAGTCGCAAATATTAGATTGAAATAATTTTATTTGATTTTGACCGTTTCGGGACTTTAACTCAGTACCATCTGGTCGCTTAAATAAGGCCCTTACCACAAAACCAAAGAGGCTGACAATCTTGAAATGTCGTTGTCACTTTAAAATACAAAATAATCTTAGTCTAATAAATCTAAAATCTAAAATAATCTATGCATTACAAAAGAAGCGCTTCGAATTTTTATAGAATGCGGTTTTTTGAAAACTTTGTGTCTTTAAATTCTGCTAAGGCGTGGACGCAATATTTGATCAGGAACGCAAAATTTCCACGCCATAAACTGTGATGAGATATTCAGTCGTTTCGTAAAATTTTCAAAATTTCCACGTATATGATCAAATTTATCACACGATTTTTTTCTTCTTAAGTCATTTTTACCTTGTATGATTAAATTTAAACTAATCAAATGTATCAAAAGAAAGAAATGAATGGTTGAATCGTTTACAGCTTGGTAGAACTCAATTTTTATAATGTAAAAAATAAAAAGGTATTTAGCTCAACAATATTAATCCCGTTTTCATGCTAAAAATATCCTTCGGATCTTATGCAGGCACATTGCGTTACGGTGTGAATTTTGAGATTATGATTAATTATACAAAGAAGACAAATAGCAAAATGTAAATTTTTTTGTATGACCAATTTCACAGATAATTTAAAGGTTTAAATGCCGAAGTAACGCATTGTTACACGATATGTACGGAAGGGATAACAAAACATGGTTAATAATTATTTCAGTTTATGGATGTGATAGAGTGATGGTGTGATTCCGAAACAGCTTTAACTTATCATTTATATAATTTTGAACCCAACTACTTTTCATTTTTGTAACTTATTTGAATGAAATGAAAGTAAAACAAAAGCTGAATTTGGTGGCAATGTTATCTATGAATAATATTAATTGATTGATGATTTTGTTATATATATTCGTGTAGCTTAATTCTGAACAGCCTTTATTAGGTAAGGAGCTACTTCAAATCTTAATTTTCATGGCTATCGAATTCTAACAAGAATATTATAAGAAATTTTGTTGATGCTTTTTTTTAGTTCCTCAACTTTACTAGCGAAATTGTCTTCGAAACTTTGTCAAACAATACCACAAAAAAGGATACCACCAGTTATCCGCTTCGTTAACAGATTATCACGAATCAATTTGAGTGAAGACTGGAACATTTTTTTTTCATGTTTGTTAATTTAAAATATGAAAATTATAATTATTTCCTAAATCCCCAATTGTAATTTGCATTGATCGAATTTTGCTTCACGATTGACTGATTGCGCTACTTTAGTATAGTTGATTAAGCCTAGCCCAACAAGTTATTCTGTATTACAAGTATTAGTAAAATTATGGAAGTTACATCAAAATAAAAATATAAGACATACCGGAGATTATTTTGTTATAGATTATGGGTTATCACTCAAAAGCTGTCAAAGACAAAGAATTGAATTTACCTTTACAATTGCTCGTAAAAATCTGTTTCAAAGTTCTTCGCATAAATTCACCGAAGTTGATTTTCGATAATATTAAAAAACCACCTTTGATCAGAGAGCTATGTGTTCGGTACAAACATACCCGCGTCTTTTTGACCCGGAAAATTGGCAAAGAAAATTGCAAACCCCGCTAGATGGCAAGGTAAGATTTCATCGCTGCATAGTAAACATCGACGAGAATCTTACAAGAAATTGATCGCTTTTTCGACAGTGTGGTGCGATATATTATAGAAATTTACAAGTTTTATAGATATTACCTTAGTATAAAGTAGAATTTTAAAACTTTTTTAATAGACATTACTTTCTTTCGTTTCCAATTTAAAACACATGGACTCCTATTGGAGTATCTGAACTCAAGTTATTAAACAAGACATTACGTCAATTGACTTCGTTTTTCGGATAGCGTGGAGAATTTTCTAGAGCAGAGGTATCTAGGTCCTCAAGTGATTGAATTTCAATTTTCCATACCATTGTTTCCATGCTTTAAAAAATAATGTCAATGCATTTTTAAGTATATCTTGTGTTTCTTTGATTGTGGTCTTATGAGATTAGTATAATTGAATGCATTGTTCCAACTTAAAAAGGTTGCCTACGCTAGTATTGAGTGTAGATTTTTTGGATTTCTTTATAAATGAAATTAAAATTCTGCGGTCGGGTCTGTAGCCAAATTTTAAAGGTCGTTGTGTTTTGGTTACGGTGTTCACAGGCTTGAATCCCAGTACGAACATTTCCAAAAAAATGGTTTATGTGTTTGAAGGCATGGACGACGTGTATCAAATTTCCTCCCGACCATCAGATCAACAAAAAAAAAATTAAGTATAGCGACAGTGCTTAATTATGTAAGTGTTTAATCAATCAGCTAACTATTACTGTGGAATTTATGTTTGATAAAACTGATATTACATTGGTAAAATAAGAAAGAAAAATAATATCTTTTTTTCTGACTATTTCCACTCCAAATGTAAATCGCATCATAGAAGGAGCGTGTTCACAGAAATGTAGAACAGAAGTGATTTAAAACTAATCTCTCAATTTAATTTGACGATAATTCACTTTCAAGGTGTTAACTGTCAATTCTTGGTGGAAAGGCATTGTATTTTGAAAATAAAACGCAATTTTTTGTACTACTTCTACATGTTTATAATGATCAGTATCGGTTTCAGGTGATACTGCTCATGTTGAACAAAACAGGCCCTAATCATTATAAACACGTGGGATTAGTGCAAACAAATTGTGTTTCATTTTTAAAAAAATGACGATAATTGTTTCGTTCCTCAGACTTTTTTCAATAAAGAAAAAATACTTGGAATCAGTCAATAATTACATTTTTAAAATTAAAAGTTCAATCCTTAAAATAGTGCTATGCTTGAAAAAAGTCATCTGCTTACGTATCTAATCATTATAATGTTGACTTTCCACGCCAATGCAATAGCGTTCCTTTACCGCCTCCATATTATCGCTTGATTAGTTCTTTACCTGAAATAGGTAAAATCGTTAGGGTGAAAGTGAAAATCGAAGGACGTTATTAAGGTAATAAGTGTCTTGCTCTAAGAGCTATAGATAAACGAATAAAATTACCTTCACACACAAAGTGTGAGACTTGATAAATAAAAACATAAAATCAGTTTCGATTTTTTTTTTTGATGAATTTGGCAGCAACTTTATGAAAAATCATTAGAATAATAATGATGAAATACGAGTAGATAATTAAGAACAGAACTTAACAGTTCAGAGTTTTTGAAATTAATAAGACCGTTAATAGAAATCAGTTATTATAGTTATCAGTTACCAATAATACGTGGCCGCCGCTGAATTTGGAACTAAAATTGTCAGTCTATAATAAATTTATCCAATTGTTATTTTATGCAAAATAAATATCTTGTCTACTTTTAATATCCATCGCTAAAATATCAGTTTTAGAATTTATTAAAATTTCAGTTCTGGTTGAGTATGGCAGTACTCCTAACGTGACGGTGGTACCCTCACTAGCGGCCAAGTTAAATTGGTACATCTATACTAAATAACATTTTAAATAGGACAGTTGGCTTGCTACTATTTAATTTATTTTCTATAATATTTTCCGCTTACAAACGCAAGTAATTATTTTTTTAATTAGTGGTGTTATAGTAATTGGTACTTTTAAAGCGTATAATCCCCTCTCGACGTGCAGCAAAAAAAAAACTAATTTTTGTAATGTATAAGTTAAGAATTGGAATCAGTGTATAATTTTATAAATTAATAAACCTCAAGATAAATTTTGTCACGATCAGCAACACAATCAGTGGAATAACAAAGTAAACAATTTTAGTTCTATATTCAGCGTAGATTCTTGCGTTTTCTTTAATGAAACGTTGTTTCAATATAAAGAATATTTTTTTGTGAAATTATATCTTAAAAATATCTCGAAAATCCAAATGATGGAATTGCAAATAAATATTTTCAAAAATGATTATTTAAATCTACTCATTACACACAAGCACAAACATTTATTATAATAATATAGATTTTTGGTGTCTAATATTATTTTATAAGATTGCAATTTAATCACTTTTTTATTCCAACGTACTGATGTAGTTTATGAAGTAAACATTATTGCTAAATATTTTGATGATACATATTTATTTAGCATGTGTTATTTTTGAAACATTGTTAATGCAACCAAATTAAATGATTACATTTGTAGAAACGGTCACGATAACAAACACCTTTTTATTTGATCCGAATTTTATTGCGTATAATGTTCACTTCGATAAGCACTATTTCTAATATATTGCAAACTAACTAAATCGCTGTCAAGCATATTTCTATCAAATACCAATTTAAACGAGAAGTATTCAAAGATAACTCCATGGCAATATCCATACATCTCGTTTGACTTTTGCTTACTTCATTGAGCAGAATATCAAATGTTTAAATTACAACCAACGACCCGATGGTAAATTATTATGTTCAGGGTGAACACGCCCTGCCACCCTATTACTACCTCAAGGACTGAAATCAATTTTATTATGTAGTCATTCATAACGCTGTAGTAACTGTGAACTCAAGCAAACAGAGTTTATCAAATTTTGAAACGTTTTTTAAAGTGATTTAATAATCAGTCGTAAAGAATCAAAACGCGTAGGTACCCGGATTTTTATCATATCACCTAAATTGATAAAAAAATATACTTAGAATTATTTAGAGAATTTTATTCTATGTGAACCAATAAATGGAAGCATGTTCTGGAATTTACAACAATATTAGATATTCATTTTAATTCATTTAAAATATTTCAAAGGAACTCCATTATTATAAGAATTAAGAACAATGCTATTTTATATTTAATATCCTATTGATCTTGCAGTAAAGATTAAGTTTTATACATATGTTATAATATGTGTTTCATCCAAAAATGATTAGAGATTTTTGTATTCTGTCAAAAGTCGATCAAAACTTAAAGTAATGATACTTTTCAAGACATCGACCGAGGGTGCCTGATGGAATTTCAATTTCAAATTTGGATTATTGAGATTTTGTACACTTCCATGTATTTTGTCACTAACGACCCGGGTTCCGCCTTTCGGCATCTTCAGGCATTCACCAGGCATCTTCAGGCAGGCTACTCTGTTAATGTGGTGTTTACAAAATAAGGATTAAGGCGATTCTCGAAATTTGAACTCAGGTATCATTGTGGCTCTCAGACGTATAATATCTTACCTCGTAAATAATATTTGTCGTATTTGTATCTTCTATATAAACGTTAAACACTGTTTACTGTCTGTCAGTTCGAGTCCATTCGTGTGCTCGAATGCCTGAAGATGCCGAAAGGCGAAACCCGGGTCGTTAGTGACAAAATACATGGAAGTGTACAAAATCTCAATAATCCAAATGATACTTTTATTTAATGTTTTAATATTTTAAATAATATGTCAAATTACTGAAAAGCTTGAGCCCGGTGTCACTTGGACCCGAATAGATATTTCAGTATAAAAAATAAATAATATTAAATAAAATTATTATTTTGCTTAAAACTATTTGGAAAACTCTGTTGGCCGATTGAATTACGAACTACATCAGCCCCCAAAGAAGGGTTGTATTATATTTCACACATTATGGGGGTTGTGCCGTACCGAAGTAGTGCGAACAATAATTATTATACGAATGACTTATTTATATGGGCAGATTCAAATTCACCCCCAATAATTAATTCCACCAAATTATTAAACAAAGGCTTAAACTTACTATGTTTACTTCCATACAAATTTGATAATGTGTACTGTTATTGATTAAATTGTAGTTTGTACAGTATTTTTATGGAAATTCTTTGTTATTAATAATAATATCTGAATCTTTGTAGTGTTATATTATAAATGTCATTTTTATCTTACATTGTTTGCTGACTTGTTTATATTGGACTCATCATTATACAAAACGCTGACTAACTGCACAACTTCCCAAAGTTGTGCGTCAGCACCGATTAAGTAAAATCAATTAGAATCGCATTAGTTATTTTGTATATTCACTAGTGACCGGAGCCGTTGAACGCTTAACCGTTAAATTATATAAATTGCTCTAAAGATTCGATACCTGAGTATAAAAATAACGAACAATTTTAAGATAAGCCAATAACCGAACATATTATCTTGTATTGAACATTAAAAAAGCTATTGATTGAATTGGCATTTACTTGGTAGAACTCCATTATAATAGGATAAACAACAAAGTATTTAGTTCTAAAAAAATTATCAGGTAGTTGATAGCTATTTCGGCTTTACGCCATCGTCGGAACTATACTTAAACTTATTTTTGAAACATTATGATGTTTGAATACGTGAGATAACATGATATTGTCTATCTCTTCTAAACAGTATATATATCTAAGCAAAAATATGTTTAAGTATAGTTCTGACAATGGCGTAAAGCCGAAATAGCTATCAACTACCTGAAAAAAAATTTGTAGAACTAAATACTTTGTTATTTATCCTATTATTAAAAAGCCTCACCATGCAAGGTAGGCATTTGTATAAAACAATTATTTTCTTGTATTTTTAACTTAAAGGAAAAAAACAAGACAAAAAATCATAAAGTTGTCATCAAGCAAAGAAAATCAACATAATTCATTAACATTACTACAGTAAAAATAAAAAGTTTGCAGAGGCCTTAGAAAAAGATTATCTTGGCAAAACCAGCCTTCATAATTGGTTTAATATTTCAGGACTTGATGATCTAATACGACTGGTAACTATGAAATAAAACGCCCTCAAGAAAAGAAGAGATCAAGATAATATCGCGAATAGATTAACCGCGAAAGTCCCAAAAATAGATTATAAATGTCTGATTTATGCAGAGAGGAAAAATATTTTTGTTGAATTAATAGTGACGTGTTGAATTGCTATGCATACATCAAGGCTTCCATTGATTTATATCAGACTCCGGCGCCCGGTAGTGCTTTGCCGAATCAGATATTAAGCTCCGCAAAAAGCTTCCCATATGCCGTTGGCAAAGTACCCCATAAGTTCAAACTAATTTATTGCCATCGAGCGAAAAGATAGGTAAACGAGAGACTCGTTTTTTGTTACACCGTATTTCGTTCGCATTGCCCTAGGTCTTAGAATGGAAAACAGCTTTTAAAAGCTTAATGAATTCGCTATTTTTTGCACGTTTTAAATTTTACTGTTTTATTTTCATTTTTATTCGTATGAATATAAATCCTTCTAACCGACCATTTCGATATTTAAAAAATAGGGATTTCACGTTTATAATTGGTGTGAATTCTCGAAATTTTTTCGTCGCAATTGGTTCAAAAATAAAAACCATTTCTTGAATATTTCCCGTTATTTCTGTGCCGAATCTAACCGAAAAATTGTTTTTTTTACCTTTTAATTAATATCGTCAGCTTTCTGGATAACAATGTAAAGTTAACTATTGAATAATTTATATGGAAGCAAGAAGATTTTCAGTAGATATAATATAATAGATATAAAATATGCTAACCATAAATACTCCATTTAAAAAGCCGATTTAAAAAAAAAGAAATATTGTTTTGGATATTAGAATTTGGGTCTTCGTTTTGATAGAACCCGTCATGTCGGAAGACACATATTTATATATACATATATATATATATAAATGAATGTTTGCTTGTTTGTCCCCTATGCGTTCCTCTACCATTCATTCGATTTCGATGAAATTTTGGAGAGTTGTGCGTACATTCGTAAAGGTTTCTGAAATAAAATCTAAAAATATGTACAAACAGTGACATCTCGGAAAAAACCTTCTGATTTAATCGTGTACGCAGCAGACGAAAAACAAAAAATATTGTGTATCAAAAATCAACTCCATTTCAATAAACAGAATTAAAACAGAAACTCTTTCTTTCTTTAAGTGGCATTGCAACGCATACCGGTTGAAGTTGAAGATTTTTTGTTAAGCTGTATGCCATTAAACAATATTTTCATCAAATATTGTAGAAGATTTAAATGATTTATTTGCAGTTCTGCTTGTTTATTGATAATGGGATTTTAAATTGAATTGTAATTTAAAATGTTTGCCAGATAGTATATCTTGAAAAAATAAACCACAGATGTTTTAATATGACTTTTTTCAATTGATCTAAGAGCGGAGACGGTATCAATAAGTGGTTCCGGGTAAATGGTTCTAGACCAGATTAAAATAGCATTAGAAACGAAATTTCGCATAAGGATATCGTTATTCATAGGCTTTGTCCGCCGCAAAATAAACTTTGTTCGAATCCTATATTGAAATACTTAGTTTATATACGTAATTGGCCAGGCAAAGAGCGGTCCCGATCCCAGCCAGATAGTTTATCCGGTATTTAAACGGGGCTAATATTTGTACATGGATTAGCAATTTGTACACAGAGCGAGAGGGAGGGAGACACTGCCGCGATTATTACTCAAATATTCTGCAGAGTTGATAAAAACTGGCGGATTTGCTCGGGCAGTGAAAACCACGGATTAATGGTTGGTTTTTTTTCAGTTTTATTCCATTCTTTTCACAGCGTACGAGTAGTGAAAGTATAGTACATCAAGACCTATGTCTATACAACTGAGTCTCTTTTGTTGTCTAAGTGCTGTGTATTACAAAACAAGAAAAAAATGCTTAAAATATATTCCATGAAAACCACTTCTATACGTGAAGGTATTCATAAGACCGTATGAGGCGTTTACGGCAAGTAGCGAGAGCAGTAAATTTACTAACTACTAGTTAGGTCCTAGACCCATCATTAAATTTTTACTCTTTCCGAATAAGAGATATTGAGCAACTGAATAACATGCAATTCTCGGAGAAGAATTTTCTTCGGAGATAAACTCTACTAAGAGTCCATATGCTGCTTATTGACAGTGGGTACAGATACAAAATATAAACTTAATGACAATTCGATTAAAAAAAAAAACAGTACCTAACTTAACCTAACCTAACCTTACCTAACCATTCCAAGATTCTTCAAAAAAATGAAGATCGGGTTGGTATTAAATTTATTTTTCTTAGTATTTTTACATTTGTAATTAATTTTGAGATAAATATTGTTTTTGTAATTAGTACTATTATCGTTTATCTCTTACCCCCTCTCCACGTTCAGTAAAAGAAATAATCCCAGAGATCCTTTATTTTTAAGTTAAGAATTATAACCATTGCTTACCTTAGACATAAATTAAATTTTGATATAGTCAGTTTGAAGATTCTTCTTAAATAGGCGAAACACGTGTCACATTTAGTTACACAAGAATAGCAAGTTTATCAACTTTAATTATATAATAATAATGAATTTCCACAAAGTTACCGCCGAATCCATCGAAAAAAAGAATAAAGAATAGTAACTTTTTTCTATTAATTGAAATTATTTTATGTTTTCGTTCCAGCAATAGGTATCGGAAAACAATTAATTACTGTATAATTGCCGAGACGTATATAATAACACGTATTCTGCTAAGATGAATTGAAAACAAACCTGGCTAACGTTACCATATGTTGTGTTTTTGTAAATATTTTATTCAAATGAACTTTGTTGATGACAGTAAAAGATTAAAAAATTGTTTAAAAAAAAAGGCTCTTCATTTTAATACAAAAAGTGGTCACTGTCATAAGTTAACATTGTTTTTTTCTGAGTATCGAAAAAGATTTCGATAAAGCTATTTAATTATAGATCGCGTACTGTGTGTGTTTAATATTGACAAATATTTATTAAATCCATTTTCGTGAAGCTCACAAATATTTTAAATAAAATATCACGAAACAAGTTGATCACCCTTGATTAAAAATGCATTAAAGTACTTATTATGTAAGTATGTATGTGTTGTGTTCATTTAATGAGCGCGGTATTATGTATAAAATTATCTAAATGAAATTAAATTACCCTGAAATTTTGTTAAATCATTACATTTAATTTTCAATCGTTAACATTAATTATAGCTGGCAAAATTCGGTTTCGTAATGCTCCATGCAACAGACGGCCAATGAATGCTATTGTTAACGAGGCTTTACGTCATTAATGCGCTAAATATAAATACAGTATTTACTATAAATATCCAAGTGGTAGTGCCACCTGACAATATTCTTGAATGTGACTAAGTGTTGAAACTGAAATTATTTTATATACAATCACATTTAGATTTCATCAAATTATTAGGATTTATTCAAAAAAAATTTGACAATAAAGGTACAATACACTTTAGGTCGAAAATAAATTTAAAATATATTTTTGAGAACCACTTTGTTATTTATGTACATCCCAAAAAACATAACAATATTCCAAAGATTTTCACTCATATTTCACGGTTTTATTCTACAAATATAAATACGTTACTTAAACAAGGAAACAAAAGTATAAGGTGACGTTTTAATTTAAAAAAATACTTTTTACCACGTCCAATCCCAATATGGAGCAGATGGAAGATTAATGGAAATGTCACTACAGAATTTTTTTTACAAACACTACATGTTACTCATTTGCTTAAAATTTTCTTTTCGAAGAGTGTAGGGATAGAAGGATACGGCTAGGAGATGACTAGTGGTTAACTAATCGCTCTCGCTACGCTCTTTTTTTAAGATTGGATGGGTGGGAAGGAGCTCTAGATATCACAAACATCCTTGCCTACGAACAGAAATTTATGTATGATGATTTTAATATGTACGACATTAATTGAATATGGCCTTAATTATAAACTTATGTTAATTAAAACTTAAAATAAGTTAAGTTAATCTATATATAAATAAAAAAGAAGATTTGTTTGTTTGTTGTTTTTCTCCATGCATTACTTTACCATTCGTCTGATTTCAATCAAACTTTGGTGAGTTGTTGTGCGCACATCCATGAAGGTTTCTGTAAAAAAAATCTAAAATCTGAAACAAAGAACCAAATACGTACAAACAGGGAACTCTCGGAAAAACCTTCTGATTTATTGGTGTACGCACCGGACGGAAACAAAAAATATTGTCAATCCAAAAACACTTTAATAAACAGAATTAAAACCCAAACCCTTTCTTTGTGTGCGATTGCAACGCATGCCGGGTACTCGCTAGTAATAAAAGAAAATCAAGCTTTAATATTTTTTGTTTCTCATTTCTAACTTACGGGTAATTGCACGCCTTTTACTAACGGACCTGGCGGGCCGGCCTAACGGCATGTGAATCTGCATGATTTGAATGCTATAAATATGCATGTGAATTATTATAACAGACCAGCGAATATTCACATTGAAAAAATGTGACAAAAGACGTTACTGACAGTTTAATGAAACTTATTACATATTCATACTCTACGCTCTCAAAATTACTAGTGGTTTACAAAGTGAGGTGCGCGAGTCGGTGCGTGGGGGTACTCTGAGAAATAAGTTTTAGATTAAAAGGAAAACAAAATTAGGGTATGCGTTCCAAAAAAATTTCGAAGTTTGTTAATATCCTCTATTTTTTTTAAAATAAACAATAGAAAAAATATACATTCATGTATTTATTGCAAAAAATTTAAAAAACGTATAATAGATCATTCATTCTTCATCGCTATCACTTGTAATTCTATAATATATTATTATTGACTCTCTTTTGAGATCGGTTGTAAGTTTTCATTATCAGAGGACTCTGGAGTATTTTTTGATTTAGGTTTTAAAATTTTGTAAAAAGCGATTGTTTGCTTTTAGCGTATAATTTTTTACGTATTTTATGTGATAAGGGCCGAAGATCTGTTGTAATTTCATGTCCAACTACAAACCTCTTTCCATTGTAAGATTATTTTCTATAAAAAATCCTGAAAGCGTGTTGTACAAAAATATGTCACAATTCATTAACCGTGTTATACGAAGTCTAAGTGTACATGTTGTATTCTCACTGTGAAGTTTTACTTAACGGTGTGAGTAGGGACACACCGGTATTTCATAATCACATGCCTTCCTCTACCCGCCACTGCTTTCCGATCCATTAATTTTATACAGCAGTATCTTTTTTCCCTTAATTGGAAGTGTCTTAAGAGCAACTGCCCAAGACTTGGTGTCGTGCAATTATGTGTGCAGAAAATCAATGCCTTCTGATAAACGAAAAGCTTCTATGAGTTGAGATCTACTCGCTCTCCGTATGACGCCTCAAATTTTTTAAAGGCCGGGTTATTTGCCACAAAGCCTACCGCCAGGCCCCTGACGGTAGTCCTGTGACGGCGCCGCTCCTTACTTCTTTGTACCCAGTATCACTAGCAATAAAGAAGGAAAAATGGGTTGATTTACAAAATATGTCTCTATACATACCAATTCAATGTAGTGTTACAACCAGAATCTGATTTCCATTGATTAGAATATACAAACAATATTTTTTACATATAGACCGTTTTAAAATTATAGAATAATATCTGCATATAGACCCTTTTTCCTCTACTTTTTTTCCATTACACGTTCTCATAAAGTACATTTTTTCGGATAAACATAATGTTTATCGTCAAGAATAAAATGATTAAAAACTAAAATTTTAGTTAATTATTTCACAAAGTGTTTTTTCTCTCTTCTGTAAAATTTTGTTTTTACATATAGACCTTTATTGTGGGACGTTTTAAAATATTGATTTCATATTTTAACAATATCTATCTATCTTTAATAATTTACTGTATTGTATAATAAATCGATGTATCTTAACGCTACATTTTGAGTGTTTTAGTCGCGTAACGGATTTTGTTTACAAAGATCATTTCTCGATCAAATGACTTATAAAGAGTTATAATAATATATGATAGCTTGTACTTTGTACTAAACTTGTGGTATGACATTCAGATAGCTATGTCGGTGGTACTGAATGTAAATTGGGTTAACTGTTATTACTGACCAATTTTTTGCCATTCTTTCATCTCTTAACAAAAAGCGAAATAATTACTCTTCGTCAAAATTCATATGGATCTTATACTTCATTTAGTTTGCGTACAGTTCTTAATAAAAACTTCTTGAACTTTTGTCATTTTTTTATGTACAAGTTTAATTATATCGTCGGTAAAGTTTCAGAAGGCGATCAGTCAAAAATTTACTGTTGATGAGGTATAGAAGGCAGATAGATCACATTTAACACGCTCCATCGTCTGCTCAACCATATTCCTTATATTTTTAACGTAATTAATTTAAGTAATGTGCATTAAATCAATTTTGTTCAATGTTACTCGTGGCAAAAAGCTACAAATAATTAAAGGCTTTATTTTTGGATCGAATTCATAAATTATTTATCAATTCTATGAGTATAAGAAATAGCAGAAATAGAAAAGTTTATATGTGAAAATTATTAAAGACTATTGAAAATGTTGACTATCTTTAAATAAGGATTTTGAACCTTTTGTCACTATAAATAACGAGGATATAATTAATATATTATTATTAGTACTGAAGGCGTATAGTAATTTTGGTGTTAATCACTTATATAATTTAAGACATCGACTGAGGGTGCTTGATGGAATTTCAATATCAAATTTGGATTATTGAGATTTTGTACACTTCCATGTATTTTGTCACTAACGACCCGGGTTTCGCCTTTCGGCATCTTCAGGCATTGATATAGAAAATACCAATCGGCTACGACAATAGTCATATATAAGAACGAGAAAGCTGTTTTTTAGTTAAAGTTAACATTTAAATATAAGTGATTAAATTTGGATTATTGAGATTTCGTACACTTCCATGTATTTTGTCACTAACGACCCGGGTTTCGCCTTTCGGCATCTTCAGGCATTCGAGCTCACGAATGGACTCGAACTGACAGACAGTAAACAGTGTCTAACGTTTATATAGAAGATACAAATACGACAAATATTATTTACGAGGTAAAATATTATACGTCTGAGAGCCACACTAATACCTGAGTTAACATTTCGAGAATTGCCTTAATCCTTATTTAAATGTTAACTCAGGTATCAGTATGGCTCTCAGACGTATATATCCATTCAATAATTATTATTTTGTAAGGACACCGGATTACTTAACGTTTTGAAAATATTGTAAATTCACTGGTTTTTAATATAATTCAGAAGCTAATATGGCTGATAAAACATGAGGTCGACCGTGCACCCTTTTGCTACTGGTAGGGTTTTCAATATGTGTAATACGGAAACCGGGATCCAGATATTTCTTCTGTTTTTTAAATACCGAAATATTTCATCACTACAATTTATTATGTTATTTTTTAACGACCGTTCTTCCAACGCACATTTAATTTGAGAGGACTTATTCTATAGTCAGACTTATTTGTTTAAAGATCCGATCAAGGTCGGCTAATTGTTCCACTAACCGTTTTCAGGTCATATTTTTAATTTAAAAAAACAATCATCTTTTTATGGTCATATTTTTTTAATGTCCGAAATAAGAGTACTGATTTATTTTTATAGTTTTGCGATACGCAATGGGGTCGTAATATATTTTTTTACTGTTTTTGATTTGGTTTTGTTATACTGGTTTTGATAATTTTTATATCGATATTGACAAATAATTCGTCGGTTATTGCAATGTCTAGCTGCAGGGTATGGAAACATACAAAACATCGACTCTTAAGAAGTCTACCTGCGGAAAGGGGTTAATGAAATTTTTCCCATAGAAGGCATTCCGTATTGATGTTTATTGTATTTTATTGTGGCCTCAAAACAGTACCTTAAAAATAAATCGCATTTTTAAAAACAACTAACGGCTTGGGTGACGTTAAATTGCGAATAAATCTAGCGCCGTGCGAATAAATCTAATGTTGCCGATCCGCTTCGAACAAAAAAAAGTGGCGCAAAAAATGGCTTTTTCAGATTTTTGCGCAACCGGAACTTCCGGTGCACATGCATTCTGCGACATGCTACTACTAGCGCCCTGCGACGAAAAACATTGCGGCATAACTGTGCATCATTTGTGTGTTTTGTGCACCCTAATTTTTTGTTCTTTTTACACAGAAAATGTACGAATTTTGTTAAAAAATAAACGCTACTGAAATAACTCATGTAGGTATTATCGAACGATTCTATTGAATTTATCACTTCTAAAGAACCGGTAAAATCCGTTTTGAATTGTAATACTATTTGTAGCCTCATTAATTTCGTATTTTTAATGTTTTTTTTTTTATTTATAAAAGAGTGCCATCGCGCGCTATTCAGCACTCTAATGGTTAAGCAAAACTATTATGCATTTTTCTTTATTATTGTAGCTTAAATATCAGATTTTTTAAATTAACTTGAACTCTTTATTCACAATGGTCTAAATCTCTTAATAACTGTTTGTAAATCAATTACATAAAAACTCTTTTTGCGTTTTTTATACGAGAGAAATTAAAGTACTGGATTAGAAAACGACTGAAATTTGTGCCTCAATTTCAGGGTTGAATAAGATATGTGCAAAGTGATGAAAACAATCATGTATTTGGATTATTGAGATTTTGTACACTTCCATGTATTTTGTCACTAACGACCCGGGTTTCGCCTTTCGGCATCTTCAGGCATTGATATAGTACCAATCGGCTACGACAATGGTTATAAGAACGAAATACTGTTTTTTAGTTAAGTTAACATTTAAATATAAATTAAATTTGGTTAAATTTGACACTTCCATGTATTTTGTCATACAAGAGAAATAAAAGTACTGGATTCGAAAATGACTGAAATGTATGCCTCAATTTCAGGGTTGAATAAGATAATTCCAAAATGATGAAAACCATTATTTATTTATACATAACTCCACGAATCGATTTAATAACTATTTTTTTATTCAGGGAGAGAACTAAGAGCAGTAACTATTAAGCCATTTCCATTCTAAATGAGGAGCATATGAAATTCTAATGGAGTATATTTCAACAGAAGTTTTTCTACTAAAACTGCTTGTTACCCAGTTGCTCAACCATTTTCATGAGATTTCCTCATTTTAGAAGAGGGTAGGGATAGAAATAAAGAGTTAAGACAAGCTTAGTGGTTAGATAAAAGCTCCCACTACACGCAGCTTTTAAAATTGGATGGGTGGCGGGGGATTCTAATACATCACCGACATCCATGCTTTTGAACAGATATCCAAAGATCGATTGAAAGATTAATTTGTAAGTATGTTCGTTTTGGGATTCAAGCCCGTGAACACGCAACCGAAGCCAGCAGCAATGACCACTCGACCACGTACACAGTGGCGTAGCTAGAGTTTGCGCCGCCCGGGGCGGTCTTTGAATTTGCCGTCCGCTCCACACCTTTTATCCAAAGTTTTTTGTAACCATCACGACGCAAAATATTGCAGAACATTTTTTTGAAGAATATAATTTCTTGAAAAACACACTATATTTTTACACTACTGACTGAATTTTATCATTAATATTAATAATTTATCTCCAAAAAATGTTGATTTTATACTGACAATAGTGTTGGGTTAAGGCTATTTTTTAAATTAACCTTCTCTTCGTTTTGTGTGTAAATAAAAAAATATTTGAAAAACATGTACAATATTTTTAGAATTCTGTCATTTAAAAATGTTATATTTAATATTCAATTTGCAGTGCCCCGTAGGTTTGTTTTTCAAATATGTCAAAAAAATTTAAGTCATTTAAATAAATTTTATATTTATTATTAATATGGAAACATTAAATTATTTCGGCGTCGGCGTCCGTGGCGCAGAGCCCCGGTTAGGGATGTTGTTTTTCAAATATGTCAAAATCGATTTTAAAGTCATTTAATCCCATCCTCACGGGGCGATGCGAAATAACCACTAGTCCTGTCATAGCCCTATCCTTCTATCCCTATTTTCTTCGAAAAAGAGAGTTACTGAGTAACAAGCAGTTCTCGTAGAAAAATTCTGTTAAGATACCTCCATTAGTAGACCATATGCTCCACATTGGGAGCGGACATGAAAAAAAAATTATTTATGTACAGTACAACGAATTAAATTAATATAATATAAATAAATGTAGTTTTTATTGGTATGTACGATGGATTGAAAATTAGACAGATGAATTTGTCTTTGTCTTTGCACAAAAGAATAACGAATTGATTACCGCTCATTAAATACATGACACTTAGCGTCTAATTTTCTTTTGTTTGGCATCGTTATGTTGGGGCACTAAAATTAAAATTAAAATAAATACGAAATTTGCACTTTCCATTTTATATAAATTGTGGATATAACTACCATAACACACCACGAATAGAGTAACCACTACTAATCCACTTCAAGTAATCATAAAATTCAAGCGATGTCTACTCTGCAAAACTTTGAAATACAACTGAATATTTTCAATTAGAGTTATTATTTGGACATTTCTATTGTTCTAATTTTGCCTGCACAACATTTCAATAAATGAGAATATCGGAAAAATTTTCGAATAAACAAACATCTGGTCGCCTTCAAAAATACATTTTACACATAGCTTCTTTCAATTTGTGTCCACTACATCAGTACTTCCCAAACTGGGGTTTGCGAAAATTTTCAGCATAAAGTACAAATATTTATTTCTGAACATTTTTTCTTTATGACAAAAGCATTTCAGAATTTTCGATAAGGCGACAGCAAGAATATTCGCCTTTTGAACAGTAGCCTTAGTAATCCTATTTCCTTTTGTGACTAACATACCTATGTGAAACAGTAGAAACTTTGGAAGAATCCTTGCGAGTTAGCATTTCATTCAACCAGATATTGATTTGTTGTGTAAAAACATGCAACCGCATCTCATTCAATTTTTTTGTAATTCTATAGTATTTCTTACTTTATTTTTATAAAATCGTTTATAAGTATTTTTTGTGATAAAATATAAACATGTATGTATTGAAAGTAACGATTAACGTCAAATAAAAAAAATTACCAGTAAAATATGTTTTTTTTAAGGAGGCCGCGGATTATTTTTCAGATTTAGGGGGCAGTGGCATGAAAAAGTTTGGGAAGCACGGCACCACATGATCATCTCTATCGCAATAGATAAATACAAATCAATTAATATTTTCTATGTAAATAATGTATAAACAAAAATCGGGAATTTTTCAAGGATCGGTTGAAAATGTTTGGCAGGTCGGATCCGGCCCGCGGGCAGCAACTTGGTGACCACTGGTCTAGTGTAATTATTTTACACAGCGACATCATAATTTAATAACCGTTATTTTTATTTCCGAGGCGCATCCATAAGTCACGAGTAATCATAGATAATCAAAGTTTATCTCTTGTTCATGACGGGCAGACAAAAGGTACAGTACTTAATATAACTACCAGCGGACTAACTGTAGTAAAATCTTTACGGACCGTGACTTGGTAAGTAGGTACATCGATGAGCTCGTTGCAGGCGATGACCAGCGAGTTTGCAATTTCTCATTTTTTATTTGTGCTATTTAACAGTACGTTACGCCGCTGGAATTGTGTCATAATCTCTGCGTATGATGAACGCAGAATTGGACGTGGAAATATATTATTTGCAGGTAGAATATTGTTCAGAACATTTTATTCTCGATTTTATATATTAAAAACAGAGGATCGGTGCAAAAATTTTGCGATAGTATTGTGATTGTCGTTTGACAGCTATATCATAAGATTTGAAAAGCGCGCTCTGATGTGTTACAATGTATTCGTACGATTTTTGTTGCAGTTGCTTTATTTTCACAAATGAATTTGACGCCGCTAAAACTGACCTGAGCTGAACAATATTTAATTTAAATATTTTGTATGGAATTCGACTAACGACCGATTCTACTTACGACCAAAGTTCTGGAACGTATCTCGGTCGTAAGTCTAGGACAACCTGTATTTATTTTAAGATTAGCAAGCATTTGAGGCTATAAAACTGAGATGAAAATATTTTATCTTAAACATGCGTCGGTTAATTTTAAAAGAATAAAGGTACACCGACCTCCATCTTTGAAAAAAAAACGTGTTTTGATATGTTTATGCAAAAAAAATCCACATTTATAAAATCATCCGATTAACAAAACAAAAAAATTAGAAACGTTAAATTAAAGAACTGTATTAATATACATGCGGCTGTAACTTTGCGGATTGGTGGATAACATTAAAATTGATAACTTTTTTATTTCATTGGTTGTATAACTAGTTGTGACAAGCATATTTAAACTGTCTCGTCTAAAGTTGCTTCTCTAAGAATAATAAAAAATAAAGCAAACGATGGAATAATCACAAATTTTAATCTTATATCAGTGATTATTTTTACAATTTTCAAGTAATATTCTACAATGTTGGATATTCAATGCAGATATTTAATATATTGACGGTGAACGTGCAATACATTGGAACCCCAAAAACTAGTTTGTTCGGGAAATGTATGTTCACGGTCGATATTACAGATTTACTCAAAACAAGTATTTCCTAGGTATCGTTTTTTTATCTGAACTACGGAGATTATATTAAAAATCAATTACTTCGTAGACAGCTTTTTAAACTACCTTTATTATTTATAATTTAGAATGTTCACAGCCACTTCCAAATTCCTTTAAGATTTAATTTAAGACATCGACTGAGGGTGCTTGATGGAATTTAAATATCAAATTTGGATTATTGAGATTTTGTACACTTCCATGTGTTTTGTCACTAACGACCCGGGTTTCGCCTTTCGGCATTTTCAGGCATTCGAGCACACGAATTGACTCGAACTGACAGACAGTAAACAGTGTCTAACGTTTATATAGAAGATACAAATACGACAAATATTATTTACGATGTAAGATATTATACGTCTGAGAGCCACACTGATACCTGAGTTAAAATTTCGAGAATTGTTTAATCCTTATTTTGTAAACACCACATTTACAGAGTGGTGAATTGTCGCTTTCCAACTTCTTATGGAATTACCAGTGATTTTACAATTATAATAGCATTGTTGGTTTCGACGGAATGCAATTCGACGAAAGGGTAAATATATACAATCATTCCACGTTTAGTGACATCTGTTAGGTGTTTCAACGTATAGGATATAATAACGGAGAATTAGGAAGGTTCAGCTGCTCATTCAGAATTGGCAAGGAATTTAACTGGGCTCTATTGATTTCCAAAATTTCTTGATAAAATAATTTATGATCCCCCATGTTTTTATGCTTTAAAATTAAAAAACAACTCGCTGATAGTGTCAGACCGGCGTTCTATTGCAAAAATTCTCTAGGCAAATTACGTATTAACAATAAAGATAGAGTCCATTTTAAGAACAAATCTGGTATTTATAAATTACAATGCAGTGATTGCCAACATTTCTATGTGGGTAAAACCACACGTACATTAAATATAAGGGTATCAGAACATTTAGCTGCCTTTAGATTAAAAAAAGAAACTTCGACATTCGCAAATCACTTGCTAATGGAGAACCATACGTTTAATGCGGATGATGGGGTTAAACTGTTGCATAAAAACATGGGGGATCATAAATTAATTTATCAAGAAATTTTGGAAATCAATAGAGCCCAGTTAAATTCCTTGCCAATTCTGAATGAGCAGCTGAACCTTCCTAATTCTCCGTTATTATATCCTATACGTTGAAACACCTAACAGATGTCACTAAATGTGGAATGATTGTATATATTTACCCTTTCGTCGAATTGCATCCCGTCGAAACCCACAATACTATTATAATTGTAAAATCACTGGTAATTCCATAAGAAGTTGGAAAGCGACAATTCGCCACTCTGTAAATGTGGTGTTTACAAAATAAGGATTAAAGCAATTCTCGAAATTTTAACTCAGGTATCAGTGTGGCTCTCAGACGTATAATATCTTACATCGTAAATAATATTTGTCGTATTTGTATCTTCTATATAAACGTTAGACACTGTTTACTGTCTGTCAGTTCGAGTCAATTCGTGTGCTCAAATGCCTGAAGATGCCGAAAGGCGAAACCCGGGTCGTTAGTGACAAAATACATGGAAGTGTACAAAATCTCAATAATCCAAATTTCCTTTAAGATTGTATGTCTCTCGACAGGCTTCTTGCTTCTCCACAAATCATACGAGCCTTACGTTGTTGCACAGAATGCTTGCTTGTCAATCGTCTTCCTCCATCAAAAATGAGGTGCTGGTTTATCTGAAGGGTGACAACTGGCAAAGAAGCCAGCTCAGACTCGTTCTTTTCCTTAGCTCATCCTTATTCTTAGCTTCATTGAAATACTATTAAATAATTTGTTAAGAAAAATATGCCATGTTTTTTTTACATAGTCTTTCCTGTGTAGTAATAATACGAAACCAAATCATGTTTTTGTGTTTTAGATTATCGCAATAAATGAAAATGAACTTGACCGTGAGAATATTTGAATACAAGTTATGATAAACATAAATATGTATATATGCCAAAAATATTCAAATACCTCAATTAAATTTGCATTTCTTTCCATTCCAATAAGCTTGAAATTTAAATATTTGCGTTTGTAACATTTTTCCTTTACCTTTTGTTAAGAAATGATTCTTGTTCAAATGCCTTAACGACTACGTCAAATGAGTACGTCTCAGGATCACATCCCAATATGGACAGTTTCGTAAAATGATTCTTCAATTGAAATATTATTTTAATACTTTTGTGAACTTAACAAAGTTTTTTGGTTTTTTTAAATATGCATAAGTATTAACTTATTTATTTTACCTGACATTAAAAACTGCTGCAATAATTTTTTCACTTTTTTTGAATAATATTATCATATACAAACGTTATTTCTCGTATTAATAAAAGCGAGAAAAATATTTTTTCTAAAGAAATATTATCTATTCAATAATATTTTTCAGCCGGCATTGTCATTTTGGAGTTTTCATTTTTGATATTTGTAAAAATACACCAAACAATGCAATAAGTAGATAAAAAACATAATTTAAAAAATGTATATTTCCATTTGTTGAACTCCATGAGAATTTACTCAATGAGCTTTTAACTAAGCGGGAGATCAAAAAGGAAAATCATTTTTCAAAAACATTAAATAAAATATCATTGTCTGCTTCCAATGTATTCATTTATTAAAATAACCTAACAAATAATTTATTGTGAATTACAGCGCACAGACAGCTAACGCTGATGGTATGTTAACATTTTATCAGTACTGGGCAAGAGCCCCAGAATAATTTTTCAAAAATTATAATACTTTGGAAAAAGACTCATCGCAATAAAAAAATTAATAAAACAGGACAGGATTGGACTTGACAAAAATTCTGTACTGTCTGTACTGTTTCACTAAAATTTTATTTTATTATTATGTGATACACTTTGATTTTTCTAACGACTAGTTGACAGTTAGAGTGTTCATAAATCATAATATGTCAAAAAGCGAAATAGTAAAATTACCTCTATACGAAAATATCAGATTTAAATAAATGGTTTCACTTAACAAATAAATCAATACTTTTCTTTCGTATCGAAAACCAGTCCTGATCATTAAAATTTTAATGTTGGAGAATATTAAATACGAAATATTTGTAAGCTTTATGTTTGTAGATTACATTCTTATCATATCTTTCCAGTGATAGTAAATAATAATTAATTTATTTATATGATTTTGACTATTTGATTTGTTTTAAATAATAGTATTTAAATTGTTTTTAACGCACATTCACTGGCCATTCAAAATTTAATTAAGTGTTCCACTAGTGTGCCTTTTGTTTTTCAATCAAATCCTTAAGATCATCTCTCACTATTTTCTTTCTGAGAGCAACGTTCCAAAACAACCAGCTTAGTATACAATAGGCATAATATACTCCGATACCCATACATGTATACACATCGATTTGATAATACTCATACCACGATAGATCTCTTGCAGGACTGTCAAGCTGAGGAGCACCTTTGTGTCTTATTACGTATTCGATCCAGAATATTGCTGTCTGCATCGGTGTAGCGGGCCTATCGTTGAATACAGCTGATAGTTGTTTAGCAGCTTCTTTGTACGCAAGGTCTTGCAGTACTTTTTTGAGAACAGCTTTTATATTTTCTTCCGAAATTTGGCCGTATTGCAGTTCTTCGCCGAATCCCGATCCTTTGGCCATCGCACAGTGGGCAAACTGGTCGTCGTGAACCGGTATTCCGACAACTGGAACTGATCTTGCAATCGCCTCTTGGATACTCAGTGCTCCACATTGCGTTATAAATAACTTTACTTTTGGGTGTGCTGCAAAAATAATTACATTATCAAAATTCGGCCATAGCTGCATTTCACACATCTTCGATGTTTTGGAAGAAGACACATACTGACAAATACTGGTTTTGAGTGATTGGACTTTGAAGTTAGTCAACTGTTTGAAATGCTATACATTTTTAATTTTGTTTGATGGTAAAAAACTGTTTTTGACTAAAAGTATGATTTATAAAAGTAAGTCTGTTCTTCCATACGGAAGAGTTTGAAATAAGAAACTGTTTGGTATAACTAACTCAATATGTCACACTGACGATATTTAATCGTTATTATGCATAAACGTTTAAACAAAAATATCTAATATTTAATAATTATTTATAATCCTTTGCGATTTCCAAACTCAACAATTAATTAATTGGTACTTTTCAGGAGAGTAAAAACAAGATTAGCATTTGTATGAAAGATGAAAAATGTGATGTTTCAACGTATATTTTATTGCTTCAGGAGCATTGATTCAACTAGTCCATTTTCCATATGTAGAATTATCGTTATTTTGGCATTTTCAACTAATTTTTCGATTATTAAGACTTAATTTTCTTTTCATTTCGCAGACAGAAATATTCTTTGCAACCATTTAATAATCCGGGTTATTAACAAGAAATAATGTAAGAAAATTGTTAGTTCGATTTCAAAAATTAAAACAATCGTAAGCTTCTCTGTAACAAAAGCGAAATATAGACGCATTGTTACGATTTGCGTCACATACATGTACAAGAAAAATCTCTTAATTCATAAATTCTTGCTTACATAGTAATGTAAGAATAATATTTTCGTAGAAATTTCTTATTGATTAAACTCATATTCTTCATGCTGTAATTTTAAAATGAATACTGAATACACATGCAACTTATACGTAAAATTATTTACGAAAAGAATAATAATCCAACGAAAAATATAAATAATTGTAAAATATGTTTACTTAGTATGTACAAACAGGTGAGTACCTTGGTATCAAAGTCAGACACACGCCACATCCCATGAGAGTCATGTTTTTATTGTCTGTGGTAGTGCAAGTTATGCTCTTTTCAAACAACTCATTAAAAATATCAGAATCTAACGGTTTCATATAGATTTTTGAGTTTTAAGTTCGTAAATAGTTTCAAAAGCGGACACCAAACATCCATTTCAGCGAAATCAGTAGACATATTTCCACTAATTTCGATCCACACATTGACACATCGTCCACATATTGACCAATCACAGAGCTAGAATTTACTTTAAAGTGTCATGGCTGCCGGGTTTGATGAAGTGTAGAATATGTATGAAATGAAAAATCACCTCTGCTGTACATTTTCATAGATGGCTTATGTCCGACTTTGATACTAATGTACTCAGGTATTCCCGTGTTTTGTTGAGCTAACATTATTTTACTTTGTAACGCTTATAATTGTGGATAAAAATGTTGATAGGTGATTTTTTTATCACACATAATTTTGAAGGTGACTGACTGTCAATGAAATTTCAATAAACCAGCATGGTGAAACGTGTTTCATATTTATTTCACTATGATACGTATTTCAGCAGTGAAATGGAAATGCTTATTTTAATAAATCATTTCAAATCTTTTCATGCGTTGATCTAGCTGTAACATTAAATCTATAAAAAGTTGATATTATTGAATTTGTACCTTATTCCATGAGGCATTCAATTGAATATTTTTTAGTGACTAAATTTACCAATAGGTATTATCATAAATCCCACTATAAAAAGATTTTTAAGGTATGTTGAAGAAACTAGTAAAATCGATAACATTTATTATGTCAAACAAAATTTATCTTAAACTATTAATTTACAATCGATTCATTTATGCGAGAATTCTATGCAAACGGTGGAGTGTGTATCACCCGTTATTGAAATCAGTTCAATATTCGTTGATTCGAATATACAAATTTTGTGACAAAAATCCAGCTTGTGAAAAAAAGGTTTTGAAAAACATACCCAAAATGTCCGCTTGTGGTAACCACTTTCCATAGAAGATATTGCCTGATTTTTCAGGCAATTTGTCTGCGTCCCATTTCCATATGACTCTCTCCTTAAAGCTGCTGAATACTTTCGTAAATGCCTTGATGTACTCTTCAGGCATTTCAGAACTTTGCGCTCTACTTCCCATGCTAAAGTAGATGACTCCTTCCGAAGCTTCGTCCATAAACTTTTTGATATCCTGTATGAATTAAGTTTAGAGCTTTTGTAACTTTAAAAGAAACTATATAGTTTATAATTCATATTAGGAATTCCTTCAACAATCCATCAAAACTAAAAACAAAGCTGCACCAGTAGATTAAAACAAAGTCTTCATAACTCATAAGCATGCATTTTTAACCGTATCCGCTTCCTACTCGGAGCATATCAACACCATACAGTTCCTCCAAGACTCTCTTTCCTCGTTATCATTTTACCAATTATTGTTTAAAGTAATTTTTATTAAATCAGTATTGATATTAACTCAAATATCAATGACGTTATTGATTGAATTGGTATTCACTTGGTATAACTCCATTACAATAGGATAAAATAACAAAGTATTTAGTTCTACAAAATTCTGTACTAGGTTTACTTAGAACTAGTTCTGACGATGGCGTCAAGCCGAAATAGCTCCTAACAAACTTTTGTAGAACTAATTACTTTGCTATTTTATCCTATTATCAATGAATTTCCTACACTTGAGACAGTATTTTTTTTTAATTTTGTCTATTCAATTCTAAAATATACTAAGCGGCAATTTTTCAAAATACGTTTTTTTCCATCAATCGATTTTCTATGAAATTTCCTACGTTTTTTTATAATTGTAAATGAAAAATATGTAGTACTTTCTTAGTTAATTGAAAATTATTTTTTTATCCTATACGACACACACAATAAATTTCTCCTTCAAAAGAATTCTATAACCCCTAAGATAGTTTGAAACGTAATAATAGTTTAAATTCTTCACTTCTTAAAAATCTTAACACCTAGAACAAAAATCGAATTATCAAATCGTAATTTCTTAATTTTGCACACTTTATAGTTTGGCATTTAGGATAATTTAGAATTGAATAGACGATTTTTCTTACATATGAACGATATAAACTAACTTTCAATTCGAGTTTATTCGTGTACTCGAATGTCTTAGGATGACGAAAGGTGAAATCCGTGTATTTAATGACGAAATGCATGGAAATGTACAAAACTTGAATGATTCAAAGATTTGTTGTTGTTATAATTTGATTGCTAATTCAGAGTCATTAATAGTAGAAAGTAGGTTATCCAATGACAATATGTATAAAAAATGTTGCATTTGGAGAATATCAGAAAACGAAAAAAAACCAGATTATTATTGTGCTTATCATTAGCATTAATATTAAACCAGGTCAGATTAAATTTTTCGAAGAATCATCTCGACTTAATTTCTTAAGTATTCAGTTTTTTAATAAAAAAAAAGCTTATTTACCTTAGGCAATGGTTGAGGTGGTTTAATGTGTGCTCCTGCGACTTCCACAATTCCTGGAACATTTGGTCTGACTCCATCGATGCTAAAGTGAGAGTTCACTAATACTAAAGAAACATTTCTTTCCAATTCAGTAATACTAGGCAAAGGCTCTGTCAAGTTTTTAAAATACATCTTAGCCAAATCTTGATGTTCGGTTAAAAGATATCTACTCCTTTCAAATAAATCCACCATAGTCCAATAAGTATTTCGAAGCCTGTCAAGGAATTTAAGCTTTCCGTACAAATCTAATCGTTCATGTGATGAGTACGCCAACTCGAAAGGATTTCCCATCTGTTGGTTGATAACGTGTGACGAACCGATCGCTGATAGACCCACTATCGGCGCATTGTATTTGTGACCTAGCATCAAGAAGGCTTCTTGGTGAAATATTTCGTAGATTATCAAATCGAAATGTGACTTGTCTTTTATCAATAAATTCTTGAAATGCTGGTGAATTAAGTACGTGTTCAGAGGTTGTTAATGTTGCATTCCACAGGTTTGATGTAGACGCGTAAAACGACCCCGAATCTGGCGCCAGTTTTTCTTGATCTTCATCCTTTGGTACTGAAATTTTAAAATAAATATCTTGAAATCCAACGGATGTTAAATCGATATTTTTTTGACATAATTTTAAATCAATGATAAGATACAACATTTTTCTTATTCAAAAAGTATTTATTATAAATATAGTTTTATGCCTCTTACAAGTTGATAAGACATAATATTATATTAAGTAAAAGTGATATTTTGAGTATTAGTTTTTTGTTACCACTTCCAGTGAGGAGCATATGGTCTCCTAATGGAGGTATCTTAACATAAGTTTTTTGTGAAAACTGCTTGTTACTCAGTTGCTCAACCTTTCTTTTTCGAAGAGATTATGGACAGAAAGATAGGGCTATAAAATAACTAGCGGTGAAAAATCAATTTTTGAAACTGTTATTACCGGTACTTTAACTCGAGACATCCGTAACCGTAGCCAACGACGTTGACCACTGCCCTACGGACCCGACAATGTATTAGTATAATTGCCCAAAACTACGGTAAAATTAACTACGTCATCAAAAGTTTCAGAAGTAGTAAAATTTTGGATTTAAAATCTTTTATTTAAATTTTATCTGATTTTTTTAATAATAAATAATTTCAAATTGGGATTAATGAATATCATAAAAGTTGTATCTAGACGTTGTGTAATTAAATACAACTTTGATAATAGAACAAACAGTTCACTAGAATCAGCTGTGTTTCACTTACAACTTATTAAAATCTGTTTATGAATATGTTATGTAATAATTTGTTTCATAATAAATCATTATGAACGACGAAAATATGAATGCGCAATGTAACTTTGCCAATTCATTTCTGCAATTCACTTAAAGTCATGACTTTGATTTGTTCTAACCAACTCACAACACTGCGGTGCAAAACATTAAACTGAATATCGATAACTTCAATAATTTTTTTTTACATCTATACAAAAATAGTATGTGAAGTAAATAAAAACATATTTATATTATGACAGCTTTATAACCATAATTATAACGATACGCTTACGTTTCCTATAGTTTAGTATGTAAGTTAATTAATTAACATTTAAATGTAATGTTCTTTTCTTTCAATTATAATGTCAGGCTTCAAAGAGTTTTAGAACAAGAGGAAGCGATCATCTTTTAATAATTTAATGTTGCAAGAATGTTAACTACAGTATAATAACTAAAGACTTTATTATATAACTATTAATATGAATGTAAAATAGAGGATTCATAGGTATTCAAACGAATATTTGCTATTTTATATTTATTATTTAAATTTACATTCTTAGTAAAGCATTCTACGTTACTTTGGCCTATACAAGATATTGAAAATAGTATTTGGATGTGTTTAGGTAAAATAATATATTTAAAACTATATGACGTACTATCTCAATAATGCAATATATAAGAATTAAATTTATCACCCAACTAAACTTCATTATTAATGGCACGTGAAAACAATAAATTTTAAAAGATTAAAAATATCTATTCACTACTTTAATGTTCAATTAAAGAAAATTATTTATTCATACTGATTTATAAAAAGATATGTTTTGAATGAATTAAAATAGTCACCAAGAAATTAAATGTAATATTTTAAGTCTTAACTACCTCTTTCTTCTTTATTATCGTTTTAATTGTAAATTAAAACGATTGTAAAAGAGCGTAATTTTAATTGTAATTTAGAGCGTGTAATTAATTCAATTAATTAATACGTTTTTTAGTTTTCTTAATAACCTTCTAACTGTCATCATTAGTTTATATTATCCCATAAATTGTATAACATTTTTGTTATCGAAATCTGTTGTCATTCTAATAATGCAAGATTTACATGACAGAAAAATTGGAAAAACGTTTGTTTTTTTACATACAAATAACTTATTTTCTTCTTTTTAGAAATATTTTGTTATCCAAAAATTGATTTGAAGAATTCTGATGAACGGTAATTGACTAAAATATGTTGTTTTATTATAAGCTCATTCATTTAGACCTCCATAGCCATACAAAATTTACTTATTACATAAAAGTATTTTTAATCGGTGATCCAATGGTATTCCTCATACTATTTATATAGATATTCAAAACAAAAGGACTCAAATAGTTGTTATGTATTAATAATACATTATTGTGAAGTTAATTATATATATATATAATGTATTTGTTGCTTAGTTTCTTTTTGTATCTTAGTTCAAGGTATAGTCTGTTTTATAATTAATTATCAACAAACTATAAACGAACCTTGCTTATGTTTCTTTAAGTCAAGTACCATTCGTTGGCAAGGTGACATATTTAAGCACTTCACGAGCAATACTACGTAGTCTTGGTATTTTAAAATAATATTAGTTTAATACGAATCGATTCAATTTATATTTGTGTGAATAGAGTTACCTTCGGTGATTAATTAAATAGATTGTCAACTTACTTGCATCCCAAACAGATTTTTTCGGCATTAAAATCTGTTTCAAATTCGGCAGAGGGGCAGGATCTTCAATTGAAGTCAGTAGAGTCACATGGTGTCCCCTGGTTGCCAATTCCTTTATGATAGCGTGGCAAAATATGTGGTGAGACGGTATATCCAATGGCAAAACCGCCAAGATATTTGCCGATAGTGAAACAGGCGCCAGAATCGACACTATTAGCAACAAAACCGTAATTGCTTTCATCTTCCTAACTTTCTCACACTTTCAACTGTGTTTTAAATATACCACTTAAAAGACCACACGTTTAATTGTTTTAATATTACTATAAGCAAAAACTACAGTTCGGTATGCTTTTAAAACTTTCTTTATACACAAAGACTCACAGTAAATATTTAAAGAAATTTTTTGACACCTTCTTCTCTGCATTTATTATATCTCTGTACATTTATGTACATATACCGGTTATTTGAATAGAAACAAGAAATCACTACATTGAAATCAATTAATTACACAATTGTAGTTCGCACTTTAATATTTCAGGCACATTTAAATAATTAAGATGTATTTTCTTTAATTTCTTGTTTAAAAAAACTTTTTGTAAGTTATTCAGTAAAACGATCTGTTATTGGTGAGGTTGGTTTCGCGTATTGATTTTTTCTTTGCAAACTTTTCATAATTGCTCGATGATATTTTTAATGTGATAATTGAACCTGGCAGGCATGCGCAGACGTCCATGCGCAAAGACCGCCTGCCTATGAAAACCTTACAATGCAAAGGCTGTGTGCACTTACTTTACGAACGATGGAGAGAGTAAAACTTTCGGCGATGAAAGAACGAGACGGTATGTTTGAAACCAGTTTACTTGGTGATGTTCGAAGTACTTGAGGACAACAATTATTGTAGCCTTGAATCTCTCGGCGAGTCATACTTTTTAATTCTAAAGGATCTCTGTGAAATTATTTCACTTGACCTGCCTCGGACAATTTACCTAATAATTACAAATACCATTTAACGAGTGCGTATTATATAATTACTAATAATACTGTAGTACACACCAGATGGAAAGAACCCCTGTCGACATTGATTAAACATTTATCCACTTTTTATCTATATGCGCATCGTGCACAAATACAGTGTTGTATTGTGTGTTAGTTGACATCTGACAGACAGATTATCCAATACAGATATATATTACAATCTTGCTTTTTTGTATAAATGATTGGATTCTGTAAATTGGCAAGTGCTCGAAAATGTTGAGGGCTGTGAAACATTAAAAAAATCAATATGACGCAAGTCACAAATGATCAATATGCATTCATTGTTTAAATATTATTTGACAAGACACCATAAACGGCAAATAAATCTATGTTACTGCTGCCTTGTTTATGATATATGTCATTATTGGTTCACAAGTTAACATTGAAAAATAGTATTAGCGATTGAACATAGTATTTTAGAGTTTTTTTTTTATCAAAACTGTACAATTTTACATACTGACATTGTTGAAACTTTTTATTTTGTTTGTTTTTAATGCTCTCTTAAAACATTGCAAGACATAACGACATAACTATGTACTCATACAATATTGTATATAACAAAACGCTTTATCCTCCCCGTGTCCAATACATTTCAATTAACCATAGTTTTTTATCATTTAGTTAAGCCAATAATGTATGCCTTTTTCCAATAGGTATTTTTAATCCTTTGACGTTATTATGAATTATTATTTCGATGATTTGAAATTGATACGACTTTTACCCAATGAAAAAATCAGACAATACAAAATCATTTGGGTCTTTTTAACATGAATTATAATTGTGAAGCATGATATCTTCTCATATCATTAAATAAGTTGTATTTTATAATATTATGAATTCAAATTATGAGAACGTACAAAAAAATCTGCTGATGGGCAATCATTAATACGATTATTGTCGATTAGTTTATAGATTTGTTTAAAACATAAAAATAATAACTGTATTTAAATAGCTTTTATTTTAAACCAGTGCATTCCATTATTGCATATTAATTACCTGCTACTTTGGCTTTACATAAAATATTATTACTGTATTTTTAACGTGAAATAATAAATCTAGGCGGAGACATAAATAGCAATTGCATACAATCGCGTTTTATAACGTGAACGTACATTTCTTTTTCTATTTGATAGGTCACTAAGAAGTTTACTGCTTTGCTTAAGAGACAGTAAAAAAGATGTATATATTCCACAACTTTTATTAACAGAAAAAACAGAAACGTTTCGCTCAGCTAGTTGGCTTTTACAACAATAAAATTAAAGAAAAAGCAAATTGAATCAGCCAAAAATTTGTACAAATTGTTTTATTGCATAACCGAAAATGTTTCAGACCACCGTCGTCTCATATATAAGAATTTTAATTTCTACGTACCTATCGAATTCTAAAAATGGGGCATAGCGATAGTGTATAACCACTCGTCTTGTCATGGGCCTTTATCCTTTTGTCCCTAGACTCTTCGAAAAAAAGCAGTTGAGCAACTGGGTTACAAGCATTTATCGTGGAAAACTTCTGTTGGTATAAGCTCAATTTTGTAGTTCAACTGCTTCACGTTGGGAGCAATTATGATCAAAAAATAATATCCAAAAAGAGTATAATATAATACATTGCCTTTAGTACAATTGATGTCTAATGACGAAATGTATTGACGGATTACTGATGTAATTATGAAACTTTTTCAATACAAGTGTATCTTATTCAATGTAGAAGTTTTTAATTGTACTATAAATACTCGTTGGGTATCCGCTCACCCTATTCGTCTTTCTTCAGAAGACGATAAGGAAAGAAGGATGTGCTTAGTCTAATGGTTCTTGCTACCATCCGTTTTCATAATTGGACAAAGGATGAAAAATCCATTCAATTGGATATAGCTTCCCTAAAATTGTAATAGAAATTTTCATTAACTCTTCATTTTGTGAGTAAGTTAAGAAGAGTATAAAATAAAATGGTTTTGATTCGGTGAATTTATCGAGTATTCATTCTTTAAATATATCTAATCAATGGCTAAGAAATAATTCTCACAAAAACCCGTGCCATATTAAATGAACTCCGTGTGCTCCGAAAGTAACTGACTCGCAAAAAATGAAGGGGTCTTTAGCACAGAATTTTTTTGAAAGTTTTCCGAATAATACTCCGCCAATTGTCCATTGAATCTCAACCAGGTCACATGTATTATTGTGGACACAGCAATGGCGTCACACATAGTTACGCAACTATAAAAATATTCTTAATAATTTTACTACTCGTATAAGATCAAGCACTCGTAAACAACGCATGAGAGTATAAATAATAATGCAAACAAACATTATAATTGGATAGAGATAAACACAAAGGGAACCAACTGAAATTTTGCCAAATGGAGATATTAAGCCGCAAAGTTTGCACAAGTTTTTAAATTCTTTTGGTTAATTTTGTGAATGTGAAAACTATTGAATATTATTGCTATTTTTAATACAACTCTATTACTACTTAAAAAATATAGAAAACATTCATAGATTTTAAGACGATTTTAATTGATGTTTTAATATATTTTTTTTCTTAAACAAAAGGGATATAATGTAAATAAAATGAAAACTAGACCGAATCCAACTTGGATCTCTTCAGCATATCGAACTTTGAAACTTTTCTGACCAGTCCCGAATCATAGCTCAAAATACCTAAAAACGTCAGTTGGTTCTCTTTTACTTATCTCTATCCAATTAACATATAATATTTATGAAAACCCTCAAGGTAAAAACCTGTAAATAATCAAAATATATCGACGAAAATTTCAATTCTCACACTGAAAAGTGGAAATCAAATCTAATATTAGTAGTATTTTAAATGGTATCGCAATTTTTAACCGGTTCTATAGCCGAGTGGTAACGTTCCATGACTTTTAGTCTTACTGGGTTGTGTATTTATTTTAAAATTTATTAGTAGATTTTATGCATTTCACACCACATCCGATTCCGAAAAGTCGTTTTCAATCGCCGTCGTTTTATCCTAAACCTATCTGAAGCGGCCTTTCGTAAGACTTATAAACAGTTCATTTTTGTTAAAATGATCCATCAGAAGTCCATGTGATTCGTATTGGAAGTGCATATGTAAAAAACGCTGCATGAAATTAGACAAGTGCAGCTAACATTTTACATTTTTAAGAAATATTACAGATAACATAGACAATAATATAATGGATGGATTTGAGTTCCTGACTTTGGCAAAAAATGTTTTTTAATCATTCAGGTCATTGACTCCTTCGAAGATTTGTATCAAATTACACAACATGACTTCCAAGAGTAATATATTTGCATTTTTTAATTGCTACTCTTGCTTGCTTGGCAAATTAGAGCAACACCAACCAGTATATTTTTGTAACAGTTATTTAATATTGAATGAACATGCATATTTTTATACATATAATGCGTTTATATTCATTTCGACATGCTATATGACTTTTTGCTTATTTAAATGCTACGAGGAAAATATTTAAATGAAATACAATTGATGGTAAATGATTCACGGTAAATCTGATTAAATGTGATTTTAGACACAGTGACGTATTAAAAAATACAAACCCCTTAAAACCTCCACGTCCACTTCCTACCCTATCCTGAAAATGGAACTTACACGGAGAAACTAACTTTTTGCTATTCTTTTTCTAACCTTAAAAAGTTAGGTTTAACGGCTGACTTCTCGTTTAATATTTTTCTACATTTCAGATCCTCCACATTTGTTGAATATATTCATTACAAAATTTCATCATTCTTGTCAATCCCTTAAGTTTATAGCACATGACTGTATCAGCATATCGCAGCCTCCTGCTTTGGCATTAATCTGCCTTCAACACCATCGGAATCCCGTCTGTTCAAAAAAGTCACAGGCTCTCTTCAGGAATCTGAAACGCATGACAAAACAATATTTAGGGTCGTTCAAAGAGTATATTGATAACAAGAAGCTATTCCTCTAGTTCCTCAAGAAATTATACTATCTTACCTATAGTATTATTTTGTCGAAAGTGTCTCTGTTAAAAAGTCAAGAGTATTTTTAGCTTGTAGATGTTCACTACAATAAAGCATCATCTCTAAAACACAATGGTTTTACTGTTGTAAAGTTATGCTGCTATAACAAACAGTATCATATTTTGGACAATGAAACATAGACGTTGATTTTAACGACACTTGCGTTTTTTACAAAATTCATTTTGTTGTTGATGTTGAATTTCAATATTACAGAATTGAAATAGAATTCTTATTAACCTTAAAAAGACACCTTTATATAAATAAAACTTTAAAGATTTGCAAGTATTTTTTAGAAACATTTGCATTACTAATATAAAACATACGTCACTGTCCTAAATTACAAACACTACAATGTGTATGGAAGTACAGGTATGTGTACATTTTATCATTCAATAAATACAAATTCTTTTCACGCTTAACTAAGCCTTATACAGCGATAATAACCGTTAAAGTTTTTAGAACCAATCGTTGAAAAGACTTCACAGTTTTCAAAATGACCATTTATTTCATTAGGATTTTACGGTACGCCAAAATAGAATTTGAGTGACAGTATATCGGTGCTTTGAATTTGTTTATTTTGGTTTCACGAGTTATGCGCACAAGATAAAGATATGCACAGAAAATAATTAAAATATGTTTAGAATAATAAAATAATACATATTTTTAATCCAAAATACATTTCTAACATATTTTATATCCTGTCTTTGCGGAATAACAATTATTATTATAACTGTACACATGTCAACTTTTGTGCAATTGCCATGCGCGAATTTATTTTATCCGCGTTTTTTTCTGTCCTTATATATTTTCAAAGTGCACTAATTAATTGATAAAAACGCTACATATAAATTTGAAGGTGCGTTTGACTTTGTAGTAATTTATTTACAAAACAGTTGTGAAACTGATTGATTGAACTGTCATGATAGTTCATAAATAATATTTCAAACGAAAATTACTGTAACGAAAATTAAAACCACCTCGATAATTATAATAATACGTATAATATTTGAGTTTTTTAAAGAGTGTTAATATTAAATAAAGCAAAATTTACATATTATATTATGTATAAAACGTAATAAATGAAATTTATAGACCTGTTTTCAATCCTATAACTGTCAATATAGTATCGAAATTCTGAAACAAATGTCTTTGTAAAATAACTTGTATTGAATTGAATTGCATCACACGTATAGTAAATGAGAGTCCAATATCAAAAAAATTGCAGTAATCGCCGTATCCATAACATGTATACAGTCATAAGTGTATATAATTAGTAAACAGCTTTCACATTTATAAAAAAATACTATAAGATAGCAATAGCTAGAATGTGTATATAGATATTATTGTACTACCTACTGAAATGTATAACGTTGTTTGAGTAATGTGAAGGATTGTAGATCAATGAGCTGAAACTATCCATATGAATTATTTCATAGATTAATCGAAGACTCTTGAACAAATCATGAATATGTCGAATCTCGAATCTCTGGTAACGAGTTTGAATACAATCAGTACTGAAATAAAATGGATAGTGTAACGTTAGTAAGCATAATATACGTCTTGCAAAGTTAGACGAGTAAAACCGGTCCTGAACATGATAATATTTCGTTTTTTTTTTCATGTCCGCTCCCAATGTGGAGCATATGGTCTCCTAATGGAGGTATCTTGACAGAATTTTTTCTACGAGAACTGCTTGTCACTCAGTTGCTCAACCTCTCTTTTCTTTTTCGAAGAGAGTAGGGATAGAAGGATACGGCTATGACAGGACTAGTGGTTAGCTAATCACTCTCATTACGCCCCTTGAGGATGGGATTGGTGGGAGGGGTGACTCAGACTACGAACAGAAATCCATAAATCGATTGAAAGATCAATCTATGAAAACCATCCGCACCGGGAATTGAACCCGAGACATCCGTAACCGTAGCCAGCGACGATACCAACTGCGCCACGGACGCCGATTTCGTTATTTATACACCTCATAATATGAAGTAATAATTTTTTATAAGAAGCTTTCAACTATAATTAATATTAATTTATATCAGTCATTTAACCAAATCGTCACTTTACAGGCAAAAGTTGGTGTAATAAAAATAAATATATCGATAGTTTTGAGTAAACAGCAAATGAAAATTTTAGCTTGTAGGATAAATTCGTTAGCCTCGGTATTTTATGTTACATAGACAGTTATAATATAAAAAATATAGCCAATCTAACAATAATCAAGTTAGGAATCAATTGACAGGGACAATTGCTTGCCAGGAATCGGCATTCATATACTTACTGATAAAATAAATTGCTGCGTTGCTGTGTTAATTGGTATAATTAATGCACTTACTGAGTTATTCCAGCGATAGAATTGATATCCAAGAAACTTATTGTGCACTTACCAACTTCTGCCAGTAAGGTGATGAAATAGTCAACGTTATTGGTCTTTCGCACTCTATTTCATGATACCCACGGGTTTGAATAGTGGAACGGCCGATTTCATATATACATTTTCAATCAAGATAAGGTTTTGTTACCAAAGGAATATATCTGTTTTGATTTTCATATTTTCCCACCCACCCTTATCCGATACTAACAGTCCTTTTGTAAACCCATTCTACTATCCTTAACCTCTTTGAAGAGAGAGATGGAGCGACTGACCGCTCACCAGTAAAATTATAGTAAATACAAGTTCTGCCGAGCTGTCCCATTAGAACTCTTTATTCCTAACATTGGGAGTGGGCGCGGTTGAAAAAAAAGTTTATTTAATAATACATGGATAGCTGAATACTTATTTTATTCTTAATCTTTTTACAATAGAGTTTTGTCAAATAAATGAATCAGGAAAAAAGACGGTTCAACAAAGCAGTTAATTTGAACTTCATATAGATTAGATTTATTTTATAAAATTGTGTTTTATTCATTAACTTTCACGTTTTCATGCTAAAAAAATCCCTTCGGATCTCATGCAGTCACATTTCGTTACCGTCTGGGTTTTGTCATATTAACGCATTTATAAAGCGAAATGACAATTTCAAAAATTAAATATAGTCCTATGGAGTATTATGAAATATTTATCAAACTGTGCAAACAATTCGAAAGACGCAAAAATTAAAATTCTTCATAGCACAACAAGCTCGAGACGTGTCTTGGTGCCGTTTGAAATAAAACGGTTGCATATGGTACGGCATGCATCTCGGATTGTTACTATACTATACGAATTGTAAATATATTATACTTTTGTATTTTTCGATGGTAAAATTGATGAGGTTTTAAAATTATGTTTAAATATACAAAAAAGACGTAAGCATTAATGTATTTTTAGTTTTTAATTATATGTCGAACTATTTTATTTAAGAACAGCAAAGAATTTAATTTTTTTGTATGACTTATTTTGAATATGATTTAAAGGTTTAAGGGCCGAAGTAAATCATTGTTACACCATGAATACGGAAGGGTTAAGCCAATTTCCATTCATGCTATAATTGACAGCGACAGAGTTGTTAATTACATAAATATACTTTTCTATCAACTGCAACGTATTTAGAGGTTATAAATCTGACCTTAGACTATTCATGACCGCTCAATCGATGAATTAAATACAAATGTATGTTTTATATTGTATTATTTAATTAAAAAAACTAGTTTTTAGATTTCCCTTTCAATGTCTACGTGATTATGAACAGGTTCTTTATTGACTTACATAAAAAAAATCCATATTCGAAGGTACATAGACATTATCTAGATCGCTGCAATATTTTTTACAGATCATAGGGTGGAGTAGTGATTTAATATGCGTTTAATTTATTGATGTAATCAATTCCATTAAGTACAAATTGCTGATTTGAGAAGTGTCGCTAATTTTAAGTACATTTTTTAATAGTGATCATTCTGTTTGAGAAAGTTGTCAAAGGAAACAAGTAGGTGATTCATAATATTGTATTGAAGTGGCCTAAAAAATTAGTATCAGATTAATCATTTAGATTGTTTCGTAGGTAATATTTTTATTGAAAAAGGTTTTTTCTACATAACGAAAATACGAAGACAACACTCGTTTCTATAAATGAATCACAAGACATTTTAAAAGCAAAAAACGCACACCTTCAGACGCTTTAGTATGTATTTATAGATATCATAAGATTTGAGAATCATTGTAGTAAAAAACTATCATTATCACTATAATATGTATATCATTAGAAGAAGTAACATCAGAAGAAGAGAAAGTTTTCATGTCGGAAGGTCGCATTCATTTACCTGTAAACTTATAAGGCTGCATCCAAGCAAATTCAATGAAATATAATATGTACTAAAAATTTATTCTGTTCGTTATTCTGTATTATTCTGTAAGTATGTAAATAAAATCTTTGGATTCAGTCAATAAGCCACACTTTTGCCGCGATATAGTAGTACGCATACAGACTTAATGCCAAAGTTTTCCCATCTCTGATCTGGGTTTTTATTTCAAATATTTCACAACATAAAACACAGTGATACGATAATAAAAAAATGGGTTAGCAGCTACATACTGATCATATTAAAATAGAAAACATGTGTTCTTTTTTTTCAAAGATAATAATATCAGATTATAAAATATACATTTTCACGAAATTCTTTGTATTCTTCTTCACCATTAAATTTAGAAAGATTATTACATTTTTATATAAGCAGTAAGTATTTTTTTCAAATTAGATCTGCTCTTCTTGATTTTCCTATTATTAATTACTATTTCACTTGTTAAATAATTAACCATAAACATCTTTATCGATCATATGATGGCTTACTTATTCAGACTCCACTTGTTTACAGGTAGAGTGTGGTCATCTTACCCAGATGGAGAGTTAAATAATAACTTGTCTACCGTGAATCACCGTTATACATTCGAGGTACTATACAGAATCACTCTTTCTAAAAAGTCGTTGAACAAGTTTCGTTCAAAGTCCACCTATACCTATCTCTTACACTGGCGTACAAACAATGCTTTGACGGGAACAGAGAGATTAAAATATTCAAGTCGCTTCCAGCTAATCGCAATATAATGTATCTTCTGAGTTAATCAAAGTTTCACGACAATGATAATAATATAGTATTACATTATAAACAAGCAAAAACTTGCAACAATGTGGGGTGTTACTTATAACTGTCATAATATATTACGATTTCATTTTTTTCCATCCACCCTTATTCTATCTAAGAAATGGGGCGTAGCTAGAGCAATTAGCTTACTGCCATTACTTTTCCACCTCCATATTTCAATCACTTACCTCTTTGATAAGAGATTGAGTGACTGACTATTTGACTAATAGTGTTGAGATGCTTCTTAAGACGTCCGTATGCTTCACATTAAGACATATTTAAGAGAATTATATATAGACATATTAGTAAAAGTTCCTGTCCTATTCATTTTATCATTGAAAAAAATATTATATTATTAAAACATAATCCAAACATTTTCTTTTAATTACATTTTATATTATTTTTTAGGTCATAAATATGTGCATTCTGTGCTAGATAGTTTTAACTTAGTACACTCAAACTTTGATTTTAATAGTGACAAAACAAAGTGAGTTCAGTTGTAGTAGGTAATGTTAAAGTTGATCTGGTTTGGTTTGTGTTATATATTCTAATGCGAAAATCAAAGACAATATACAGTAGAAGAATAAGTGACATTTCATTACAGCTTCGTGCAACTATCGATTTCAATGTGTGAGTATTTATGTTGAGTTAAAACTATTTTATCTATATGAAAATATTTTTTCGTAAATGTAATATATTTCTTCAATGTTAAAACATATTTTATTATGTGGGATCACTTTATGTTCAGTGAAAAAAATTTTCTTTTTGTAGAATGTATTTGTTATAAGGGAACACTGTTTTTATGAAAGTGAATACGATCTAAACAAAAGTGTATTTAATTGTAAGCCTTAATTTTTTGTACTGTATATTACCAATGAAAATAAGACTTTCCTTTGAGACCTAATTTACAATATTTCTACTGCAAAAAAATAATAGTTTGTTAAATTCGCACGGCACTGGTTTGTCATGCATTTTGATCAAATTGTGTAGACTTTTTTCTGGATGATCTGGTCAAACTAGTCTGTGATAGGACAAGATTTTGTTATTTAATAATAGCTTTTTCTAACGAAATCGGAAGTGAATTTCATTCTTAAATAACTCCATATTTTTTTAGATTGCGGTTACATGATTTCAAATACTGATTTTATAATAGTCTAAAACCAATTATAGCACATTTTCTGCTATTTTCCGACCACTTTTGGATGCAATTCGAACTAAAGAAGTTGTTGATCGTAACTCCCTGGTTACTTTCCAGACCTATCGCGAGAGAGTAGACCTTCTGCATTATTTATAAAAAATTTTAAGCTTAATTTATTAGTAAAAACTACCTATAATTAAAAAGAAATAAATTTCATAATAATCGCATACCATTTGATAGGAATTTCAATAACAAGATTAAACAATATTTTTAGACAATTTTCAGACCTTATTTATGGCTTTGTCATTAATTTATCTGAGAAATATGATGAAATCTTTTGGTTAGATTGACATATAAAATTAACACTTACGATATTATTTCAACTAAAAGTTACGTTTGCGAACATGTTGAGTTATTTGCTTAGGTATACAAATTTATCTAAGAAATAAGTTAGACATGACCCACTTGATAATACAATATTTACTTAAAATAGCCATGATACACGACAAAGTTTCTATTTTAAAATTTTCTAAAAAATCTATTTAGAATTTTTCAGTTGAGTTTGCTGTGATTTGTATGAACATTTAATGTAGTAGCCATTTTATGTACATTGCTTTTAGCCACACTTTTTCAGTAATACATTCTCTCACCAATAATAGTTTATCACGATTGGTTACTTTAGATTTTGAAAAACCATACCGTGCATACATTGGAATAAATATTGTTTATTTTCCTTATTCTTCTAAAAGAATTACGGTATATGTAGATATATATATTATTGTTTTCCTTAAAATTTAAAAAAAAAAATGAAGTAAAGGTATGTTTTTCTTTTTAATTTGGTATTTACCTATTCATATTGACACTTTATTTCTTCGAGCTTTTAATAATACAAAATAATACAGTATACATCTACATCTTCATTATTTATTGATTTATGGATTTCAAATGTATTTGAACAGTATTGATGAATTCTTGATTGTTTTTATTCCACAATGTTGATTTTGGATAACAGATTTTTAATTTATATACAAACATAACCACATAGCAAATCAAAATAACAAATTCCACTATAAAAACTATGAAAAGGGTTAACGACGGAGTGATGAGCTCAAATCTTAGGGTAAGCCACTGTCATGCAATGATTTTCTAATCGAAACATGACTTAGTGTCTTCGTCATGAATGTATGTGACATTTTCAACCCTTTCTATTCTGTTGACAACCTAAATTTGAAGCATAGAGAAATAAAAATGAAATTCTTATCCCATCAGTTCATTCAATACTCTCTCTTAAAAGTGTGAACAGTAAATTGACTTGCGGTAGTAAAACATTAGAAACTACAACTGAATTGGGTATACTGCATTATCAAGAGTCGATTTTCATTAGTTTATGGTACAAAATATACTAAAAATAATGAATTAATTCATTAAAATAATAATGACAAAGATAAAAAATATATTCTTTTATAATTTACGCATTTCAGTAGGCAAATCAATAAAAGCAATACGAAAAACGAGATAATAAATCTATTTCAGTGATTCAATTGTTTTAGCACAATGTATTCGTTTAATAAAGAATACTTCAATCAATTGAGGTTTGTTTTTCAATCTAGTTAACTAATTTTTATCCATTAAACATTTTTTTGAAAAAAGATCATTTAATTTTTTTGTCTTTATATCGAAGGTGATCTGACAATAGTATCTATTTGTAATTTATTCAATTTTTCAGGAGATCCGTTTTCCGTATCGGTGTTTTTTTTTTCCTAGTGAAATGATTAAATTTCAGAAATCAATCCTGATATTAAATCTATAATAATTAAATTTCCACTAGATACTATTGTCAGATCACCGTCGATATGTCACTGTGCTATAATCAGAACCTTAACACTCACTCACCTTCAAATATATAAAGACATGGTTGAGCAATAAAACTACTATATGGTGAAAAATAAAAAAAGATAATATTTGCTTGGCGAAAAATTGATGGAAAGAATGCTCATTTTATTTGAAATATATTTGCTACCATACTTTATTATAAAGGAAATGAAATGAACAGTTCGCAAGCCTGCTGGAATATTAAAATATGTGCCATTCGTACTTTTCTATCAAATTAGCTGATAAAAAAAAAACTGTATTGAATTCCGTACTACTTCATTCCTTCGTTATGGAAAAACCATTAAAATATCGTGTAAGTAGTTTAAAGATTAAGGGAAATAAAACATTTTTTGTTTATTTTCTTGTGAAGTGGAGTGAGATGAATTTCAAAGCGAGATTTGCTTTTATTTTTTAATGTAGTTCGTTTGATTTTTTTCCATCATTTCAGTTAGAAACTCGATCATTAGTGAATCTTATATAATCAGCATCAAATCAACCGCTAAGAAATAAAATAATGTTATTTATTCCGTTAGCTCTAGTTATTGAAATATTTAAGCGGAATAGGGTTTTATTTTATTTTGAGTAACGTTTGTACGCAAACCCGTCACTAATGTATCATTATAAATACTTAAATCTGCAATTGACAATCTGAAGAATACGAAAATAAATATATCAGTATTTTTCTTCTACGATGATTTCAAAAATAAATGTGTTTCAAATATTTCTACGATGTCAAATAGCATAATTATGTTACGATCTTATGTTTTAATACACTCAAAAGTATCGACATAATAATTTATTATTATCGCTTTAAGTGTGACTATTTTCAATTGATAGAAACTCACATAAAAATATTTGTTTTTGTGTCTTGTATTACATGGAATTAGTCAATAAAACAAATACTAAAATTACAACTTTAATTAATAAGCTGTCAATTTGTCATCCATTTATAATTCTTAAATAAACACACGATACACAATTCTTTTTGTAATACTTCCACATTTTTATAATGATCTGAACAGAACATCATGAACTGAAATCAAGAGCATTATCAGTTGGTAATGCTCTTGATGAGCGAAACTGGCCCTGATCATTATAAAAATTGTGATTTATTTTTAAAATATAATGCCTTTCCATCAAGAATTGACATTTAACTCAAGTTGAAATGAAAGACATAATAATTGATGCTGCATTGATCAAATAAAACATATTTGAATTATATAACTGTAGTACATTTTAAGAAGTTTATGGCCATTGTTGTGCCACGACTGCATCAAATTATTATGTGCTATGGCTCAAAAGATGACAAATAAAGTTTTCTACAAAAATTAAGAAAGAATTAAGCCTTTCGTAAAAAAATCCAAAAAACGTATTTGACTCAACATTTTAATATAATGCGGAATAGTCGATAAGTTGTTTTTTATACATAATAAGTAATTTAGGTGTTAAATAATAAAATAAATCTAACAGATTTTTGCACCAATTACTGTTCTGATTTTTACAGTTTGAATAATGCAAAGAGAACAAACACCCAACTATTTCACCTGGTGGTACTTTTTTCTCTTCTACAGTCTAGAGTAGTCTGTTGACCACTTAAATGCGGCATTCTGAGATGAGCATTAGCCTACTTTCTGCTGAATTCGCTTCTTTTTTTTTTGTTGCTATATTCATTACGAAGCTCGAAAAGAAAGGTGACTTCATAACATTTTTTTTTAGTCTAATAAATTATATGTAAGACTGAAACGCTAGTGATCTCGATAATTGTTTCACTTTAAAAGAAGAAGTTGTTGGATTCCAGTGTAACAATTTGGTTTACACGCAATATACCGTGACAAAATTACAAATAGACCACTTAACATCGGCATTAGCCTTGTTTTAATATTTTGAATAACTGAAAAAATTTACTGTGATTGTCGGTAATACAGCTGAATTGTTTTCTATGTACATATATTATTTTTCTAGTTAAATTAAGATTTTCAGTAATTATTGTCACTTTGTCTAAAATGTCTATTTTATATATATATCCGCCTTGTTTTCCTCATCATGTAGTAAATACTATTTATTAAAAAACATCAATGCATTAAGTTATGCAAAGAACGAGAATTATGTTATATTGGCATTATATTGAAAACTCTTACTTGATATAATGGATTTCTACAAATTAAATCCCAATTAAATCAATAGTAGATGTAACATATCGTCGTTGTTCTGGTAGAAGACACTAACTGAAAAATACTAGTTTTGAGTAATTGACCTTTGAAGTTTCCATACCTTTTTCAATTTGTTCGTTTGCACAAAACTGTTTTTAAGTAAAAGCGTAATTTATTTTTAATTAGAAATTAGGAATATTTCGTTATAACTAACTCAATATGTATTTTTTTCGATTTAGTGTTTTCTTCCAGAACAGCGACGATTGTTGTACCTTTTTCATTTAGTTTGCTGGTACAAAACTGTTTTTAAGTGAAATTATAATGCATACAAATAAGTGTGTTCATCCGTACGGTATAATTTAAAATAAGAAACATGTTGGTATAACTAACTCAATATTTTGATTGAATTGGCATTAATATGGTGGAACTCCATTGTAATAGGATAAAATATCAAAGTATTTAGATCTACAAAACTTCATTAGATAGTTGATGGCTATTTCGGCTTAACGCCATCGTCAGAAATATACTTAAACTTATTTTAGATTAGCTATATAATATATACTGTAATAGACAATATCTCTATATATATTATAATAACTCAATATATTAACCCAATATGCCATTTTTCGATTTAGTGTTTTCTTCCAGAACAGAGACGGTATAATATTACTGTCGACTGCAAATTCGTGTTTCTTAGGATTACTGTATTTTCGTTAAATAGTTAAACGTCTTTAATAGTTAAAATACAATACATTGCAATTAAATATGAATGTGTTTTCATACACGGGTCGGTAAATTTATTTGATAAATAACTAACAGGTAGAAAAGATTTGACATTGAATGGTAAAACTTTACATATTCTTTTGAATATTAATGTAATTTTAATGGATAATTCAAGTCACACGTATAGTTTATTTATTTATATATAAGATAATAAGTTTAAGAATGACAGTGCTGGGCAATTGTGAAAATATTATAGCTCAGCTGTTTCTGCGTGATTTTAATTAACTTTACCAACATAATAATGACCAAGACGTAAAAAAATTAAGAGAAAATGTCGAATCGTAAAAGAATATGAATATATCTGGTTTCATTGCTTAAATGTAATATTATAAAAATGTTTTTATTTCACTAACAGTAAAAATAGCATACAGTTGTATCATTATATCATTCTGTTTCCGGCTATTGAATATTTATGTTCTTATTTATACGTATTTCAATATAAATAGATGAGTGAATCTTTATTATTTTAAGAGCTTCTCTCTCTGGGATTGAAATACCGGTATTAACGTAACTGGGATTCCGGTATGTCGGCCGTTTTTTCAAAACCGAATTACATTTTTATTTCTATTTACATCGGCTGCTTGGTACTGCTCCGAACAGGATCACGGGACATCACCTAGTACAGTTATTCATATGTTTTTGCTGATCACAGTTAAACTGGGAACTACAACATTTGAAACTGATCTTGGATATCACTTTCAGGTGGCTGGAGGCTGATTAGTATAAGAAAAACCGAGATCATAATAATTTATTATACCCTTAACCATATTCCAGCGCAAATACCCTGAAGCTAATAAATGTGACATTTATAATAATATATGTTTAATTCGCTGCTGCCTGCTGAAATGTGGCCCTGATTAGGAGATGACTGGAGATCGATTCATATATAAGGAAGAATATACCCCGATTAGTGCAAATACATATTTAGGAATACGGATGATGACGATGGCGATATCGGTACTGCAGTCCGGAGTAGATGCTTCACGGTCGCAGAATAGCGAGAGACTGACGAGATTCTTTTTCCATATTCTTCACTCGTTGTATTGCGTTTTCCAAATATGGCATGCCAAGAATCTCACACTTGCAGACGGCATCTTTTTACAATCACGTATTCACTTATCTTTGCACTCAGTAATATCACATTTCATAACTTATATTGTGTGAAATGATGACTCGACGTATGCGCTGGCCAAACACTTGAAATATTGAAAAATTCACAGATCCACAGCGTCGTGTTTCCTTCACATATGCTCTTAAGTTACATTATCAGATATCTGTGATGTTATCATAGCAAACTGAAATAAGCAATTACTTAAATGTCAAGAATAATACAGTTGTTAGTTTCTTACGTATTATCCCAGACATAGTATATTTACTTGACTCAAAAGACAGAACCGAAAATAGCTAATGATTTAAAAATAAAACATATGCATGACGTTACATGTACCACGAAATACCCCTCACGATTTCAATATATATACAATCACGGTATAATAATTAAATTACTGTTTGAGTATTAAGCATTGAATCTGAGAGGGTTTTTATGCAGCCAAACATATTTGCACGAAGATCCGATCAAGATTGTCAGATTCCGTTATTAATGAACAAGTATTTTTAAGTTTATATTTTCATTAAAAGAAAAAATAAACCTAAGATATTTTTGGTTAACAGTATTGAGGTTCCAATTGGTCGCAATATTTTCTTTGTTTTCTCTCCAATTTTTGTAATATATTTATTGATATATTCGTCTGGCAGTGAAATCCTTAGTTCTTTCATAACTAATAACGGCTTATAAATAAGAAGTTTAGTATTAATTCTCTTACTGCAATAAAGTCTTCGTACAATAATACCTTTTGACAGCATGACGTTCACCATTACATTATAAAATAATTGACAGCGCACTAATCACCGGATACAATTTTTGCTGCTGTAAAAAAATTAAACTATATTCAGATATTATTGCAAGTCAATCACATTTTGTATAGAAGCTAAATTACTGCCTATCATTTCAGACAAGACTTCGATAATGATGCAGTGTACCGTTAAGAAATGTATCTGAAAGTTTATCAGATGTTAATGTCAGTTTTATAAAACCAGTGGATTTATTATATTTATATTTTTTAATAAGTGTTCATAAGATTTTTTCGTCATATTGGAAAGGATGAGTTACCTTTTTTTCGAAGTCTCCATGGTATTCCTGGAGGTCTGGACAAGTCCCGAAATTCGAAGCACCGCATTTTATAGTACCGAGAATTCCCGGGCATCTACACTCCTGGTTTCTATTCCGTTATCATAAAAAAGTCTCTGCATACACAGTTGCCACATTGAATCCATCAACAAATTACCAAAAAAAATTTTTTTGAATTTTCTTCTCAATGCAAATACTAGCCATTTTAAAGCAATCAACTTAACTGTCAATAAATTCTTGGTGGAAAGGCATTATATTTTAAAAATGAAACACAATTTGTTTGTACTACTTTCACATGTTTATAATGATCAGAACCGGTTTCGCTTATCAAGAGCATTATCCACCGATAAAAATACAATCATTAGAGGGCTATTTATATAAAATTGAATGTTAAAAATTACAAGGTACATATACCAGTGCTCCCCAATTGGTGGTCCGCGGCCCAGTGCCGGGCCGCGAATAGTATACCAAATTTCAAGAAATGCAAAAATATTAAATATAGGATTTTTTTCGCCTGCACGTTTACTTGTATTTTTAGTTATTGTTAAGTTATAATCATCGGTAGGATGATGTGACACGATGGTCGCTGGTTTTCTCAGAATCGACAGTCATAAATCTTCTCAGGTACACTCTTATATTTACTACAATATTTGCTCTTGGATAGTGAGCCCAGATGCAAAACCCTACCTAAATATATTCACAAGAATTTCATACGTATATTTTTTAGTTATATGTATGTAAAATGTATCATAAAACTATTTTTATTTCAGTATTAGTGGTACGCGAAAATTTTTTCCGTTTTTTACCGGTCCGCAGGTGTAAAAAGGTTGGGGAACACTGGTATATACAATAGTTAAAGCGAGTTTATATTATTTATACTTAATTAAATACCTGCTTGTATGAGCATGGGACTTAGAATTTAGCAGTATTTAAGTGTGGAGTAACTTGTTTCTTTGTTTTTACTGTTATATTGTAAGATATCTTATATTACATTTAAATGAAAAAGTCTCTATCATCCTACGACTCGAAGAAAGCAAAAAAGCGGGGTATTCGCGGGTGAGGCTGTTAAAACACAAAATTCCTTATTTTGATGTGTTTGCGAAACTCAAAAGGCAGCAAAACTCCATATTTTAATATTTTCTTCAAAGAAAAATACGAATCTGAAACATAGCATTTAATAGTTTTCACATAATTTAGATTATATCAACATACATGTAAACACCTTATTGGTATATTCAAAAAAAGAGTTATGTGTCATTAGTGAACAGATTAGATAGCTGCAATTATTAGCATCGTTAAAATAAAAACATTGCTTCATTTTAATAGAAAAACCGTGTCGGATCCAGGTCACATTATTAGGAAATAAAAACAAAAATACATTGTAATTTATTATTATTTTTATCTGTGGTATTTAACAAAAAAAAAACAAATATAACCTGCATTTTCGTGTCTGGCGTTAAAAAATATTCAACGTTAAAATATTATATTTCCTTTTCAATTGCGAAAACGTTTATACAAACTTTACTATTGCAATAATGTCGTTTGTCGAATAATTAGCGTTTAGAGTACACAAGCACAATATTTTTCGTGTTTTGTTTGTTTTAAAGCGATTTTGTAACAAATATGACGGATTATTTCTGCGGTGATATTTGTTTTAACACAAATGCTATTGTAAACATTCGTAAAATATTGTAACGTTTTGGCTAAGCAAAAATCACTCGCAGCTTGTGCTATAAAAGGTATAGTATATCGTCACTATTCTGGAAGAAGACACCAACTGAAACATACATGTTTTGAGAAATTGGACTTTAAAGTTTTTCAAATGCTTGATATGCTATACCTTTTTTATTTAGTGTGTTTGTACAAAACTATACAAAACGCTTACTTACAGCGTGTAATTTATAAAAATAACTGTGTTCTTCGATATGGATGAACATAGTTCCTTAATGAATATTTTATTATAACTAACTCAAAATCTCATTTTTTCGATTTAGTGTTTTCTTCCAGAACAACAACGATATTTTCTGTAAATTTTCATGGTTACAATATATTATAATTGCTACAATTGAAAAGTATTCCATAATATAAGCGTGAACTTTCTAAAAGCAGTAAATTAAAATCAATCGTTGCAATGCCACTCAAAGAAAGAAAGTGTTTTATGTTTTAATTCTGTTTATTGAAGTGCTTTTGGATACACAATAATTTTTGTTTTCCGTCTGGTGCGTACACGAATAAATCAGAAGATTTTCCGAGATGTTGTACGTATTTGATTCTTTTTTTTAGATTTTAGATTTTTTTTTCAGAAACGTTCACGGGTATGCGCACAACAACTCACCGAAGTTTCATAAAAATCGGACGAATGTTAAAGAAACGCATACGGGACAAACAAACAAACAAACAAACTTTCATTTTTATATATCGATGGCCTAATGTTATAATCCCGTAAGTGACTTCTTACAAATTTTACAGGAGGCTAAAAGAAACTGAATATGTACGTTAATATGTATTTTAGATTTTTTTTTCATCTAAGTAAATGGATAGTTTGTTGAGGTAATTGTAAATTAATAAAAACTTTAAATACTTTGCATTATTTTAAATAAACGAGATACGGTTTACAAAGTCATTTTGGTCAAAATTTTAGAGTCGGGCTTATAACATTAGACCATCATCGATACATCGATAATTATGTATTGAAAATAATCATGAAAAATGCATTTTATTCATCCTAGGAATAAAATTTTTTTCGTATTTTGACCATGTTCTATCTCTTTGTGCAACATAAGGGAAACAGTCGCATTGCTTTCTCTTAGATTATGTCAGCATCCTTTATTGACACCACAACCCCAATGATCGGAAGAAGAGCCAAGCAAGGTTGAAGTTCTCCGGAAACATCCATCACGTGTCCCAGAAATCAAACTATTTTCAATTTGACATAATGCCTTCATTTTTACACCATACTGGAGAACTGGTATGTTATAAGGCACTGGAAATCTGTTAGTATGAAATCATAGGTGAGAACAAACACATAGAGCATAACCGGACACGGATTACAAAGATACAATGACTGAGTTTGCATAGAAACAGATAGTCCATTAAATTGTAATATTACTTATCATGCCATCAAATAAACACTATTAACTCTCATGATTTCTTGACTAAATGGGCATGTAGTGTGACTTCATTAAAATAAGGTATATAACGAAGTTTATAGTTCCACGAGAAGCATTACAAAAAACAGTTTATAGCTTATTTCAACTCACGCCAGTGTCGCAACTATTACAGTTCTAAAGTTCTTACAATGGCGTGATTCCCATGGTATAAGAAGTATATATAAGCTGGATCGTTATTTTTGTAAAATATGTGACGTCACTTTGACAAACCAAATTTTCAGTCACCAAAACACTGTTGTAAAATTTTTAATTCAATAAGCACATAATGATGTCAACAAATTAATGCAAAAATGGCGAATATCATTTTTTATCGAGCTCAATTATTATACTTCTTACACCCTGCGTGCGATACCATTCAATACATTCGGTCGTTAGTTTGACAAAAAAATACTATTATATTTTAATATGATAAAATATCAAAGTATTTAGTTCTAGACAAATTTTAGTAGTTAGTTGACAGCTATTCCGGCTTAACGCCATTGTCAGAACTTTGCTTAAACCTATGTTCAGTTTTACCGAGTTAATACCAATTCAATCAATTCACTTTTTTAAGATAGAAACTTACGTCATTTATGATGTTCAGTAAGAGAATATTTTTCAAATAATCGAACACCACACGCGTAATGTAACACGTGGAATCAAGTTGTATTTCATTGATTGAATCAGTAATTATTTGATAAAACTCCATTTAACTAAGGAATAATATAGCGCTGTATTTTATTTCACGCGAATTATTTATACCACCGTTATAATAACTATAAAACTTTTTTATAAATATAACAGTAACTAATATTTTGTTGCCGATAAAGTCTATATTGCAATATTCTAGTCGTACTAAATACACTAAAAATTAAAATGTATGTATATATATGAAGATGGTTATAAAACAATTTTATTTAAAAAAGTAATACATTTGCGTTTCTACGAAAACAACTGTATTTATCAGTCTGTAAAGTAATAATAAATATCTTCATATGGCATGTGTATACAAGGCCAGTAATTATTTATTCATTACATGTGTATATAGGGACAATTATATTTATGTAGGATACTATGCAATGTTCATCTCAATTTGCGATAATAGTTCTGTTGTTTCTATATTACGGGTGGAATGGGAAGTATTTTTATTCTGAAATTAGCTAGTTTTTGTACTCAACTCGCTGTTGGGCAAATAGTATTCTTTTTACTTCAATATCATCATTAAACTTGTGAAGAGACCAACTAAACTATAATTATATCTTTTTGATATACCTAGAAAGCGTATTTTTTATTAATAAATTGAATAGTTGTGTGTCATATTTCAATAGAAAAGAGCAATCAACTTTTTTAATGTATTTTCTATCATTCAATTTGCTTTTACTGCGTATTGCATTTTGTTGGTGTCTAATTGATGAAGTGAAAATAGTGTTCTGTTACTATCTAGATTTAAAATCAATAGATTTTTCGATGGAAAAACAGAACCTCCAAAGATATTATGATATATACATGGATATTAGCGGTTAGGTGGTTTGGGAATACACTAAACAGCTTCCTCTCTTTGAACTGTCAGGGGCACTGCCCGGGAGGCCTCAACCCCGCTCGCCTCTTCTTCTGACTGGTAGAATTCCGGTTTCTTGAACGATCGTCAGGCACTATCCATAAGGTGTACTGGGCTGGACTTATGAACGCTGGTTTTTCATGGGAGGAAACAAATCGATTGGTTAGTGACAAGGAATGTTGAAGATGCCACGTGGTGATAAAACGTTCTATATAACGTGCTGATTTGGTCGATGAAAAAAAGAAAAATACAAAAAAAATTGACTTACACGATCTAATTAATAATCCAATTTGTCTAAGCAAATGTTTTAAGCATATAAGTAAAAAATATTATCAAAAAGTGTTAATATTCATTTTATTCATTAAAAATCGAAAAGAAACTCTTATTATCCAATGTGTGACACATGTTTCGCCTCTTTTAAATTATCTTCAAACTTCATCTCAGACAATACCATACTTTACAAAAAGCTTAGTTTTTTTAATCTAGATACTATTGTAATTAAGAAAAATTCTATTTTTTGCTTTAATGTTACATAAATTAATTAATAAAACTGATCTCCAACGAATTACATTATAAAATCCGAAGAAGATTTCTTAGTTAAATGTTCTAATAAACATTGAAAGTACAGCCATTTCATTTGCATACTGTTTCATCTGTTTTAATTGAGTAAACAATATAATTTACATAACAAACTCTCTAAACGTGAAAAATACACTTCTACAGAAAGGGATTTGTGGTTTTTTCATTGAAAAATTGTAATTTTTTTAAATAATTTACAAAACAAGGCTTTTGTGATATTAATCTTCCAATTAATGAAATTATACTGATTGTCAGATAATCATTTTATATAATATTTTTTCTTTTTATAAATCCAGTTACATTCTACAACGACTTTTATCTGAATATACCTTTTACCCTTCTCCATACAACTTTCTTGAATGACCGTTTTTCTATTTGTGTGTATTTGTATCATAATTTAATTTTAACGCTATATTACATTTAATATTACTTGTTGTTCAAAATTGATAGAAAGACAGATTAATTTATAATGAAACGAAAATTTATAGCGTATGTTAAACAAATTTTAATAACAAACAGAACGTATCTCGCTCATCTAGATAGCTTGATTAGCTGTAAATATTCACTAACGAAATCGGTCGTGTTTTCAAATATTATTTGTGGAATACCACTGCGCTGGAGTAGGATGCACGATACGCAGGCAGGAAGTAGGTTGGTGAGTGTGAGCTTTAAGCGAATATCGACTAGTCTATCTCAGAGTTTCGTATTTTTAATATATTGATATCAACAATTAAGCGTTTTCGTAATATAAATTCAACTAAAACTGAGAAAAAAATACGTTTACTATTTAAAAAATTTATGCTTATTTCCTAAAAACAACCTTAGATACCTACTTTTAACCTTTTGACTGCTAATGTATCAACTGTCGAGACGGCAGATTTCAGTATGTTGATAGCTAATACTCAAAAATATAACGGTGTTAACAGTGTTAAAACTTTTGTGTATAAGCTAATTATTATATTAAGATATAACTTGATTTTTCCTGATAATCTCCATAAATTTGGTTGACTACTGAATTAATTTTTGAAATATTTGGTATTTGTATATCCTTCTCAGTAGAGAACGAGTTAAAATAAAAAAATTACCAAATATCATAATTTGACGAAGATTGATAAGCAATGGAAACATTTTTGTTTAAAACAGTTTATGGATTTGATAATATAATACAATTCTGTAAAAAGTACAACAACATCGTTACTTCCATCAATAAACTTAACAGTTGTTGACAGGCAAATAACAAATAACTTGGTTTTTGTTGATTTCAATATTTTTCTCATGACAATTATCATATTTGATATCATATAATTATTAATATTTATATCTGTATTGATAAAAAACAAAAGTGAAAAAAAAATATTTATCTAAACTAAATTCAAAGCGCATGATTTTCGAGTACAATTTAATATAAATTATTTATTATGAGAATGTGGATTTTAAATGAAATAAGTTTTTAGAGGATATGAAAAGACTTTTAAATAAAAAAATAATTGAAATTAGCAGCACTACAGTGATGAGGACTCGTCTCACTAAAAGGGGGCATTATCATCTGCTTAAAATATCTTCTCGCTAAGCGAAGTATTTTTACTTATTATGTTAAATCTATAAAGAATTAACAGTAAACAGCTGTCAGATAAAAATGTTTTATTGACACAAAACTGAAACGATTAACAAGCCAATAATTGACAAGATTAATTTCATCATTTCAGATTTGAGATCCACAAGCAATATCTATATAATAATAACAATCCTATCTTTTCAAAGTAATTTATTGAATTATGATATCTGTCAATTCGATTTATTTTTGTAGTTTTTGAATTTTCCGGGCTTCCTATAAAACAGCAGCTTACAAATAATCACAATAAAAGCGTACGCTGTAATACCGACCGCGCTCGCTATAACAATAAGTACTACTGCGACATCTATCAAATGATATTCGTACCAACTAAGATCTAATATCGGAGATCTCATGTGAGTGGCGCCACTGTGTCTTATCACGTATTCGATCCAAAACATGGCCGTCTCCATCGGAGTATTGGGTTTATCTCTAAATCTTTTAGAGACATCTTTGGCTCTCCGTTGGTAGGTCGGCTCGCTAAGAACTTTGTCTAGCGCTTCTTTGAACGTTATCTCCGTTAGATCCACACACGAGATCTCGACGCCATAACCGAGTTTCACTGCTTTTGCTGTGTTAAGGAATTGATCTCCATAGAAAGGCATTCCAACTATTGGAACACCGTAGTAAATGGCTTCTTGTGCCCCCAGTAAGCCACCGTGCGTTATGAAGGCCTTTATTTTTGGATGAGCTGAAAGTTAGAGACAACATTAGATATATTTATTTACGTAATCTATTCATTCTATCATAATCACTTGTTTTGTCGTTAATTATGAGTATTTATTCCTATTTTATTCATCACCAGTGTCGTCGAAAGTCTGAATAAAACATTTTATGAACAATTTTATTTCATCAAGAGATGTCATCTAAATATATAATTACAAACATAAAAATATTATAAGTAGAAATTCTCAATCATTTCCTTTCAACACAAAAATATACCTCATCTAAAAAAAAAATAGTATATCAGAAACGGTTTCGTCTGTTACTGTATAAGAACAACGACAACTGATTATAAACAATATATTAAAAAATGTATTAGATTTCTACATTTACCCGATGAACGCGCTGGACATGTTTATATGTCCAAGATTTCATCTCGTATTTTCGGCAAAACTAGAAGAAAAGACTTGTGGATATATGAGAAATTAGGTAACAGATCATGAAAATGTCAAGTAGAACAAAAGGAAATATATTTTTGAAAAGAGTTTTCGATATTTTATCTTTCTAATTTCAGTTTTGAACTGCTGATACGCAGCATTAATCGTCAGCCCTATGTATTACACATACTTCTGTGGCAACGCGATTGCTTGTGTGCGTGTTAGCGCTGTATATGAAGACTGGCCGCAGCCATTTAACTTGCAAAGTCTTAGATTAAATATTTTTCAGTCTTTTCATTTTCATTGATTTATTTTACCGAGAATGCGACGAGTTAAGTTTACTTTTGTTGTATTTGGGATAACTAATATACATATCACATGATTCTCCACTGATTTTTACTGTTTGATCTATTTTTAGTCATAGTGAGCGTTTTAACAGATCAATTGACTGAAAATAAATTCGTGCGAAAACTGCATGTATGGGTTAATATTGTGTTTTCGTGTGAAGTAAAAACAAAAAATGTCAACTGATAAATTGATAAAAATAATATTTTTTTAGCTTATCTCTAAAGAGTTTTACATTTTTTACAATCAGATAAATATGATCTAGATGTCTTTGCAAATGCATATTATGTTTATTATTATGAAATCATAAATGCAATATTTACCAATGTCATACTAACCCAATATCTCTGCTTGCGGGAACCATTTAGACAGGTACACGTTTTCAGATATCTTTGGTCGATTTTCGTCATCTTCCCATTTCCACAGAACACGCAGTTTCGATTGAGAAAATACCCTTAAAATTGCTGCAATTTTTTTGGACGGGAACCTACTACTCTTGATGATGGTGCCTAAGCTGAAGAATATAAACCCTTTTGGTGATTCATCCATGAATTTTTTCAAGTCCTGAAAATCAATAAAATTTTATCAAGAACATGATTTGAAAATTGTTTATCTCCAGATAAATTGTATCATTGAAAAAAATTACAATTTTATTATAATTATTCAACATTTTTATATGTAACTTTAATATTAGTTATTGGTATATCCAAAACTCGATAAGAAATGCTACATATTTCTCTCATGTGTTTTAGAAACGTTGATACATCGAAATAATAAAACTATTTTATAACTAATTTGATAAAAACTTTACTTAACCAAACATAAACTAAAGAAGAAGTATGAAAATTAGATGTCTAAATGGCGTTTGAAAATAATTAATTACAAAAAAAGTAAGATAAAAAATGTTCATATCAGAATTCAAAAATATATATTCAGTCAACTCAATTAATAATTGATTTTGTACGTTTTTTATTTTCGCCTTTTTTTTCAAGACTTATTTTCATCAGTGACACAGTTTCAAAGCGTGCCAATCAATATAATATGTTTTATAGTCCGTGACAATTCACGGCAAGATTTTTTTAACCAATAAACATAAAACCAAATTTACAATAATCTAATGGCATCTCTGTGAAATGTTAACAATTTCAACGGTAACTTTATTGGCAAAAACCGGGTCACGAAATTCACCAAAAGTATTCTAACAACACATTTTTCAGTTAAATTTTTCGCTCTATTTAATTAGTAAGATACGTTGCAGGTCAAATAAAATACAACTTGCCTTGCAATACAAATTAGGAATTAAATAAAAGATAATTGCTATTTGAAAGATCTTTTATTTCATTTATTAATAAATAAATTGAAAGGCATAAAGCCACGACAATCGAAATCGAAGAGATTCGTTCGAAAATTTATCAAACTAAAGCATCTCGTGTTGAAACAATTGGTAAAATATTTTGTTTGAGCATAACACAGTCAAGTTGTTACTACTGTGTTTTAGTCGCGGACTACACGGTAGAGTGGTAAAATTAATCGTGCCTTTTAACAATTTCATAAACTATAAAGATGATTTTTAACCAAAAAGGAAGAAAAAAATACCTTTGTGTCAAAAACGGGATAAGAAATCGCTCGGCGAGATTTCCGTTCCTTTATGACCCTTATCTATTATTAAATATAAGTTTTATATATCGTTCAGTTGTTATGGAAATAAAGACTAAATCGAAAAAATGACATATTGAGTTAGCTGTACAAAAATATTCCTTATTTCAAACTCTACCGTATGGAAGGACAAACTTATTTTTATAAATTATACGTTTACCTAAAACAGTTTTGTACAAACAAACTAAATGTAAAGGTATATCATTTCAAACATTTGAAAAATTTCAAAGTTCGATTGCTCAAGCGTAGTATTTTACAGTTAGAGTCTTCTTCCAGAACAATGTATTAGTAGACGATATATCGAAAGTATTCGGTTCGATTCGCCTAATGGACTCGCATACATTTACAAAATCTTATGTAAAAATCCAAGATTAGTATTGTATTATCGTCGTTGTTCTGGAAGAAGAAACTGAGAAATACTAGAATTGAGTAATTGGAGTTTAAAGTCTCTTAAATGTTTGAAACGCTATACCTTTTTCATTTAGTTAGTTTGTACAAAACTGGTTTTCAATAGTTTAATTTATAGGAATAAGTTCGTTCTTCCATATGTTTGAGTTTGAAATAAGAAAAATTGTGATATGACTTCCTCAATACATAATAAATAATGTTTAAATTCAAATAATAGTCTCGATTAACACAGAATTTCTAGAGAGCTAATGAAGCGTGTCAATAAAGTAACGGATGTACGATTGGAACATTTTACAATGTTTGTAAGAAGATACAGTGATGAAAATAGTGTATTCTCAAAAACATTAAAGGAAGGCAATTTTAGTTATTAACTTTAATAATTTTCAATTGATTCGTGTCGCCACTCTTTATTTCATTTAATGGCACTGTCTCCAACACCAATAATTTAACCTTCTTTGCACAAGGCGTTGCATTTCAATTAAGTCCAATAACACTTATTGACAATATTGCACGCGTTAAGCTATTCTTCAAAACCGTACGAAGCCGCGAGTTTCAATGACAATTTTTTATGAAATATCAACACAGTTAGAACACTCTTTTAGCGTGATAATTTATCTAAAAAATAAAAATAATCTGTTTAAATTTTTGGTTGCAAGTAAGTAAGTTTTGAATTTTAATTAGCTATATGTATCGGAAATATTTCACTGTATTGTAAATAATTCTACCAATCATATATTATCTATTCAAATTTTAAAAGCTATTTCGATGTATAATATAATAAATTTAATTTTACGCAGGCTTTTGACTATACCTGTGTGAAATTTTGGCCTTTTTATGTTTTCTTAAATTTAAATGATAGATAATTTTCAACTGTAATTAAGACTGCGAAAATTATTAATGAATTTACGATTTTAGTATGATAATGCATTATTTGTTACATTTATATTATTGTTTATTTCGGGTTGCTATGTCAACAACCAACAACAATATCACTTCAAAAGAGTTTGCTTTGTTATGATCACAGATGTCACATGAAGTAATGTAGGTGTATGTGTACTGGGATATGACTATGGGTAGTAGAGATTTAATATCCGGTGATCCAGTAAGGAGCAGTAACAGGCAGCTAGTATTTATTTAATTTCAATGACTTATTTGTGCCATTATCAGATGTTTCTATTACAGAAACTTTGGAGTTGCCCACTAATCCATCCCTAAAAAACGTTTTTATTTGCTTTTTTGTATTGTAACTCACCTTTGGTAATTGATTTAGTTTCCTTATATGTACACCTCCCACTTCTACGATTCCTGGAATATTTGGTCGTATTGTATCCACACTGAAGTGGTTATTGGTTAAAATCAACGAGACATTCCTTTCCAAGTCTTCGATACTTGGCAGAGGTTGCGGAAGATGGCCGAAATGTTTCTCAGCCAGCATCTGTTGCTTGGGCAGATAGTAATATTTCCTTCCAATTAAATCCGCAAATGTGTAAACAGTGTTTAAGATTCTTTGCCATAAGTTCATACAACCGTAATGATTGTAAAATTCAAACGGTGATACAGATAACAACAAAGGATTTCCCATTTGTCTATTAATAAAATGCGCCATACCAAATGACGACAGCATTACGATTGGTGCTTTGTACTTGTGGGCCAATAACAAAAATGATTCTTGAAAGAAGGCTTCAGAAATTATTAAATCGAATTGTGAACTATCGTGCTTGATGAAGTCCTTTACTGCCGTTGAGTTTAATCCAGTTTCAGTAAACATCAGCAGACTATCCCATCGATCCAACGTCTCTACTAAAAATGATGGAGGACCAGCTGCTTCGATTTCTTCTTCAGTTGGATCTGTAAATTATAGTAACTGGTATACTAAAAATCTAGTATTATATATCATAAAATCAAAGGGTAAAAATCTAAGAAAATATTAGCAGTTTTCAATTATCTGCAGTTCAACATTAAAATGAATTTAAGCTTACATTTAAAGTATGCTTTCGTAAGAACGTATTAAATGTCAATCCTTCATACATAAAGTAATAAAAAGTAAGACGTATTGCAACGATTTTTTAACTTTCATACACTCCTATTGAGGTGCATATGGACTCCAAATGAAGATTACCTCGAAAGAAGCTTTTCTATGAGAACTGCTTTTTACTCAGTTATTCAACCTCTCTTTTAAGGATACAAGAACATAGCTAAAACAGCTTTAGTAGTTGGCTAATCTCTCTCGCTACGTCCCGTTTTTAAAATAGGTTGAGTCGGAGGGAATTTTAGACGACCCAGACGTCCATGATTTAAAAAAGAAATAAAAGCACAAACAGTTGATACAAAGTATAGATTTTAAAAGGATATCTACCTATACACAGACTGGAATACACGAAATGACAAACACACTTTAATGTGTTGTTAATGTACGACTTTATATATTTTTAAAATGTATCCCTTTAGAGCTAATTAACGATAAGTCAAATAATTTGAAAAATATTTCAATGATTTGAGATTAATGAAGAAATGACGAGAAAAGACATACAACACTCATCCCCAAGATCTCGAATATTTTATTGGAAAATCAACATTTTATATTGACTGTGGTCAAGCCTTCAACAAGCAACTTTTTGATCAGCAAGCTAAACTCTTACAACTAGGTTACAGATACCTGTATCACATTATCACATATTAGGTACTTAACACGCCAGCATAAAACGAGGCATTCCACACCATATTTTTGTATCGTTTTATATTTCTAATTTTTTTTTTTTGCAGCTATAAGTGCTTTAAATGTTGTTATTAAAATAATATTATTGGAATTATAAAGTAGTTGAAATCATACCTCCCCATATAGTTTTCTGATCAGCTAGGACCTGCTTGAGTTTTGTAGGAGGATTCGGCTCCTCGTACGGAGTTAACAATGTCACATCGTGTCCTCGTTCCGCCAACTCTTTTACGATGCTATGGGTGAAAATGCTGTGAGACTTAATGCACACTGGAAGTATTGCCAAAATCCTGGCTGATAAAACATCACTTGTAATACAAATAAGTGTTAATAAAAGGGCACTTTTTAATTTATTCATAATTTTATAGATTATTATATCTATATTTAATATTTAATAGCTTAATACTTTTTATTAAATAAAAATTATTTTTATTGATTTGCGAATATAATTATTTTACGAATTTTTTCACTAAGCATTTATGAATCATAAAGTGAATTGTCTATTCTGGGCGCCCCCGTGCGCACGCTGACTAATTTATTTTCACAGCATTTTATTGATAAATACACTCACTTTGTGGAATATGAAATAAACTTAAAAAATCAACATTGGAACCTATGAAAATCTCACTTTAAAAAAATGATAAAATGAATTTGGTCGACAGAATATGAAAGCTATTAACTATTAACAAATAAAGTCAAGAAAATAAATCATAGCGGGTCTAGTGTTAAAGTAAGGTAACCTCAGCAGCTTATTAAGCCAAATTATAATGTTTTAAGTAAAACCGCAAATTATTTTATATCTAGTCTTACATCTAGAGTCTAGACCAGAGTTGGAGAATTATATTATGACAGAAAACCGCATACATTTAACTGTAATCTAAAATGGCTTCTTTCAAGAAAATTTAATTAAAAATAAATATTTTTTATGTTGACGTTATTGTAACAAAACATTACTTAATTTTATGTAATTGGCACAGTTCGATTAATATTCTCGTTTTCATGCTAAAAAAATCCCTTCGGATCACATGCAGTCACAATTCGTTACCGTGTGGGTGCTGTCATATAAACGCATTTATAAAGCGAAATGACAATTTCCAACAGTTAAAAATGGTTGTATGTAGTTTTGAGTGATTATTTTACCTCATTCTTTGTGTGTAAAACATGAAAACATATTAAACTATGCGAAATTATCGAATGACGCAAGAATCGAAATTTTTCATAGCAGAACAAGCTTGAGACGTGTCTTGGTGCCGTTTGAAACAAAACTGTTGCATACAGTACGTCATATTTACATCTCGGATTGTCACTTTAATATACTAATTGCGGCTATACTATAATTTTGTACTTTTCGATGGTAAAATTGACAAGGTTTTCAAATTATGGTAAATTATATAAAGAAGACGTAAACTGTAATGTATTTTTAATTAGATGTAGTACTATTTTATTTACAAATAGCGAAATTTTCAATTTTTTAAACGACTTATTTAACAGATAATTTAAAGGTTTAAAGGCCAAAGTAACTCATTTTTACACCACGAATATGGAAAGGTTAAAATGGGACAAGTATTTTTGTTGAGTGGACGATTTTACTATAACCGCTTAGCGTTAGTTTTCCTTACGTAAAAGCTTGGAATATAAGTCAAAAGTTGTTATAGTATGTGTGTTTCTCTCTTACACGCATTATAAAATCTTTAGTTCCGTTCCATTTTCGCAAGTCAACTTAAGCCGGTCATGATAAAGAATTCAATGAAACATTTTTCATTTTATATATTCATTCTTACATATTTTTTCACAAGATATCTAAATATGGCGTTCTACGTTTATACTTATATTTTGTTTGAAGAGCTTAGAGCAACTGTAATGATAAGAATGTCGTTTTATTTTCATTTTAAATCTTTTCGCCATCTTTTATTTAGGGAAAACGTAATTTCAACAACACGAGAGATTTCAGCTTTCAGAAAGGTTTATTTACATTGACAAAGCCAATATTTGAATATTTAAAAAGAATAACTTCATTCTGTCTGTGCACACGATTCAGCCTAATATTTATAAAAAAACGTATTTATGTCAGATTTTTGTAATGAAGTCAAAATTCAAAATTTCAACTGTTATAATATTCATATGAATAGTTTGATACTCAATCACTTCACTCACTTGGTTAGATAGCTTTTTTTCTACCTTTATATTGCATGTATAGTTGTTAAATGTAGAAAAAAAACGGTGTAACTGACAATTACTCAAGTGAAAACAAAATATAATTGTATAATAGCGTATCCTGGAGCATGTTTCTCCTTGTACATGTTTTAAATCCATATCCGCTGCCTAATCGGATCATAAGACCATCACACGGTTCCTCCGAAATTCTCTGTCCCTCTCCAGTCTTTTTGCTTTCTCCCAGGTCATCCAGCGTCCCATAGCTCCGCCGAATACATCCTATGAATGGTCATCAGCGGCATTCCAAGGCGACGAAATCCATCCCGTTGGTAAAAGAGACAGACAGGATTCAGGCTCCTCTGGGGCATCCGCAACGCATGTCCAAACCAGGTTCATCGTCGCTATTTTTACTTAATAAAATCGTCGCCTTCTGGCAATATAACTTAACTTGGAATTACTAGTTTGTATTGAATACCTGAGTGATCAATGATATAAAATTGAAAACACAATTCTTCATGTATTCTTCTAAATGTATTTGAATCAAATAAAAGCATCCAATTGGAATAATAAATATTTTTTGCACGTTCATTAAAAAGTATATTAAAATATATAAACAAATTTTAGTATGGCCATAACTTAAAGACCAAAGCTGCATTTCAAATTTTTTGATATTATAAGGAAAAAATAAAACATTAATTTTGTCTCGACAAATATTTTTTTTTATATGTCATAACCTGAATGGCAAGTTATTTTCATTTTATGTGATGTTACAATAAAAATATGGTGATTATAATGAAACCAGTATTATTGGTAAAATTGTGAAACATCGCACGGATAATTTGTTCAATCTGAAGATATTTTATATCCTACTGATTATTTCTTTTACTATTTTCATGTATTATAATATACCGGCAACTTTCAGGTAAAAGAATAAACGCTCAAAAGTTAAAATAAAGAAAATAGCAGGAAAGTTCAAATCAGAAAAGGTCTTTAGTAAGTCGATGGTGTGTCCGGAGACGGAGTCCCATGTAGTAAATAAATGTCTTCAATTCCATATAACACTTTTCATTTTTTTAAATTTTGACACAACATTATATTTCAAACCAATTCCTACTAAATATATTTATTTTATATTTATTGTTAAAACATATAATTAATTCTCATGAAACTTTAAATCCACGTCAATGAAATTATGATTTATTTCTATTCACATCGTCGCACAAGTTGTATTAAAATTTTATTTTTATTCAGTTTATTATACTAAAATTCTGAAATAATATCACTTCTAACCACTAGCTGAGAGACACTTTCGATTACTGAATTCATTTCTCATATCAGAAACAGCTATAAAGAGTTATTTGTTTAATTAATATTGTGTTTTCGTCTCTATCTGGTTTACTAAATCACTGTTAAAAAGAGAAAGAAGACGGAATCGTATACGGCAGTGGGTACGAAAAGTGCAGCTACATGTGTGTGGAGCATAATTAAATTATTGAAAAACAGATCCATAAATGCTAAAGAACTTCATAGAGCAGCGTTTCCTAAATGATGGGGCGCGATCGGGTCGCAGAAAGCAAAATGCTGGGTCACCAATTTCCTAAAATAAATCTGTATATTTACTATCTAAGAATAAAGTTATCATTCTTTTCTCCAAACCAAGAGCTTTTAGTTAACAAGAAACAGCAGCACAACTCTCATTAATAAATTATAGGTACATTTGATTTCTTTATAGGTTTATCAGAGTAAATTCTTTTTTATCATAACATTTAAGACTGCATGGATATAAATATACTGTTTTATTTTACCTATAGTCCTGTATTATAGGCGATAACAAATTTAGGGGGTCACGAAGGAGAAATATTAAAATAACCGGGTCGCGGAAAAATAAGTTTGGGAAACGCTGTCATAAAGGATATTGCTTGTCTTGTTTCGGACATCTTGATCAAACAGACACTACACAATATGCTGTATGGAAAAACTTGTGCATTCTAATCGAGGTGGCAATATTTGCATGTTTTTATTTTCTACGTACTTTTAATGCCAATTCTTTCGCCGTGCGTAAACAAATGAATTTTTTACACATTTCAATTTTCTAACAGAAAATGTACATCTACATAAAACGTTGTTGTAAGAATAATGCATTGTTGTAGAACTACTCCATCGCGTATAAAAAATGGGGTAATTATAAAGAAACCTAGTGTTGTCCAATATAAATAAAAGTTTTTCTTTGCATAAGTAGGTTGCTCTACGATTATTTTTGTTGGTATTATTCCCCTACACAAGTAATTATTAAAGCTAGAGATCATGTATGAAATCCCACCGCCTCTTTTAAATACGTACTTTAATTCTGAGATGAAAATCAATATCAAAGAAACATATTGATTACAATGTATTTCAGTATCTCTTTGGAAAAGCAGAAGGATGTCATTTTTTGTTGAGACTGAATTTACAATTTATGAAATCACAAAATTTCATCTGTTTTAAAACTCGTTTCTCGTTTAAAATGAGATTGTCTGTTTTTCCAAAAAGGTAAAGATTTACTCTGTTAATCGTGGTACATTTAGATGTTCCCTTTTCTCTCTCAATGTCCACGGGCTCGAAGCCCAGCATGCACAATCAAGTAATGGATTTGTCTTGAAAGACATTTGTATAATGTTCACATCCCCTCTCACCCATCCGATCCTTACAACACAGCTTAGCGAGAGTGACGAGCTAAATACTAGATTTTTTCTAACTCAATTTATACATTGTTTTCTTCTCCGAAAGAGGATATCAAAATTAAGCGACTGAATAACAACCAGTTGTTGTAAAAACAAAAAACATTCTGTTGAGATGCTTTATTTTAGGATTTTATATATAATTGATGTCACCCTCAAATAATACAAAAATGAGTTAATGATTGGATCTCATTTTCAGCAGGACTCGGCCAAATGATGTCAATAATAAATTGACCACTTTTTGGAAGGGAAACATCATTTTATATTGGTTTTAAGTTTAAAAATTCTGACATGGCCACTTGATGAATACCATTATTATATTGAGAATCCACATTAAGTTCCACAATAAGAGTGGACGTGGTTAAAACATACAGAATCAGTTACTTACAAATATGTCTTTTTAATAACAAAGTTATCAATTTTAATTTAATTTTATATGTCCGACTTCTAATTAGAAATAAAAAGTGAATTTAGATTTAAATAACGTGAAAACGGATGATTTTTAGAACATGCAAGTATAATTCATTTGAATCGTGGTCTGTTCAATACCTTTCAATAAACATAAGAAATAAAAACATTCTTCGTTCAAATGATCAAAAATATCATCAATGAAATAGCTTTTTTTATATATTTTATTATTTAGAATCAATATTATAATGATAAGTACACGACCAGATCGTACAACATAAGTACTTTAAATGAAATCATTATTTTATCACAGCACAAAGGTAGCATCATAATTTAAAAAATATATATATGTAATTAATTAAGTATTTTATGAGATAACAAATGACATTATTATTAAATTTACTATACGCACTTGGAAAAAACACAAAAATTACTTTATCAATTGAAAAAAAACAGGTCAATTGTCATAAATAGAAATAAGACTGAGATAAAGAGAGAAAACGGGTATATAAAACATCATAAAAATGTCGTCAATATAAAAAAGATGTGAAAAAACGCGTATAGATCGATCGAAATGATTTTACGTTAAATTTAGAAGGATAATTAAGATGAAGCAAAACAGTACAGTCAGTGGAAGCAAAATGGTTTACCTCCACTTCGCACTATATGCTATCATCATTAATTTAAAAGAAACTAGCTCGTCGGAAGGCAAGATTTTACAACAATAATCTCGCGGCGTGGGATGTAAGAACCCTTCTGCAATTAACAGAGATATTATAAAAGTGATATGACAAAAAGTGCCCTAAGTAAAAAGGTTAAAGAAACACGGGTGTTTAGAAAACTATAAATATATATAAATGCATGGGCGCCAGTCTGAAAACAGATTTTCAGACGAAAATTATTTTTTAATAAATAAAATGCTAAGAATTGTGATAAATTAAATTTTAATATACAACAATGAATTATCACAAATTAATACAAAAAGTTAGAGTAACCTCGTGTTTAACAAAAAATAAGATTTTACATTTAAATGTTGCAATATGCACAACATATGGAATGACCATAGCTTAAGTTAATACAATAAAAATAACAAAAGAAATATAAATATAATACTGATAGAGATGTTGTTGCTCCATCAGGATCGGATGACTTCCATCAGTGCGCTGCTCGTTTGGGTAGCCCTTGGAGGACCACCTCTGCGGTTGAACGCCAGACCTGAAGTCTCTTATAATTTCGTCGCTTCTATTCTGGCTTAATTATTATTCAATTTGAAATGACCTTATTGGTTCTTTCTTGTCCACCACGGCACGACTTGATTGGTTAAGTCGCGCCGCCGCAATTAACACAAAATTGCCATTGCGTGGACTTCCAATTATTAAATTTTAGTTGGAATACATAATCCAAACTATTCCATAAATATATATATAATTTGTAATGTGCAACATTACACAATTTTATAAATTTTGTTTGAGGCAAATGAATGACACAAATATTTTATCGTGAATATAGAAAAACCCATTTCAATATATTCTAAGCAAATAATTATTGAAAAAAATAAACTACAACTTTTATTTTGAATTGTTTTCAAAACAGTTTTACATACCGGATTATCGTTTTGCCCGGTTTCAAACATGACTATGAATTTTCGTTATAATTTTTGTATACAGATATCAAATAAAAATACACGAGTTAAATAATTTCATATATCGTTGCATTGTCTATTACCAGAAATACAAAATAAAGGTATTTTTTATTTTTAATTACAGGATTGAAATAGAAAATCACGTAAATTTTTGATCGAAAGGTTGGTTTGAGTTATAGAACATTTCTCTTTTTTTAATTTCACTTTATCTATTTTTACATGATGGTGCTTGCAACGTATCTCTCGTAAAAAAGTCAAATCGGATGTTTTATCAATGAATCAAGTGTTCTACACTTTCGTTCTTAAAAAAAATGAAATTAGTTCTATAATTTGCTCGATTTCATTTACGTTTTTTATCTGACTTTTGCTTCAAGCTTTTTTCTGTCTTTTTAATATTCAAATCACTTTTTCTACACAGAATATTTTTGATCACATTTTTTACAGTACAGAGTATAAATAAAATCAACAATAAAGCACCCACAAACACTGATATTACATCGAACATGTAGTAGGTATACCAAGGCATATTGAATAGAGGTGATTTTAGTAGTTTTTCTTCTTTATGTTTAATAACATAATCGATCCAATACGCTGCAGTGTCTAAAGGATCTGCTAGTCTATCTTTCAATTGTTCTGAAATTTTTGAAGCGCTTAATTTGAAGCTTGGGTCCTTTACTACTTTTTGTAAAATATCTTTGAGCATTGCGTCATCGATTTGATTGTAGTCCATAACAATTGCGGCACCCTTTTCAGCTACATTTGCAAGGTTGACAAATTGGTCCGCAAATACAGGTATTCCTACAAGTGGAACTGCCTGGTACATAGCCTCCAAAATACTGAGTTTTCCACCGTGGTTTATGAATGCAAGTATATTTGGATGCCCTAGAATACAAAAAAATACATTTTTAACAGAATATTAAAGAAATTAATTTCTCAATGTGACATATTTTAAATCTAAAAAAAAATTGAATTGTTGAAAAATCTCATTACGCGAAAATCGTTAATCGTTTTCCGTCGTCTAAAAAATATGAAACGTCGAAATATTTTTTTTTTTTCATTTTAATAATTGCACTCTCAAAGTATTTGTTTACACTATTGTACTTTTATTTACATGAGAATAGTAAATTTTTCAAGCCTGTCTAGCAAAGACTTGACGCCTGTTTTTCAGAAATGCTTTTATTTGCTTTACGCCGTGACTAGATTAGGGTTTATTGCAGGTTATCGAGTTTAATGTCTGAGACAAAATCGTAGAACAAAGTATTTTTAAGAAAGTAATGAAGAAGGAATTTGCAATTTATTGAATATAACGATTCTATAAAGATTTTTGAAATGTACCAAAGAGTTCGTTTTCTCGCACTTTTTCTGACTGATATTTAAAGTAGAATAATACTGAACTTTTTTTTAAATCGGGCAATAAGAAATTCTGTGATATACGTCTTTTAACAAAAAAAAAAAATACAAGAGTAATAAATAGTAATCATTTTTCGGAGATATATTTTTATTACCCTCAATTGTGATTAAGTCAGAGTCCATCGTCTGCCTCGACATCACACTCGTTATTTCTAAGATTAAGTTTAAAAAGTGAGTGAGCGCTATTATAATCGATAAATAATTTTATAAAATATTATTTTTTGACATGGATAAAAAATTTAAAAAAAAGATATAATGCACTCTTAATGTGTCTTACTTATATCTGTTAGGATGGGACAGTTGACAGTTGAGAACCGACATCATTCTTGTTGTTATCTTATCATCTTAATTATAGTACATTTTTTTAAAAATATTTAAGTGTTCGATTATCAGATTTTCTAACAATGAATAATAAATAAAACACTATTCAATTGCAACCTAAACTTTTAGATTGGAATATCGGTAATTTTTGACCAAAAATGTTTCCATATCAAGTAAGTACCAAAATGTTAAAAGTTCAAAATCATAAACCAACCTAATATATCATACTGTGGAAGCCATTTTGATGCGTAAATATTTTTATCTTTTGGTGGATCGCCTTCTTCCCACTTCCAAACAACCCTAAGATTGAGTTCGCTGAAAATTTTGATAAAAGCATGTAATTTTTCTTGATGCATTTCTGTGCTTAGTATATGGGAACCAAGTGCAAAAAGAATTGCACCGTTCTTGGCACCATCCAGAAAACTTTGTATATCCTGAAACAATGAAAGAAATAATTAACGTATTGTTTATATTTAATAACAAACAATGCAACTCCATGCACAAGTTTTGCTTACGTGTTTATAAAAATCAAACTGAATTGTAAGAAAGTACATACTCATTTCTGTGGAGCATATTTTCTACTGATAGAGGGAATTTTTCTATGAGAACTGCTTATTACTCAGTTGCTTAGCCTCTATATTTTGAAGAGAGTAGGGATATAGGGTTAAGGCTAGGACACGACTAGTGGTTAGCTAATCGCTCTCGCTATGCCCCGTGAGGATCGGATGGGTGGGTGAGGAGGTAGTTTTAGGCAACACAAACACTCAGACTACAAACAGAAATCCATGAATCGATTGAAAGATCAATTTATGAGCTGTCCGCACCGGATAGCAGTCGGTTGGTAGCGTCGTTGGCTAAGGTTACAGATGTCCCGGGTACATACTTATTCTATGATGAAATAAGCTGTATGATTAGGAGCGATTTCGCACATCAAGTTAAATTGAACACGAAATTGTTTTATTAGTGTATTTTTTTCTTTTTCATAAATATTTTAAGACACCAGACATGCAGCAGACTGTGAGCCAAATTAATTTTGGACCAAATTTCTGAAAAACGTAAGATGTTCGAAAAACGTAAAAATGCTGAAATCATTATAATTGTAAATATTGAAAAATCAATGAACACAAATGATGCTTAGGAAAGGACTAATAGTAATGGTCTGTGGTCGAGTAGTCAAAGTCGTTGGCTTTGGATGCAGTACTCACAGGGTCGAATCGTAGTACATACAGTGTCATAAGTGAATTTCTAAATTAATTTATGGATTTCTGTCCAAATACTGGAATGTCAGTTATGCCCAAAATTCCTTCCAACCCATTACGTTCTAAAAACTTGGCGCAATGACAGCAAATAGATAACCACTAGTTCTCTTATTAACCTATCATTCTATCCCTACTCATTTTGAAAACGTTGAGTAATAAATAGTTCTGTTCATCTGTTCTGATATTTATTAAGAGTCTATATACTCCAAATTGGGAGCGGATATGGTTAAATAAAATAGTTAACTAATTACTCTCGCTTCGACTTGTTTTAAAGATCAAATGTAAGGTGGTGGGAAAGAACAAAAAATCACTGGCATATTTGCTTTGAATACAAATCAGTCAACAAGTTAAAAAAATCAATGAATCAAAATCGTAACTGACTAGGGCGAGTGTCATAAGTGTTTACCATTCGGCTACAGGAATGGCGAATCAAATAAAGCATAATATAATTAATAATCACCTGTGGTAGTTTCTTTTCCGGCTTAATATGTGCGCCAGCCACTTCTACAATACCAGGAACAGATGGTACAACCATATCGCATGAGAAATGCGTGTTCAATATCACCATTGAAATGGTCTTTTCTAGTTCTTTCAGACAAGGCAAAGGCTGTGGTAAACTCTTGAAATATTCTTCAGCAAATTTTTGTTGCTTTGGAAAATGATATAATTCTCTTCCCAATTTTGAATACACACTTACGATGACATTTAAAACTCTTTGGTATAATCCAGAAATAGCTCCTGACCTAAACATATCGTTGGGAACGTAAGAATATGGTAAAAAGCTTCCCATCATATCAGATAGCTGCTGGTTATATGTAGATGAAGATATTATAGCTAAAGGTGCTTTGTATTTGTGTGAAAACATAAGCATGTGTTCTTGATAGAAGTGTTCCACGAATACAAGATCGAAATGACTCTTATCGTTTTCTATGAAGTTTTTAAAGGTTCCCGTATCCATCACAGCGCGAGACCAAATTTCTGATTTTTGCCAGTTTGAGGCTAACTGCCCAATGGCTGTATTATTTGACAACTTGAATATATCATCCACTGCAACTGTAAAAACAAAACAAAAGAATGATCAATGCTCTTAAAACCGTCAAATATTATTTTGATGATTAAATAATCGGGTCGACAGAACATGCGGCCATTTTATAGCGCCCGCCAAATCTTTGACGGCTCAACAATATGAATGCCTTTGTAGATTCAGCGTGTTCTAAAAGAAATGTTTCTTTTTTTCAGCCGACATAAACTAACTGAATCAATGTGCAGCCTGCAAAGCGGTTTGTCAGTTTCCGTAACATAATGTTTTTAATTTTAACACAAATTGCTTACACTTTTAATTTGCTAAATTTTCAATATTGAAATACCGCATTTTTTAAATTTACTTTCCGGTATTGAAAAACCGAACGAAATACTGGTAGCCCAATTTAGTTATACCGTTACTGCTATCCCAATATGCAATGGCTTAAGCGATAATCATTTATTTTAAATGTAAACATAAATATTATGCATAATATAAACTTATGGGTTGTAAATAATTTCATTTTGCGTTAGATAGTATTCACTTGGTACATTTTAACTTTTATTTCGATAGTTTACAATTTGGATTAGATAGTATTAAATTGATTTTAATAGTTTCCACTTAGTCACAGATTCTTTGAACAAAGTGAGTTAAGTTGAAGTAGATTATGTTAGGGTTGGTCTGGCTTGGTTTGTGTAATGTATTCTAATCCCTGGAGCAAAGACAATATAGGTGACTTAATATAGGGTAGAAGTGAAATTTCATCACAGTTCAAATTTCGATTTCAAAGTGTGAGTATCTTATATTGAGTGAAAACTATTTTATCTATGTGAAAATATTGTAAGCGTAATATATTTATTCAATGTTAAAATATATTTTATTATGTGGGCTCACTTTATTTTTAGTGAAAGAATTTGTTTTTTTGTGAAATTAATTTTTATTTTTAAGTAAAAACTATTTTTATGAATATGATCTGTACAAAAGTGTATTTAATTTTAAGCCTAAATTTAATAGTTGACTGTCATTTTTTATAGTGTTTCGGGATATTCGTAAATGATGAATTAATACTTACGTAGTGACATATCCAATTCTTCAATTACTTGAATTTGTTTATAATTTGGTGGCGGGTTCTTCTCCAAATTTGTAGTTATGATAGTAACACTGTGGCCTTTTCTGGCCACGTGTGTCATCACAGAGTGGATGAAAATTGAATGTGACTTGCCGAAGAAGGGAGCAACAACCAGAATATTGGCTGATTCACATTCTTTTATTACTAGTAGAGCGAGAATGCTCAATACTGTACTTATTCTGGTTATCTGGAAATAAAAAAAATATGAAACACACCATGATGAATCTGAAGTGAAGCAGAAAAATTTTTTAACGGAATATTCTATTTTTACATTTCGCGAGCATTCACCTATTTTATTCTATATAACCAGATAAAAATACATTAAATAAAAAAATCTATTTACATCAATTTATAGAAAACTACCAGTCGTTGCACTATTGGTGGGATCATTGAATGATCTGTACATAAATATGCATTGTAATAATTTTAATGGTTTTGTATACTGAGGAAGTAAATAACAATACTATAATATAATATACAGTGTAGATTGATACTTTATAAATCCGTAAGCGGCTTAGTTTTACTACAATACAATTATATATATATATAATAGCACAGACAGTTCTGTAGATGTTTTATAATTATTAGATATCCCATGTAAGTATAAAATTTTCTCATGCCATAAGCGTTCGCGGTATAAACAATACACACACAGTTCCGACGTACTAACTACTTTTTTTTTTTTTCATGTCCGCTCCCAATGTGGAGCATATGGTCTCCTAATGGAGGTATCTTGACAGATTTTTTTCTACGAGAACTGCTTGTCACTCAGTTGCTCAACCACTCTTTTCTTTTTTCGAAGAGAGTAGGGATAGAAGGATAGGGCTATGACAGGACTAGTGGTTAGCTAATCGCTCTCGTTACGCCCCGTGGGGATGGGATTGGTGGGAGAGAGGACTCAGACTACGAACAGAAATCCATAAATCGATTGAAAGATCAATCTATGAAAACCGTCCGCACCGGGAATTGAACCCGAGACATCCGTAACCGTAGCCAGCAACGAAACCAACTGCGCCACGGACGCCGACAAACTACTTTAGACATTCAGTATTTGAATTTTAATACCGTTATCTATGACGGGTACGGTTAAACTAGTAATATTATAGTCTCTTGTACTTTATTTATCACTTTATGTGTAAAGATCTAAAAAAGAAGAAATACTAATATATATGTACTGAATATTCCGTGAATTCTGTTAAACAAAATATTGCTCTGATCATTCAATATGATCGATTGATAATAAAATTGTGGAATGAGTTCAAAAGACTGTTTTTTTTCATTAATTAATATCACTATTTACAACTTTTGTTATATCCTATGTGGATGACAAAATAACCGTTTACTATGGATTAGGCAGCTATTTTTTGATTATTCATGATCAATATAAAATTGATTACTTTGTTCTTCGATATTTTCATAAATACGTATTGCTTTAGAATAATATACCTATTGGAGAAGAAACGTGACAGCGTTGCACGACAATGGGTTTTTTTATGTATATATCAACGATTATTTTTTTTTTGCATCGTTGAAAAAACATCCGTCACTTTTTGTTTTAAAGTCTTTACAATTTATCGTTTAATAAATAATAATGAAATTGTAATATTTTTTTATTTTACTTGTTTACTAATCCTGCATGTATTATCTGTGCTATTATTACTAAAAACTAAACTACTGTTTGTCTTGTCAACGCTTTTAAAATATAGAATGAGAAAACTAAAAAATGCCTCAATGTTTTTTTTAATCTACATTTATTGACTAAGACAAACAGTATAGATGTACCAATTTAACTTGGCAGCTAGTGAGGGTGCCACCGTTGCGTTATTAACCAGAACTGAAATTTCAATAAATTTCAAAACTGATATTTTAGCAACGGTTATTAAAAGTAGACAAGATATTAATTTTACATAAAACGGCAATTGGATAAATTTACTCTAGACTGACAATTCTAATTCCAAATTCGGCCGCGGCCAAATAATGTTGGTAATACTATAGTTATAAGTAATAATAGCACAAATATTAGCAGGAAATAAGTAAAATAACAATTTATTAGAATTTCATTATTTTATAGTAAATATCTCCAATGTACCAAAACTATACAGCACTTAACTCCTATGTGACAGTATAGTCATGTTTATTCTTTTTTTGTAAAACTGTTAAACATTATCGATCATTTTAATAACTTAAATAGTGTAACTAATACTTCTACTAACTGCTACTATTTCATTAAAAATCATTTTCCTGATTTTTTAAAACTGTTTTTTTGTCATTATCTCAAAAAAGGATTTTTTCACATTGGAGGTTTATTTTCTGCGTCATTATTTGTCACATTATCAATAATTAGGTTATCTAACATATCTTATTTGATTTTTTTATGATTTATTAATGCACTCGTTAATATGAGTAAGTACACCTTATTTTTCGATAATGATAATAACAGATATATAAATGTAAAGTATCACTTGTAAACGCTAAATTATCAAATTTTATTTAATGAAAATGTCAAAATGGTTGTTTAAAGTAATAACCCTAAACTTGTAAGATTTATCAATAATTAAATGACAACGTGTCATATTCAAATTATTCAAGCGAAACATTTATTATAAGACTAAAGAAATACAGAATTTTTCACAATAAACGTTCATTTAAAAGATTATCACACTATAAATTATTTCAAATAAATACCCAAATCTGTTGTATTTTATTTTTATCAAAATAATCAATTATAAAAGTTTCACTACATCATATGACATTGCATAAAAATTAAATAGACACGATATTAAAACAAAAAAATAAACTACTTGTATATTGTAATATTGATGGCGTTTTGACCAATTGACGTAACCCTCAAAAAATACAAAAATGAGTTAATGATTGGATCTCATTTTAAAGACGACAGAGCAGGTCTCGGTCAAATGATGCTAATTTAAAAAAATAAATTGACCACTATTTGGAAGGAAAACATTATTTTACACCGGTTGTAGGTTTAAAATTCTGACCCGGCTATTGGATGTTATCTTTTTATTATATTGACAATCCCTATCTATAATCCCGTATCTGCGAGAATTTATAGGAGTGCATTTCAAAGATTCATAACGCAACTCAATATATAATGTTTTCAATAAAAACAGTCTTTACTCTCTCCTGGACAATTTCAATTTTGAGGGTTACATAAATTAGCCAAAACGCCGTCGATGTAATATGTATTAATTGTTTTAAATTAAATATTTTGACCACTTACCATTGTAGCTTTAATGAATAATAACTGAAATTAAATATATACTAAATTATATGATGTAGTTTAAATAAGTTTGATTTATAAATGCGAAATAATTTAACAACTAAAACACATTATAAATCAACAGCCACGCTATCCGTTGAACAGGAAATGTAACCTTTCACAGTCACTGGATGCTATAAGTAATTTATTAGAGATGCTCAGTATCTAAAATATTATCGATACTTGCTACTACCGTTATCAAGTGGACGGGTACTCTAAATATTTCTCAGCAGCAATTTACATGTCCAGATCACAATAAATTTGATATTTATCTTGCTGGAACTTGAGCCAGAACCCACCTGATCGCCAGAGCAAAGCTAGCGACAATGTTTGATCATTCTTAACGACATAATACAGTACTAGCTGCCCGTTACTGCTCCTCTCGGGATCACGGAATATCACCTCGTGCACCTGTACATATGTTATTACGAATCACAGTCAAACTTAAAACTGTAGGCTTTTTATCATTTTTTATTTCAAAATTGTAAATTTTATAAGCATTTCTGAAGTCATAATACAGTTACTCGACTCAAAGGTACAAACAAAAATAATCAATCATTTAAAGACACTTAAAAAGGTCATAGCCTCATAGGGAAAACAAAAAAATATGCGTGACGTTACGTACACCACAAAAATACCCTTCACGATTTTAATATGTATTTGGAAAACTCATAAATAATATGATCAATATGAATATCTTATTTTATGATATCCAGTTATATATTTGATTTCAACAGGCCATTCAAAATAGTTGAACATATTTTTATCTTTGGCGACAGTCTCACAAACTGCTGAAATCGAAGTATGAAGTAAGTAAAACGATTTGTAATGTCAGGCAAAAAGATTTCAGATTTAATATTAGACATTATTTATATTAATCCGTGGTCAATACGACCACATAATTGAAATCCCAATACGATTTCTCTGCTCTTCATAATTACATCATTGGTCTCAAAACCTAAGCTACCAATGATTATTGTTTTAATCTCCGCTTTGTTTGTTTATCTCTATTAAATTTGAAATTTTGTTACATATCACAGTAGTTGAGTTATTAAATGAGATACGTGTTTCACTTCTTTAAGTAGCATCTTTAGACTAACTATATTGCAAGGTTATTTATTTCTAAGGTAAACAATGATTTTAATTTTCAACTTAAAAACTAAGCACTTTTAATGAGTTAACTGTCATTTTTGGTGAAAAAGCATTATATTTTAAAAAATAAAACACAATCTGTTTGTACTACTTTTACATGTGTACAATGATCAGGACTGGTTTCGCTTATAATGAGCATTATCAACTGAGGTTATCATCATCAGTTGTTATCAGTTATCATCAGTTAAAAATGTGGAAGAAGTACAAACGAATTTTTTCATTAAAACAAAAAAGGTTGGGGTGGGATTATTGATCTTGTAAAATACCCGTTAAGCATTTGTTTCTTCTTTAAAACAACTGTAACAACATTTGCCCATTAATCCATTGTATCATCAATTTTAAGATAATTCTTGGTTGGTAATGGGTTTTTTATAAAAAAACAGCCTTCAGTGAAAATAGCAAATAGCCGTAAAACCACTTAGGGAGCTCAATTAGTATCAAATTAAATAATATGCTATTGATAACAATGCGTTTTTTGAAAATTTTGTTCAAATATCAGTTAAAGAAAAAAGAATTTGACATTGTTGATTTACAGTTCTACAAACTATTATAATGATTTTTTAAATGAACTGTATCAAATGTTTCTATATCGAGCTGAAAAAAATTATCAAAAAAATTATCCGACAAAATATAACATAATACTAACGTATAACAATATGGATTTTAAAAGTACCGATTCCATGAATCGATTCTCGTACACCTCATCACTAGTAGCTATACAGTTTTGATAGTGTTAGTGACTGTCAGTTCGAAATTTTCATTGGGCCGCTAAAAACTGACCAAAGCAGTGAAATAACGACACTGCTCACGTCCACGGTCAACATAGAAACCAAGCAAGCAAAATAATGACGTTGATTTAGTTTTGCCGACATATTTCCGTTGTGTGGCGCACATTGTAAAAAATCATTAGATGCCAACTCGTTGTCTAAGATATCAAAAGTGGAATTGAGACGAATACGTACACTGATTGTAGAAACATATGTAAATTTTTTTTATTAAAATTTAAGCGTTTTTCTGGATTAATATAACTTTTAATAAGTTTATTAACTAGTCACTTAATGCTGTTTTTTCTGTACTTACAACGATTTTAATCGCATGACACTATACGTTTAAATATTAAATTCTTATCTTTTTTGTCACAAAATATTGATTGAAATCAATTTCTTCATTAAAACCGCAATGAAAATTAAATATGCAATTAAAAAATATGGTTTTTAGAAACTTCATTTTTTAAACAAAAAGTTACTCCTTTTTAAAACTATCAAAAAAATATAATTTTGGATTGATGTATGTACCTACAATATTAAATATATATCTAAATTTATCAGTCCATTCATTTGTGGGAATTATCAAAATAATAATAACTGAAAATTTTTAATATTTTATAGACTTTTTATTCAATACAATTAAAGGTCTTCTAACTTTTTCGTTAAGTTCATTAATATTAAATGGCTGGAGCATAATTTGTAGAGTACACCACTGATTGAAACATTATTCTACAAAAAATTGATACACTTAAATAGAGAAAGTACATTCTCTTCTGATTTTACTATCTCTAGAGAAGTCACTTTTCTGACATTTAATGTCACCTCACGTATAAATTTTTTAATATTATCATGATTTAAATTACTATAATTACATTTTAGTGTTAGTATTTACATTAATTGATCATTGAAAACAAAATAACATAATCAATAAGTTCCCATAATCTTTAGAAAATATATAAAGATCTTCAAAATATTTATATTTATATACTGTATATAAAATCCCGTAATATAAATGACTGCTCCTTGAAAACTACCTAGATATTTTTTTAATAGCGTAAAATTAACTTTGTAATACGTTACATAAAAATAATAAAGTCACAAGGACAATCACAAGGCCTATCAAACATTAATGGCAGCTTATTTTTGGTATCATACCATCATCAGAACTTTGCGTAAAATATTCTTTTTTTTATACCGAGATGTACAATATTAATTTAAGTTATGAACTCTTAACTATTATTATTCAGTTTTATTCAAATGTAGTGTTATGTACTATAATAATTCTAGTTTAAATGTTTGAGAATAAACGGAATAAGTAATACAGAAATGTTTACTTTATATAATACAATAATTATGTATTAATAAGATGAAATAAAGTCATCTTCCAAAATAGCTTAGAAAAGTGTGATTCATATAAAACTAATTAACATTTTATTTACTCACAACTTTTTATTTAATGCGAATTATTTTATTAAATTAAATCCATCGATTAATTACACACATACAGATAAATGTTTTAAAAATATTTATTTATTTATGTTTTTTATCGGTAATTTTTTCAATATTTTTGCATGGTTTTGAAAACAAACATTTGATTTTACGACAGAAAACGTTTAAAACAATAAAATTTAAAAATAACATAACTGAAAACAAAATAAAATACACAATAAATACATCAACAGAATAATATTTATACCAAGCCATATCAACAGCTGGAGACTTCATGAAAGGCGCTCCTTTATGTCTCATGACATATTCTATCCAATACATCGCCGTTTCCATGGGAGACCTTATCTGATCATGGTAGGCGGCTGAGATATGCTTCGCAGCCTTGGCGTACGATTTATCATGAAGTATCTTATCAAGTGCATCTGATAATGTCTTTACTGAGAGATCATCAAATAACAGAGAAATTCCCATTCCTCGCCTGTTCAGCTTGGCTATGTTCATGAATTGATCACCATAAACTGGAATACCGATTACAGGCACTCCATGATAAACTGCTTCTAAAGTACTGAGCATTCCTGCATGGGAAATGAATGCAATCAGGTTTGGATGAGCTGGAATCATAATAAAATAAAATCAATATCGTTCTATAATACAAGTCATTAAGTACAGTAAAATTAATTTTAAATCTCGCTTGAAATATTTGCACCATATTATCGTCTCTGATAATATAAAATATTTAAGATCAATGAGGCAGAATTTGAGAAATCATTCCTAGATTTTTTCGCCTTTAATCATGTATTATAAGCTGAAATTAAAAGGTCACCTTCGCACATCCTTCGTATCCTTCATGACAAATGATCGCATCCATCTTGGAACACTTCTGCATTCTTTATCTGCTGTCTACACTTCACCCAATCTTCTACCAGCGGTGGATAGATCATTTCATTCACTTTGTCGCTCCATTTAATTGATGCAAGACTCCTGCTTCTGCTTATATTATATATTTTCAATATTTATTGACAATTTGACGGGTATTACCTAGTATATCACTTTGCGGAATCCATTTTACTGTGAGGACATTTTTTAAATGCGTCGGTGGATTGTCATCTTCCCATTTCCATAAAACACGCTGTTTTAAATTGCCAATCACAGTAAACAAAGCTTGCTTCTTACTTTCTTCCAATTGGTAGCTTTTCAGTTGAGATCCAAAGCTGAGCAGTATAACACCATCTTTTCCATCATCTAAAAACTTCTGTATGTTCTAAAATGACGCTTAAAAATTAATTAAACATGTATAACAATACTTTTCATATGTTATTATAATACATTAATATTTCGTTGTTGGGAATATTACTATTATTTCTTCATTGCTACATTTCCCAAATAAAGTTCTGGTATGTATCAGAAAAAATCTTTGCAAATATTTTGTGATATAAAAGGGTTCCATGATTAAACTATACGATCCCAAAAAGAATTAGTCGAAGAATTCTCATCCGCCCAAGCTAAACACTAGCCCTGTCCTTACCCTGTCCTTATATCCCTAATATCTTCGAAAAATAGAGGCTTAGCAACTGAGTAAAAAGAACTTCTTTAAGATACCTTCAATAAGAGTAATTCATATGCTCCACTTTGGGAGTCAACATGGTTAAAAAATAATTTCAATTGAGAAACGCTGCATCACTCACAGGTAAAATACATACACCATGTATTACCAACTGTTGTAAACATTACATAATTCAAGATAAATAATCAACATTTTTTTTCGATAATAACATAGATAATTTTAATCTCTGTTGAGTATAATTAAAAAAATGTATCTACTATAGCATATTACATAATGTTCAATTTAACCTGTTACTAAATATACATTATTATTTGATAACAATGTTTATTCAATTGATTTTATCTTTCATGTTTATGAAGAGGTATTGGTTAAAAAATTAATAAAATATTGGTTCATTAGTAAACATTTAAAACAAGTAGAGCAATACGAAATAGTCATTTTTTGCCAACATCGTAATAAAAATATACGTTTTTTGAAGAGCTCGAACCGGAAAATTTACATATCGAATCGCTCAATCCTAAAAACAACAGACGTTATTATAATACTATGTTTTGATTTATTGGCGAGACGGAGTGCTACTCTTTGCGGATTGCAGCTGACACGCCGTTGCGGTCGACCGCCGGGTGTTAATATTCTTCATTATTTTTTTAATTTTTTTTTTCATGTCCGTACTCTCAATGTGGAGCGTAGCATATGATCTCCTAATGGAGGCATCTTAACAGAATTTTTATACAAAAACTGCGTGTTGCTCAACCTGTCTTTTTTTTTAGAAGAAAGTAGGGATAGAAGGATAGGGCTATGACAGGACTAGTGGTTAGATAATCGCTCTCGCTACGCCCCGTGAGGATGGGATGGGTCGGAGGAGGACTCAGACTACGAACAGAAATCCATAAATCGATTGACAGATCAATATATGAAAACCATCCGCACCGGGAATTGAACCCGAGACATCCGTAACCGTTGCCAGCGAGGCTAGCAACTGCGCCACGGACGCCGACATTCTTCATAGTACACTTATGATGCCATTCACCAAGAAAACAGCAAATAAATGAGTTGTTTCACTTATAACTGTAGATAATGTCAACTATAGATAATTTCTCGATGGAGAGACATTATATGTATAGTTTATATAATTTTTAATAAGTTTTCCTTATTTTTGTAAATAAAAAACCAGCTTCGCTTAGATAAGTAACGTTTTCGTTATTTGTTAAAGCTGATTAAGTACTAATTTTAGTATATTTTTACCATTTAGACTTCTAATGTAGGTATCTCAATATAAGTTTTTCAACGAGAGCAGCTTATTAATTGCTTAACCGTTAAATTTTGAAGAGAGTATGAATATAAGGATAGGGCGAGAACAAGACTAGTGGTTAGCAATCGCTCTAGCTGCGCTCCGATTTTAGAATCGCATGGGTGGGAGGGAATTTTAGCATCACAAACATCCATGCCTACGAACAGAAATCCATAAATCGATTTGAAAAATCAAAATATGAAACTGGCTGTACCGCGACATCCGCAACTATAGCCAACGACGTTGACTACTGCACCACGGGTTCGACAATTTTAACAGTAAACAAATCTTATTACCTCAGGCAATCTTTTTGCAGGCTTTATATGAACCCCTCCGATATCAACTATTCCTGGTACCACAGGTCTTATACTGTCGAATGTAAAATGAGTATTCAGAAGAACCAAAGACACTTTATTTTCCATTTCTTGGACACTCGGCAAGGGATGGGGTAAATTTTTAAAATATTTCTGCGCCATCTTGTCCTGATTCGGATTTAGGTATACAATTTTACCGAGTGTATTGTATAGTCCAACAAAATAGTTATGGCATCTCTGATACAGTGTGCCTCCGCCAATATTCTTTGTAAATTCATTACCAATGTAAGAAAGTGTCGATGGATTTCCCATGAAAGTGTCTATACTTGATAAATATGTAGACGAGTCTAGCATCACTATTGGCGCTTTATACTTATGGGCAAACATTAGAAATGCTTCTTGAAAGAAAAGCTCTGAAATGATCAGATCAAAATGGCTGCTGTCATTGTTTATGAAGTCCTGAACTGTCGTTGAATTTAAAGAACTTTCAGTGGCCTCCAGAAAACCCATCCATACTACTAACACCTGTACCACCACGGGATATTTGTCAATGTTGAATAAAGTCGATGTATCATCTGAAAAGATAGGAAAACTACTAATACACAAAAATTTAATGGTATAGAAGTGTTGCCATAATGAGTTTATACAACAAACTTTTCATCACCTTATGACGATTGTTTGCGATTTTTATCAAAGCATCCAAAACGATTTCCATTTGTTTTCATGTTCTTATGAGGCGCCAGTTGAATTGGCCATCTGGCTGACCATTGCATTGTTTAGCGAGGAGGTAATAGTTAGCGATGATTTTATAACAGTTTTTTTCTTAATTTTAATATTTATCTAATACTATTATTTCGATTCTCCCTACGTATAATCCCGTATCTGTAAACATGAGCTTTTATAGAAGAGCATTTCAAAGATTCATATCGTAATTGCAAAGTAACGACTTGCAAATATATTCTTCAAAATTGGGTCAGTGCTATTATTTTAAATCTTTTTTTGTTTGATGCCTACTCATAGAACAGAGTAAGTAGACAACGAAAATGCAAAAGACATAATAATCACATATTTTGCACTTAAGATAATTATGATTTGTTCTGTTATAATTTCTTAGTTCTTTTAAATAATTTTTTTGACTGTCTAAAATTTATATTTTAGTTGTCAAATGCATGGTTCATTGATGCCGTCATCAGCTGAGATCAGCTGAGATGCCGTGTACTGACCTATTCTATTTATAATAAAAAAATATATTTTAGTTATTATTTCTTGGAACTTAAGCTAGTAACGACCTATAGTTGACACGGTGCCCCTAATAATAGATAACATATAGAATTAGCAATGTTTACAAAAAGTATTACTACACACCGACTTCGAGTCGTCGATATAAATACTGACGACTTTAATTCAATTAAAAACATATCAAGTGATAACAATAATAGTTGAAAATAATTACCTACCCGAATTCAAAAAGGAATCACTCTTGGCAATTATTTGGGTGTAATTTTCTGGTGGATTCTTCAACGGGTTCGATGTAATTACAGTAACATGATGACCTCTTTTTGCCAGCTCTTCAAATATCGCACTCGTAAACATTGAATGGGATTTTCCAAAACAGGGAGCCAAACCGAGAATCCTTTCACCTTCTGCGACTGATGAAAATGTGATTATTCCAATCAACAATGAAATAAGAGACTTCTTCATCTGAAATTGTAAAATAATAAAACCACTGAATCAATAGTGCTGAAGCTCCTTTTAATTTCAAAGCAGCACTGTGTTTTGTGAGTAAACAACTAATATTATATTATGCTTTGTTCAAAACATATTTAAAAAACAATCTTAATTATACTATAATGAACAATTCATCTCAATTTTAAAGTGTCAAATGTAATTTTTTGATGGAAAGGAATAATTATATTAAAAAAAAATAAAACACAATTTGTTTGTACAACTTCCGCTGATAATGCTAGTGATGAACGAAACCATTTCTGATCATAACAAACATGTAAAATTTGTACAAACAAATTGTGTTTTTTTTTATAAAAAAATAATTCATTTCACATTTAATTTTAAACGTTTTTACATTTTTTTAAATCTACAGCATCCCACTTTATTCGCAAAAACATCATTAAATGTTCAACCATATCCCGATTAATAAAAAAAACTCCACATGAAATGCATCTAGTTTCGCACATGTTGCTCGGCCGGTGCATTGCTGGGGTCAACGGCACATCTCGCCTTTTGCACTTGACCGTTGCATCAGAACCCCCTTCACACCTTACCTCAGTTTTGCAACGAATAGCATGCGTCACGCTGTACATTTTTCATTTGAATTCCCAAATTTAGTGAAAGGTAAAAATTATAATTTGATATGCGTTCTATGCCTGTTTTCGCTAAAATTCCTGGAAACTGATATGTGTACTAATAAAAAGTGTGAGTAGAGACCGATGAAAACGAAAAATTTTCAAAATAAGTTTGACGTAAGTTTGTTAGCGTCTAAAAACGCTAAAACTGTATTATTTAGAAAGCTTTTTTCCAAATATTATCATGATATATTTTATTTTTGGCAAAAACACTGGATACACATAAAAATAATCGTTATATATATAGGTTCGTAAACCTTGCTAAATTATGTTAAATTCAAGCATAACTGTTTGTACTGTTATAGTATATCAGTTCTTTATTGAATATTTCAAAAGCATTTTCTCTATGAGAGCTGTTTACAAGCCGGTCGCCAAACCTATCTATTCAGAGATAAATAATCGCTCTTTCACTATGCCTCGTTTTTACGATCTCATCAAAAACATAGCGCATACATTGATTGAATCTACAAAATTTTTCATTCGAACATTGAAAACCATTAACCACGCAAACGAATATAACAAAATACTACTCGGATAAAGAGACCAGCTTATAAATACAACCGTACAGTAAAATACATTTTTGTAACCGCAATTTCACAGGCACATTATCACGACTTTTAAACGAATTGAAAACACTCTTACTTTTAAAGAAAATATTAACACTGGTTTTATAATGCTTATTTTATTTTTCCGCAAATAAAAAACTGTGCAGTATTATGCTATATCAAACCATGATACGACGCGTCTGATCGGGCGATCTGAATTATAATGAGAATGTGAGAATAGATGTGCAACGCACTTCACGAAACAGCCCAACTTTGGTTGAAATAATCAGGGCTATAGAATCGGTAAAATAAACGCTACTCAGAGACTTCATATCGTATGTTTCTCAACATTTTTTACAATTCCTTGTTTTAATTTAAACATTATTGAAATTGCTAAATCCAACATGAGTCATTTTAAAATATCACGGTCCGAATATAAAATTGTGAAATTTAGACTATAAAAGTACACTTTTTTTAAAAAGAGCTAATAAAATTAAATCCTGTTATGGTTTCACATATTTGTGCGAATCTTTTTCACATATTTTTCAACATTAACATAATCAAATCTCGAGTAATACCAAACAAGATGATTTTTTACGATTGGGATTATCATCTTACGCTCCCAACTTCGAGAAATTATCTCGCACTAGTTGTGCTTTGTTAATTTCAATGAATTTTTTATTCTTCATTGTATTTTATCTCTTTTTATTTTGTACATGAAACTGTAGTGATTTTTTTTGTTTCTTTTGTAAATGCCTTCACATGCACATAAATGTAAATAAACGCATAATAAAACGATTTTAATAATTTAGTAAAAACATAACAAGTGTAATACATAATAAATACCTAAATCCTTTTTTTTTAGACGTTTGATGTGCACTCGTCACTATTATCCTAAATCTCAAATGCGCCCGCTACCGCAATAAGGATAAGAACCCCTGTTGTATATATTTTACATTGGTTGCTGACGTGATTGTTGTTAAATTTTCGACTCGGAACCTTCAGTTTTACATTGTATTCATGTAGGCTATTTGCCAATCGGATAGAGGTAAGCAAATGGAACCAACTGACGTTTGAACTGGGCAGAAAAAGTCTAAAATTCGATATGCTAAAGAGATCCATGTTGGATTCGGGCTAGTTTTTATTTTGTTTACATTATTTTCCATTTGCTTAACAAACAAAATATATTAAAAAATCAAATTTTCTGTCACGATAAAAGAACCTACTCCAAGTATCTGTTATGCATAAAAAGTGATGTAAGGATCCACAATATTTAACATTTTGCTGAAAATAAACACGAACACGTTGATTTTAATCTTGAGCAGGAATAGAAATATGATAACATAATATTTATCAAGGTAACTTTATAAAAAAAAATATTTCGTTATTATTCCTAATTATTCATAGAGTATTCAAAACATAAGAATGTTTATTTGCATTTGGTTCCTTTATGATAAATACATTATTCATGGCTTAGCATATTGAAGGGAATAATGTAAAAGGAAACCAACTGTCAGGAAAGGGGTAGTCTGAAGATGCTTCTTAAAGAGGCGAAACGCGACACGCTAGTGATAAAACAAGAGGAATAACTAAGCTATCAATTTTAATTTTATATTAAAAATGAACTTCCACAAAGCTACCGCCAAATCCATAGAAAATAGGTAACTCACTGTTAGTTCCTTTACGCAAAATGGTTGCAACTGCTGTCTGTATGTAAATTGTCGTAAAATAAAAAGGAACAAACTGAATTATTGATTAATATCATAAAACCTATAAATGTTTTCTATATTTTTGAAGAGTAATAGAGTTGTATTAATAATAGCCATAATATTTAATAGTTTTCACTTTCACGAAATTAACCAAAAGCATTTAAAAACATGTGCAAACTTTGAGGCTTAATATCTCCATTTAGAAAATTTGCAGTTGGTTCCCTTATGTTTATCTCTATCCACTAAACTGACGACGACCCAAACGACGAACTCTTCAGTGTACTTGTTTTATTCTTAAATTTAAGATTTTGTATTCGAGAGCTTGGTGGCTACAGTTCTTATTTATTTCTTAAAACCGGTGAGAACCAGTGTAATAAAATATTTGAAAACTTATCCAAAATACCAAAAGACCCTTTTTACAGATGTCAGGTAGAGCAGACGCTTTATAACTTTGCACTTTTTACTATACTGATACGCTTTGTACATAATAAACACCGTGTCAGTGTATTCGTATTTTGGATCCCGTGAATCTATAGCCGTATCTATATGGATCCTAGAACAGTGAATGGTTCCCGTGATCCTAGATCTTAGAAACGGAATTCAAAGTTATAAAGCAGCAACTCAAACATTGTGTCTTGATTCATTAATAATTCAAAATTAAATTTTGACAAGAATCTTAATAAAAACTATATCGGTGTACTTATATGTTACATGAATAGTGAAACCCCGGGTTATGATTTTAACGGACACCTAAAAAAGCGATGAATGAGAGGATGATAGATCGGGGACTCACTATATTCATTCGGAATGAAATGATTTATTGACATACTGGTATTTAATTCCAAAAATTGTTAAAAACTTTAATTCTTGATATCTTAACGTACTGTCTTCTCAATTTACCGAAAGTTACAAATGTGTTTTTTTGTTGTTTTCAGGTATGTTCATAGATACAAAGCTAGAAATTGACCGAATTCCATTATGCAAACGATGCAGAAGTAAATACACCTGGCTCTAAAATATAGGGAAAATAAGGTTTTTGTATCTTTGGCATACTGAAATTTTGTTGATTAAAACCTATCCATGAACTCAAGTTAAATTAGTCAAAAGGTAGTAGGCCTTTGGCTTTATTGGTAGATTTTAATGTTAATGAAGGACAGAGGACGATTCTATCGGTAAACTAGCACTAAAAAACGACTAACATATTGTTGTTTTCTTTTATTTCTAGGTAAGTGACTTTAAGCTTCGTTGCACCAACTTCGGTTTTCAAACAATGCAGAATGGTAAGTTCTAAGGCTTTAGATTTTTGCAAGATGAAAAAATTCGAATAATTTTATATCGTGTGAAGTCTGCTATAGACTTACATTTATTTTTATGGTAATGAGGCGTCTTTTGAAACAGATCACAGTCAATCATCTTAATGATAAAGTATTTTTTTCTATCTTGAACAATTCTTATCAGATCGACAACGCCTTGTTTACGTACTAAAGAAACCAACGTTTGATTAATTAGGTAAACATTTGAATTAAATCCACTGTACCAATTGAAATAAAATTCTGGACTCTTCATAACACTGACATATAAACACTGATTATCATATCTTAGCCCTGAATAGGAAGAAATATGCATTTATCCATTGTACAAAAAAATAACAAGTTGGCCACTACCCCTTAACCTTCTCTTCTGAATTCAATTTTGCCAATATCTGAGTCACATTACTATATTTAAATCAAACATAATAAATGAAATGAGAAAAGATATCTGCAGTTTAATTTTATACTAAAATCAAACAATTTCCTATTTAACATGATTATTTATTGATAGCTCACAATTTTCGATCAATAATTGATTAATACAACACATATAGGTGAATAAAGCGAACAGAGTATTTTTTAAATACTTATTTATTTACGTTTCTTATCGGTAATTTTTTCAACATTTTTGCACGGTTTTAAAAACAAACATATGGTTTTACCATATAAAAACATGCAAAAGGTAATATTTAAATATAAAACAACTGACAACAAAATAAAATACACAATAGATACATCAACAGAATAATATTTATACCAAGCCATATCAACAGCTGGAGACTTCATGAAAGGCGCTCCTTTATGTCTCATGACATATTCTATCCAATACATCGCAGTTTCCATGGGTGACCTTATCTGATCATGGTAGGCGGCTGAGATATGCTTCGCAGCCTTGGCGTACGATGTATCATGAAGTATCTTATCAAGTGCATCGGATAATCCCTTTACAGAGAGATCATCAAATAACAAAGAAATTCCCATTCCTCGCCTGTTCAGTTTGGCTATGTTCATGAATTGATCACCATAAACTGGAATACCGATTACAGGCACTCCATGATAAACTGCTTCTAACGTGCTGAGCATTCCTGCATGGGAAATGAATGCAATCAGGTTTGGGTGAGCTGGAATCATAAGAAAATAAATATCACCTCAATCAGTCAATTCTTTTTGGTACAGTATAATTTATTCTTTACATCACAGCAAATTTAATTGTAAATGTCTCTTAAAACATGGCAACATCTTTTTGCCTTTTACTAATATGTTGAGTTGAAATGCTATGATAGCGTCTCGAAACACTGTTGGAACCTGAATCAGACGTCTCCACTGTTGTGTAACTTAATTGGTGTACAATCTTACTTCTGTAACTGTTTCATATTTATGTTCACTATTTACTGACAACTTTTACCTAGTATATCACTTTGAGGTATCCATTTTACTGTGAGGACATTTTTTAAATGCGTCGGCGGATTGTCATCTTCCCATTTCCATATAACACTCTGTTTCAAACCACTAATCACAGTAAACAATGCTTGTTTTTTGCTTTCTTCCAATTGGCAACTTTTCAGCTGCGATCCAAAGCTGAGCAGTATAACGCCATTTGTTCCATCATCTAAAAACTTCTGTATATTCTGAAAATGTTTTTTTATAAAAATGAGTATCTTGCCTCAAAGTTTGTTTCAATAACTTTTTATACTTTGAATTGAGACGCAAATATTTAATCTGCATTCGATATGCTTATTGCTAATTAAAAAAAAATATTTTTCACACAAATTGCAATCGATCAGGAGACACACACAGCGTCCAAAATTGCATTCTGTTTGTTTTATGCATGTATGTTTTGTTAGAAATATATTAACCATTAACGATTTTTTGTTATTTTATACTTGCAATTACAGAGTATACATTTGGAAAAATACAAGATAAGAATGATAAAAATTGCGTTCTAAATTGACATCATGTAAATTACTGATTCATTTAAAAATGAAGAATAAACCCTTCGACTGTTAAACAACAATATATCGTTGTTTATGATAAAAGCGAGAATTGCTAACAACGAACGCTGTTGTCGTCATAATGATTGAAATCGTAAATTTATTCGTGATCGTATCACTGTGTTGGTGCGTTAGTGGTGTGAAAATTTTTTTTTATAATTTCATTTTTTTATTTATTTCATTATCAGTTTCGCTGTCAGTTGCTGTCATTTTGCAAGGGCTAAGACTGGTCGATGATTAAAAAAAGAATGTTTTCTATTGGAAGAATGACTTGAACTTAATATTACAATGTAATGAAATGTTTTAATTAGCTCTTAGCGTTAAAACCAAGATATTTGCAAAGTTTGCGCGTGCTTCTCGCTCGCTCGCCTACCGCTTGCAATGAGAAAGAAAGAGAGCTGCACATTAACGGGGGAGGGCCAGTAAATCCCAGTGTGTCATTATTTAGTCCTTATAGTTAATTTAATTACTGGCGCAATGTCATCAATCGTATGACATATCATTGTCATTGTGTCCTGTCTAAATATAGTCCTGTAAAAGTATAATTTATAAAAATAAATCTGTTCGTTCATTCGGTAGAGTTTGAAATAAGGAACATTTTGGTAAAACTAATTCAATATGTCATTTTTCGAATAAATAATGAAACCTGTTATGAAAAGTGATTTCATTTTTTTGTTTTTTGTAAGTATTACGATGTATTGCACGGAACAAGTTAAAATATAGTATACGATTTCGCAGAATCAATCATAAAGATAAGTGCTTGAAAATAGTGAAGTTGCTTTTTATCAGTAATGATTGGAACTATTTCTCTCTGATATATTGAAAAAATCATAGCAGCTAAAGGGTCAAAAGAAAAATTTGAAAAATAAAATTACCTCAGGCAACCTTTTAGCAGGTTTAATATGCACACCTCCAACCTCAACTATTCCTGGCACCATAGGTCTTATATTATCAAATGTATAATGTGTATTTAAAAGAACCACTGACACTCGGTTTTCCAATTCTTGTACACTAGGTAAGGGTTGGGCTAAATTTTTGAAATATTCCTGCGCTATCTTGTTCTGATTTGGATTTATGTACAGTATTTTACCGAGAGTGTTATATAGTCCAACGAAGTGATTCAGGCACCTTTGATACAGTGACCCACCGCCAATATTCTTAGTAAACTCATGACCAGTATAAGAAAGGGTTGATGGATTTCCCATGAAGGTATCTATACCCATGAAATAAGTAGTAGAGTCTAACATTACTATAGGAGCATTATATTTATGGGCGAACATTAAAAACGCTTCTTGAAAGAATAGCTCCGAAATTATCAAATCGAAGTGACTTTTGTCATTTTTTATAAAATCTTGAACGGCTGATGTATTTAATGAACTTCTGGTGGTCTCTAAAAACCCTGCCCACATTAACGATATTTGAATCACCACAGGATACATGTCCATATTGAACAAAACTGACGTGTCACCTGAAAAATAAATCACGGAATTAGTTATAAAAAGAACTGGGAAACAAATTGCTTTTCAAGATGAAATGCTTTCTTGTCAGTTATCAGCATGCAATGCTTGGCAATACGCTGAGAAACAGAATAAGATAATAAAGCATATGCAAACTGTCTGGAGTGTGGGATTTCGTTTGAAACAAATAAATCGGCCACATACAGCGGTCTATGCCAGAAGCATGGATTTTAAAAATGTAGTCCTAATTGTAACGATTGTACCTGGGCTTTGTTGATGATCATTGCAAATTCAATTCGCACCGGAAACGGCAGACATTTGAGTTCGACTGACATATCATTGGGATGCGTGGCAACAGTTCATATTCTCTTTTAAGTTTTCCATTTAAGACTTGTTATGTCACACATAAACTGAAATGTCTCTATTTGTACCTTTGATTTGATTCGTTTTTTTATTTATTTTTAGATTTTTTTTAAGAAATCTTTGTGGGTGTGCTAACAACAACTCACGATAGTTTCATCAAAATCGGATGAATAGTATAGGAACGCATACTGGATAAAAAAAAACAAACATTTATTTGTTTATATACTGTCCGCGTTCGAAAACTAAGTATAAATATATAGGCATTTTTTTATATTTACACACGTTTGACGTTGCACTATACATAATCAACAAATCGTGTGACGCGTTTATTGAAAAATATTAGTATTATTGTTCGATGTATCCCACTTTAAAATCAAATGCAATATTTAGGCCACATAATATCCCAAAATGAGATAAGACTATTTCCATGCGTTGTAATCAAAAATATTGATTGATAAGATTATTTTAAATATGTTGGAAAGCGATATCAGTTCAATAAAACATTACTGTATTATGATAATTATAGCTTTCTTCACAGATAAACTTTGATACCAATAGATTTTATTCGTAGTCAATTTTTAAAACATATTTTTTAAATATATATATGGGTTTTGATGACTTTTAGAATCTCCTATATAAAAATATGACTTATTATAATGAATGTCAATTAAAAAAGCAATGGACCAGCTGTTTGATTCTTCGACTTAAAAAAATGTTTCAGTTGAAAAGCAAATCAAAAGAAGTGACGCTGAAGCAGTTGAAGAATTGCGAAAGTGTTGCCGTTGAAATTGATCTCAATAAATCAATAAAATTTGGTGTAAGCCAAAGTGATCCTCATATGTGAAGAAATTACGCTTTCTTGACATGTAGTCATCAAACGTTGTAATTTTTTTTATATAATCTCAAACATAATTCTTTTTTTTAAAGCTCAGTTCTCTTGGCGACAGTCTAAGAACGTACGTGGCGTGCAAAATAACATCAGTTCGTTCATTTCGAAGGCGACTACCAACGCATAGTTTTTTTTTTCATAATCATTTAAAATTAATTAACACTAGAGATAGCCAGGTTCCTAATATTGAAGAATCAATTGTTCGCCTTGAAGAAGATATTAACATCGTCACGAATCGCTTCTACACTCATCGTATATAACAGTGGTCGCCAACCGGTAATTCGCGAACCACTGGTGACCTGTAAGAAATATTCGGTGGTTCGCAGAGTTGTTACAGTAACGTCATTGAAGTCAAAAATCTATAAACGTATTTCAAACATCCGGCAATAAATATTACACATTTTAATTTGTTTTAATTAAGCAAACGTTATTGCTATTAAATAATAATAATAAAAAAAATATTTGCACGTTTTTTTATGTGTATGTCATATATAAAAAAAAATATGTTAGTTGTCTGCGGGAATAAATATTGTGAGTTTTGTGATCCGTGAGTTCCGAAAGGTTGCGGACCGCTGACTTATTGAAACTGGGATAAAAAATCAAATTAATCACAGAGAACCCGATTATAATTGATCCACGAAACACTTTTTTCACTACGCAATAGCACGGTTCGAAGACGGCAATCGACACTGCCTTTCTGTCGAAAGTATTCGGTTCGATTCGCCTCATGTGACTCATTTCCCATTGATAAATCTTGTTTTCATATGTAAATATCCATGTTTAGTATTGCATTATAGTCGTTGTTCCGAAAGAAAACACTCAATGAAAAACTTTTGATACTGAGTCGTATAGTATCAAAAGTAGAACTATCCCATATTTGTCGAAATTGAACTAATGTTGCCACACTATTCTATTGTTCATAGTGCATGGCTTTAAACTTTTACCACATTTTACGTTTTTATACTACATGTAAATGATTTTCATACCAAAATTTTATTTATAGCCATGCACTGTGACCGGTAGAATAGTGTAGCAGCATTAGTTCAATTTCGACAAATATGGGATAGTTCTACTTTTGATACTATACGACTAAATTGGACTTTGAAGTTTTTCAAATGATTGAAATGCTATAGCTTTTACATTTAGTTTACTTGTACAAAACTGTTTTTAAGTAAAAGTTTAATTTATAAAAATATGTGCGTCCTTTCATACGGTAGAGTTCGAATTAAGGAACATTTTGGTATAATTAAATCAATGTCATTTTTTCGATTTAGTGCTTTCCTCCAGAACAGCGACGGTTTCATGATATTTTCAATAAATACAATTCAAAGAATGTCTTATTCTATAGGTGATAAAACTATTTTTTTAATCCATGTCCGCTCCCAACGTGGAGCATATGGCATCCTAATGAAGATATCTCGACAGAATTTTTCTATGAGAACTGCTTGTTACTCAGTTGCTCAACCTCTCTTTTTTGAAGAGAGTAGGGATAGAAGGATAGGGCTAGGACAGGACTATTCACTTTTAAGGTGTTAACTGTCAATTCTTGGTGGAAAGACATTATATTTTAAAAAATAAAACACAATTCTCATCAGTTGATAATGCTCGTGATGAGCGAAACCGGTCCTGATCATTATAAATATGTGGAAGTAGTACAAATAAATTGTGTTTTATTTTTTAAAACAGGATTATTCGTTAGCTAATCGCTCTCGCTAAGCCCCGTGAAGATCGGATGGGTGGGAGGGAGCTTTAGACATCACAAACCCTCAGACTACGAACATAAATCCATAAATCGATTGAAAGATCAATTTATGAAGACCGTCTGCACCGGGACTTGAACCCGAGACATCCGCAGCCGTAAAACTAATACTTAGATGATAATGAAGATTTCAAAAATTATACCCACTTGCGTTCAGGAAAGAATCGCTCTTCGCTAATATTTGCGTAAAATTTTCCGGTGGATTTTTAATTGGATTCGAAGTTATCACCGTCAAATGGTGACCTCTTTTTGCCAGCTCCTCTAATATGGCACTAGTGTACATTGTATGAGATTTGCCAAAAAATGGAACCAAGGCTAGAATCCTTTCAGCCTCGGCGATCGATACCATTGCCATAACTCCTATTGTCAATATAACAAGCGAATACTTCATCTGAAATCATCAATACAGAATTGTTGGTCAACGATCTTTGGACCTATGCTAAGTAACCGGTTTACATGATTTTCAATTGTTTGTTGATTTAGTGTAGGCTGTCATTTCTTGCTAGTAAGTAAATATAATGAAAACACAGCTTATTTTGCAGATTTTTAATAATATTATCATGACCCGCTTTCAACAGATAAAAAAATATAACTGAAAATACATATTTTTTATTATACTATCATTTGCCATAGAGAATAGGTACTGATAATTATGTAGTCACTTACTGAGCGAAGCTAGTCTTAATAAATATTATTTTAAATTATAGCCCGGACAGCTCTGTAGAACATTTATTATTATCGCATATCACATGTAGGTCATTTTCCATGACCTAAGCAATCGCGGTGTATAATAAAATAAAATGTTATGCAATGCACATATTGTCCCGACGTACTAGAAAATTAAGACATTCAGTATTTCAATTTAAATACCGTCATCTATGAAGGGTACGGTTATACTTGTGACAAATATGGTGTAATTCTAGAATTTTAAATTTGAAGAACTTAGCTTAGGAGAACTTAACTGAAAATATATATTTTTTAATTATTCTTTAGCCATGGCCACTTCTTATCTAATGATGACATCTCAACATAAAGTTTGAATACGAGGACTGTCTGTAGGTTAAATTATTATTAGAAATTTTGAAGCTCGTATAATTTCGCATCTATATCTATATATCTTTCCACACAACATTATTAAAGAAAATAATTTATTTGGGTCTTACTTTGGAAGGCGTATGTACCTACACTTTTAATATGATACTTTTAACTGAAAATTATCACTATGTATACAGTATTTGTATTCACCGTGACGGGACCAGTCGCCGGGAACAATCTTTCCAAACTAATATCAAATAGATTTTTGGCCAGTTATTTTGATTGGCCACGTGACTATATTCCAAATCAAGTGGCAATCATTTACAGTGATATGAAAAGTGCTCAGCCAAAATAAAAATGATAAGTCTTAACAGAGTCGGAAGCCAACATTATCATCATCAGTCTTTCTCAATTTGCTACTATTTAGTTCTCATTAATTTCTTTTCACTATCTTAAGTATGTCTTTTACCTTGTGTAAGCACCTAATTATTTAGTCAATTCAACTAATTTTATATATTTTTTTTAGCCATATCCACTCCCAGTGTGGAGCAATTGGCATCCTGATAGAGGTATCTCAACAGAAGTTTTTCTACGAGAACCGCTTGTTACTCAATTGTTCAACCTCTCTTTTTGAAGAGAGTAGGGATAGAAGGATAAAGCTAGGACAGAGATAGTGAATAGGTAATCGTTCTCGCTATGCCTCGTTTTTAAGATTGGATGGGTGAGAGGTAATTTTAGAGATCACAAACATTCATGCCTGCGAACAAAAATCCATAGATTATGAAACTGTCCGCACCAGGACTTGAACCCGAGACATCCAACCAACGACGTTAACCACTGCACCACGGAGTCAACATGGAATTAAATTAATGTCTAACAATTCATGCAAGTACAAATTAACACTCCTTACGTATAATCAGTAAGTAACAGAAAAATATGTGTTTATGTGTCATTTGAATTTTCATTGTCTACGCAATCAGTTCTATGGGTAGTCATCATATAACCTGGAAAATTAGATTGAAAATAGTAACACTGACCGAATTTTGAAGAATATACATACAGCCGTTACTTTGCAATTGCGTTTTGAATCTTTGAAATGCTTTCCAGTTTTATCTCATGTTTGCAGATAAGGGATTATACGTAGGTAGTGTCGAAATAAAAACACCTTTGTCAGATTCGTCGTTGAAGAGTTAACGTTTTCTTCAATTACCGTGCTCACGGCTCGAATCCCTGTAGGGACAGTTTCATAAATTATTTTTTCAATCGATTTATGGATTTCTGTTCGAAGGCATGAATGCTAGTGATAAGTAGCTATTAGCAATCCATTAGTCCTGTCATAATTCTATCGTTATATTTTTATTGTCTTCGAAAAGCAGTGGTGGAGCAACTGAATAAAATGCAGCTCTTGTAGAAAAACTTCTGTCGATATCGTTAAATCCTCACTCTCACATACGTTGAGCTATGAGTGCTCTTGCTTGTATTGATACTGTCGTTCAAAATCTTAGGCCTTTCAATTAGTCACCAGATAAATTAAAAATCATCATTAAGTTCATATTTTATACATTCTTAATGTTATCAAAATCGCGTAGCAAGTAAGAATTTTCAAATGGTAATGTTTAAGATAACATTTTAGTTGAAAATCATTAAAACTTCATAATTTAAATTTGCTATAAGGCTATACCCAAAAAAATTTAATCAGTATCAGATAAAACTAGGAGTACATCTTATCAAAATTGTTATAAAATGATCTTTATTTATCACAAGTGATATTTTTTTATTTAAGCCTCGTTGATTCCGGAAGATACGGTTTGGACGTGGTCGCGATAATCGAAATTTCTCGATCGACGAGGGCATTAGTATAATTTGATAAATAAACCATTTAAATTGGAAATAACACTAAGTATTGTGTCATCTATTATCAATTGTCATTATCAATTTCTTTTGTTTCTGCTGATATGGATACTGTACATATCGATCAGTGATTTTTTGCCGTCACATTATTTTTATTACCTAATTCGAATGAACTAAAACATTCAAAATATTATTATTTGAAAAAAAATCTGTAATTATACAATATGGAGCGGTGAAATTCATTTCGGTACGTTCACCTCTCCCTTTTTGGAATCAACGTCAGAAGAGAACCACTTGCTCGCAGATGAACGCAACAAATATCTAGGCCCGAATGGGAAGTAATATTGCCTAGAAAATTATTCAATAGACTGAATTAATTTATTTACATTTTTTTTATCTACGCATTTAAAAATCTATTCATTAATCACTTGGTGTTAACTGTCAATTCTTGGTGGAAAGACATTATATTTTAAAAAATAAAACACAATTCATCTGTACTACTTCCACATATTTATAATGATCAGGACCGGTTTCGCTCATCACGAGCATTATCAACTGATGAGAATTGTGTTTTATTTTTTAAAATATAATGTCTTTCCACCAAGAATTGACAGTTAACACCTTAAAAGTGAATAGTCCTGTCCTAGCCCTATCCTTCTATCCCTACTCTCTTCAAAAAAGAGAGGTTGAGCAACTGAGTAACAAACAGTTCTCATAGAAAAATTCTGTTGAGATATCTTCATTAGGATGCCATATGCTCCACGTTGGGAGCGGACATGGATTAAAAAAATAGTTTTATCACCTATAGAATAAGACACCGGTTCTGATCATTATAAATATGTCGAAGTAGTACAAATGAATTGTGTTTTATTAAAAAAAAAAAAAATCTATTTATTAATTGAAACAATAAATAATATTCTTCCCAGATTGACCTAATTGACTTAATAGTAAAAATAATCAAAGGATATTAAAAAAACGTCAAACATAAAATAAAATTGATATAAAGTAGCACACTCCCGCCATAATTTTCTTATTTTTTTTCTTAGAACTCCATGCATTGATTGTAGAGAGGAAGGTACTTTTGAATTATTGTTGTTTGTATATATGTTATACTGTTATGCTATGCAAGCGATGGACTGGTTTATTTGTGCCTGATTTACTCTCGTAATTGTATTACATTACTCATTACGACAATTTATGGGACGTGTCGAGTGTCAAACACAAGCAAATTGCGGGTTTTTTTTACTAATAATTAATCGCTGGGCTATCTGCATTTATATGTAAATTAAAAAAATCTACATAATTTAGTTTTTATTCCACACTTTTTTTTATATTGTCAACATTGCCCGGCGACTATGAATTTTCGAATGATGCTCAGCTAAAAATCACCATAGCTTCAGAAGTTTTTATGATAATATATATATATATATATATATGCGTATACCCAAAAAAACTGTGTTCAGTTTAGAAAAATTGTTATTAATTCGTAGAATTGAAATAAAAAATTAAATCAAATGAAACATATTCAAGTATATTCTGCTTGGATTTTACATCATAATGGTCAATAACTAATTCGATAAATGATCAGTATACACGTGGTCAGTTAAATTAAATGAACTGTCAGTAATTTATATAAAATGATCAGATGCTTATATAAAACAGCCAGTTTGTTAATTAAACCTAAACTAACCTAATAGCAATTATTAACTCACCATTTATTATTTCTTACTGACCATTTATCGGATTAGTTACAAACCATTTATGAACTTAGTTACTAACAAAATAATTAGTTTGCCATTATTAATTAAGTAACTCACACTTTTCGTTTGCTACAAAAAATCAAATGTGAGAATGTGTTACACTTACCTGAAGAATTTTGAAATACAGAATAAAAAATATTTTTTGCTTGTGTTATGATTTATATTATTTTTTCACACGCTTGATGGATGGTGTATAGTTAAATACATTCTTTTTAATTACAAACAGTAGATTTGATTTGAAATTTTCATTGATTTATAATGTTTATATTTTATGTAATACAATTTTGTACAGTGACATCTATTGTAGAACAAGTGAAACTATATTTTAATGATTCGTATCACTACTTATGGCTTATGACTAGATGAAAATTTTTTAAATCTTTATGATATATACAAACATTATAAAACATAAAACACTTCATATGTTATTTAAGTATGATGATACAATAATGTCCTTAAAAGAAGCCATTTTTTTAATTTTAATATCAACGTAGGTTCATAAAGTAATTTGTTTCCAAATTAACAATACATATTTTGGTTCAAATATAATCTACGAGTTGATATAATATTCATAGTGTTTATTTCAAAAAAAGTACCAGTTCGTTCTTGTATATTACTTATACAAAGTTTCATTATATAAATATAACGCTTTCCTTTTACCAACGATTATCAGTAAAAAATATTGAGTTTATTTGTGAATTGAATTTGAATAAATAGTGAAGTAAATTAAATACAGGACGAAAAAGACATACATTTCCCTACTTTAGATTTAAATGTATACTGAGGCTCACTGTTCACCAGATTACCAATACACTGTTTTAATTTAAATCCGCAAAATTGACCTTCTAACGGGCCGTCTTAGGTGGAAGAAGTCTTTGCGAGCGTGAGGCGGAGCGGTGCGCCTCATCTTTTCGTCAGCTCTCACGTAGGACACTCCCATTGGCGGAGAACTTCGTCCACATAAGACGGCCCGTAATCGAGTACCTCTCAATTGCTTTTTTTTGAACTTGATAACCGTTTTTTTGTTCCAAATAGTGTTGAAAGAATTAATTTAACTATCAATGCTATTGACAATGTTACCATAATAACACAAATTAAAATAATTAAACTTGCATCTATCATGTGAGATTCATACCAACTCAAAGCTAAAACTGGAGACTTCATAAAATTTGCACCTTTATGACGAATTACATATTCAATCCAATAGATAGCAGTCTCCAAAGGAGATCTTGGTCTGTCTCTAAATCTGACTGATAATTCTTTAGCTGTTTTTGCGTATTTACTATTGTTCAACACTTTGTCGAGAGCTGACGTTATGGATTCTTCAGTAAGTGAGGAAAAAGCGAGTTTAACTCCGTAGCCAAGAGTTTCAGCCTTTGCTGTATTTAAATGCTGGTCTCCAAATACTGGAATACCGATTACTGGAACTCCAAAGTGTACTGCTTCTAGAGTACTTAATAACCCACCATGGGTAATAAAAACTCGGACGTTTGGATGAGCTGAAAAAAAAGAAATAGAAAATATAAAGATTACGATTCAATAACATTTTTCGACAATTGCAACGCCAATACGTTAAATTCACGAGCTGTTTTGTATAATGATTTAATTTCACATTTATTATATTAACAGCCTATTTGTTTATGTTTTGATTTCATTTTTTTAAGCCTTGAAAAACAAAGAATATGTTTTGACAAAAATGTCCGCTCCCAGTGTGAATCTTATAAATGATTACTCAGAACACTCTGTAGAGGCTTTAGTGCTCGGCCAGAGTCAACGCGCGACGGCGGGGTGGGCGCGGTGTTTGAAACTGAAATTCAAAACAACTCAAGACAAGACGCGCCAGTCCCTGCGAATTAGCGACAGACATTGCAAAAGCATCCTATTCATTTCAGTTTTAAACGCCGCACCCGCCCCAACGTCGCGCATTGACTCTGGCCGAACACTTATTTTTATCACATATTACATGTAGGTATGAAACATACTCATGACGTAAGCGTTCACGGTATAAACAATGCACACACAGTTCCGACTTACTAGTTAATATACATATTCAGTATTTCAATTTCAATACAGTCATCTATTACGGGTACGGTAATACTAGATATAATATAGACTTCTAATGGAGTATCTCAAGAATATTATTTTTTACGCGAGCTATTTTTTATACAGTGGGAGGTTATTTAACAATCTCAGACATTCGCACAGTTGGGCGCAAATTGATGAAACATTAATTTATGTCAAATTTGAATTATTGAGATTTTGTACACTTCCATGTATTTTGTCACTAACGACCCGGGTTTCGCCTTTTGGCATCTTCAGGCATTCGAGCACACGAATGGACTCGAAATGAAAGACAGTAAACAGTGTCTAACGTTTATATACATGATACAAATACGACAAATATTATTTGCGAGATAAAATGTTATAAGTCTAGGATCTGCACTGATGCCTGACTTAAAATTTCGAGAATCGCCTTAATCCTTGTTGTTTAAACAAATGCATTAACAGAGTGGCGAATTGCCGCTTACCAACTAATATTAGAATTATCAGTGATTTTACAATTATAATAGCATTGTGGGTTTCGACGGGATTCAATTCGACGAACACGACATTCCACATTTAGTGGGTTTTGTTAGATGACCATGAGATGAATTTATTAATATGGTAGTATTAATATATATATATTACGAAATCGTTCACGTATAGAATATAGCGTCGGGGAGTTTGGAAGATTCAGCTGTTCTTTCAGAATTGGTAAGGAATTTAACTGGACTCAATTGATTTAAAAAATTTCTTCATAAAATAATTTATGATTCCACATGTTTTGACGAAACATTTTAACCCCATCATCCGCATTGAACGTATGGCTCTCCAATAAAAAGTGATTTGCAAACGTCGAAGTATCCTTTTTTCATCTAAAAGCAACTAAATGTTCTGATACTCTTATTTCTAATGTACGTGTGGTTTTACCCACATAAAAATCTTGGCAATCACTGCATTATAATTTATAAATGCCAGATTTGTTCTTAAAGTGGACTCTATTTTTATTGTTAATAAGTAATTTAGTTAGTGCCAAAATACATGGAAGTGTACAAAATTTCAATATTTTAAATTTGATATTAAAATTCCATCAAGCTCCCTCAGTCGATATCTTAAATTAATTTATGTATTACGAGGATGGTGCACAATCGTGAAGCCTGTGACCATCGTGACCGACGAAGTAGAAACACTCAAAAATATTTTCCACCCGACTACAGTACCGGCAATGAAGCTGTAGTTAACATGCGTTTCTTAATGACTTAAATTAAAATTGATTAATCAATCAATGTTCACCTAATATATCTGTCTGTGGTAACCATGCCCCCGTGAGAACATTCTTGGGCTGACCAGGAATATTATCATCCTCCCATTTCCAGAGAACGCGTTGTTTTAACTGGCTGAAGACTTTTAGGAACATTTCCACCTTTTCTTTGGGCATGTCTTTACTCTTCAAATTTGATCCAAGACTGAAAAAAATGACTCCTTCAGTAGATTCGTCGATGAATGTCTTAATTTCCTGTGAACATAGTATAACATAGTGAACATAGTGTTTTGACAATTTAAGTGAAGTTTGTTACAATAAATTTGTCATTTTATTTGAAAGATTGACAATTAGCAGACATATTTATATGAGTTTATTAACATCATTAATGTGAACAAATCATGTCACGATTTAATATTTTTAAGATATTCAAATTTATTAATTTCAAATTAAAATTGCAAAGAACTGTGAAAATAATTAGGAATGACTACTCATTCATTTTAAAGGCCGGCCATTCGCTTTTTTATATTAGAAATAAGATATAAAATACCTTTAAAATTTATATATAAAACTACATACATAATGTTAAAATTTTCAGCTTAATAGGAAGGAGTAGGTTTTTCTCTCATTTTGCAAAAACTGTTAATCGTTTTCCGTCACCTTAAAAGTATGAAACGTCGAAAAAGTGCAAGAAAACGAACTCAGGTACATTTCAAAAATCTTTGTAGAATCGTTATACATAGTAAATTGCAAATTTCTTTCAGATGACTTTCTTAAAAATACTTTGTTCTACGATTTTGTCTCAGACATCAAATCTCGATAATCTACAATAAACCCTAATCTAGCCACGGCGTAAAGCAAATAAAAGCATTTCTGAAAAACAGGTGTCAACCCTTAGCCAGACAGGCTTGAAAACTGTACTATTTCCATAAATTTAAGACATCGACTGAGGGTGCTTGATGGAATTTCAATATCAAATTTGGATTATTGAGATTTTGTACACTTCCATGTATTACGTCAGTTCGACTCCATTCGTGTGCTCGAATGCCTGAAGATGCCGAAAGGCGAAACCCGGGTCGTTAGTGACAAAATACATGGAAGTGTACAAAATCTCAATAATCCAAATTTGTACTATTTCCATTTAAATAAAAGTGCAATAGTGTTAACAAATACTTTGAAAGTGTAATTATTAAAAACAAAATATACCATTAACGATTTTGGCGAAATGATAATAAAACCTATTTATTCGCTTTAAGCTACGTGCGCACGTGGCCACACAGGAGGCTTAGAGCCTCCACGCACTCAGTTCAGGTTTACTCGCACTCCAATATAAGACATGTTGTTTGCAAAATGTTTACAATTATGCCACGCATTTATTGGTTTGTCCTTCTCATTATTTGGTTTTTTCGTGAAGAGGACCATTCGCTTAAGGTGAATCATTGGTCATAAAGAGATACCAAAATGACATGATGTCAAAATAGCTCTGAAGAATTCACTTGTCAATTATTTTTTTGTAGAAGTTAACACATAGTTAAAATAATAAAATAATACATTAAAATGATGCTTCATAATATTTCTATGATAATTATGATGCTATTTAAATGGCTGCAGCACAATTTCAAATGAGAACCACTGATTAAATTTCATGATAAGCATTTCGTAGAAATTAAACATTTGCAGAGTTTCATTGTTTGCATTATTTAAAAGTTGACGTCCAATTGTCTGAGTAATTTATATTACATAATACCTGTGATAAATTCTTTGGTGGTTTTATATGAACTCCACCGATCTCCACAATGCCTGGAACGTGCGGTCTGACAGTGTCAATACTGTAATGTGTATTCAGTAAAACAACTGAAACGCTGCGCTCTAATTCTGCCAAACTTGGCCATGGTCCTGGCAGATTCTTAAAGTGCTTCTTTATAAGTCTTTCGTGTCGGGGTAGCATGTAATACCGCCTACCAATAAGATCATACATAGTGTAAAACATATTGCAAAGTCTTTTCCATAGTCCCATTGTGCCTTCATTTGGCAGGAATTCATGCGGCATGTATGCTAGCTGCAATGGGCTTCCCATAGAGTCTCCCAAATACTGCGTAAAGCCCATCGTGCTAATTGACACTATTGGAGCATTGTACTTGTGAGCGAACATGTAAAAGGCTTCTTGGAAGAAAAGCTCGATGAATATCAAATCAAAGTGTGAATTATCATTTTCTATGAAGTCTTGCAGAGACGTTGAGTTGAAAGCTACTTCTGTCGTGAAATATGCTCCGTCCCATAATATTTTCATTTCTTTTGGGAACGCTACGCTCTCTAAAGCAAATTTGTCTAGTTTGGGTCCAACTAAAACAGAAAAATAACGTTGTTTTCAAATTTCATGAATACATAAATAATCGGACGTTATGCAGAAAGTAGCAAATCTACAAACAATAAAAAATAAACTATATAGATCAGGTGCCTTACTATAAGTTCTGCTGAAAATAGCTCGGCTGAATAATACATTACTTGAATAAAACACTATGGAGATATTGTGCAGATCATACAAACCAAGCACTCGGGTAACAGACTACTCTATTAACAATTAAAATAAATTGAATGGTTTTATATTTTATACAAAACACTCAGACAGTTGGTCATATTATGCATTTAATAGAAATAAGATTCAATTATCACTATATCTGGCATATAAATAATAACTCAGAGCTGCGACTTTCCTACATTTTTAATTGCGTGTGATTGCAAAAGTGTCATTATCTGAGTTTGAAATTATTGTGGATTAGTTACATTCAATCTATATCAATAGATTTAAGTTTAAATATATGATTACTTTTTAACTTAAATCTGCTGTTTAAAAAAGTATATATCTAGTTGAATACCAACATAATAGACGACTTTTTAATTTTGTACAAGCTGGTAGGTATTATTATTACTGTAAAAAATACGCTTTTACTCGATGTGGCCAATAGTTTAAGTAGAAAGAGGTAACATCGCTGATATTTACCATTCAACTAATGAAAATTCTGAAGGTAGAATTGAAAATGAGCCTATCATATCAATGAGGAATCAAAGAATCAATACATCTTTAAAATACGCTTGTGGGTAAACTTATAAATACGACTAACAACACAGACGAACTGCCAACACCAACAGAACAGGTTATACTAAACACCGAGACGGACATAGACAGAACGTCATAGAAGCCGGACTACCTCACCCACTGATACAGGCGACAATAATTTCTCACTAGTTGGCGGCAGATCTATTCCAAAATTTTAAAATATCTGTAACTACACAAGTCAAATAAAAGAATCCTAAACACTATAAATTATTAAGATCACATATGTTTTCATTATTTGAAATATATGATTTCAAGCGAAATAACAATTTATAGTAAACACAATTAATTCAAGTTACCAACGGTATTTATTGATGAGATCAAAATTTTTGACACCTAAACAAATTACAATTGTGTATTATAGTGTCTTGTTTTATGATTAAATAAATTAACTATTATTTATATACGCTTTCATCGGAATCTCTGCTCATATCCTGAACGTCCGCTAAATTATCATTTGAGTTTATTAGAGGTATAATAATATTTATAAAGACATTATGCGAAAACCAGTTAATCAAACTGTCATGTGCTTTTCAACAGCCGAATCATAAAAAGGTATGTTATCAAATCAGCTTATAAAGAAATAAAAATGAAAAGAGTGTTACACATTTGATTTTAAAATGTTTAAATTAAAAAAAAATACATTGATTTATCTCTCATTCATCTTTTAACTTAAGCACGCACTATATAGTGTGATTTATATGAAATAAAATATAAGATAAACTATATAATGAGTACATATACTCCTTATTATAATGACTCAAAAATTAGACCCCGTTCCAGTATACGTAAATACGCTACAACTGTGTCACGGCAATCGGCGTTCATTATTGAAAAATGAATAATTGTTATGAAGGTAAACGTTTATGTTTGAATAACGGTCGTTTATTACGCGATATATATCTGTCCAATGAAATTGAAGAATAGCTGTTTGAATTTTTTTTGTTTTGTTTGACAATCAAATTTTCAAAACGAATATGTGACACAATCGGTACCAAGGAAGAACTTTATCTGTTTTCATCATGAATTTTTAATAAACAAAATCACCAACAACATACAAGAGTCCCAAAATGTCTTGTTGTCCAGAATGATTTGGTGATAATTCGGAAGTGGGTTATTTTCAAAATTGGTAGTCACGACTGTCACATCGTGTCCTCGAATGGCTAGCTCTTGCATTATTGGCTGAATGTTGATATAGTGAGACTTTCCAGGGAAGGGAATCAATGACAAGATCCTTGCAGCCAGGCATTCTGATGCCAATGTGAATGCAAGCGTGAAGAGTAAACTCCAAGTCTTCATCTGAAAATAATTAATAAACAATTTATTTGAAATACTAATTTAATATAATATGCCTCGGTTGTAGTGATAAAGATTAACTCTAGTGATCTGATTCTTGTGTACTCAAATTCCGGTAAGGTCAATATTAAATAATGTTTATAATTTATTTTATTCTCTAGATGATCATCGCTCAAAATCTCTCCATAATTCCATCACTGAAGAGTTGAAATAAATGAATACCTATGCATTAATAAGTTATCTTAAGGAAAATGTACTTATAAATTTACGCCCGTTTCTTCGTTCGTACAAAGCGTACGGACTATTAAAAGCTAGTTTTACATTACTTTGAGTCCTAATCTTAGAATATTTTTTCTTGAGACTTGATCCTTTATTTACGGCTTTTAAAATAAATAAAATGACATAAAAAGGAATTAACTTATATTTGCTGAAGAATTTTTCAACATCAACACTATTTACCGGACATAAAATTGATTTGATAGCAACACAAGTAATTTCTACATACTTAATTTTGTGACTATTAATAATTGCATTGTATCTGTTTTTTAAATCATTTTACACATCAGTCAAAAGTTGTTTTAAAATTACTTATGCCCTATGCACTGACAATCTGTTTATCAACATTCATTATATCGACAACCCCTACGTATAGTCCCTTATCTGCCAACATGACATTTTACATGAGAGCGTCTCAAAGATTCAAAACGCAGTTTGCAAAGTAATGGCTGCATCTGTCTTCTTCAAAAATATGATAGTGCTATTATTTTACACCTTATTTCTTATTTTATATAAAGTTTTTCTCAAAATTTTTTAGTTTTTGAAATATAACAGATAAGAAATTGTAGTTCGGATTTTAGGTAAAGATCTTTTGTGTAAGTGGCTATTCACTTATTTCTACTTTACGAACAAACGGTGAAGTATGTATTTTTTCCAATGTTGTTTGATGCTTACCTGTAGAACTGAGTGCGTTGACAATGAAAATGCCAAAGACGTTTAATCATGTATGTGGCACTTGCGTGATTATACGTAGGGCGTGTTGATATGTGCTATGATGATTTATATTTTAATATTTCTATAAAAAAATTACTTTCATATGCAATTTAAGCATTTATTTGCATATTTTACAATTTTCGCACAAATTAGCATACATTATGAATTTTAGCATTTATAGAAAAATTGTCAAAATAAGTGTATCTGAATATAATGTCAGATGCAATCGCTTATAACAAATATTATCACAAACTTCAGCAAGAGCATAGTATAATTTACTGTAGGTTTAAAACATCTCCATTATCTACTTTTAATATTACTTCATTTGAAATTATTTAAACGGTTGACATTGAACGAACGTGAATTATAAATGAATAGTAATTCCATAATTTCATAAAACGATGCCGACTGGTTTCGCTCATCGCGATCATTTTCAACATATGCTTAATGCTAGCAATAAGTGAAAACGATCTCAATCACTACATAAAATTGTTAAATTTTCACAAAAAATATTTATATAAATATAAAATAGTGCTTATTCACAAAAATTGACAGTTAACACATAAAGAGTGAATAAAAACTTTTCCATTCATCGTCTACTGAAAAGGACAGATAGGGCACAGGTGGCGTCCTTGAACGCAGATACCTTTATTTTAAATATAGTACATTCGATAAGAGAATGTAACTTCCGTGTTACTGATTATTTAAAAAAAAAAATTAAGTTATTTAAATTTATACAGATGTAAGTTTGATTAGTAAAATCCAGATGGCTAAAATAAATAAATATTAATAATACCTTTCTATAGCCAATTTCTATATAATTTCAATGACATATCTGTACTTGAAGCTAATAGTCTTATGTATATTTTATCAATTTTACAAGAGGAGCAAAAACGTGTTTCTAAAGCGGTTTTTATTTTATATCAATTAGCATAGTTGTTCTGTTTTTATTTTCGTTCTTTTGTAGTTGAAAGGTAAGAGACTTAAAAAGTTTCATTTACAAATGAAATCATGAGCTTTTTTTTAATTTAATCGACATAGGATTGTTTACCCCGTAAATGCAGTGTGACATAGGACTGATTTTGAATAGGTAACCAGCCATCATACACCAAAGTTTTATTTAGCCATCTATATTTCTTAAAATTTCAAATAATATGATATTTATAAATCAATTTCACTATTTTTGGACATATGACTATTAGCTTCTGAAGTATAATTATATTCTCCTGATTTATAGTTGTTATTAATACAGCGGTTTTCAGCGTTTATGCTACAACGCCTCCCAAAAAAATTTTCCCCGCCTCCCCACCTTTATTTTTTTTAATCGATATTATAATAAATAATGAAAACTGATAAATATAATTAACAGAATAATAATAAGATTTTGTGGCGTAGCTAGGTGTTTTGGGGGCCCCGGTCAAAATGATTTAATATTTACAATTGTGTTGGATAAAGGGTATTTTTAAAATTATTTACTATTTATTTTAAATCTTAAAGCATCACGGCACGGCGGGCGCAAAATTTTTATGTATAAATACAATTTCATGAATGAAAAATGTGTAACATATTTCTACAAATTGTCATTTACAAATGTTATATTAATATTGTAGAGTCCCGCAGGCTTGTTCTTGAAATATGTCAAAAAATCTAGTCACAGAATATTTTTCTTTCTGCATCGACATTGAGATTTCGTGATAATCCTGTGATTATTTTTAGTTGTTTATTACATACGGAATTTTCTGTTCAAAAATGCTGCCTCCAAGAGTGTATTTTGTATGAGTAAAATAAACATTCATTCACTGAATTTTTACTGTTATGTTACGATATGAAGTTTTATTTATTTGTAGATATTATGGTGTTAAAATTATTTTTTAACTACAAAATTTTGGCGCCTCCCCTGGAGATAGTCTGCGCCCCCCTGGGAGGCGCGCCACCCCGGTTGGAAGCCACTGTATTACTACGAAAGCATCGGTGCTATTTTTCTCCTTAAGTCAACATCTGGTACAAAACATTTTTATTTGTATACATTTTTAATAAAACTATACATTTGAAATAATTTAAAAAAATGATTTCCTTCAAGTGAACTTGAATTATCATTTAATAATTCCATAATTTCATAAAACGAAGAGAACTATTTCCGCTCATCACGATCAATTTTAACTGCTTACTCAATGCTCGCAATGAGTGAAAGCGGTCCCAATAATTATACAAAATTGTTTAATAAAATTGTTCAAAAAATATTTTAATAAATAAATACATGAAGTCTTTCCACTAAGAATTGACAGTCAGCACATTAAAAGTGATTGTTTAAATAATGCTTTGTGATTGAAACAAATTTTGAGTTATTGAAATTCGATCAAGCACCCTCAGTCGATGTCTTAAATTATATGAAACAAATTGTGTTCTGTACAGAACAAATACGAGAGTCATCCAATGTAAATTTTTATAGTTAGTAAGAAACGAATTTAATTTTAAATAAAAGAGAAATAGTATGTTTATTATATCGAAGTAATCTGTCTGATGATAATTTCTTATCATAATAATTAACATTTTATATGTATTACTTTCTTTGTTTTAATAAATAAAGATAAATATAATATAAATTATGTTTGTTTTATAATATCATCAGTACATTGTAAATAAATTATGTAAAACATCATTGAACAGTTTGTTTTTGTTAATATATAACCATGTCAAAAACCGTGTCATGGCCAGCCTTTAACTAAGGCAATTCATTTTTTCACCGCTCTGGCACACACTTATCATGTCATTTAAGTTCATTTATATTAATCGACTTAGTCATCATTATATCATCTTAAGCGACCATTTGAAATATGTCTATTGCATGGGCAAAATAATGTGATTTTTTTGTATTTGTAAACTAACCAACTGCATCAATTAATAAAAGAAACGGCACACGCAACTGGTGTTTTTCTTCAGCATTGTCCAGGAAGATGGGATCCTGTCTTTCTCAAGTTACCCCACCAGAAGAAGAGCTCGTTTCAAAAATTATGCAATGTAATACATCATTTCATAATATGTTATGATAAATGGGTTTCAATACATTAATAATATAATATATAACGCCATCAAAGCATAATATAATTATCTATTTCTTGTATCCTTAAAATATTCTAATTAAAATTCTTTTAATAAAATATTAGACAAAGTTATTACATATTATGGGAAAAACGTGTTCAATAGGTTATGATAAGTATGTTATTCAATAACACCATAGGTTACAGTTTAACATTATAATTTTAATTTTTAATTCCCATTACATAAATTATTTTTTCGTTCAATGTTTTCTCAACATATTTATAAAATATTGATTAAATATTTGGTATTACGGTCGATTGTCAAAGAGACATCTAATGTTTAAATTAATCAATAATATCATGTAGAATTTCAAAAAGTTATTCGTGCTCAACTCTAGAAAAAAACCACACAAGTACTCATTACAAAAAAATAAACGTTTTATTGTAAAAGTCATTATTTGATCTTGACCTTGCTGGGATTTTATCTAGTATCTTTCCAATCACAAATGTAGCTGTTACCGCTGCGTTAAAGGGACTGATTATATTAATTGGTGAACAGTTTTAACTGAATGTTATGTGTACGCTGTTGATAATTAAAGTTAACTATATTTATCTTAATTACAGAAAAATTTATTGAATATAGTTACATTCTAAGTTAAGTTCCAATAAATATACATTTAATTAAGGACAAAGTAACAAATCCAATAAAATATTCTATCTTCAAGACACCTAGTCTATGGTACATAAGTAATTTATGTCTATCTGATTACTCTAAAAATAATTATTTTTAAAGATTTAATGGAATTAACAATTATGGTTACGTTATACCAGTTAGTACAGAATACAAACGTATATAATATTATTAGCCTATTTTTTGTGAAAATTGTCATATCAATCGTGAACGTGTAATGTTGAATCGAAATGATCGCGCTCTTGTGAGTTATACATATTCATTTATCACGTTACGTGTGCTCTCTATTGATTGGAATATAATTGAAATCTTTGATATGAACTGTACAAAAAGGAATGTTGGCTTAGAAACAATAGTAATATATTTTAAAGTTTTTCTTTAAAACATAAACAAAACTGGTGGATATACCGGGTATATATTGGGTATTAATTTTTCAAAATGTATTTATATCGTCGCTGTTCTGAAAGAAAACATTAAAGCTAAAAAATGACATATTGAGTTAGCTAAACAAAAATTTTCCTTATTTCAAACTCTACCGTATGAAAGAACACACATATTTTTATAAATTATACTTTCACTTAAAAACATATTTGTACAAACAAACAAAATGAAAAAGGCATACCATTTCAAACATTTGAAAAACTTCAATGTTCAATTACTCAGAACTAGTATAGTGCCTTCTTCTAGAACAACGACGATATATTTTAATACAATGAAAATGTCAAATAATAATAATTGACAATCAAAACCATCAAAGTAAAAAAAAAATTCACCTTTTAGTATTAATTTGAATGAGTGCAGAATTAATCCCAAATAATTACACTATCACTTTAGGCACAACTGTATTTATTTATTGTTTAATTTTATTAAATAATATATATTTAAGAGAATTAATTAATTTAAATACCGTTTCGAAATTGTTGTCCGTTCGGGGACGGAACACCAACTGGTGCTCTTGAACAACGCACAAGATATGTCATAAACTAAAATTAATATTTGATTTTAGATAAACTGTTGACAAAATGAATTCAGACATTATATAGCCATAATGATTATTATGTGAACAGAGGCACTCAAATATTTAACATTATGTTACGTCAAATTATTAATCATTCATTAAATTATTTATTTATGATTCGATAAGTTTAATGTTAATGTTATAAAGGTGTAAAGAATGACTCAATTGTATAAACATTATGTAAATGTTCAAAGTTAGAATAATGCTTCACTATTAAATCAAGATAATCATTGCAGTATTAAAATATGAATTATATTGTGCTACATCTTGGACCCGAGATAAGAAACCAGTGGTTCTCTAGGTTCTCAAGTTCTGCCTTTGAACTGAATGAAAATTATTTCATACCATCGTTTTCATTCAGTGACAAAATTGTGTACTTAAATACATATTTTTTTAAACGATGTTCGCTCTCCATTTAAATATATACGGACTCTTATAGAGATTATCTCAAAAGAAGTTACTACGGGAACTGCTTGTTAATCAGTTGCTTAACACTTCATTATTTATAAAAGACTAAGAATAGAAGGAAAAGGATTTTTATGCATCACAGAAATTCTTCATGCTGGGATTCAAACCTTTGATCACAGTAATCGAAGCCTAATGTATTGACCATTCGGCTAGAGTGCCAACATTTAAAGGTATATCTATCAAAAGTACGACCATATAGGATTATAGATGGACTCCAGTGGTCCGAAACATCACCGTTATGACATGAAGAACTAAGTCCAAAATACTTATTCCATGTCTTTTGCTATGTACACATATGGCCTCTACACGGTTTCTCCAAGATTCTCTGTCGCTCGCCAATATAATAAATGCGTCCCGTTGTTCAGCCGAGTACATCGGTAGAAGAAAAGAGAAGTAAGAGTTAGGCTCTCGTGGATCATCGTTCATCGCCGCTTTATTTTTAAAATCTATGTAGACTATTTGTTTATATATTTATCAATGAATACAAGTTGTTGAAATACTAAAATATTGAGCATTAAGCGCCTGTGGGTCTAGTATAGTCGGAAAACAATTTCAAACTTTTTTTTTCATTCCACTTAAAATTTTTCTGAAAATGATTGTTATTGAAAAGAATTTTTGCAATATGTCACATAATTACAGCACGAAAGATTATTTCGAAACTAATCCTTTTAAAAACACTTTTTTGCTAGAACAGAGATGATTATTATGTTTTCAATAAGTTTTTTTAGAGTCACATAAAATAGTAAAAATGCTATGTTTAAGATTGTTTATGGGGTTATATCAAAACAGCTTAACGACCGCATGTTTTTTCGCATTTTCGCAAAAAACTATCATTTCACTAAATTCACTACAATTTGTAAACCAATTGAGTCATCTTAACCAAATTTGATTTGCTGGGTTCCAGATACTTTGCCGCATAAATTAATGCCGTTTTAGCAGTGTTTCCATATTTGTGGGTTGCATAATTATATGGTCTACTGAAAAAAGCTTAAATCAGGACACGGTTATCATAATGACTCAAGCACCATAAAAAATGTCACATAGCCCATTCAATAAATCACTGCGCAATTTGTAAATAATAAAAACCAATACTACGAGAGAGAGAAAAGTAAACGTGTACCATCTAGGGGTAGTTTTACAAAACTGTGTGGAAAGAATATTGTTTATGTTTTGTTAAATAATACGTTGATGTGTATACCACACCATCTCTCGTTGACATTTGAAATCAAACTCGATTATAACCTACTACTTTTTCAATAGAATGGAATGTGTGACGTAGTCCGCGGTCGTTAAGCTGTTAATATAAGCATGTGATTTGACAATTGAACCAATAGGTCAATAAATATCTTTTATTTCGTCAAGTTGTCATATTTTTTGAAAACGTTTTGATATCTAGTACGTAAATTGTATAAATGACCATGATTCATTGGATTTTTTCATCACTTATAAATGCAAATTGAGTGTATGAAATGTTTCTCGATCCCTGACTTACTATATCATAGTATATGAATCAAATTCAATATCTTTTACACATCATAAGAATTACATTTGATATTTTCCATGGTTTTGGCGGTAACTTTGTGGAAATTTATTTTTAATATAAAATCGATAACTTCGCAATTCCACTGATTGTGTTACTACTAGTTTAATATTTTTTTTCTGCCTGCAAAACTAATTAATTCTGCTGAAAATAATGTTATTATTTAGGAAATGTATTGTGGATTGGAAATTGACAAAATATCATTATAAATTTTAGCAAAATACGAACATAATGTCGGTATAAAAAAGTCGTCATAATATGTCAAATGATCGTTATCAACACAAACCATAGACAAAAATTTGAAATAACACAAGAATATAGTCTCAAAATATTTCGTAATTCGCTTACATTTTCGGTTTCCTTGATTCTAATGTTTAATATTTTGACAATTTTCCGGTTCGCAATTGAATTTGCTGGAGAATTGCATAATTTTCAGCAGCATTAGGTAACTAACTTTCCAGACAGGAAAAAAGTGGCATGTTTCAAAGCATATTTACTCTAAATGTTTCACCTATTTGAGAATTATCTTCAGACTAACTATAAAACAAGTTTATGTATTTTTATTGTAAACAATAATTCTAATACTTAGCTTAAAAATGAAAGGTGGGTTGAGATTATATCTTTCTACTGAATGTGAGGGAGTGTTTAGGCACAAACGATAACCGTGCTAATTACCATAACACTACTAATTACAAAATTAATTACTGGTGTTTGGAGTTGGAAATCCCAAAGGGAAATAAATTTAATAGTGGTTAGCCACCTGTTACAAGTGATTTATGTATGCTGTAATATTATGATAATGTAAAATATTTTTGATAGGTATAACTGCAAGACGCATTAAATTATAACACTTACAATTTTTAAATGTTGTGTCATACTGTCCACTTGCTTATTTGTAAAACAGCAATTCCACTTTACATTTTGACATGTTAATCAAATTTATCTTAGTTATCTAAAAAATCGATGACCGTGGTAACATTATAAATCATATTACAAATAATTTTTTATAAGAATTGAACGCTTATATTTAGCACCCATACTATTCGTAAAGGGTTTTTCTTAATTATATTTCCCACCCAAAGGTTTCAACTTAAATAATAAATTAGCAACAGAATCTTAAATAATAAATTATTTTGCTAAAATAAATAATGGAAATGAATATAAATACTAAGCATAGTCTGTATCTGTCGGGTCCGTGGTGCAATGGTCAACGTCGTTGGCTACGGTTACGAATAATGTAATGGGTTCAAGTCAAGGTACGGAAAGTTTCATAAATTATTTTTATACCAATCAGTTTATGGATTTCTGATCGTAGACATGCTAGCTTACCACTAGTGCTGTCCTAGCCTTACCCTTCTATCCCACTGTCTCCGAAAAAGAGAGGTTGAGCAACTGAGTAGTAAGCAGTACTCGTTGAAAACTTTTGTTAAGAGACCTCCATTAAAAGGCCTTATGCTCCACATTGGAAGCGGACATGCTAAAAAAGTCTGTACCTACCCTATAACTAAAAATAGCCAAAACACTTAGAACCCGTTTCGTAGGCTCTAACTAGTATCATTAAAGAAATATATGTTAGGAAATTCACTTTTAGGGAAAAATCATACACAAATAATAGCTTGTATTATGCTTGATTTCTATAATAAGGTTGGAAAGGAAGAGATAAATGCAATATTGAAATCTGTACTTTTGGATCCAAATTCATGAATTGATAATAATGCTATATAATTCTATGATGTTTTGACCAATTGATGTAACCCTCAAATAATACGAAAATGAGTTAACGATCGGATCTCATTTTAAAGCCGACAGAGCAGATCTTGGCTAAATGATGTAAATTAGAAAATATATTCAACAATTCCAGGAAGGATCATTATACATTGGTTTCAGGATTAAAAAATCTGACTCGGCCACTTGATGTTAGACACGCCAAACCTATAACTCCGTATCTGCAAATTTACAAGAGTGCATTTCAAAGATTCATTATGCAACTCATCATAAATATAATGTTTTCGAAAAAAAAATATTGAAATTCCATCAAGCACCCACAGTCGATGTCTGAAATTATACTTAAATTACATAATGTTTTCGATAAAAACGGTTTTAATTCTCTCCTAAAAAATTTCAATTTGAAAGGTTACATCAATTGAGCAAAACGCTATTAATATGTAGGAAACTCACTTTTAGTGAGGACTCATAAATAAATAATAATTATCAGTTAGCTATATTTTCATAATAAGGTTGGAAAGGAAGAGATGCAATATAGAAATCCGTACTTTCGTATACAAATTCATGAATCGATAAAAATGCTATATATGCAAATTAATAATATGGAAAGTCAACCATTCTATCACGAAAAGGCCTTACAAATTATTTATTGAAAGCCTCTGTTTATTATTATTATTCAATAAACAAAGTAAATAGACGTACTTTGTGAATTCCAGTTCAAATATGACTTAGTAAATTCAATTAGGATAAATAAGAGCACGGACTAATTAAAGAAACTTCTAAGAGATAATAATTTTATATTATATTAGACAATGTGCTGTGATATAAAATGTGTGGAAATTCCCATTCGCTTGAATTGTTATGTGGGGCGATTGATTTGTTTTATTATATAAGAAGTAAAGCTATTTTTGTTTTGTATCTAGCGTTTTTCGACAATCACACTTCTGATAAAACAAAACATTTACTTCACATATTCCACGATTGACTTGGTAGATTGACCTTAAACCAGTGGCGGCCGGTGACAAGAATATTAGGGAGTGCAAGAAAATACTCATCTATTTATGCAAGAAATCCATTGTCCGATTCTTGGATTTTGAAAGCACTTCAATACCACAAACATTTAAGTCTGATATTGACGATACCAAGTGTTTCTCTACACTCAACGTCGCAAGAGCATTTAGTCTGTCTTGAGTCATGGTATTTCTCAAAAATGATTTAATCCTTTTTAATGTTTAGAAACAACGCTCACTTTCCACTGTAATCTGTAATAACTTACTTACGAACTATTTTTTTTTTTGTACAATTTCTACATTCAATTTCTGATTAAACACTTTATTATTAACCGTACACTAGGACTACCTGCTGCTTTAATTTCCAGCCTTTTCGAAAAATCCCGACGATTTTCTTTAATGTATGAGACGGAATATGCACTATTCTTTACTGAAGCACGTAAATATTAGAATTATGTAATTAGAAAGTAAATACATTTGATGGTATGCGTTTCTTTGTGGGCAGGCTCAATATACTACAGGTCCTTTCGACGTACTTACTAAACATATGCGACAGGTCTCTGCTAGTTTGAATACTTTCGGGAACGGTCGTCATAATTCGGCAAGAGGTGCAATGCTCCTGAATAACTAAAAACTTCGTATGTAAATCGAATATGCGACACAGGCGACGTCACAAAAAACTAAAGTTTAGTACTAAATCCCTTCTACTCTGGGAGAGCTATACAGAAATTGAACCTCCTCGCCGTATGCAGCTTACACAAACAATAATTATTATTATTAGTATTTTGGTGCGGAATACGTTCGCTTAAGCATTGTTGTGAATAATCGCTTCGTGCAATATTTCCTTAAGGGGAACACGCGGGAAAATTTAAAATTAGTTTGTACAATATCGCCTATTACTTGAATAAATATGTTCATGGCAGTGCACTGCACCCTTTGCTCCTTTATAAGAGCCGTCCCTGCCTTAAACGTAGTGTAATTTTTTTTACCATGTCCGCTCCGAACTTGGAGCATATAGCCTCCTAATGGAGGTGTCTCAACAGAGGTTTTCTATGATAACTACTTGTTCCTCAGTACCTCAACCTTTCTTTTTTCGAAGAGAGTAGGGATAGAAGTATACGGCTAGGACAGGACTAGTGGTTAGCTAATCGCTCTCGTATTCTTCAATTAGTGCGTAGGAAAAAAATGAATATGTATTTAATTAAAGATAATTATAACGTTTTTAAGCTCTTCTTTGAAGTTGCAATTTATGTAGATACGCATTTTCACTCGAGGCTGTGGACATCACAATAACTAAAAACACATTTAATAATAATAGATGATGTTTGAATACGTGAGATGACATGATATTATCTATCTCTTCTAAACAGTATATATAGCTAAGCAAAAATAAGTTTAATTATAGTTCTGACGATGGCGTAAAGCCGAAATCGTTATCAACTACCTGATAAAAAAATTTGTAGAACTAAATTTTATCCTATCATAATGGAGTTCTACCAATTTAATGTCAATTCAATCAATAAATAACAGTGAGAATATTCAAATTTGCATTATTGAGATTTTGTGTGAGATTATTCGCTTACCGTGAAAATAATGCGCGAGTAAATGTTCAAAAATATGAAATCGGCCCTATTTCATGTAATATAGAATATACACAACACCAAATATCACTCACATTTGTTAAAATCAATTTGAATTATTTTATTATTTAATCCTCACAAATATTTATACATGTATATTATAGCAATAGCGAAAAAAAAACATTTTATCTGAATACATTTGATAAACACACCATCAACAAATGCGCTCGATCAACTAAACATCGTCGGCCGATGTCTGTCTTATGTAATACAATGTGGAAAACAAGTTTTATTCCATACCCAACAATCATATCTCATAATTATTAGACTTACCATGATATTTTTTCTAAGAGTGAGACAACTTCGAGAGTTCGTTCGGAAAATAAAACGATCGCTTTATGCTATTTTAGAATTTGGGAAGTATTAAATTATTTTACTCAGCTAGGTTCTGATGATTCTAAAAGTTTAAAGTAATGGAGAGGTTAACAAGGTTTTTTATTTAAACGATTTAATTTATTTAGTAACAACTCGCCAAAAATAAACTGTTAAACTACATTTGGAATTTGAGAAAACTCAACTAATATTGCGCTTGCGCGATGGCTGCGCAACAGACTTGCAACGCTACGTGTTACGCCAGCGTTAAAGCCAAGTTATTGGGCCTAATTAAGTCTACACTTTTTGAATTCGTGTACATACATTCTGTACTTTTTTCCAAGTAACCGATACAATATAACAAAATATACGAGACGCAGGGGCCATCCTATCAAACTGGGTCGTATGGTAAACTCATTCATAATATAATAATCAAGATAAAAATTTTATAACGGGTGATAAATAATGATATTTATTTCCGATTCCTTGAGCTATTTTACAATTACCTTCTTTGCATATTTATAAAATACGGTGCTAGGACAAAGTGGTATGAATGTAACTTTTGAAACAAAATTGTATTTGATATTCATAGATAGGTATTAAACATTTTTTTTTATCTTAAACGGACACTTAAAATCCATTATTATTATTATGTGATTTTAATCGTTGTCTCTTAAATATTTATGTGTTAGTCACATTCAATAATTTATTGTTTAACTGGCGTCAAAGTAATAAGATAAAATGTCAAAGTAACTAGTTATGACGATGGCGTTTAGCTGAAATAACTATCAACTAACTAATAAAATGTTGTATAACTAAATACTTCCATCAATTAATATATCGTAAAAGTAATAACTTTTGTGCAGTGAAAGCAATGTCTTATCAATATAAAATAGTTTTTGTTTTCACTAACGATGAGTAGTTTTTTTTATATTGATTACTTTATGAAATAAAAACTTGTTATACCGTTATTATTAAAATTCCAATACACGATTCTCAAAATAAAGTTATACGTTCTTAGACGCTTCATTTTCATTAATTTATCCAGTTGTGTCTCCAATCATAAGATACATAATCAAATTTGCCTCACGTGTAAGTAAAAGACGAGACCATCGCGAGTTGTTTATGATGTAATGAACACAAGTATTATATCATTAATGAGAGTTTATTCATTTTGATGAATCTGTAACGAATCCTATCTGCCAAGGACAGCAATAAATATGTTTTTAATAATGTTGAAACCAACGACACCTATCAAAATAATGTGAAAGCTTTTTTATGTAGGATCAATAATACATGTGATTGGATTATGTGATAGGTATTATTTGCTTGTAACAATTTTTGAAACACAATATTGCTATGTAATTTTAAAATAGTGTTCAGTCATCACACTGTATATTAAATAAAATAAAATGTATCGTTATCCCCACTAGTCCAGTGATGTAAATCACACGGCCCAACAGAACAAAACTGATTACAAAATTTATATTGTTAAGGAGAGAATTAGAACTGGTTTTATCGAAAACATTATATGATGAGTTGCGTTATGAATCTTTGAAATGCACTTCTGTAAATTCTCATATTTTCAGATACGAGATTATACATAGAGACTGCAAGGATTGTCGATATAATAGTGATTTACATAAAGTGGCCGGGTCAGAATTTTTAAATCTAAAATCAATATAAAGTGATGTTTCCAATCCAAAAAGTGATCAATTCATTTTTCTAGTTAACATCGTTTGGCCGAGACCTGCTCTGTCGTCTTTAAAACGAGATCGAATCGTTAACTTATTTTCGTATTTTTTGAAGGTTACATCAATTGTGAAACATATAATTATTCTAAAAAATTAACTTAAGCGTGCGATCATTCCAATTTACTGTTACAAATTTTTTCGATGAATATAAATTGATAAAAAATCATTCTTTTGCCTTCGGTTTGGTACACATGACAATTTTGAACGTCCTTCATATATCGCTCGGCAAGCAGTAACATGTCGTAAACAGTAAAAAAAAAGATACTAGTGGATTACGACATATTACTGTTTGTCTCGAGATAAAAACGCTAATCTTTTGTATTTGAAGATTTTTGTGTATAAAAGTGATAACGTGAGGCTGTTTCTAGCTGGTTTAAGCAATTAAGTGTCTCTCAAATTGTTATGAAAAAGTAAAAACCTACAATTAATATTTTCGGATTTTTTTCTAGATTTAAAAGAAGACATATTTCGCCTCTGGAGAAGAAATATGTTCTCGATAGCTTAATCGGTAACTTAGTGAGGCAGTCTTAACGTATATTAGTGATGTGGGATTCTTGTATTTATTTAAATTTGTGGAACAACACGGATTTAACAAAAGCAGAGACAATGAACAGGCGACAAAAAGTTCTCACTAGCCGTCGACCACAAATGTTGGAGGCAGATCTATTCCAAAATTTTAAAATATCTCTAATTAGGTACACGAATTGCATTGCAATTCGAATAAAAGATTTCAAAAAATTCTTTTAATGACTTTAAAAAGTAATTGAAAAAAAATGCAAATGTCTGATAAAACTGGTAAAACTTAATCGTGACAACTTATTTGTAAATTTAAATTAAAATTATTTTTCAGTACAAAAAATGCAAGGGAAACTTTTTTTCAATCTTTTCATAAATTCTTTTTGTTTATTTTATCGTTATGGTATCGAACATATTTATTTTTTTGTTTCGATCTTATTAAATTAATGGATATTACAAGAATATTATAAAGTACCTTAACAACTATGACTAAAAATATCAAACACAAAAATAATATGCACCAAACATCTAACATGTAATATTCAAAAAATGACATATTTATAGTTGGCGATTTCATATAAGTCGCACCATTGTGTCTTATAACATATTCGATCCAGTATATTGTTTTATTCATAGGAGAAATCGGTTTATCTTTAAATCGATGAGATAGTTCTTTTGCTTTCGCACTGAAATTGTTATCATTAAGTATTCTTTGGATGCTCTTCTCGAAAACTTGTTCAGTTAAATCATTGTAGGAGAGTTGTAAGCCGACTCCTCTCTGTTCCATCTTTTTGGAGTTGAAGTACTGATCTCCGTACACTGGGATTCCAATAACTGGTACTCCGTTATGGATCGCTTCTAACGTTCCAAGTAGTCCTCCGTGATTTATGAAGAGTTTCACATTTTGATGAGCTTAATTAAATAAATATAAAATATTAAGAAGCAGTCGATCAAAAAAATCAGCACCAGCTTCGTTCGTGGTGAGCATTCTGTGGAACGAAACCGGTCCTGGAAAACTAATGCAATTTTGAATTTACGTGTCATTTTTTTTTTACACAACATTGATACTGTTTTTTTATCGAGTTGATTATCTTGAGATATACATTTATATGTACTCGGTTAAACAATAGAATGCTGGTATGGCCTGGAAGGAACAAGAAGACTGGCAATGGACAGAGAATCTTGGAGTATGGCCATATTCTCCGACTGTGGCAATTGACGCTGCAATGATTTGGCAGGCATACTTATAAATTCTTTCCAAAAATAAAGTGGTGACTGGAGATGACCAAAGTTTTGACTCCTGATTTCTGGACCAGCCAATTCAAAACTGGCCATAGTCACTTCGCTGCCAAGCTCTCTCAGCTTGACCGGTTGGTAGATAATCCACTATGTTATTGCGGTAATATGAATCAGGATACTGATCACATCTGGACAATGAATGGAAAAAATCAGTCACATCTTTCGGCCCCATCGGTCGTGCCGACTTGGTTGCATCTCTGACAACTTACAAGGCATTCAAAGAGCTCAAGGCGTCCTATAGAAATCTATTGGAACGCAATCCCTAAAAACATTTACCCCCCCCCCCCCCCCTAGAACACCTAGAACATATGCAACCAAGTCTTGACGAATGTTCTCTCAGACATTACTGGAAAGTATTTGAAACACGCATAATGTTGTTACGCTACAGAAAACACCCTGTAGAAGTGTGAAGACGTAGCGGGTGGTGGTGGGAACAACGTTGAGTACCCTATGGCATTAAAAATATTGTCCGAGTAAAGAGTGGATATGGTTAAAAAACAGATATTTAGATCGGTAAAAATAACTAATCGTCTTAATAAGATAAAACTGCTGTAATTGAAAGAGTATACGAAATAAATCTTTAGCCTTTTTATTTTACATACTTGAGAAGCAAGGTTTTTTGATTACATTAACTTTGCTTATCTTTATCCTAAAATTTTTTGTTTAATATGAATTAACTTTATTTGTTTTAGGTGCAATGTCAACTTAATACGACTTGCTTTATTTTATAAAATTAATAAACGGAAAGAAAAACTAAATTTCTTATTATATTATGTTTATTTCTTGATACGAAATATTTTGTTTCTTACCCAATATATCGTTTTGTGGCATCCATTTTCCGAATAACATGTTGTCAGATTTTCCTTCTAACGTGTCATTATCCCATTTGCAAAGTACACGCTGTTTCAGATTACCGAATACTTTCATAAATATATTTAATTTCTCTTTTGTCATATCCGTGCTTTTGATTGTTGATCCCAAGCTAAAGTAAATGGCCCCATTAATAGCTTCGTCTAAGAATGTTTGCAGTTCCTGAATGAAACGAAGAAGGGAATAGAAAAATATAAAAATGATAATTTAATTAACTTTTAAAGTACACATATTCTAATGAGGGTCCAAAAGTTTAAATCAATTAATGTATGTATTAGAAATATGCATCTGAATCATGAAATCTTAGTTAACCCTTCCGTACTCATGATGTAACATTGCATTACTTCGGTATTCAAACCTTTAAATTATCTGTGAAATAGGTCATACAAAAAATTTAAATTTAGATATTTGTAAATAAAATAGTTCAACATATCAAATTTGGATTATTGAGATTTTGTACACTTTTATTATGGTATTTTACTGATATGGTATTGTATAATTACTTACATTAGGAAGTTTTTTGGCCTTTTTTATATGAACTCCACCAACTTCTAGTATCCCGGGCACCAAGGGTCTCACTACGTCGATACTGTAATGCGTGTTCAGGAAAATCAATGAGAAGTTTTTTTCCACGTCTTCTAACCGTGGCAAAGGCTGTGGTAGATTACTGAAGTATTTCTCGGCTAATTTCTGGTGCCTTGGCAGGAGGACATACTTCCTCAAAAATAAATCGAGCATTGTTACGTAAACATTTTTCAATTTCTGAACGAAACATGTTTTGGTTTCGAATCTGAAATATTCGTGGTTCATATACGACAATATCAATGGATTTCCCATCGAATTACCAATGTATTGCGAAAATCCACAAGTTGAAAATCCAACCATAGGGGCTTGATACTTATGTGCAAACATGTACATTACTTCCTGATAAAAAACTTCAGTAAAAATCAGATCAAACTGCGAGTTGTCATTTTTTATAAAGTCTTGCACATTTTTGGACTTCAGAGCTGACTCCGCAGAATACTGGGCTCCTGTCCAAAAAGATAGTAATGAATTGACTACGCTGAAATCGACGTAATCTACCAAGTTAAAGCCTGTAACAAAAATAAATATCAATTAAATAACATTAAAAAAACAACAAAAAACAGAATTTTTTAATTCAGTGTTTCAAAATCACTTTTCGTAGTAGGACTGGGTCGCAATACGGGGTTAAAAGAGATTAGTAGCTAATCGCGTTCTCTACGTCCTGCTTGAGACCAGATTAGGCAGACTAGAGATAGTTTGAAAATCACATCACATACATCTATGTCTTTGGACACACGTTAATTGATTGAAAATTGTATCTACGACTGTTTGGAGATTCAATACAGTGAGTAGGATAAATACTCACGAGACATACTTTTAAATAAACAATATTTTCGATGTATTGGGCAGTTAGTTTTTAATAATTACTTTTCAATATTAATACAAATTCATAACTCTTTTATTCCACTTGTTACGTAGATAATATGACACTTTTTTTGATTTACTGGGAAGCATCGGAGCAATTATTCATTTAAAACGTTTGTTTAACTACCATTTTTTGTGACCGTTGACTATGACTGTACCAATTCTTACAACTAATAAACCATGAAACGTATAGTCTACTTCGTAGGTAAAATAAACGTGGAGAAAATACGGTTTTTTCATTCACTTGTATTTTGTTTTTTGTTTGTTAGTTAGCAGCTCTATACACTTAATCAATTATATAACACATGTAAAAGAAAACATTCAAGGCTTACGAATATTTTGAGATCAAATTGATACGTACAAAGCCTTTAATGTTATCAAGAAAATGTTATGATTATTTATATTTTCTGAGAACTGCAATCAAATAACAATTAGCGCACACAAGAAAACTATCCAATCGCTAAATCATTAATACAAACAGACTACTTTACACGGTAAACAACCTCTATCATTTATGACTTTTTGTTATTTTGGTTTCTTAAAAAAATATGACATTACTAATGAATCAACCTAATAACACAGTGTTGAGATCGCCTAATGATACCGAACGAAGAGTTGTCGTGTAAAAATGGCTTTCTGGACTGACGTTATAATATGAAAGTTTCCACGAATCTCTATGCATTTCTTCATGAGTCGTGGGAAAAAGCATCTGTTTATACCCAGTTTTACTTTGAAGCTCAAGGGATGTACTAAAGATTGCAATATCGAAACCGGTAGTTTGACCATTTTTTCAATTCAAAATACCGATATTAAAAAATCTATATTTCAGAAAGTTGAAATTGAAAATAAAGCAAAATTGAAATGTTTGCGTGATTGATTATTGATTTAACATTAAAAATAAGCTAAGCAGAACTTTTTATTCCTAGCTTTCAATGAATGACTCGTTGATCCTTGTAAAAATTGCACCTATTATCGAATTCACTGTAACCGCTGCAATTTTACTGCTTAAGCATTTTCATTATTTATTTAATTTGGTTGATAATGCTCATCTAATATTGAACAATTTTGTAGTTTATTTGATCGGTAGTACGATCACAAATAAGCCGTAATTATTATTTTAATTTTTGCTGATTTTTATCTACTTTTTAATGTTGGTATCGATACCTAATATGAAATACTAAAATACCGATATTAATTTATTCATTGAGTATTGCAAACCCTAGTCCAGAAAGTGTCAATGAATGGATAGCGTGACGGGAATTGGTTTCAACAGGACGTTTGCTATGACTTAGTATAATTAGTTTAAAAAATCTCAATTACTGAATTTTGCTACGGGTAAACAACGGATTTCATATGATTTATTTAAACTTATTAGAAAATACATACCTTTTTCCCATAACACTTGTCTTTCCACAACAATCTGTATGTAGTTTGGATTATTTTCAGGAAACGCTGTAATGATTGTCACCTCATGACCTCTGTTGGCAAGTTCTTCGATAATTGGTTGTATACTAAAATAATGAGACTTCCCACCAAATGTTTGCAATGCCAAAATTCTATACGCACAACAGTAATAATTTATTTGAAACGTGATAAAAACAGCTAATATGTTTATCTGAAAATATAGAACATAAATATCGTAATTACTAAAATTCTAAAAATAAATGGGGGGGGGGGATGGGCAAATTGATTTTAAAATTGAAATCGAAGAAAACATATATTTACCTACTTATTTTAAATTAGTGGTTTTGTTAGGATAAACCCACCATTCTATAAAAAGTAGGTATCACTATGTATTTAATGTTAATTGGTTCTTGGTCACTCGTAGTTGTTAAGTCCTAGGGATGAGTTTGTAATTGTTAATGCGTTTGTTTTCCAAATTAAGCTTAGAAGATAATAATTTGTCATATTTTATTTTATACATAAACAATATAAACTGACAGTTCGAGTTCATTCGTGTGCTCGAATGCCTGAAGATGCCGAAAGGTGAAACCTGAGTCGTTAGTGACGAAATACATGGAAATGTACAACATTTCGATAATTAAAACAATACATTATATTGAAAAAGTGGAAGATGAATTTAATAGAAATCTTTTAAATTTGATCAATATTGATATAATAGAAATTAATGAAAGCAGTACTTACCAGAGTATTTGTAATATTCATTTTTCGTAAAGATTACAATTTCGGTAACAATATAATGTAAAAATTTAAATTATATACTCCATGATATTATTTTAAGTAGATGGTATCTAGATTAATTAATATATTATATGAAATATTTTTGATGCTAATTACCGTAGTTGACTTTGATAACTGAAGCAGTTTAAATGCAGTAGAAATTTTTTCCCATCAATCACTAATCACTTTTGTGTATTTAAAAAATAATAGTACAACTGAATTGCATTGAAACATAATATTATTTATCTTTTATCAGCTAAGTATGAAATACTAGATTTATCGCCAAGGGCACAACAGTTCATAAAAATCAAAAAAACTGCATTGTGAAGTTCTTGAGAATAAGAGAATATTTTCGAGAATGGTCTCCAAAATGAGAATTATCGAGTTTTTTTTAGAATATCTAAGAACTGAAAAGTGTTTTTGTCATGACCATGGTTTTATTGATTGCTTGGAGAAAATATTTTTTTATGATTCAAAGAAACAACTGCAATATGTATTAATTTAGATTTAATGTATATAAAAACATTTCCGATTATTTTAATGTTCATCTTTGTTTTTTACCAACAGAGACAATTTTTTTTAAACTCTTCTGATTGTTTTTTCCTTTACAAATTTTAAATAAAATATTTAAGAATATATAAATGAATGAAATCACTGATAATAATAACAATATTAAAATAGTACCAAACTCAAACATATAATATTCAATAAGTGAAATATCAATTAAAGGTGATTTCATGAAAGGTGCCCCTTTGTGCCTGATGACGTATTCTATCCAGTAAATTGCTGTATCAAGTCCTGACTTAGGTCTGTCATTAAATCGTCTAGAAACTTCTCTCGCTCTTTTTAAATATTTTGGATTTTGTATCATTTCATTTATAGATGTCTCAAGAGCGATTTCTGTTAATTCCACGTATGGCAGTTTTAGCCCATACCCTGCATTCTCCACTTTTCTTGAATTTAAATGTTGATCGCCATACATAGGTATACCAATTAAAGGTACTCCTCTAGATGTACTTTCTAGTGTACTTAGTAACCCTCCATGTGTGATGAAAAGTTTGATATTTGGATGAGCTGAAAATATAAAAAAAATTGTATTTTATAATATTGTTATTATAGAAACCCAATACAATAGATTATTTTTAAGAGAGAATCAAATTAATGACCATGGCTAATTCTGTTCTATAAATAATTCGTCTTAACCAGCCATACTCAACCTGCAGCCCGTGGGCTGCATGCGGCCCAGCAAGCTAGTATTATTATCATTATGTTTTAGTTAAAAAATATATTTGTTGATTTATTAAGAGGCGGTGCCCTAATCTTGAATCAAACGGGTTTCAACCAATACTGTTTTTCCCTTTATGAATTTTTTCCGTCATATCAGTATAATGTTGCAGCCTGCATAACTAAGCAAACATACGTATGCGCCTTGAAGAAAAAAACGGTTGACTATGGCTGGTATTAGCCAATACTTTTGTTTTTTCGATCGAATACTTCTAATCTTAGCAAGAGCGTTTCTCCAAATTCTTGTAACTAATATTCTTTCTATAAAATTTACTAATAATATATAGTAGAAAATGCATGTATCAATCTGTCTGTAACAAAAACTTCTCCCAAACGCTGAACAGAAGCTTCGTAAAATTTTCACATTGCTGCCATTTCCAGGTAATCCCTGCTATTTTCAAATTTGAACATTATTAAGTATTAATTAATGAACTATAATTTGTGAGTGAAACTTAAAATACGATCCACAGTCATATTTTAAATTTTCAACTCACAACATTATTCTTAATTGACTGAAAACACTGGTGTCATTCTCTCTGTGTGTCACAAAAACTCCTCCCAAATGGTGAGCAGTAGTGACGTGAAATTTTCACATGTTATTCTGACTGTCATTTGTAGTTCAACTGTGCTATTTTCAACTTGCAAATTTCAACATTAGCTTGTTCCATAATATTTTTTATCAGCTAAGTCTAAAACAACGCCAACGTCTAAATGTTGGTACGTTCTCCCAGGCGAACCTCGGTTATAAACACTAGTAATTCATGAAAGGATAATATTAAACAAAAATTTATATTTGATTGAAGTATTTCATATTTAAGCTCTTCGCAATTTTCAGTTTACTATCTAATCTTTTTCTTTTTTAAAACGTCAATATCTAAATTACAATAAATATCAATTTAGTTTATTCATTTCTTTGGCAACTTTTAAATATCATACATTGACGTCTGCGTTTGATTTTCATGACATGCGGAATTTTAAGACATCGACTGAGGGTGCTTGATAAAATTTCTATATCAAATTTGAATTGTTGAGATTTTGTAAATCATGTATTTTGTCACTAACGACCCAGGTTTCGCCTTTCGGCATCTTCAGGCAATCGAGCACACGAATGAGTCAGTTTGAGTTCATTCGTGTGCTCGAATTTAAATATACGGAAGTGTTTGAATTTTTTTTTGTACTGCAAGTTACTTTGTTGGGTATTGCAAGTTTTATATCATTTGTAACATATGATGCGAAATGAGTTTTCGTGAGATTTTGACAAAATGTCAAAATGACAAAATGCAATTCAATATTCGTGTAAAAGTGTTTTACAATAAAAGTATGGTAGTATTTTCAAAATTTAATTGAATTACCTAAGTGTTACAGATTATACTACCGTTGCATTGGATTCGTCATTATTTTTTTGCGTAAAATGTAACTCATAGCTCAATACAAATTTTGCCCTACTGTGGCATAGGTATAACAGTATGCCAATTCGTTGCAGAATATTTACCCAATATATCATTCTGAGGCATCCATTTTCCAGTCATTACATTATCTGGCTTCCCAGTCAGTATTTCGTCTTCCCATTTCCAAAGAACACGTTGTTTGAGTTTGCTAAACACCCTTAGAAATATTTCCAGCTTTTCCTTTGGCATATCTTTGCACTGCACATTTGTACCCAGGCTGAAGTAAATAGCTCCATATTTGGCTTCATCCAAAAAACGTTGAAGATTCTGCAATTATTGATATGATTTTAAAAAAAAAAATGTGAGTTATAATTATGATAAATAATATGTATATTTATATTACACAAATTTTTCATTTGCTTAAACAATCATCGTCAATTTTAAATTACAGACATATCTCACTTATAGATATAAACTTTTTAAATCAAACCTGTCCATCTCCAAAAAATTATTATTAATGTTTTGCTACATGATCAAGAAAAAGATACTTTAGTGATTTTTTAAAACCTATTAACTTCTGATAAAATTGCTATGCGCAAGATTATTTTAAATCACTGGAGAACAACTTGAAGATAAATGGTATTACGGCACCTCTGCTCGAGATTTTATTTTTTTACGTCAATATTCGACATGGAATTTATCACACCTTCACCCAAAAGCATTGTGACCACACAACGAAGCTCCAACGATATATGACAAGTATTTGTGTGAATATTTACAATAAAAAAGAACTTTTGGTTATTTTGCAGGAAGGTTTTTGTACCTTTTTACAATATCGATAATACTGAAACCAGTATGTTATAAGTAAACAACTCGACACGTTTTCATCAGACACATAAAATAAGTACATCGGCATGATAACCAACAGTTATTAATACTATTTTTAACAAACCTCAGGAAGCTTTTTTGGAGCTTGAATATGAGCACCACCAATTTCAATTATTCCAGGAATATATGGTCTAACCATATCCGTAGTAAAATGCGTATTCAGGAGTACAGCTGACATACTCTTTTCAAGATCTTCTAACTTTGGTAGAGGCTGTGATAGGTGAGCGAATTGTTTTTCAGCCAACTTTTGATGCTTAGGCAACAAATAATAGTGTCTCCACAACAAATCGTAAGCCGTTGAGTAGGCATTTCTAATTTTTTGTAAAAATGTCATTTCAGAACCGTAAGGCAGATACTCATGGGTCATAAAACTCAGCATCAACGGATTTCCCATGAAGCTTCCCAAATTGCTCGTGAAACCCAGTGTAGAGAACCCAACTAAAGGGGCCTTGTACTTATGGGCAAACATGTACATTGACTCCTGATGGAATAGTTCCATTAGTATTAAATCGAAGTGGGACTTGTCATTCTTGATGAAGTCTTGCATTAGTGTTGAATTGAAAGCTGACTCGGTCGTGAAGTAGGCTCCTTCCCATACCATGGCTAACGTTTCTTCAAACGTGTTTGTGTTCAAAGAATATAGGTCAATTGGTTCATCAACTAGAAAAGTAATAAGAATATATTATATCACCATTTTCAGCCGGGGTCGATCCACTGCTGAATAAAGGTCTCCCCCAACTCCCTCCACTCTTCTCGGTTCCCAGCTTTACGCTGCCACGTACTTCCAATGAACCTGACAAGTTCGTCAATCAAGCGGGTTTTGGGACGCCCTAAAGTCGCTTAGTGCCCCTCGGGTACCACTGAATCACTGCATTTTTCCAGCGGTCATCCGTTAGCTGTGCTCCATTTCATCAATTTGGTGACCTATATGTCCTATATTACATCTCTCACTCTTGTTTACTTCCGTATCCAATGGTTTCTTTAATATTATAATATTCTTGAGGTTATATATTTAATATTATTCCATGCCCAGTCCTTGTGTGCATCGTATGTACTCCCAATATATCAATACTGGTATTTTATATTTAATTCTGGTTGAAACTAGTCAGTGAAAATTCGGCCAGTAATGATCTTAATACAGGACGAATAAAAAGACTAATTTTTATAAATACGTAGATGTATAGTTTCTTTAAATTTAAATTAGACATTGAAGAGGCTAGGCTATTTTGTCAATATTAACACGGATATTTTCAGATTTAAAACATGTTACTTAAATCAATACAAAAGATTTTTAAAAATATCGTTTGTTTTACTTAGTTTTCAATACCTTGAACAGTATTAAGAAACATCCGAAATACTCGGATCCCGGTTTCTGTAATACCAGTATTTCATTTCTGATGATACATCTCTAACGTAGAAGTATAACGAAGAACTAGCAATAAGTAAAAAATTATACAGCTTTCTTAAGAGAGAGAAGGCTTAGGTATTGAAAAGACTAATAGTTAACTAATGACTGTCGCTTTCTCCGCTCCGTTTTCCGAATTGGAAAGGAGAAGAGCAAGATCAAAATCAACTCAGTCCATAAATTGATTGGAGATAGTATGTATTTCATGTATCTGTTGTAATTGTAGAGGTACAAAGAATATACACAAACATAAAAGTATTAAGTTGGTAAACTTACAAGAGTCCCAAAATGACCTCCTCTCCAGGACAATTTGTTTATAATTTGGATTTTTTTCAGAAAACGTGGCTATTACCGTCAAATCATGCCCTTTATTGGCCAGTTCTTGAATAACTGGCTGTATATTCAAGTAATGTGATTTTCCAGAAAACGGTATGACCGCCAATATTCGATATGCCGATGCGTGTTGAAAACATACTAAGGATAACAATAAGCTAGCGGTTGCTTTCATCTGAAACGTATACAGAAATATCATTAGGTACATTTGTTTTATTTTAAATGTTTTAACTGTCAATTCTTGGTGTAAAAGTATCATATTTATGAAAATAAAGCACATTTATTTTTGTGCCAATTCACAATTTTATATTATGGTGAGGATTGAAATGTTCACTTGAAAATCTGAGCGTTACTATCAAGTGCCAGTTAATATACCGAAAACATTATTTTTATAACTGTATAAAACTGTTAAAATTATCTTGTAGTTACAATATAATTTTTTTAAATTTTAACAAGTATTAACTAAAAATTGTTGATACGAGTTTGAATCAGAGTACCATCTTTATCTTTTAATGAATAAAAACGAATGTCGAATGTTGATTTCTACAAAAAACGCTTGTCTTTACATAAAACTATTCTTATGAAACTAGATTTGAAAGGCAAAAAAATGAAATACTAAAAAATTGACAACCAAATTTTATCAAGCGAAAAATAATTCTTAATATGAATATAATTCTTTTTCAAGCAGAATTTTTTTTTTAAATATAAATGCTTCTTAAAGAGGCGAAACGCGTCACGTTAGTTATAAACCAAGTGGAATAACTAAGTTAACAATTTTTAATAAATACTTACTTTTAAGTGTAACACCAATTAAACTTCTTCAATAACACATCCGTATTAAAACAGCCAAATATGTAATACAAAAGTAACACAGTTTTATTTAATTTAATTTTAACACTGTAATTAACAATAAATCAATAAAAAACTTAATTTCAATTTAATTGTTTTGGATTATGATTTTAGTCAAAACTACTCTTGGAGGTTAGATGCGTCATTCTGAGGTGAAACCAGAATACCAATGACTACGGAAGATTTCTTATGGCTTGTAATGTATGTTATACGTAACTTAGTGTTTAACGTTAGAATTTATCACATCTAAAGCAATAATTTGTTTCATTGCATTGCGCTTATGTAAGATGAAACTACTCTGTTTCAATTTGAGCTAAATAATGAGTTTCAACTATCATTTAATAAATAATAAAAAAAAAATGAACTGTGACCTAATCTAAATAATATATTTATTTACTCTCAAACATATGCTCCTACAATCTAATGTAAATATCTTATTCAAACTAAACATTGAATGCATATTTCATTTTCAAAATATTTTTTGTATATTGTAGTCTTAATTTTTAAATATGTACTGAAAAATATACGTTATATTATATTTTTCATAACAATTTATAAAACCCAGATATTTTAAATAAATTTTTCAATGTCACTCGAGATCAACTCCAAAACATCTTAAACAGCCATGCCCAAGATCATAAATGTTGGATTAAAAAATTCTACATCCAATTTTGACCCTGCCGGGACATGAATTCAGCCCCATCTAATCCCTAAAGTACAGCTCTTACCACTGGAGAACAGACGCCGATATTATTCTTGAATCAACCGCTATCTGTCCACTTCTCGATTAAGGACTCGCAAATCTCGGTCTACTCTTTTCGGTTCTTACTTAGCTTTCAGCTGCAATTAGGGCATCTAATCCTGGACCATCTTTGTGATCCCGGAATTCCGGGATTGGTCATCAAGTGTAATATCATGTTTCAAATTGTATTTTCAATACTTCATTTGTGTCGATGATTGTTTCAATTAAAATGTACCCATTATAGATAAGTAAAACTTTTCTTTACTTTGGAATGTTTTTTTTTAATTAACTGGGAATCAGATTTTGCAAAAATAGAAAAAATAAAAATAGACATACTATATAATCAAAATAGTTTAAATTTTATTTTATTTATTGTATTATATGGGTAGGTCCTTCAATTCAACTTTATAATATTGTCTTCTGTCCATTTAAGAAGCAGTTTTTCTTTGTTCTCCATTTTGAAATAGTTAAAAACTGCTGTTACAAAATATGAGACGGAAGAGACCACAATACATTTATATCAAGTATGTAAGTATTACGAAAAAACAATGTACGTAAAGAAACCGAATTATACGTTGTAGTTAATCAGAAAGAATTTAATTTGAAATATAAACTATTTTTTAACATTTACTATGATTGAATAATTGACCGGGATCCCGAGATTGGAAGTCTTAGCTGAAACTAATTCGAATATGATTTTTTCATCAATTGAGCGGCGTAACAGTTGTATAATATATCTAGAACATCACTGGGTGACCCAATTATCTTACTCCGATGGTTTGTTTCCACTGCCGTTTTGATTAGGCTAAGATAGAACTTGTAATTTACTTTCTAATCGTTCTTGCTACACCCAGATTTAAAGTTGGATGGGTGGGCGAGAACGTAGTCATCACAGACATCCATGTCCTCAGGTACAAACTCATAAATCGATTTTAAGAAAAAACAATTTATGAAACTTTCACAATCCACAACTGAAGATAACGACGATGACATCACGGCTATATAAAAAAATCCCGATGTATAAAAAAAAAGAATTTGAAATTATGAAAATTTTGAGTTTGAATTCTGGCAACCCTGACTTTAATGGCTATTAGTTTGACTGATTCGAACATTGCTATTTATTTTGTTCAAATATGTACGTGATTTTTTAAATAATTCAAATTTGAATTGGATTCTGCAATAAAAAAAATAGCGTTAGAAGTTACATCAACCATCCGGCACGTCGATCATTTTTCTGCTTTAAAAAAAACCGTTACATAACTAGAAGAGCAATAAACTCTTGTGACCCAGACTTTTATCACTTATAAAATTTACATTCCTGTTGTTCGATTAACTTTATTACTATAATACAAAATTTTATCTTAACGATAAGATGAATCACAATTTCAAGAAGCAAACATTGATTCTGTAAATAATGTTTCATTTATTTCTTTAGTTAAGTATTTTTTTCTAACTTCTTCTCGCACTGATGTCTTCTATCGAAGGTTGGCCGCCAAATAGCAAACCTATAATAATATTTACAGTTTTCTTCCTCAGACTAGAGCAGTGCTCCGCAACCGGTGCGCCGAGATGATTCCAGGTGTGCTGCGATACAGTGTGTCGAAAATGAGAAAAAAAACGAGTATTTTGAAATTATATAAATAATACACACGATCAAGTCAAGAGAGCCTTACATACGCATTTTTTTAGAAAAAAATATCAATCCCGATTGTTTCACACAGAACTACGTTGGTTGTTCCGTGTCAAAATTTCCAAAAAATATTTGATCGTTGCTGTGAGACTTTTTCTTATTTGTTAATTAATCAAAACATGTCAGAACTCTATCAATTCTTTTAAAATAATCATTGAATGAACTTGCTGTATTTCTGACATCTTTGAGAGTCTGAATGAATTAATCAAAAAAATTTAAATTATGAATTTAAAATTTGATTTGTGTCAATTGTTGCTTCGATTGGAATGAATATATGACTTGATTTATTTATTTATTGAGAAGATTATATTTACAGATAAAATTATTTTATTTTTACAATTGTCAAAATTATCTGTTCCTGTTACGAAATACAAAGAGGGATACCACCATACATAATATACATATCATGTAGGTATTATATAAAAGTATGTACATAAACAAACCCTACACGTTGTAGTTCATCAGGAAGTTAGTTTGAAATATGAATTATTTTTTAAAATTTACAGTGAATCCCGGGATTGATATTTAGATAATGCCTGGATTACGGGATCGACTAATTGACCGGGATCCTGGGATCGGATGCCCTACCTCAGATCGCTGTATTACATCACCAATGCGTTGCAGACTGAGTAACTTTTTTCATTTGATTAGTTAATTTATTTCTCCAAAGTTTCTCTCTTTGTAAAATAATCGATATTTACAAAAATCCAGATCACTATAGTGTAAGCAACGTGTCGGTCTATTAAGGTATTATCTCATTACACTTATCCGTATTATTATCTTTATTTACTTCATCAAAGTTTTTTACCTACTTCAAAAAAATTTTCATACAAAAAAATAATATATGATATAATACTTCTTTTTTCCTCCTAAAACGTTTCAGATTATACTCTTAGCTGTCTAAACTCGATACGATATCATTTTCATAACATTTACGCTGTCACTCATGTTTTCAATCTAAGTCACAGATGTTTACAGATCAAGATGTATGTAAAATGATAATTTAATTTATTTGTTATTAATTGATCAATGTGAATAAAGAGGTCTGCACGGGCTAACATTTAATAAAATTACTCGGCCCGAGCCCGACATCTTCAAGCTCGAGTCGTCATATACCATTTGTTACCCGAACCCGGCTTATTTTTTCTCAGCCTGAAAAAACCCCGATTTTTTCATTTACAATTTTTTTTTATTTTTATTAAAAATTATGATATAATATAAACATAACAATATGAATAAATAAATACCTTACCACAAATATACAAACATTTTTCTTTTTTTTTTTGTAGAGGCCCGCGGGCCTAGCCTGGGCCCGCGCAAACTTCTAATGAGAAGTTAATAATAATAATCAGTTATATATATATAATAAGTTATCAGTCACCTTGCACTGAACATATTTTACTTTATCTGTTCAATTAATTATGAAATAGAAATATTCTGATATAACTTTATCAAACTCATATATATAAAATCCATCTTTTGAGGTTAATATTCCATTAAAAGTAGGTATATATAGTACAAAGAATAGCTATAAACTAAATGACTTACATGTGACAGGATAGCGCGCAAGTGCTGGTCATATGCTTTCTATAGGGGCGAGTATGGTCCAAGAATATTTTCGATGGATTCAGCGGTAACATTGAGGAAATTCATTCTGAATATAAAATTTAAATTTGAATTGTTGAGATTTTGTAAATTTCTATGTATTTTGTCAATTACGACCCGGGTTTCACCTTTCAGCTTCTTCAGGCATTCGGGTACACGAATGGACTCGAACTGATAGGAATTTAAGTTGAAAACTTTTTTATTCCACTGGCTGTGTAGTAAATGTGACCCGTGTTTCGCTTCTTTGGGAATAAATAAGTTATGAACATTATTTTTTTATTAATTATTCAAGAAGTTCATCGTCCGATTCATAGGAGGATAAGATGACGATAGTCGAATATCAGTCAGTAGCAAGTCTCTCTTTCTCTCTACTTCCCGTTTTAGGAGAATTGTAGGAAGGAGGGAAAAAAATTGATTGTTCGTTGATATTTGTATTTCGTCGTTGTTCTGCAAGAACGAACAACTAAATCAAAAAAATGACATATTGAGTTAGTTATACCAAAATGTACCTTATTTCAAATTCTACCGCATGAAAGAACCGAAATATTTTTATAAATAATATTTTTACTTAAAAACAGTTTTGTACAAACATACAAAATGAAAAAGGTACAGGATTTCAAACATTTGTTTTAGTATTTTTCGGTTAGTGTCGTCTTCTTCTAGAACAACGACGATTTGTTATGCGTAAAAAATACATATTATATTCAAATATCACAAACGTCAATATCTTTTGTTACACATTCATATATCTTAACCTTTAAACAGAAGAATGTAACCTTGACTACTCGGCCACAGTCTTACAGTATAAATCTGTGTACGAAAAAAAAGTGAATAAATTCAAGTTAATTGAAAAACGAGTTATATTTCTAAAATAACTGCAATACATACATGCATGTAATATAGAAAAGAAGAGTCAAATCAATGCTGCTGAATTGGTAAAATTCATATTCAAACATCACATTTTTCATCAAATATTATACAAATACAAATCTTGTTTTGGCTCTCATGAAAAGTACCAATATTAGAATTAACGCCCTTTTCCTTTCACACACAAAAATATCATTGACATTGTGAACTTTAAATACGGTAAAGAAAGCATTTAAGCACTTTTACATTTATATATTTTTCTAAATAAGTTTTTTTATTTTTATATCATTTTTTACTATTTGATTTTTTATATATATTTTATTTCGGAATAACCTTAATAAAACTTTGTAACATATGTATGTTATTAGAACAAAAAAGCTAAATGAAAATAATGTAATAGACCCAACTTCGAACAGATGATATTCAAAACGAGATAACTTTGACACAGGTGACTTCAAAAAACTTGCTCCATTGTGTCTCATAACATATTCAATCCAATAGATGGCAGTGTCTAACGGTGGCGTGAGTCTATCATTAAATCTATAAGACATCTCTTTCGCTTTATTTGCATACTTTGGATCATTCAAAGTATTCTGTAAGGCAATATCCAAAGAATCTTCTGTCAGGTCAGCATACGCCAGTCTTACACCCAGCCCACTTCCAACCATCTTTCCAACGTTCAATAATTGGTCTCCATATAAAGGTATACCGATTATAGGAACTCCTCGAGCTGTTGCTTCCAGTGTGCTGAGCATACCTCCATGGGTGATGAATAATTTAACATTTGGATGAGCTGAAATCATAAAAATATACTATGGACAAGCGTTCAAGGTTCTGAATATTAAAAAAGGCAACTTTAATATATTTTAAATTTTGGCATAGTTTCTAAATTTAGTACGCAGGATTGGTTAAACAGTAAAAAGGTAAGTGTTTTAGTGAGTCATTTGTTTATATTGAATTTGTTTGGATAAATGTAATTTTAGTAATACTTCAAACTTAAAAGTTAACGATCTTATTAGCTGGGTTAAGTAAATGAAATTACATCTCCATAGCTACAATTATTATGCTATATGACGGTTACACAGGAACTCTTACATTCGAAAGTATCGATTTACACAATAAAAGAATTTACAATAATAAAAACACGTTGTATAAGATGATTATATCATTCATGCTTGACTGTTATAACTCCTTGAAGTCAACAATATTACATGTAAGGAATTGTAAGCGTTCTAAAGAAAGTAGTAGACAGACAAAACAATAAACGAAAATACTATTTCTCTACTGGTAACGAGATCAATTTTCAAAACTCAAATATCGATCAAACCGCAATAGTCAAAAATATGTCGATATTAAAAATTGCACCTTTACTTAGGTTTTTGTTTATTTACCAAGAATATCACTCTGCGGCAACCATTTACCAATCAGTACATTATCCGGTTGTCCAGGCATTTTGTCATCTTCCCATTTCCAAAGAACGCGTTGTTTTAATTTCCCAAAACACTTGAAAAATATTTCGCGTTTTTCTTCAGGCATGTCTTTACTTTGGACGTTGGATCCAAAACTGAAAAATATTGCGCCATCTTTTGAATCATTCAAATATTTTTCCAGAATCTGTAAAAATTAATCAGTCTAGCTTTGAGTATAAATCTTTCTTGCATTCAATCAAATCAGACTAAGTCTCAATTAAAATACAATTTTTTTAATTATACTCATATAATATCTCATTTCTTATCCAAATGTTGTCGAAGAACATCAAATTTCACATTTCAAAAACAGTATTTTTGTTTTTTTTTTTAATAAAAACTAAAACTGCAGTTGTCATAAGATCATGTTTTTAAATAACAACAAAAAGTAGTTCATGTTTGTATCTAGACTTCTTTTATGTCTAGAAGAATGTTTCAAAAAATTTAAGTTGCTCTCATGCAAAATGACAAATTCAGACTTACATCTCTAGTTTACTGTGGGTGAGATTATTATATTATAGTAACACTTTTAAATACCTCAGGAAGTTTCTTGGGCTTCTTTATATGTACACCACCGACCTCAATGACTCCTGGAACATACGGTCTAACCATATCTGAACTGAAGTGGGTACTCAATAGTACAGCTGACATATTCCTTTCAATATCTTCAATTTTCGGCAACGGCTGAGGCAGATGACCAAAGTGTCTTTCAGCCAATCTCTGATGCTTCGGTAGTAAATAATAATGTCTCCATATCAAATCGTACAAAGTAGAATATACATTCAACAATTTCTGGACAAAACTCATGTCAGGGCCGAATCTTTCATGCTCATGATTCATATAACTCAGTATCAATGGACTGCCCATAGTATCTGCTATGAACTGGGCAAATCCCATTGTGCTGAAGCCAACGATTGGTGCTTTGTATTTGTAGGAAAACATGTAAAACGATTCCAAATAAAATAGCTCGGTGAATATGAGGTCGAAGTGAGAGTTGTCGTTCTTAATAAAGTCTTGAAGTTTAGTTGAGTTGTAAACCGATTCCGCTGTGAAATAAGCTAAGTCCCAAACCATGTTTAAATTAAATTCAAAGCTGACTTTATTTAAAGCGTATAGATCAGGTTTTTCGCCAACTGTAAATTCAAAATTGATAAATTAATGATCGTATTTAAATTTAAAATGTAAGATTATGCAATTATCTTATAATTTCAAATTTGGATTATTGATATTTTGTACACTTCCATGTATTTTGTCACTAACGACCCGGGTTTCGCCTTTCGGTATCTTCAGGCATTCGAACACACGAATGGACTTGAACTGACCAAACTGGTCCATTCGTGTGCTCGAATGCCTGAAGATACCGAAAGGCGAAACCCGGGTCGTTAGTGACAAAATACATGGAAGTGTACAAAATCTCAATAATCCAAATTTGATATTGAAATCCCATCAAGCACCCTCAGTCGATGTCTTAAATTATACTTAAATTATCTTATATCTCTTTCACGAACAAAAAATTAGTTCTTCTTTGAGTAAATATTTGGTTTGTTTTGACGTTGCATCAGAAATTTGAGAAAACAATAATTACAACGCGTGCCTCATAAGATCGTTTAAAACCGTTTGATCGATTATTATTTGAATCGAAGTATTCAAGCTATCATAGACAATAATGTACTATTAAAGTGACGTGCGTTTTTTTTCAAATATTTTAAGAGATTCACAGATAAAGTTTCACAAATTATCGACAGATCTAGTTTTAAAATATCTTATTGAATCCGAAAATAAACTTACGAGATTCCCAGAATAGTCGCCTATCTAGAACGATTTGAGTGTAATTAACATTTTCTTCTCGAAACGTTGCAATTACTGTCACATCATGCCCCCGCTCCGATAGTTCCTGAATGATAGGCTGCATATTTAAATAGTGTGATTTTCCAGAAAACGGAATAACAGCCAATATACGATACGCCAGGCCATATTGAACACATTGTATTAATACAAATAGGCTGCAGATTATGTTCATCTGAAAAAAATACATTAAATGTAGTTCATTGTTGTTTTTATCACAGCTGACGTCAAAATTTTTAATATGACATATATTGAAAAATTATAATAATAGATTGCAACAATACGTCACATACGATAAGGCAAAATAAGTAAGTGGGAAACACATTAACGTCAAACCAAATTATACTAGTAAAACAATGCCTTTAAAATTACGATACTGGTCATTTAATTTATATTTAAAATAATGATGGCAAATTTACATAATATGTAATATTATCAACAATAATAATATGTTTTTTTTAAATACTCAGCTGAAGCCAGTATTCATAAAACGGTTTTCTCTCAAAAAGACTTAGGCTGTATCCACCCTAAATATTTATTAGCCATGAAACATTGAGCCTGCTGAGTAGACTTCACACAGTCTTAATCGGGAAATATAGCTAGTAAAAAGTAAACTAAATATACTTTTGTTTGTAATATAAAGTAAGGAAAAGGAAGTGAATGTATTTAAAAGAATTTATCATAATATTTTGTCATAAATAAATGGTTTGCATTGCTGTAAAAACGTTTGGTCTTTATCTACATAATATAAGTAATTGTAGTGTGTTTTGTCATTTTTCACTATTATCAAGTACTCACGTTTGTGGATGTTCTTCTATCCGCTGTATTAATTTAATAATAAAATAATATGCTGTAATATTATCGCGCCATAAATGATAAACTATTTTCAATAATTGTGATCAAGAACAAGTCGTGTTATAAACTCAAGTAAAATTTTATTTGGATGGAAGGCAAACAAATGCATATAACAATAACCTTATTTAATGAATGATAACAGAGATAAAATAAACGAGACAATAAATTATTTTCAAAATTATCTAGACAAAGAAGTCTTTGCTGATCATCAGACATTACAAGAATTTAAATTATTCTTTATCTGCCTCTCAGTGTGCTTAAAGCCATAGCCATCATGTAAACTATGCTATGATATAATCCAGTTGTCGTCAACCTGGCTTCCACTAGTAAGTGATTTATTTGATGTTTTAGTACGTTAATAAAAAGTTGTCTATTCTTCTCTTCAACCATATTCGCTGCATGTGAAAAGTATATGGCTACCATGTGGGTATCAATGTTGCCAGAGTCGAAAAACCAAACTCCTCGTTCTGCATGCATATCTACAATAAACTTTCGTTATAATAAACTTGAATCTATCTTTAATTCGTGATAAAATCATTTACGGTGATTACTGGTAAATTCGACAATTTACCGGTTATTACCGATGGTGCGTTTTTGGTGATTTACCGGTAAACCGGTAATGTAAGCCCTAGCTGAAAGCGACATCAAAAATTGTGTATTTAGTTCGCACACGATTATATAGAAAAAATCATAAAAGGATTATTAAAGGGATTCAAGTGATTTATGAATTTTTGTATGAAACCATGGATGGGGAAATTTCGACTGCCATTAACTGACTAAATGTATTAATTGTCAAAAACTGATCATTACCCTCTCTTAACTAGTGAATAACTAACAAGTAATTGTAGTAGAATAACTTCTGTTCAAATATATTTAATTAAGAGTCTATATTTAAAACATGGAAGCGCACACAGTAACATAATTAAAAAACTATGTTTGTGTGGGGAGTCATGACGCCGCAGATTACCAGATAGTACCAAAATATTATGCTTGTCAGTTTCGTCAACTTTATTGAGTAAGCATAATTAGTTGTCAAATAATTTTTGACCGATATTTGAAATTCAGCAGACGCTGCGTAACAGGTAGACACTCATAAAAGTCACGATAGTGAAAATTGGTCACAGACAGTCAACGCGACAGTATAAATAAACAAACAATAAACAATCGGATTTATTCTGTATCGACCGCCGAATGTAATTCAATAACCGCCTCTGAATGTGATTTCTGTCGTCACTCGCTGACCGAACTGCATCAATCGTCAGCATTCATCCTACTGTCTTATTCACGTCAATCAACGAATCATATTTCTAAATATGGAAAAGGTTATATTACATAATCCCAACACCAGAAAAACAGACGGAAATTGTAATCTTTGCTATTAGCTAATTTTCCAAATAACCTGTTCATGTTCCTAATACAATCAATGCACTTCCTTTATTTTTAATATGACTTGCATTTATAACGTAATACGATAGTTACATGTCATATAAAATGATAGCTGTAAAGAAGCGTAGAAAATTACAGTTCAGTGTAACAGCCATTACCTTATTAAATAACGCTAATGCTTTATCATAGCATGTCATAATACAAATTCCGAGTTACGTGACAAAACAGCCATAACAGCTTTCCAATTTACAAATTATGCGAATTACAGGTATCGTGTAGCCCTGACAATTTTAAATTCTGAATAACAATATACTTTAAACACTTATACGGCACTTTACTGATTCCTACAAAGAAAATGATAATATCTGTGCTAAACCACTACTAAATAATATGACTCTAAAAGAAATCTAGTAGTAATCCCTATGATAGCCTATTTAAAATGGATGAAATATGACAAATCTATTGTTTATGTAAAAATAATGTGTCAGCATCATTTAGACTAAAAAATGCCTATTTTGACACAAGCAATTCAAATGTGTAGTACAAAAAGTTTTTATCTTATCATGGGCACCACTAGCACAAAACATTATCACAGTATTGAGCAATAGTAACGTGAAATATTATGATATCCCTATATTGTTATTCGTCGCGCAGTTGGTAGCGTCGCTGGCTACGGTTACGGGTGTCTCGGGTTCAATTCCCGGTGCGGACGGTTTTCATTAATTGATCTCTCAATCGATTTATGGATTTCTGTTCGTAGTCTGAGTCCTCCCTCCCACCCATCCAATTCTTACGGGGCGTAGCGAGAGCGATTAGCTAACCACTAGTCCTGTCCTAGTCCTATCCTTCTATACTTACTCTCTTCGAAAAAAGGGAGGTTGAGCAATTGAGTAACAAGCAGTTCTCATAGAAAAATCCTGTTAAGATACCTCCGTTAGGAGACCATATGCTCCACATTGGGAGCGGACAAAAATAAAATGTTATTGAGAAATACAAAATCGACTGAACAATTGATAAATATGACACAGGCACTTGTATCACTAGCCTCAGAAATAAACTGAACATTTTTTATGAATAACTCTAATACCTATAAGCTTAATTGCTGTTGTGTCCTTGTTGATATGAAAATAATGGTGCTCAGCTCAAATTATAATGGTTATTGTTTTAAAAACTTCTTTTCCTTTGGCCACGGCTGCTCATTTTTTTTCAATGCCTTTAAGCTCTAAGTCATGCAAGCGTCACGTGGCTCCACGGAGTTCACTATCTAGATGATCATCAGCAGACCTTCAGTACGACAAAATTCACCCTGATAGAAGACAATACAAGTGAGATTCAAGTTACTCTGAGGCATCTGCAGCATATATATGATCCAGTTAAATTGTGGTTGCTAAGTACTCTCTTTTCTCCGAATTTCTGACGATATCAAACCTTTTTTTTAAACCAAATTTGAAGCTAAGTATTCAGTTACTTTGAATTTTCATGTTTATATGAAATAATATAAAATTACAATTTAACGGTAAACTGTTGAAAACACGTGAACGTATCGAGTTACGACTTAAATGTCAAATATGTGATTATATATATATCTTTTGCATTTTCGTTGTTTACGCAGTCAGTTCTATTAATAGGCATCAGGAAAAAATAGATTTAAAATAGTAGCACTGTTTCAATTTCAAGAGACATGCAGTCGTTACTTTAAAGTTGCGTTATAAATATTTGAAATGCTCTCTGTAAAATCTTATGTTTGCAGATACAGGATTATACGTAGGAAGTGTTGATATGAGCCCATGTATTTAAATCACGTATTTAAATTACATAATAATCATATTTAGTGTCATATTTAACACAAACAGTTATTTTACATTTATGGAATTATTGAAATAAAATGAAGTTAAATTTTATTTGAATTTTTATTTAAATAATTAATACCTTGGAGTACGTAACTTCAGTCACATTTTTTTTTATACACTCTATGCTTATCGTAAGAATGATTAACAACCTTAACTAAATTCAAAAGAATTTTTACACATATAAATAACAGAAACGCACTAAAAATGAATAACAGCAAACCAAGGCATCCTAGTTGGAACATATGGTACTCCAATCTGGACATATCCAAGACTGGTGATCTCATAAAGTGAGCGCCATTGTGTCTTATGACATATTCAATCCAAAATATTGCTGTATCCATCGCTGAAAGTTGTCGATCATTGAATCGGTTTGCCAACTCCCTCGCTCTGCTTTCGTAAGTTGAGTTGTCCAGAATTCTCCGAAGTGTCGTTTCCAGAACCTGTTCCGTGATATCAGGATATGGCAGCTTCAGACCAAAACCTCTCGTTTCAACCTTTTCGATGTTCAGGTGCTGATCTCCGTAGAACGGAATCCCTACCACGGGTACCCCTCGTGCTGTAGCTTCTAATGTGCTGAGTAGTCCTCCATGGGTAATGAATAGCTTGACATTTGGATGAGCTGAAAAATGATACTATATTAGTGTGTAATTTATTGGAAGACTTCCATAGTAGCAACAATTTATCAGCGACATAACATCACAGGGGTATATCAATAAAAAAAAACATAGTCACATCATGAATTCGTAATACCGTTTTTCTGCAGATTAAAGTTTTTGTCAAAAAAAAAAATACAGTTATTGTAAAATTGCATGTTTTGAACAATGAATGATCTTCACTTTAAAAGTATTTTGTTACCTCATTATTAATAAAACTAACATTTGTTTTTAAATGATACCCACTTGCCCGCTTTAGTTAGTTAAAACAGTATTATACAAATATTTTACAGTAATACCACATCACAATAATTATTCAATTTCTTAAACTACTTTAATAAATAATAATAATTAAAATCCATTGCGGTTTTATTCAAAACACCGACTATGTAATAAATTGTATTTTTTTAGTATGTAGCTCTAAAAATTGTATCTTTTAATTAGAATAGGAAACACATACATTCTTAAATCAAATTGATGTTTAGTTTCTGACGAAAGTAATATCAGCTTTGATTAAATTTTGATGAATATGTGAAATTACCTAAAATATCATTTTGAGGCATCCATTTTCCGGTCATAACATTGCTAGGTTTTCCTTCCATGATTTCTTCTTCCCATTTCCAAAGCACGCGTTGTTTTAACTTCCCAAAAACTGTAAAGAACATCTGGAGCTTCTCTTTAGGCATGTCTTTGCATTGAATATTTGAACCGAGGCTGAAGTAAATAGCACCATCTTTTGATTCATCCAAATACTTTTGCAAGTTCTGAAAAACAAGACAAAATTTTTGATTTATTTCATCGTTTATCTTTCGGTCTATTTTGAATATTTTAAACGATTCCCTAAACTCTGAACTCAGATATGTAAATCAGAGCATGATTAAGTTGTTTGCACACCTGTAATTAATATCCAATATATAATATTAAAATGAAAAAGAAATATTTGTTTGATTGAAATGGACAAAAACGTCCGTCATTGGCGTGTAGGCATCGCACATACATGGCGTCTACTTGTTGTTACGTGCGGCTGAATGGTTAAGCACAACAAATATTGTGATATTCTTAATTAAAATCCACTTGTGAACTGTTTCCTCGCACCCTACTTAATTTATATGTCGTTAACCAGCTCTCATCATTCACGCGGTAAATAATTAAATTCAATACATAGTAGACAATATGTACGAATTAGTTAGCCTGGAATTGCTTTTCAATGTCGCAAAACACGTGTTACTATAGCATTAAGGGATTTAAAGGTGCTGCTTAACCATTTAAAAGTTGTAATTTAAACCATTCACTCAGTAATTATTAAACTGGACATAATGATATCGTCGTTTTTCTTGAAGAAAACACTAAATCGAAAAAAATACATCATTAAAATTTTACCATATGGATGAACACACTTATTTTTATAAATTATACTTTTACTTAAAAACAGTTTTTTATGAAAAAAAAATGAAAAGGGTATACAATTTCGAGCATTTGAAGAACTTCAAAGTCGAATTACTCAAAACTAGTGTAGTATTTTCTTCCAGAACAACGACGATATATATTATTATGGTAGCATTGAAAATTTTATTTAAAATTGAATTATAAACATTCTTTATGGGTAGGTAATAATACCATGCAATTTTAGCGTACACTAATAAAAGGTGAATATCAAATTTTCATAAACATTTAAAAAAAACAGAAAAATTGTTTTACCTTAGGAAGAGGTTTCGGCTTACTTATATGTGCTCCTCCTACTTCAACAATTCCTGGAACATAAGGCCTGACCATATCTGAAGAAAAATGAGTATTCAGAAGTATGACAGAAATGTTTCTCTCAATATCAGCGAGCTGCGGCAGAGGCTTGGGTAAATGCCCGAAATATTTTTCGGCTAGTTTCTGGTGCATGGGAAGTAGGTAGAAATGTCTCCATAGTAAATCATAAAGCGTCGAATAAATATTCGAAAATTTCTGTCCGAAAGTCATCGGTGAACCGAACGTCAAGTATTCGTGCGCCATGTAATTCAGAATTATCGGATTTCCCATGGTGTCTCCAATAAATTGTGTAAAACCCATTGGGCAAAATCCTACTATGGGCGCATTGTATTTGTGAGCGAACATATAAGTCGCTTCTTGGTAAAATACTTCCGTGAATATGAGATCAAAGTGGGATTTGTCATTCTTGATGAAGTTTTTTAGTGTTGACGAATTCAGGGCTGTTTCTGTGGTAAAGAAGGCACCACGCCATATCATGTCCATCGTGTATTCAAACGTTACCGCGGATAAAGAGTACATGTCCACTTTCTCCCCAACTGAAAAAGATAAACACAATTTTTTAACCATACCCAATATACAATATATGCTTCATTATGAAGCGACTTAAGAGAAACTATTACTTTACGGGTTATAAATAATTGCACTTTGTGTTAGATAGTATTCACTTGGGAAACTTGAACTTTGATTTTAATAGTTTCCATTTAGTCACTGATTCTTTTAACAAAGTTAGTTAATCTGTAGTAGGTTATGTAAGGGTTGGTCTGGTTTGGTTTGTGTAATGTATTTTAATGCGTGAAGCGAAGACAATATAGGCGGCCTAATAAAGACAGTGATGTCCTGCTATGGGTTTGCACCACCTCTGTCGAGTTGGTTGCTAAAATAATTTTGGTTTGGAGAGCTGGTTCTTTAAATACGAGTTTTTTTTTACTATCGTAATTCTGAGATCGAATTTTTACACGATCACAATACTTGATCCAATATGGATAAATTAAAAACTTTCGAAAATTAATATTAGAATTCTTAGTGAAATTATGAACTTCAAAATAAATGTAAATGGTTTCAGAGATTATATTGATAATATTTTAAGATATAATCGCGATGAACTTCCTGAAACGGCCAGGAAAGCAAAAAATATTATTAATACAATTGCAATAAGTTTTGCAAAGGCGAAACGAGGATTTCTGTTAATGAATACTATTTGTTCATAAAAAAGGGCAAATTTAAATATTCGAAATATATCAGACTTAATAATGACCATTAATTTGATAGGGCTATAGGGCTGGGATTTCACAGCATTCGTTAAACCATGACTCAGAACTCACCGTCACACAGCAGATGGTAGACGAATAAGACCCGTCATGATTAAAGTTTCGAATGAAAATCAAAACACTATTTGGAATGAATTTATGTAATGTAAATAAAAAATTTTGTAATGTATGATAATTTATGGTTTTTTTCCGCAGGTCGTTAAAAAAAACTACTGTAATCTCGCGGAAACCATTAAATCTCTTTTATAACAATAAAATCATCAATTGTTTTTTTAAATAAAATAAAACCGTAATATGATTGAACTTCTAACCTGTTATTTTCAGAGTTTAATGTAAAACTGCGTACGGAGTACAGACATTTGACAAAAATAAAATGAGAATAAATTTTGATGTTATTATAATCAATCCATCTTTAGTGATTTAACCAGGGCTACAGATATGAAGCCGAGGAGTTTTTTTGAAGAATTATAGTTATAAAAACTGAGCTACTTCAATTCCTTTTTTATACACTTTACCAAAAATTTTAAAAATTAATGTATTGGTGTATTGTAAAATGAATGCAAAAGATTCATCTATTGTCTACGGGAATAAATGTATGCAGATCTGAAAGACAATATTTCTATCTTTTTATTTTTCACGTGCATAGGTGGAATTCCTAACAACGTGTTTGTTTGATTTGTTTTTATACCTATTAATACTACAATTATTGATCCGTCAATACATCGATGGTTTTTTGGCCAATTGAATTAACCCTCAAATAACACGAAAATGAGTTAACGATTAGATTTCGTTTTAAAGACGATGGAGCAGGTCTCGGCCAAATGATGTAAATTATAATAATAAATCAACCACTTTTTCGAAGAAAAACATCAGTTTAGATTCGTTTTAGATTTAAAAATTCTGACCCAGCCACTATTATATTGACACTCCCTCCGTATAATGCCGTATCTGTAAACATGAGAATTTACATAAGTGAATTTCGAAGATTCATTACGCGACTTACCGTATAATTTTTTCGATAAAAACAGTTATTTCTTTCCCCTGAACAATTTAAATTTTAACGGTTACATCAATTGGAAAAAAACACTGTCGATATAATATATGAGTACACCATGTATTTTGTATAAAATTGTTTTTTTTTTTTATATTTGAGTGAGAACATTGTCATTTTTTAAGAGCCGTAACTACAAATCGCATGTCTGGTAAACAGTTTGTAAAGAAAAAAACACAAATATGCTGTACTGAACAACGCAAATTCCAAGTATGGCCAGCAAAAATAAATCACAATAAAAACACTCACGGCTTTCCCAAATTAGTTTTTTGTCAACGACAATTTGTTTGTAGTTTGGATTCTTTTCTTCATATGCTGCGATAATAGTGACATCGTGACCACGATTCGCAAGCTCTTGCACTATCGGCTGAATATTGAGGTAGTGAGATTTTCCTGAAAACGGTATGACTGCCAAAATTCTGTATGCCAGACCATATTGGAGGATTTTTAGCAGGAATATTGAGCTCCAAATGATATTCATCTGAAACGAAATAAATATTGTTTGTTAAAACATGCTCATCTTTTAATTTGACGCCACTTTACTCTATGCTGATATTTGACCTATCTGTTAAGCGAAAGAAGCTAGAATAAGTCGATATTATTCTAACATAATATTTAACAATTATCTCGCATAAGCATGGCTACCCTCATGTACAAGTTTGCAAAGTATTATAATATCTCACCTTAACCTTCGCGTTTTCATGCTAAAAAAATCCTTTCGGATCTCATGCATTCACATTGCGTTACCGCGTAGGTTTTGTCATATAAATTTATAAATAAAGCGAAAGGACAATTTCAAAGAATGAAATATTTAGTATTAAGTAATTATTTTACGGCATATTTTGAATGTAAAACCAGAAATACATATCAAACTATGCTAAATTATTGAAAGACGCAAGAATCGAAATTATTCATAGCAGAACCGAATCGAGACGTGTTTTGGTGCCGTTTGAAACAAAACGGTTGCATACGGCACAGTTATGCATCTCGGATCGTTACTATACCATACAATAATTTTGTATTTTTCAACGTATTTTTAATTTTAAGATATATGTTAAATATTACATTTATTTATTAATAAATGGCAAAATTTTCAATTTTTTTTATGATAATTAAGGTTTGAAGACCATGAGTACGGAAGGGTTAATATCACTAAATCGTGGTACGGTTAAATCAATTCAATGCCAACATACCTTGAAATTTTTTTTACGAAAAGCTTTAATTGTTGAAATTTTGTACATTTCCATGTACTTAAGCCCTACTGACCACATGAATGAACTCGAACTGACGACAGTAAATAGTTTAATTAAAATAAAATATTAGTTATATAAAAAGTTGGTTGTCCCATCTCCATCCACTATGTGTACGTAACCGCTGATTTCTCACCCGGTCATTGTTTTTCCACGCTCCCAACGTGGAGCATATGGTCTCCTAATGGAGGTATCTCAACAGAATTTTTCTATGAAAACTGTTTGTTACTCAGTTGCTCAACCTCTCTTTTTCCTAAGAGAGTAGGGATAAAAGGATGGGGCTACGACAGGACTAGTGTGGTTAGCTAATCACTCTCGTTACGCCCCGTGTATTGTAATCATACTTCTACAAATTTGTTATTACTTCACAGGGATTTTATGATCGGTAATTCAAAATAAAGGCTTTAATTGTTAACTTTTCTGGTTTAAATTACCTATTTTATTTATTTAATACTAATTTTATTCACAAAAATATCAAAAACCAATAGTCAATATGCCGACAAGTTAAAATACAGAAAAGTCGAAATCGACAAAATCTCGAATTTAAAATATAAATATGTACCTAATAACAATTAAAATATACTTATATCATAGAAAATTATATTTCTAGCTAGAGTTTATATGTGATATTTTAATAAAGATATAACGTAATGCCAAAAATCATTTTTTATTGTTCATGGAATTATAAAAACTTGATAAGGATTAATTAAAAACAATGATTAGCTATTTAAAACATTATATTTTCATTAAATTCATTCCATCTTCTATACAATATTATGACATACATTACAAAATAACTTGCGTTAAATAAATAATATTAAACAAAATTTCATTTCTCGTTATACGAAATATGTTTATTTAGCATAGAGATACTTGTCACTGAAATTCTATATCAAAAACACACTAAATGTGCAGTTTATGAGAATAAAGTTTGATTTCTTTAAAAGGACGTTCAGTAAAAATAATTATCTTATTACTTCAAAGCCAAGATAATATCTCATATAAAAAAACATTATTGCTAATAAATACAGTTCAAGATATTGAAACAAACTTTGAAAAACTGTTCTTTTGGTTAAATAACGTAGATTAATATTTAATACTAATGAGTTTTCCTCGGCCATTGTTTCTTAATCAATTTAAAGTCATCGTTTCCATTATCAAAATAAAATTATTCCACGCAACCCTCCCGAAATAAAATTCAAATTTGAATATTAAACTGTTTTTTGTGTATGTCGTTAAATAAGTTACATTAAATTAGTTTTAATTCAGAATACCTCGTATACACTATACATTAACAGAGATGACTGACTGAATTATCGCAATATCCAATTATATTTAAGTACACATCATGGGCTCTTGACCACTGTGGACTAGTGGTTAAAGCTTTACCTTAGTTATTGATGGTTCTTGATTCAAGTCCCATCAAAGTCAATATTAAATTAAAATTTTATCGATTAAATTGTTTTTTCAATCGATGTAGTATATAGATTTGTGTTCAAAGGTATGTCTGTGATGTTCACAACTTCACATTACCATCCCACTCACCTAATCCTAACCTGATTCTAAAAATGAGGAAAAGCGAGAGCGATTAGCTTAATAATCGTACTTTTCTAACCCCACCATTCTATCCTTACCATCTCGGAAAATTGGAGGTTAGGTGACTGAATAACAACCAGTTCCCGAAATCCAGGGATTCGAACATGTTAATACTGCATTCGAATAGGACGAACGTTCAAGAGCGTTACTTTATCTATCTTCTACAATATTATCTACAATATTATCGAACATTGCATCATATGTTATTCGGCATCATGCCATCGTGCCAACAATTAGCGTAAATTTAAATATTTAGAATTATATTTATCTAACTCTTAGAGAATAGAACTATAGTATGAAATAAATGATATTCATATAAAAAATACGAACAAATGTAACTGTTTTAACATATAGTAATTTTCAAATATTGAAACAAACATAACAATACTCATTAATTGAAATGTGTTAGTATATATAGCTCCAAAAAAATAATTGAAAAATGCACTCACTTAAAAACTATAACTTTGCAACTATGCACTCTACCTTGGCTGTATTTATTTTAATATATTCTTTTCTTATCACAACTAATTTTTAAAAACTATGTTAGTACACCATAATACTGAAATCTTATGCTATTTATTAAGGTTTACACTGTCCAAGATCCTACATAAAACTGATTTTTGAAACGTAAGTCTGTTTTAGTTGACTCAGAAAAGAGTAATTCGTAAGAGCTGATCTCTATTTAAAAAACATATTTATATACAATAGAAAATAACTGTTAATAAGTTATTACTGTCGTGAAAATAATTACTAGTTTTCAGAAATGTTAACTAATCAATAAAACGTATCATAAAATGTCTAATAAATCCAACACTTAAGTCGTATTATGACTTCCAATTAACAATTTAATTAAAAAGTAAAAGAATTGGTAATATATCTTTGCCAGTCCCGTATTCAAGTTCTAGTGATATAAGGCGTATCGTGCCAAGAGTCGTTACTAGGGGTATCAACAATTCGGGAATTCTAGGGAAAAAATTCGAATAGGTTCGAATAATTTCTGAAGTATCAATATAATATTAAAAATTCGATTTCAATAATTAGTAATAAAGCTCACATTTATTCAAAATTTTAATCACTGATATTCCAAAAATATTGTCATGTATATGATACATAAATCTTTTATTAATTTCCGACTAAATCTTTTTCCACTTCTTTCAATTTTCAGATAGAGACAATATAAATACAGATTCCAATACCATTCCATTGTATTACTCCATACCATTCCAATTATTCCAACGGTATTTCTTGAATTACTAAAATTACGGTATTCATAAAAGGTTTTTATAGCCCTGACCGAGTAATTCGTCAAACTTAAGTACTATTATGTATTTAATTTGAAATTTGAATTATTGAGATTTTGTACACTTCCATGTATTTTGTCACTAACGACCCGGGTTTCACCTTTCGGCATCTTCAGGTATTCACGCGCACGAATGGACTCGACAAAATACATGGAAGTGTGCAAAATCTCAATAATTCAAATTTGATATTGAAATTTCATCAAGCACCCTCAGTCGATGTCTTAAATTAAATCAAGTATTATGTATTTATGATAAGATATCAAAAGCGCCCGAGCTGTATGAATATGCATGACTATCTGTATTGATTTCATATTTTCTTTACTTCTCTTTTCGATCCTGCAAACAGGGTGAAATAGTTTTTTTCTGAATGCCATTCTAGTCTTCTAACTGTAACTTCAAATAATTTATGTGATACTTCCTAATCTCACTTCACCTGCAATGAATAAAACTATAAAATAGTAATCAAATTATTTATATATTTATTTATAATTTGATTCACCTAATAAATTCCAACATTCATTTTTGCATTGTATCGTATTATAATATTTACATATATGCATTGTATGTACCAATAACTTACCTCTAGAAACAAAAATAATTGTATAACGCAAAATATCATTTCGACCTAAAGACAATCTAAGGCATTTATTTATAATTACTCATTCGAAATGAAATAAATTAAATACAAATTTGATTGACATATTTTTAAACTACATAAATAAATATCAACTACTCATAATAATTATACTTCACGCTCATGGCTTGCTTTATTATATATTATTATTTTCATGTACGTGTATTATAGCGAAAATATCTTTTTAAATATAGCTTTACAAGTCAAAGAATCACGAGGTCACGTCAAAATGGTAATATATGTTTGAATTTTTTTATTATAACTTGTAAAGATTTTTTTTTCAATACAGTTATAGTTCATCCTGATTTTTTTATTATTTTACTTAAATATGCCAGTTGCCGTACTGCCATGTAAATTGAAAAGATTTTTTTGCATTTTAAAGATGTGCAAAAAATGGGTAGCTGTTTCTGTGAGTTTTCCGTTCTTATATTCGAGACTTATTTAATTTTCTAACGGCTATATGAAAGACAAAAAAATCTACTGGGTGTGTTTTTTAAGCTGATCCATTACAAATTCAGTTATCATAAATAACTAAATTGCTGACTATTAACTATTTTATCAGTAAAACTCTTTTGTTTTTAAATTTGGATTATTGATCAGTCGATGTCTTAAATTATATCTTTTGTTTTTAATCAAAATATTATTGTATCTCTTTAAAAAATATATTAGTAATCAAAAAAATGAAGGTTTTCCTCCAACAATCATGAATACGTACGTAAACGCAGTTTGGTTTTTAGTAGACGACTTAATTTTAAATTCATTTGTAACAAATGAAGATTACTTAAATATTTATAATATAAAATTAAAATTGATAACTGTATTATTCGACTATGAGCGAAAACAGCTTATTCAAGTAATAATAGCTGATCTTTATTTGGGCATATAAAAAACAAATAATAGTATTAATAACTAGCGTAAAATCATCTTTTTTGGAGACACATGATCGAAAACTATTTTTTGATAGGTGAATTTTTTAATATAATCTAACGAAATAACGAGTGTGGTGTCGAGGCAGACGACGGACTGTGACTTAATCACAATGGAAGGTAATAAAAACATGTCCCCAAAAAATGATTATTATTTATTACTCAAATTAATTTTTTTTAGTTTCTTTTGCTAAAAGACGTATATAATAGAATTTTTACTATGTTAAGAATAATTCTGCCTATAAATATCAGTTATAAATAAAAGTTAGAGTAAACGCACTCTTTGGTACATTTCAAAAATCTTTATAGAATCGTTATATTCAATAAATTGCAAAGTCTGTCCGCATCACTTTCTTAAAAATACTTTCTTCTACGATTTTGTCTCAGACATAAAACTCGATAACCTACAATAAACCCAAATCTAGTCACGGTGTAAATCAAATAAAAGCATTTCTGAAAAACATATGTCAACTCTTTGCTAGACAGACTTGAAAACTCTACTATTTCCATTTAAATAAAAGTGCATTAGTTTTAACAAATACTTTGAGAGCGCAATTATTAAAAGAGAAAAAAAAGTGTCATATTTTTTAGGCGACGGAAAACGATTAACGATTTTTTTGAAATGAGAGAAAAACGTACTCCTCTGAAAGAAAGGCTAGTTAGTAGATAACACAGATTGTATGCATGATCATAATATGACACAAGTACGGGAGATACCCTCTCAAAACTCTCTAATATAAACAGAAAAATAATAAAAGGTTCAAGAGATGGTATGACATATGACAAGACATCTTTTATACGAACGAATATTAAGTGTTAGTGTTAATGTTTCCTACAAAGTAACACCATTAAGTATGCATATAAAATTGCTACTAAGAAACAGCAATACAAAATTACGTATTAACTCATGATAGTAAAACTTCATTCTTTATTATTTAATCAAAAACTGCACATCAACAAATCACGTGCAATGTAGATTTTTTACAAATCAGATTATAAATTACAATAAAAATGTCACACAGAATCCGTTACTTATACTGTTTGAATTGTACATGTTTTACTTGCTTCTTCACGCAGTTTGAAAACTGACATTTAAATGAGTCAATAAAATGGAAAACCCTCTTCAGCACAATTTATGTTATAACTGGTAACCGTGCCTGTCATAGATTATGGTATTCAAATTGCAATACTGAATGTCATATGTAGCTAGTACGTCGGAACTGTGTGTGCATTAGGTGGAGTGGAACTCTTAGGTCAAGAAAAAATTTCATACCTACATGTGATATGTGACAATAACAAAACGTCTACAGAGTGTTCTGGGCTATTATATTTAAGACTAGTATAACCGCACCCGTCATAAGTGACGGTATTGAAATTGAAGTAGCTAGTACGTTGGAACGGTGTGTCCATTGCAAAACATTTTATTTTATTGTACACCGCGAATCGCAAACACATAGGTCATGAAAAAAATTCATATCTACGTGTTATATGTGATAATAATAAAACGTCTACAGAGCGGTCTGGGCTATTATATTTAAGATTATTGTTAGCTGTACTTTTCAAATGAATTCTACGTCACATTTTAGCATTTTCATAAATAGTTTTACGCAGCGAATATTAACAAAAATATGTATCACTAATAAAAATATAGTAAGCAAGTCAAATTGAAATAAGTAATACTTGAATGTTGGTATGTCTTATACCAGGGATCTCAAACAAAATGCGCCTTTTTACCTTGTTACATATTTTATCGAAAATATAGCCGTGTCTATGGCTGAGATAGGCCAGTCGTTGAATTTTTTAGCCATTCCTTAGGCAGTTGTTTTGGAACAATGATTGCCAAGTATTCTTCTTTTAGAATTTTGTAACGCCTCGTTTGTTATACTATAGATGTACCAATTTAATTTGGCCGCTAGTGAGGGCGCCACTGTCGCATTTGGAATGTTTCCATACTCAACCAGAACTTAAATTTCAATATGCATTAAATTTAAATGAATATTTGAAAAATATTTGAAGATTATACGAGGACGTTAGTATCATAACTGATAATCTCCAGCATATGCAAAGAATAAGTTATGAACGCAGCATTGTGGTTTGTGTTCACAATTACCACTTAAATTATTAAATATTTTTCTAAACTTACAAACTTTTATCTTAAATGAATGTCAAAATTGTCATCAGTTAAAAGTGATTTCCAATCAAGAACCTTCTGTTCAAGAATATACTAAAATAGGACGCTAAGCAATCAATCATACCTCTGATACCATAAGAATTTGATTAAATATCAAAAGCCCCCATAGAAAAGTGTTGAATTCAGCGTAGATCAATTTTATCAATATTAAAAATGTTTTTAAAAATAATTATCTTGTTTTTTCGATGAAAAGCATTGTAATCTTATAAAAACGTAAAAATAACTGTATTTTTTATAATTATTAACCACATAAATAAAACACACGTTCTTAGTTATATATTATGCTTACCTAGGATCATTTTACGGCAGCCATTTTCCAATAAAGACATTATCCGGTTCACCAATCATAATTTCATCTTCCCGTTTCCAAAGGCTGCTCTGCTTAAGCTTGCTAAAGACTCTAAGGAATACCTCAAGTTTTTCTCTTGGCATATCTTTGCATTGAAGATGCAAGCCAAGACTAAAGAAAATTTCTCGATATTTTGCTTCATCTAAATACTTTAGAAGTTCCTGAAATAAATATAAAACAAAACTACTTTATCACGATAATATAACGTTTGAGTAAATGTATTAAATTAAATGTTCCATGATAATTTATACAAAATTTAAAAATAAGTATATAATAAAAACGTTTTGATTGTTTATATATCACAATAAATATGAAAAATGTTTTGAATAAATTCATTACACGATAATTTATTATAAAATTTAAAAAAATTACTTATAATTCTTCAATAATCAATATTATAAAAAAATATTTTTCTAAAAATATTCCGCATCAAAACAAACTGCCAATACATCACATATTTTGTATGCAAAAATCAAACAGTTTTGTATGCAAAGTCACTCTAGGCAACTCCAGGAGTAAAGACATACCATATGTACTTAGAGTTGTATTGGAAAATTACCGTCATATAATGAATGTGCTAGGAATCGGACCCAAAATCTTCTGGCCGCTTAGCGGTAGTACTTTCTGTTGGGTTACAGATTCCAGTCGATTAAGTGCGTTCGCGATTGATTTATAAACTCTCTGTTCCAATTATTAGTGAAATACTGAATTCTCACCCAATGTTATATAGGTCTGTAATCTTTTAATCCTTACGAACTCATAAGAAATATGATTTACTAATTCGATAATGAGTTGAGCATCAAATATAACTAGAGAAAAAAAAGCTTAACATTCATCCGTCCGAACAGATCGTTCAAATTTGTTACACAGAAATAAATTTCACAGGAGATGGAAATGTAAAGGTTCCGAGGAAAATATCCTGAATTGATCAGAGTGTAACAACGAATTTAAAATTACTCGAAAATATGTAACGGCGCTTACAAGAAATGAAGAAATTAGTTGATAATTCCAAGCGAAACCGGTCATGATCATTATAAAAATGCGGATTTAGTACACAAAATAAATGTGTTTTATTTTTTTTAAATATAATGTCTTTCCACCAAGAAGACAGTCAACCTTGAAAATGAATAATTAACGGAATTGAAGATTACTGAAAAAAAAATTTCCATTCAAAATATTTCATTTCATTTCATCCATCATATTCCGTGATACTTCCTTTGCTATTGTTGGTATCCTTGAATAGTTATAGTAAATACTGGCTTCAATACAAAAACATTGTTGTTTTTGTAGTAATCACTTTGTAATTAATTTAGCGTAAGCGTTTCACGTGTCTTTCATAGACAATAGGAAAAAATTAAGTGAATTTTTTTTATATTTAATAATAAGCCATCAGTTTTTAACGGTCACTTATTCGTATTTGATGAAAAAAAATGCATTCGATGAAATGAAGCAATAAATGATTTTTCAAACACTTTTGAATAATATTTGTATTTTATGCTTTGAGTTTTAAGCTATTTCGTTATTATTTTCGAAATACAAAAGAAAGAATAAAAAGATATAAAATAATTAGTTAGTTTTCGATGCAATGGCTTATCACTTGATGAGAAGAAAATATTCCTTAAGTCTCTCCCAAAGCAATATTATATAAAAATTAATTATAAAAATAAATATAAATAATCATGACAATTTTTCCAATATGAAGGTTTTTTCCGAAACTATTTGTCTATAGTTTGGATTTTTCTCTTTAAATGCTGATATTAGTGTAAAATTACGACCTCTATCGGTAAGTTCTTGAAGTATTCGCTGTATGAAAAGATAGTGCAATTTTCCAGAGTACGGTACAACTGCTAACATATCATAGGAAACTCCATTATTTAGCCATATAATTAACAAAAATACTTTGATTATTTTCCTTCCAAATTTTATCATATACCGCATTTTTTATTTAAGTACTTCTATGACATAGAGCTAATAGCGTATATATAGAAAGGGATAAACAAAAACTGATTTTTGACCCTCTGGTAAAATCAAAACATTCTCTCATTTAACGATTCGGTTAATAAAATTGTAAATTTTAATTAAATCTTAATTTTCTTTTTATTTACAGTACGGTGAGTATATGGAAGTATCTTTTCCATTAAAAATATGGGGGTAAATATAGAGTATACGATATTGTACAAAAATTATGTTACTATGCAGTAATTAAAAAGAAATAATTACTTCACAGTTTATGACTACAACAGCACAGGACAGAAAAGAGATATTCTTTCTTATCCTTAAGTAGAAATCGCAATTATTAGTAGAGATTACTGATCTCTCGTAATCTCCCAGTCAGATGTCAACAGTGCCCCTAAAGTTAAAAAAAAAACATACCTTTCCCACCACATTTGTTGTTAAGCTATAAAGTTTAGAAACACTGCTTAAGACCTCTAACAATACAATCGTAAATAGCAAGAAAAAGATTTTTTACTGCATTTTTTTGTAGTTATATTATACAAATAAGTAATTTAATGGCACGTGTAAGATAAAAATTAATCATTCTTTCAGATAATTTCAAAAATAAAAGATATTTTTCGTCCACCATTGACATATTTTTGAGTTACAGCAAATTATTTTTACAAATATTCACGATTTATTGGAAACGGTCCTAATAAATAAATATTAATTTAGAATACTTTGAATTCTTTTTTTTGTCAACAACGCACTAAATAAAATCAAATTCTCATAAAAACGTGTGATTCAGCTAAATCCACAACCGTTCAATGAATTCCTGGCAGTAATCCATTGTTATCAAATTGAGGTATCGTGTAATATAATCAAAGTGTAAATTTTAAATCACATGCCTGAGTGAAAAACTCATAAAGGTTCTCATGTTGTATACTTATTGATATTTTTTACCTCACTTACTCTATTTGGATATACGATAATAAAATACTACCATATTTGAGTGGAGTTCACTGTATTATTGCCTATAGTCTATACGAAAGATTGCATATTCGCAGTTTTCATTTGACTCATAAAAGTGGGGAAGAAAAGGCGACTTAATTCAATCTTAGTTACCAGCAATACCAGTTGTCCTCTACTTACGACCGAGATATGCTCACTTTGGTCGTAAGTTGAATCGGTTGTAAGTCAAGTTCCATACAAAATATTAAAATTAAATATTTTTCGGCTTAGGTCAGTTTTAGCGGCGTCTCTTCCATTTGTGGACTTTTATTCACGTACATCTATATTCGTACGGATACATTTTATTACTGTAACTGACGAGAATCAGGCAACAGAATGACGTTTCTTCAAATGCGTCTGTGGTAGTTTGCTTAAAATTTAATTTTAACTTTTTTACTAGATATAATCGTCTTTGTTCTACTAGAAGACACTCACTGAAAAATACTAGTTTTGAATAATTGAACTTTGAAGTTTTTCAAATGTTTGAAATATTATAACTTTTTCATTTACTTTGTTTGTACAAAACTATTTAAAAACAAAAAAATTAGAAGTATGATTAATAAAAGTAGTGTATTCTTCCATGCGATTTCTTTCAGAACAGTAACGTAATAAAGAAGATGAGATATATACTAGAATTGAAATATTTACTAAATTCTTATAATACAACACTTCTATTTAGATTTGTTTTCGTCTTCTTGACCTAAGTATAGTAAGTCAAATTACCCCCCTCTTATCTTAAATTTTGAAATTTGTACTTTTGTTTATATGTATGTTATACAATGGATTTGCTGGAAGAAATAAAAATAATTACAAACAATAACAAAACACATTATATTACAACAATGGACTTAAATAGTTATTTGGTTTTTATTACAAGTTATATGAATATTCAAGTAGTTTTAACGTTATTTATTATTCGATGCAGAACAAATTAATGAGTTCAAAATGATCGCCTAAGATGACTGATATCATCACAATATCCAATGATGCAATCGCCCACTCAAATTTCAGCAGTAGCACCCCTCAAAATGCCAATGTTACAAAAACGCCCCCTATATTTTTAAGCGCCCATTAAAAGACTGTTGTATTTTTTCATCCAATAAAAGAAATTAAGTCTTATAACTACTTTAATAATATAATAAATACATTTAACAAAAGATTAAGCAACATAAACTTGTACCTTTATTTTTATCTTTAATTTATCTATTTTTTAATCTTAGTTTAAATTGGTATTTTATTAAGGCAACAAATTAAGTGACCAGAATTTAAATCAATTTTTGGTCAACATTCGAATCAACTTTTGGTCAGAATAAAAATATGAAAATATTGATGGTCTGAATAAAATTATTATACGGTCAGGATAAAAAGTTAGGTTAGAAATACTGGCCACAAATTATTTATTCTGCCTTCTATAATTCTGACCATTTAATATATATTCTGACCAATCTAATATATATTCTGACCAATTTAATATAAATTCTGACCAATGTATTAAAATTATGACCGAAATTGAACTAAAATTCTGACCAGAAAGATGCGAGTCTTTTACTAATCATATTTCTTTTCATTCGTAAGAATTTTCTTTGAATGACTGTTTTCACTCTTGAATATAAGTCTTATTGATAATTTTATCAATAGATATAAAATAAAACAACACAGGAAAAATGCCAAAACTCCTACAACACCCAATTGGAATAAATAATACTCAATTTGAGGAATATCCAATACAGGAGAACGCATGAATGTAGCTCCTTTGTGCCGAATGACGTATTCACTCCAATAAACAGCAGTGTCTAGCGCAGACAAAGGTCTGTCATTGAATCTCTTGGATAATTCTTTGGCCTTATCACCATAGCTTCGGTTGTCTAGGATTTTCCTTATCGTACTCCCTAAGGACTCATCTGTGATATCGACGTATGGCAACTTGAGTCCGAAACCTTTGAACTCCACCTTGTCGATATTCAAATGCTGGTCTGAGTATATTGGTATCCCAATCACAGGAACCCCTCGCGCTGTGGCCTCCAGTGTACTCAATAGTCCGCCATGAGTGATGAATAGCTTGACGTTAGGGTGAGCTGTAATATTGTAGTTGAATTAAAATTTTGTATGATCCTGAAATTATCAAAATTGTAAACATGCTCGCAATTTTTACTCGCGATTCAAAATATGTATCTTATAATATTGTGTAGTTCATATGCGACGCTACTTGCAAGAGCTGTTCGGCTGATCTATCCATTCCCTAGAGAGGTGGATATACTCAGTGAAGCAATGAGCTTTGTGGTTTGTTTTACGTATGACTCATCTGTTATTAGATTACTTATTACAATTAATAAACTTAACAAGACAATAATACCATATCATTCTTCACGTCACTCTCATAGGCCGTATTCCGAAACATTACAACGTACACGAGCATACAATTTCTTAAAGGAATGTTTTAGTTATTTGTTTCTCTCATTAAGGATTTGTACTATACAAAGTATGTAAAAGAAACTTTAGTTTTTCATGAAGTGGTTATTAAATAATGTATAAAATGCGATCTAAAAATACAAAACTGAAGAAAAATAAGATTAATTCTAATTTGTATTTGCATTTATTTTAAATAATATCCGTTATCCACTTTTTCTTTTCGCATGCTTTTTAAAGATGCACGACTTAACGATTGGAACAAAAAAAATATAAATATTATTTTTATCGGAAATCAACTTCATCGAAATTCTTCGAAAAAAGTGCGATTAAAAATCAATGAGTACTAAGTTGTCCAGTAATATTTATATTACTCAATTTCTAGCTTTCTTCAACAATTTATAAAGTTTGAAGAGATATTATAGAATTGTATTTAAATAAAAGAAATCCGATTGAATAGATACCTAGATACATTCAGGTTATTGCTAAAAAGGTGGATGATCAAAAATTTAAAACAATTTCAAACTTAAGAAGTGTTTTCAAAAAATATTATGAAAATTGTGATATATCAGATAACGGTTGAATTATATTGTTTATTTTTAATTTTTTTACCTAAAATATCATTTTGAGGCATCCATTTTCCAACGAGAACATTATCCGGCCTTCCTTCCAACGTTTCGTCTTCCCATTTCCAAAGGATGCGCTGTTTGAGTTTTCCAAATACCCTCAAGAAAACTTCGAGCTTTTCTCTTGGCATATCCTTGCATTGTAAATTTGACCCGAGACTGAAGTAAATTGCCCCATCCTTGGCATCGTCCAAATATTTTTGTAAATTCTGAAATAAATACAATACACTGAAATAAACTTATAAAATTACGTATGTAATTTTGTATTAATATTTAACCTCTGGTTTTCCTCAGAAAGTGAATATTTTCTACTGAACTAAAGACGAATTAAGACTACTTATAAAATTTCCAGCCAGAGTCGCTGGCTAAATGATTTTTTTTAAATGTTGCTCATTAAGAGTATTCAATTTAAGAATCCTTATCCTTTTATTGCCTAAGTTATAAACAAAACAGCTGAAGATGTAGCAGGAATTTATTTGCTTATATTTATTTTTGAATTAATCCAATCAAAACATTTTTAGGCCGTTTGTATACATATACTGAAAGTGCATAAATTTAAGACCGACGTAATTATCATTTGAATCAGCATGAATGGCAAAATATCACTATGTCAATGCAACAGTAAGACATATTGCAAAACTCATGTTTTTAGTAAAAAATGCCATTTTGAGCAGAAAAATATGACGAATCCAATGCAACAGTCTGATATTTTGTATCTTTAAAATTCGAACTGTATGAGCACATAACTTATTATATCACTCAACAAAATAACAATCTCTTGAACACTATTTCTGTATAATTTTGAAAAATATAATTTCGTCAACCATTAATAAGCTAATATTTTTCCTTATACAATACAAACTAAATATATAATATTAGTTGTTAAACTGTGTGTAAGAAAACATTTTTAAGATTTAGCAAAACACAAAACAGCCATTATCTCAGAACTAAGTTTTGCAAAATGTTTTACTGTTGCATTGCCGTTACGATATCGTTGTTTACATTGCAAAATTGCACATCTCCAAAATCAAAATTTTTCGAGAGGGTATAAAAACAGTTAAAAAAAAACATTATCGAATTGAAACAAAAATCAAAATACATTATCAATATCAAATTAAAACTATACAGATTATGTGTTTTTTTTGTTTTGATCCGATGAAATTGTTCTTAAACTGTTTTTATGCATGATAGATTTTAGCAGATATACAGTTCTGCAATGGAAACGACAATATGTTTCAATCAAAACAAACGCAAAAAAATATGCAATACAGACGGTTTTATCGATGTATACCGATATCACCATAAGATTTTTCCCAATCCATTTCTGCATATTCCGACGACAATATACACATTTTTACTGAAATATTCTTTTGACTGGATAATTTTTAAACCTGTAGGTAAGCGGTCAAAGTTTTTAAGCGTTTATGGATTCGTCACCCACCCATCCGATCCTAAAAATTAAAAGTAGTCGGATGAGATTGATAAACTTTCTAATTCACTATTTGTATTTTTTGACTTCGCCGAAAAAAACACGACTGAATAACAACCAGTTTTCGTAAAACCATTTTTTGTTGAAATGTTCAATTAAGAGTACATTTACTTCAGATTGAAAGTGACCATTATTTTATCTCAAAATAAGTTTTTCTAAGAGAACTGCTTGCTACTCACTTTTTCAACCTTTTTTTTTGGAAAAGTGTATTAATATTATACGGATAGGGCTAGAACAGGACTCGTGGTTAACTAATGATTCTTGCTCCACCTTGCCTTTTAAGATTGGATGGGCTAGAGGTAATGTAAGATATCTCAGACATCCATGCCTTCTAACATAAATCGATTTAAAAATCAATTTTTCTAACTGTCCGTACATCACAACCGAAGCCAACGACGTCAACTATTAGACTACAGACCCGGCTATATTTTACGTGGCAATAATCTTATACCTCTGGAAGTTTTCCTGGTGTCTTAATATGAGCACCTCCGACTTCAACAATACCAGGTACCAGAGGCCTCACCATATCGGCACTAAAGTGCGTATTCAAAAATATCACAGAAATGTTCCTTTCAATATCAGCTAACTTGGGAAGGGGTTGAGGTAGATGACTGAAGTGTTTTTCCGCTAACGCCTGGTGCTTAGGCAACGCGAACATTTTCCTCATAAACAAATCGTATATGGTGGAATACGTGTTGATTAATTTCTGCAACAAAGTCATGTCGGACCCAAAAGTAAGGTACTCATGAGCCATGAAGCTGAGAAGAAGTGGACTCCCCATCGTCTCTCCGATGTACTGAGTAAAACCCATTGGGCAAAAGCCTACAATGGGAGCTTTGTATTTATGGGCAAGCATATAGAAAGCTTCCATGTACAGGACTTCGGTGAAAATTAAATCAAAATGTGACTTGTCGTTTTGGATGAAGTCTTGCATCGCTGTTGAGTTAAATACGGTTTCCGTTGTGAAATAAATTCCATTCCATAGAAAATCCATCATTTCTTCGAAAGTCTTAGAGGTGAAAGAGTACAAGTCCAACTTTTTTCCATCTGTGAAATAAATCAAAATGTGAGATCCTCTTGGAAATACATCATTCGCAGTGTTATACCGTCGGCATAGTGGCATAAGACGATAAGTCGAAAATCGTCTGTTTTGAGTTATTAATGCAGTCCGATAGATTTTAGTATGGTCTATCGTTTAAACAAAACAAGCTCAGCCATATTTCATTTATTTTTTTTGTAATTCGAATAAATGAATATGAATTAAGTCAATTTCGCTGACAGCTATTAGTGGAAAAAAAATAAAACACAATTTGTTTGTACTAATTCCACATGTTCATAATTATCAGGACAGGTTTTACTCATCACGAGCATTATCGACTGAATATCAGTCTGAACTCATTTTTAATAATGCTCGTGATGAGCGAAACCGTTTCTGATCATTATAAACATGTGGAAGTAGTACAAACAAATTGTGTTTTATTTTTTTAAATATAATTTCTTTCCGCCAACAATTGACAGTTAACATCTTAAAAGTGATTGGAAAAAATTATAATTAGCATTACTATAAAAAAAATTGCCAATACACAAACATAGATTTTTGAATTTAACCTTTTAAAATATTAGAGATCGGTCTTGTAATGTATTTTCTCCTTGATTTGATTTCGAGAGATTAACTTAATCGAAAATGTTTGATGAATTGATACTTCACTGTAATACCAAATATATAAATTATGAATATTTTTTTTTTAAATAATTAATTCATGTAATTAATGTAAATAATTTCTATCTTACGCATTTCCCATAATAAGCGTCTTGGGACAACAATCTGGCGGTAGTTAGGCTTCTTCTCGGCATATGACGTAATCACTGTCAGGTCGTGCCCTCTATTGGCTAATTCCTGAACTATAGGCTGCATGTTAAGATAGTGAGATTTTCCCGAGAAGGGAATAACGGCTAAAATGCGGTATGTATAGCTGAATTGAAAACATTGTAATACTAAAAATAGGCTGGTTAGCTTCATCTGCAAAAAAGTGTCAAGTGACGTTAGTATTTTTGTTGATTGAACAAAATTGATTGAAAAAAGGAATGCATTAAAAATATTTAAATACGAATGGTGTTGATAATAAATAAATACAGTCTCTTTGGTTCAAGGTCTCTAAAGAAATATTATCTATTGTGTATAAATTATTACAGTGTTTCTCTTATCTATATATCTTAACTTGCCTGACTGTTCATATTTAGAGGGTGAGCACAGACTAACTCTTTGTCTCCCTTTTCCGCATCATGTATTGTAGCAAATTACTGTTTACATAAGATTTTGTCGGCCAAAAGCTTTGAATAACTATAAAAACACACCCTTTACGAATATTGAGTGCGAGTGCCTTGTGAAATAAAACTATTCAATTCTTATCAGGAAAGTTATGTAATTTTAAAGAGTTTACTTCCCTCGTTGCGTTGCACTGTGACGCATTCCATATCAAATGCTAACTCTATCATACACACATCGTGCCATGATTTTGTTCAAAACCGTTTTTTCTTTAATTAAAGCGTTAAGTTCACAAGCATATTCACTATATTGAGTCAAAATTTATCGTAGACAACTTAATTATAAAAATAATGCCACACGAAATAATAAAATTTGTTGAAAAATAAAATTAGAGGAATAAATATTTCTCAAGAAATTTTCATAAATTATAAATTCATTATAGATAGAAAATTTTCATGTCTAGTAAGAAGAAGTCACTGATGGATTGATGTTTTTGAATTGTTACTTTATCAAACTTCATTTAAAGTCATACAATTATGAAACGAAAATTGTCGGTACGTAGTTATAATAATACTGCCGTCATAAGTAATAAGACAGCGAACGGGAATACAAAGATTCTGATATGTGTAAAAATTGATTTATAAAGATAACCGAATCAATGAACAAAATTTGCATTCTAAAAATAAAACACAATTTGTTTTGTACACTTCCTCATTTGTATAATGATTGAAACTGGTTTCACTCATCACGAGCATTATCAATTGTTGCGTGTGATGATGGAAACCGAGATTTGTGTAGAAACCGGTCCTGATCATTATAAAAATGTGGCAGTAGTACAAAACAAATTGTGTTTCATTTTTAAAATATAATGCCTCTCCATCAAGATTTTCCAAAAAGAAGCGGTGAACACCTTAAAGGACGAAGGAAATTTGTTCAAGTTGAAAATGTTGCTTAGAATATCTTTTATCGCTAGCTGTCTTATTACTCATGATGGCCGAAGAGCTTTCGTACAGAAGGAAAGAATGTACAAAAAACAAATATTAAAGAATATCTATTTCACCCGCATAAAAAAGATATCTATCACATAATTTATTTGTAATAACCACTATTATAAATATAAAAGAAGTAGCTATTTATACTGATCTTATGTTTACATTTTACACTACTAATACATTTTCTTACCTTTCACGTTATTTTATTGAGTTATATCGTTGCCGAAACTATTCTATTGTATTTTCATTTTCTTTATTTATTTGAATTAACACGATCAGTCTCCACGAATTTTAATATTAAACTAAACAACGAAGTTATAATTTAATACAAAATTAATTCCGAATATAAAAAATAACACTAACTGCGATCCTGTGTAAGAGTGGGTTGTTTCAAAACATGCCTGAGTATCGAAATATATAACTTAAATAGTTTTTAAAATAATAAAAAACATTTAATAGTATATTACCTATAGTATGTAGCTTTAAGTAAAATGATAGCGTTTGGTCAATTACATATAGTCAAAAATGAACTGTACAAACATATTAGAAATAATAACACAAATTTGATTAATTTAAAATGGAACCGTCCTCGACACTTGATCGGCCCGAGTTTCACATTTAGCAATTTTCAGGTATTTTGTGTACAGTGCATGGATGAATTCAAACTGACAATAATTAAAAAACAGTTTATATCATTTACGTATAAAAGAATAAATAAAATCTATTGACACTAAGTCTATTAACTAGGTATAAGAACGGTAAAGAAATTGTTAAGTATAATTTAATTCTTAAATAGTTTATACAAGCCGTTAGTTTTAAAACACTAGTATGCTGTTAATCCACTTTGAAGAAAAATAGTTTACCTATTTTTGTATTGACTTATAATATAATCATCACAAAAAACTGGCTTGAAATTATCTCATGTGAAATATGGCACCATTAACATATCACACGTGTGATCTACATTACTGTCAAGTACTCGTAAGAGAACATTTTATTAGATGTACGTATTTATAAAAATAAAACACATTTTTTTTAGTTGCAGAAATAATAGGTGTTTAGGTGTGAACTGTCAACTCTTGGTGAAAAAGTACTACATTTTATAAATCAATAATAGTTTAGTGAGAAGCCAATTGTTAGCTTATAGCTATATTGGCATAGGTACTTGAAAAAATTGATAGAGTTGTGAAAGTACGTAGTTTCTTTTTGCCCAATTCCGCTCCTGACGTGGAGCATATGGTCTCCTACTGGAAGTATTTCAACATATTTTTTACCAGAACTGTTTGTTACTCAGTTGGTCAACCTGTCTTTTTTTTAACAGAATAGGGATAGAGAGGTTAACCACTAGTCCTGTCCTAGCCCTATCCTTCTATCTCTACATAGTTATTAAAAAACATTAAAATAAACTCGCCATTTTCAAAACTTGACACCCTTTTATTACAAAGCCTTCATGCGTCAAATGAAATTCGGCGTTATGAAAAAAGGCCTTTTTTCAGCATCGCATAAATAGTATACGAATAAATATATCAAAAATACTGTTTACATAATTTTTTTTTTATCGTAGGAATAATTTAAATATTTTTTGCCACCTTAAACGCGTGATTACCAGCTATTAAGCAAAAAATATTTACTACTCATAAGAATTATGTTTTTGAACACGCTTTATGACTTAAAAAATTACCTTCAAATTAGTCAAAATCACACAATTTTACAACGTAATATATCAAAATTGGATAAAAAAATATTATTATTATATAATTATAAATTATTATGCATGCTACGCCCCGTGAGGATGGGATGGGTGGGAGGGAGGACTCAGACTAAGAACAGAATTCCATAAATCGATTGAAAGGTCAATCTATGAAAACCGTCCGCACCCGGAATTGAACCCGAGACATTCATAGCCTGTAGCCAGTGACGCTACCAACTGCGCCACGGACGCCGATGATTATTAGTCTTAAGTTGTAAATAGTTAATATTAAGATTTTTTTTATAATGTTACATTTTAATATGAATCATATGGGCTCATGAATGATCGTGTAGTATTTAGCTTATCATTCTCCCTCTGCGCCATATTTTCAGCGTTGCTTATGAGGTGGATGGGAAGGAATGTAAACATCACAGAATTCCATGCCATGGATAAAAATCGAGGAAAACATCAATATGAAATGAAAGCGGTCGTTTGGGTATTTAAACCAGTAGCCAGAGTCGGCTACTGGATTTATTTTATGCCCACACCAAATCATAATATCATACATATACTACCAACCAACGTTATATCCTTACAATCTCTGAAATGAAAGGCTTAGTAAATGATTACAAGATGTAATCGTTAATTTAATTATGTTCAAATGTTTCAAAGGGAGTCCATATACTTCACATTAGGAGCAAACGTTTACTCAATGTAATAAATAAGCTATCAATTATCAATTAAAAATAAATTTAAAAAAAAAATTTGAAATATTTTTTTTTCGATTTTATAAATTTTAGCACCTTAAAATATTTTTATACTCAACTGGATTGTTATAATTTGTTCTTTCCCCATAATGGCTATAATTCCAATAATACGATTTTTCAGCAATAATCATTTTACTCTCCGTAAGGCTATCATTTGTATTATTCTTATAGGAAGTACTTAGATATATATAATAAGATATCATTAAAACAAGAATTAATGGACTTTTACTTCTAGCACCATAAAAATATTTATTGAACAGACTTATACGACGAGAAAATAATAATAACTGCATGACGTTTATTTCAGATATAAGTTAGTCTAATAGACGCATAGGTTTCTCATAATTTTTGTGAAGCATCTGCGATCTATACTGTTAGTCTCACTGAAGCGTTTTTACATTTGGAATATTTTTTCGTACTTATCGTAAAATGACAAAAAAATTGAGTTGTTCTCGTAAGTTCGGCCATCATAGATTTCATAATATTATTTTATTAATGAAATCGTTACAAGAAAACGGTATGAGATGCTTTTGACTTAAAATGTGAAATAGATATTGCCATACATTAAATTTTAAATGTATTTCCCAATATAAAATCATCGTGTTTGAATTATATTAAATAGCTTAAATTTTGATTAAATATTTAATGAAAAGATTTTATGCTTTCACTTTCATTCGAAAGCAGAATATCAATCCACGGATGGTAGTGAAAAAAATATCAGAAAAATCTTTGTTTTTTACCAAAGCTGAATACTGTTCGAGCAATTACTCATAAATTTGCTCAAAAGTAAAAAGAAGGATACATTTTTTCGTAATTAGAATGGAACATAGCTTGATGCTGACAAGTACCTCTTTAGTGTTATTGGAAAAAATCGAAGTTTACTTTTTAACGAATTTTAAAGTAGGTTCTACCTGCCTCGTTCATTTTAAAAATAAGAGGGCGAGTGAGCAGAGCTTTACGGAGGGATTTTTTAATCTTGTTTTTTTTTTAATTAGATAAGTTAAGGCTTTCAATTTGTATTTGAAAACATTTCACGTTAGGTTTTCATACGTTCAATTATCGAGATTAGATGTTTCATTTGAATTTTGACAACGTACCTAATTATAAAGCGGCAATTTTGAAATTTGCTGATTTAATTTTCATTTCTCTAATATACATAATATACTGAATTGATAATGTTGAATCAGTTGATAATAATAATTTTTCTGTAATCAAAAATGTGACAGTAGTATAAAGCAAATTGTGTATTATTTTTTAAAATATATTTACCAGTTAAAATCATCTGTAAACTAAGCAACACCAGCTCATACATATATCGTAAAATAGTTTTTCATTTTAATCTAATAAATATCTTACCATTACAAATCACGGTAAACAATATTGTATTAAGATTATATTTAAATGAGTTGTTTCCTTATAACACATTGCAAATTCTCCCAATGAAAAAAATATGTAACTAGAACAGTGGTTCTCATGTGCGGCCTTCAACGGTTTTATAGTAATAAATATTGATATTGAAAAAATGAGAAGGTAATATAAAATAAATACGACATTTGTTTATTCATATTGCGTCCGTATGCGGCTCGAAAACGAATGCTGTAATGAAATACGGTTCTTTATTTTGATTAAAATTAATCGGGATCAGTACGGTAACACCATTGGGTTAATTTGTGCTGCAGTGTTTTTTATTCGATATGTTGTATGATAACCAACACTGTTCATCTTGCAATCGTGTAATTATCAATGACCAGAGGTTTTCCAAATACATAAGGCGTAACAGTGATTTTCTTATGATTTTTTTTTGTGTAGATATGGAAGCATCTATATATATGTATATATATTAAATTATTCTTTATTTTTCTAATTTTGAAGGGAATTTGATACAATCATTCAGAAGGATGAAAATTTAAAAATCTAATGATTAATAGATTTAGACATATTATAGACATATTTGGAAAACAAACCTTCAGGACTATATAATATTCATATTGAATATAACATTTGTAAATGACAGGATTGTAAAATTATAGTACATGTTTTAAAGCAATTAAATTAATACATAAAAAAATTTCAGCCTGCGGCGCAATCTTCTGCATCTTGAAGGTTTATGGTTAAAAATATGGTGCAGCCACGAGATATTTCCAAAAGACCACTAATGTTCATTATGCGGCCACGGAGAAATTTTTCGTGAGAACCACTGAACTAGAATATCTACAACGGCTTTATGTCATCAAGTAATCAGGTCAAATTCACTATTTTTATAGTATTTGATTTTTTTTTTCTTTCTATTAAAACTGGATCGCAAAATGATAAAAACACTCCGTTTTCTTTTCTTCGAGGGAATTCATTTGTTGATAGTTAATTCTGTTCAACCGGTTTTTAAAGCAATTTATTATTCTCCATTATAGTGTACATTATTTTGATTATATACGGAACAAATATCAAGATGCGAGCTTTCATAAGGTTACTTACTCACTTTATCTATTCTCACTGTATTTAAGTTTAAGAAAATCTTCGTTTCGTAAACTGTATTACTCTTTAAGAGGTCTGCACCGAAATTGTTTTCTTTCTTTCTCGTGTATGTATTTATAATCTTAAAAATGATTTGGAAAATATTTTGTTTCGCTAAAGATCTTTGCATAAGATTTTCAATTTCAATATTATGTTTATTCTAATTTCTTTACACTTTTCCTTTATTTCAGCTCACCTTCGACACCTTCACAGTGGGAAAATTTGTTTCCTTCACATCCGAAGGATGTCCAGATGGACACATGAGCATCAGAGAGGAAGGACTTCCAGCTCCTCAGGGGCAATGGTGTGGTTCTGCTTGGGGGTATACTGTGTATTACAGTGAAAAGGCTAGCTTGAATCTAACTCTGCGACTGGATCGTCTTAGTCAGCAGGTAAGCAAATTAATATATTTGGAGTTTATAATCTCTGCAAAGCATTCAGTGACTTTGAAACCTTAACTTTCAATAAAATTATCAATTACATTTTCAAATTTAAAAAATGCAATATAATGAGCTATATAAAGTTATATTTATCTTTGTAGGGTCCGTGGCGCATTGGTTAATCTCAATGAATCTCACGGATTCCAATCCTTGTTCAGACAGTTTCATAAAAGTATTTTTCAATCGATTTATGAATTTCTGTTCGAAGGCATGAAATGTTTGTGACGTCTAAAATTCTCTCCCACCCATCCGATCCTTACAACGGAGTGCAGTTGGGGCAATTAACTAATCACTTATCCTGTCCTAGCCCTATCCTTCTATCGTAAATTACGTCAAAAGAGAGGGTGAGCAACTGAGTAACAAGCATTTCTCAATATTTTCCACATTGAAACCTGACACATTAAAAAAAACTTTGAATGTTTTCGTTCCTTCCTTTGGTATTTTATACTACCAGTAAATTAAGTCTCACTGCGTATTTAAGGAATCAAATCAATGATTGATTTTTCAATTACTCTATATTTTTGTTCAAAGATACGAATTTTAGTGACGTTTTTGTTAACTCACATTCACCTTATCTGGTCACAGAAAAAAGCAACGTAGAGAGCGCAATTTACTTAATAATATATAGTCCTGGCTTTGCCACATTAATGTATCTTTCTATTCTTCACCCTTTCATAAAATAGGCTTTAACTGACTATTGAAAATGCCACCCATTCCGCATTAAAAGACTATTTATTTTAAATTTTTTTACCATATTTATAATACAACAATAACTTATAGTAATTTTAAGATTTTTTTTTTAATAAATGTGTTTTAGTAAAAAAAATCGCATTAAATTTTTTTTAACGCAGAAGTTTTTGTCTTTTGAAAGATTTTAAAACAGTCAAAATTAACTTGACTAAAGCGTTTTCAGAAAACATCTTAATCAACACAAAGTAAAGAAAATTATATAAGACATTTAATAATCTTAAATAAGATTTATTTCAATATAATTTGAATCCAGAGTATAAAAAAAACATTTATTAGATAATAAAAAGCGAGCCATAAATGTCTCGTAATTATAAATTTTTGCTACTATATCAATAATTAAACATGCCAATCAAAGTTAAAAGCGACACCATTTAAAGAGGTAAATAAATGCTAGCGCGAGAGACTTTATTTTAAATTAAATATTATATTATCGCTAAAATAAATATTTTAATTTTGATGAATACAGAAAATATGAATATTAGATAAAAGTTTTATTATTATTATACGTAACTTATACAATGTTTTTTTTAAATACGTAGCGTCTGGATGAAATATAATAATGCTTCATTACTCATAATTTAATGAGAAAATAAACGCTCCAGCATCAGTGGCAATGACATTGAGAATGATAGATTATTGGAAGTTATTTGAATATTGATGTTATTATTACTAGAACATACATAATAATACTATTGCCAATGACTCGGTAGATAAAGTTAAAACTAAATAAATATTATTGCATAATTATTTGTTTTTAAATACGTAATGTGTGAATTTAGTGATTTATTTTAACTCATAATATAGAGGTTAGATCAGCGCTGTAGCTTCAGTGGTAAATACTTCTATTGTTGAGAATGAACGGTTTTTGATCATTACTGATATTGCTAGAATACAGCCAACAATACAATAATCAACGCCTCAGTTTATTCAGTTTATACTAAATATTACCATTTTGGGTCCGTAGTCGAGTGGTTTACGTCGTAGGCTCCAGTCACAATGCTCATGGGTTCGAATCTCAGTACAGAGAGATTCATAAATTGAGTTTTTACATCGATTTATGGATTTATGTTCGACGGATGTTTGTGACTGATGTCTAAAATTACTTTCTACCCATTCGATCCTAAAAACAGGTAGTATCGAGAGCGATTAGGTTACCACTAGTCCTACCCTAGCCTTATCCTTATATCTCTACTGTTTTCAAAAAACAATGTTTTAACTGACTTACAAGCAGTTCTCGTATAAAAAAGCTTTTTGCTGAGATGGCTCAGCTGAGAGGCGATATGCTCAACATTGGTAGCGGACATGACTTAAATAAAAAAATGTATTTTGAGCTGAATTGATCTTAAAGATGGATTTTAACAAATGACGGCTCTCGTATCAGTATCAATACTAAGAATGTCCATCAATGCTTGTTTTTGGCAAACCCAAAAAAACACTTTTCATGATACAATTACAAATGCATAGTTTAGCAAATAAAAATATGGAACAGACGCTTACACTACGATATGAAAACAAACACTGGTGGCCATGACAGTACAATGCTGGGCTCTCATTTTAGATAGAAGTTTGTAAGTTTAGAAAGATGTTAAATGGAAGGTGTGAACATGAAGAACAATGCTGCATTCATAACTCATTTTTTTGCATAAGCTGGAGATTATGAGTTATGATACTAGGCTCCTCAAATACAAAAACTGTTTATAATTTTAAAACTTTAATCTCTTTGGCACAATAAATTGAAAAATAAGAACAGTTTCAGGTGAAAAATTTAACTTGGCTTCAAAATTAACAACGGCACCAGAGTTTTTTGCGATTATTGAACATTTTTTCATAGTGGATTTAAGCCGTTTTGAAAAATCACTCCTCAAGTCAGTTTCACAGAAGTTTGTTTCATTCACTTTGTTGTTCTCTATAAATATTATGAAATAATAATAAAAAAAAAAAAAAAAATGAAAAATATATTGTAAACATTTTGTAATATTAAAGAATGCCTTCGATTCAGTAAAATCATTGGCTAGTAAAAGATTTAAAATAATCCGGAAAAATGCATCATTTTTTTTTTCAAAGTTGGGAAAAACACCGAAAAAATAAATTTCTCTAACAACAAAATCCCGTACTTTTGCTGTAATAATGTGAACTGATGTTATCTAGCAGGGATACTCATAAGACATAAGAAGTTGTGTCCCTAGGCGAAAGACGAACTCTCTCACGCGGAATCTAAGTTATGGTACTGTCTGTTGAGCATGGGGATACCCGTTTATCTTCCTGAGAAAACTTTTTTATATACTGCGTGATTCATTTTTTCAAGAAAAAAACGAGATCTTGTCTTTGATGTCAAACAAAAGAGAAATATAACGTGAGATACCATGTGGCTTAAGCGATCTGATTGGATAGTTTTCAGGGTTAAGAAAACATTACACTTATATATTTAAGGGTATGTGGAATATTCTGTGTAATATATTTTTATCCATTATTCATTAATCATTTGAATCGTTCTTAAATTCAATTCCTTGTATTTAAAATAAAGAAAATATTTTCCCCATTTTATAATATGATAAATTTCAAAATATTGATTCAATTTTACTACATAGAAGAAACTGATATAAATTCAGGTTCACTGAAAAAAAGATGGTTTAAGACTGGTCATTTAGTCATTGGGAAAATTGCTCTCAAGAAAACTCTTTTTATGGTCAGTTTTCTATACAAGATGGTCATACTTAGCTTCCAACAATCGAATAAAAAAATATTTATTCATATTCATCTTATTGTATTCGTTATTCCAATAATCATTTATCAACGTTCAAGCGTATCTTAACCATGTCCAGTAACAATGTGTTGCATATGGACACCTAATGAAGCACTTCAACCGTACAAATTAAACAAGAACTAGATGTTAATCCGTCATCCAATGTGATTTTGTTTGAAACCATTACAGAGATCCATTTATTTTGATACAAAAACATTTATATATTTACAAATTAATGTATGAGAGTTTACTATCGTGAATTCGAACCCTACACCAAACAATAGTAAGTCAGAGGTCATTTACAACTTGACTTCGGTCAGACTAGTTAATACTTGAATATTTTTAGTCATAATTCAAGAAAAAATGCCATTGAGTCGTCTAGTATCATAACTCACAATTTCCAGCTTATGCAAAAAATGAGTTATGAATGCAGTATTGTTCTTCATGTTCACATCTACCATTTAAATTATAAAATATATATCTAAGATTACAAACTCCCATCTAAAATTAATGTGAAAATGTTGTCCATTTTAAAAACTCATAATCTCTAATGCTCTATGATTTTATAAACTAGTAATCTTTATTACAGCCAATGGGAGTGCAGCATTGTACTGTTATGGTCACCTGTGTTTTTTTTTTTATTTATCATGGTGTAAGTGTCCGTTCTATGCATTTGTGACTGTAGCATTAAAACGGTTTTTTGCTGTTGCCAAAAACAAACATTTATGAAGATTAGAGTTATGAATGTTATGATGCTAGAGCCCTCAATTGTCGAAAAACATGAGAACACTAAATTAATTCTTATTTTTTAATAGCTAAAACAAAATTTAATACGTGCTTTTAATATACGTTGTAACATATCGTGGGGAGTCAAACAATTTTTGTGTTTACTTCATATCCTTATACAAATAACAAGAAGATTATCTTAGCGTTGATTACTCAACTTCTTCATACTGAAAGCAGACTTTCTTATGTTATTACGTGATATGGGAATTCATATAAGAAATCGTGCAAGTCCCCGCGCAACGGGCATTCTCTTTTCTGGCGTACAAGTGACTTTTTACCATAATTTACGACTGTTTCCAAATCCTCTAAACTTTGCAAGTATGCGAGGGTGTTTTTACTCGCTTCGCAATGTGTACTCCACTCGCAAGTGAAAGAGACTAGTGTGAACAGCATTTGGAACGTACCAATAGATTAAAAAAATGAAAAAAAAATCTTGAATGCTAGACAAGTAAATAAATCATTTTTACCAATATATTAAATATCCGAACCGAATTAAATATATGAAGCGCTCTTTTTTCTGCGGTGCTATTCAATTTAATATCCAGCATTCCATGTAGTAACGTTATGTCTCCTACTTTGTTAGAATCCTTGAATTTAGATATTTTGACAACATAAATTTGCGATGTATTTCTTACGACTTCTTACCTTCACCAATTACATAAAACGACTAAAGTGAGAGTGAATAAACCAGTTGAAAATACTTAACTCCACAAGACAAAATAAAAAAATACACCTCACTTTTAAAGTGTTAACTGTCAATTCCTGGTGGAAAGGCAGTATATTTTAAAAATTAAAACACAATTTGTTTGTATTTCTTCCACATGTTCATGATAATCAGGTACCGGTTTCGTTGATCGCGAGCATTATTAACTGATGAAAAAAAGCTATCATAATAATTGAAAATCACGCCATCGTCAATAGTACGGACAGTGGTGTAATGAAGGTAAAGCTAAAAAGATGAATTTCTGCAAAGATGATTGAAATGACGATTCAATCAAAAAATTCAACTATTTCCCTTTCAATTTCATCGTTCTATCCGTACCCTTTCTAAAAATAATGGATTTAAAATAAATGACGTACAACTTTCAACCGAATATCAAATATCTTATATATATATATATAACAACCCAGACCGCTCTGTAGACGATTTATTATTGTAGCATATCACATGTAGGTATGAAATTTTTTCATGACCTAAGCGTTCGTGGTTTATATAAAATAAAATGTTATGTAATGCACACACAGCTCCAACGTACTAGCTATTTTAGATATTCAGTATTTCAATATCGTCATCTATGATGGGCACAGTTACTAGTCGTAGTAATATAAAACTAGTATAAGTGGAAAAAAAAACTGTTTTGATTTGGCGGGTCTGTGGAAAGTGGCAAACATAAAAATATGTCTGTACTTAAAACGTTTGAGTTAAACTTCGAACACTATTCTAACTTTTTTTCATAATTTGCAATTTTTGTGCAAATCTTGCAATTCTAATATCACTTCATAATAATTATTTGAAAAGCAAACCTAAGATAAGTTCCGAACGTTTTTTTATATATTCTTCGATACCATAAATTTTTATACACACACGATAGAAACAAAAATGGCAGCAAATATATTTTCCCATTTCTCAAGAAATTATCTTGTAGCCTTTTTTATCTATGGTGTACAAGGCTAGTTGCATCGCTCGAAGCTCCGAATGATAAATTGTCACACAAGGAAGCCTAAGATAGAATCTTCTGATAATGCTATCAGAGAAAATCCAGCGTCACTTCGATATTTATTGGTCCAACGTTTCGTTCTCCCGATTGGTTAGTTTTACTTTTTCAAATACATCGCTTTTAGAATTTTGTGCACATGTTTTTTTTCTGTAATCAGTGATTTTTTCGTGATTCAGCATTTTCAAACTGATTTTTTTAGCGACTAAACGATCGAATTTTCTCTACATTAAATGAAATACAATATATTTATATTTTTAGAAGAATATAGTAACATATTATAATTCCGTGTCTCTTTGGTAAAAGCAGACATACGTTTAAGTAGATTTTTGAATTATAATAAATCTATCATATATGTAAAAATCAACGTGGGTGTGTTGGTACCTTATGCATTCCCATACCGTTCATCTAATTCCGATAAAACTTTGTCAAGTTATTGCTTGCACTTGTGAAAAGGATATGATATAGGTGTAGTACAATCAGGCCCTGCCCGGCCCGAGCCCGACTCTCAACTTTTTAATTTTTAATTTATAGTAGGTCTTATAATATATAAATATTAATCACACAATCCAGATATATCTAGACTCTAAAATAAAGAATCAAATTCGTACTAATAGCTACATCTCGGAAAATCTTCTGATTTATTCTTGTACGCATCAGACAGAAAACAAAAAACATTGTGTGTCGAAAAGCACTTCAATAAACAGAATTAAATCACAAAAACTTTCTCTCTTTGAGTGGCATTGCAATGCATGCCGGGTACTCACTAGTGGTTTATGAGGTAATGAAATAGTGAATATTTGATAAACCGATAGATTTTACAATAATAATTTGAAAAAATGATATAAGGCATGGATGTTAGTGATATCTAAACATAAAAATCTTAAAATGGGGCGTAACGCAAGCGATTAGCTTACCACTCTTATCATTCTTAGTTTTATCATTCTAGCCCTACCCTCATTGAAAAATGAGGTTTAAAAGTTATTAAAAAAGTAACTCGTAAAAAAGGTTATAATTAAAATAGACTGTATGAGGAGTGCATATGCAACCCATTATGGACATGGTTATAAAAAAGCCTTAAGTCTAAAAACTGTAGACCATTTTCCAAAAAGAAGTTTTATTGTGATTCATAATTGCATTATACAATACAATTAAATGATATAAAATGTGTAAAATTCTCAAACAACATTTTATAACTTTCGTTTTTATCTTAATAATTGTTACAACATATAATCATTCAATAAAAACTCCATGTAACATATTCAAAAAAAAATGTTTTCAATATATATCTTTCTTGAAAATACAGTGAAGAGGGTCGTAAGTAGGTACTAGGTTCAAAACGTGACGTTGCTAAGCAATATAATTTTGATAATGTATGTTTTTCGTAAAAAAAAAACAAGTGTACAGAAAAAGATTCGTGAAAAACCGATTGCCTGATAAAATTTCATATTTTACTGCATGAGCTATCGTTTGACGTTTTGTAAAAAATATTTTTCTTTAATATTCATATTGCGTTGTGGCTCAAATTCCACTTTTGAAAACATATTTAAAACAGTGTTTGTGTCGGAAGATGTCACTTCTAAAATACTTAACAAGTCATTCGTAATTGTTAAATAATATAGTAATAAATCATTACGCGTAATTAAGGCAACTTATTGTACGTATTTATTTAGCAAGTGATATAGAATTTGGTCCACGTAAACTAGTGTACGTGTTTAAAATGATACGTCAATTACAAAATATTTTTTTTTTATATATATGTCTGTTAGTCTGTCACGCTTCTCACAACACTGCGTTTGAGCACGATGCGCAGACACATGAATAGTATGTTGGCAGATGGCTCTGTCATTTGGTGAAGTTATTTTACGATTTCTCTGTATGTTTGCTGTCCTTCCAAAAAATATTATTGATTGATTCGGTAATAGGATACTTATTTTTTTTTGGAAACCGATCATAGCCAGAGATCGTAGCAGTCAATAATGCTATAAAAAGGCCAGTGCTTTCATTCTCTGAAAACTTTACTTAGAATAATTATGTATTGTCTTTTTCAGTCTGTTCACCGTCCTCTTTCATTAATTTTGACAAACGTTCAATAATTATAAAGAGACTGGAAACAAAGATTTATTTTTTACGTTACTTTAATCTACAATTATTATTCTTAAGCGTGCTAAACCCGGCCGAATTTAATCACACGTATTATAGAAAATTGGGTGTTATTTATATTAAAAACACAATTAACTAATATACCCTTCAGAAAAATCATTTAAAATTCAACTTTTCAAGACTGTTTTAACTTAGTACGCATTTAGTTAACAGAAAGTTTTTTAAGTAAGGTAGAGATCGCCGCACCTTTTACTACACTGATACGTTATCTGTATGATACACAGAGCGTGTCAGTGTTTAATATGTATGGATTCCGTGATCCTATAGCAGTGTATAGATCCCGTGTATGTATCAGTATCAAAGCAACCATAAGTTACAAGCAATGCTATAAGAAAATTTGCAATTTACGATTAGTCAACAAATTGTATGGCTGTTGTACGAAGATCGTCTCTCAAATCCGTTTTTCGTCGAATATAACATAAATTTGAAAAGATTTCTTGTGAGTTTATTCAGTGTTTCTTTACTATAATCATTATATAATTTACGATTCATCGAAAACCAAAATATATGCATGTTAAGTAATAATTAAATCGTCCCAATAAATTATATCGTACATTCGTCATAATATATATATAGTCAATGGCACTAAATGCGATTTATGGCAGGGTAGATTTATTAGAATCGCAATTTATCGCAAAATGCACACTTTGAATTTTCGATTAATAACAATCATTGATTACAACTAGGCTTTATAATTATATTCTATCAAAGTAAGTAAACAACTTAATTCCTAATATTAAATCAAAATTGATAACTCAGTTATTCCACTGGCTGTGTAACTAGATGTAACGCGTTTCGCTTCTTTACGAAGCGTCTTCAGACTAACTATATCGAACCATAACTAACTATATCACCTCCAAACACTGGTAGTTAATTTTATAATAAGTACTATCATTTTTTGAGTCTTACCCCCTCTCTAAGTCCAATAAAAGGAAACAAACCCACTTTACTCTTCATTTTTAACTAAGATGCTCTTAAAAAAACAAAATGCGTTACATTTAGTAACACAGCCAGTAGGATAACTAAGTTATCAACCTTAATTTAATATTAAATCATCAAAGTTTCCACCGAATTCATCTAAATTATCTTTAATCCTATTAACATTAATGATACTACATTTAATTACCCACTATTTCACATTAATAAAATATGCTAGAATTTATCGAAATATCGAATTTATCGAAATATCGTCCAAAATATCGATTTCATGACTACGCCGTAAATGTAACGGACCACTCGTTTGCAAAAGTACCGGCTGACCGGCCTTACAGCATGGCTTGTAATTATAGGGGACTTTGATCAGTATGGATCCTAGAGCCGTGTATAGACCCCGTGGTCCCTAATCCTAGAGCCGGACCATAGTGCTGGAGTGTAAAGTGTACGGCGTGTACTCTACAAATGAATTTTATTAATTCTGCAACGGACGTCATTATTTTTGAACATTATGTTTTTATTTATTTGTGTTCCATTCTCAAATTACATTTGGTCAATTCTTTTTTATGTTTGCTCTCTGTTTGTTATAGCGTTATCGAAACTAAAACACGAATTTCTGGATATATTTGGAATGCTCCGTGTATAAAATTCTGACCAGCAACCGGTAATTTCCCACAGGACTTTGGGAACCTTTATTTGTTGCCATTACTGGACAACAGCAATATTAATGTGCTCAACATTTTACGCCATATGTGTACATAAGTTCATAATTAATTCGTGACAATATAATCAATTCAATCACCAAAAAATTTGGGAAGAAAAATTTATTAATTAAATGACTAATTCATTGCCATTCAACAAGTTAGAAAGCTGTCCAATGACTTCAGATCTGTTTTTAAGGTATTAAATGTATAATAATGTAAATAATCTTAAACCAGGCCTTCAGTCGACTGGTCAATGTCGTTGGTTTTGGTTGCAGTACTCAAGGGCTTTACAGTATTCAAGTTTAAAATTTCCTCCAACCAACTGATTCTCAAAACAAGGCTTGGTGAGAACAATCTAGGCTTGTCCTAGCCCCAGCTTTCTATACCTACTCTCTTCGATAAACGGAGGTTGAGCAACTGTCGTACAAAAACTTCTGTTGAAATAATCTCCATTATGAGTCCATATGCTCCACATTGGGAGCAGACTAGTTAAAAAAGAAATTGATTATTTTAGATGGATTTGTCAAAATTCATTTTTAATACAAAATTTCAGTTAATAACTTTAAGCCGTTTTAATGAATGTGTAAAGTGTGTTGTTTATTTAACAACCATCTTCAGCGGGTGACTATTTGAATTTCAATATCAAATTGAAATTGAAATTTTAATTGTTGAGATTCTGTACATTTCCATGTATTTCGTCACTAACGACCCGGGTTTCGCCTTTTGGCATCTTCAGGCATTCGAGCATATTACGATTCAGGGTCATTGTTGTCGGTGTTGGGATTAAGTTCCTAGACTTGGTGATAATAATTTGTCGTATTTCATCTTCTATAATATTATAAACGATATTAACTATTTACAGTCTGTCAGTTCGAGTTCATTCGTGAGCTAGAATGTCTGAAGATGCCAAAAGGTTAAACCCAGATCGTTAGTTACATGGAAATATATGCAAATGTACAAAATCTCAACAATTCAAATTTGATATTGAAATTGCATCAAGTACACTCAGTCAATATATTAAATTACTTCCTAAAAACCAAAAAATAATTAAAAGTGTCAAAATAATGAAAAACATAATATACTCAATGAAGTAACAATTCGTTATCAGTTTCAAAACGTGAGTATTACAGTTAATTTTACCATGTTTTTTAAGAAACGTAAGTATGTAACGTAAATAAGACTTCTTATGTTTTATTTAACTTAAACCATAAAAATTCTCTTTTTAAAATCAAATTTATTTACTACTTAGGACAGTGAAATAACAATGGCATAGTCTGCAGAATATTCAACGGTAAAATTCGTTTATTTTCAGGTTGAAACCTTTAAAAATGGGTCATTTCCGATTTGTACGTAAGGAAAACGATATGAATCTTCTCGTATTTTTGGCAGTGACAGACGAACCCCACCATTTTTGACTATAAAGGAGTTTCCATTTGAATGAATTCCACGTAATTTTTCTTTTATTTTCCGTTCCGAACACCCTCGTATGCAGGTATGAGTCAGCCGCTTAACAAAGGTACTCAATAAAAACGGATTTAAATGAAATTGTATAGACATTAGGCATTCAAAAAAGATCGTTAGAGCTACGTAGCGTTGGATTTTTGATGAATTTAACCGTCGAATCATTGTGCATCTTTGTCATATTCATTATTATCTATTGCTCTACAAAGGACGGTGGGTCATGGAATTCGTCAGGGGCTGACATCAATCCTAAGCCTTAATACTAAAAAAATAAAACACAATTTATTTGTACTACTTCCACATGTTTATAATGATCAAGACCTGTCTCACTTATCACGACCTTTATCAACTGATTAAATTAAATTGAAGCCAGTGATGAGCGAAACTTATTTTTTTAAATATAATGCCTTTGCACCAAGAATTGACAGTTAACACCTTAAAAGCCCTTATACTTTGCTGCATAAAGAATTAAAAGTATTTTATATCAGAAAGTTTGTGTAAATTTAATGATTTTTGTTTCGACAAATACTTTTTACTTATAAATTTCTTATAAAAACTCTGTAAATTCAAGTTAATACTATTAAATAGTTCACAGTTTGAAGTGGATATTTCGGAATATGATAAAATTTAACCACAATACAAATTATTGCTCTATTATTAAAAAAAGTGAAAACTTATGATATACATACAACTAACTATAAAATTTGAATTAATTTAAGACATCGACCGAGGGTGCTTGATGGAATTTCAATATCTGTATTTTTTCAAAAAAAAAATTGAATTGCTGAGATTTTGTACATTTCCATGTATTTCGTCACTAACGAACCGGGTTTCACATTTCGGCGCTCTTCAGGCATTCTAACACAAGAATGAACTCAAACCAATGATTTGTATGTACGAATGCCAGAAGGTCGTTAGTGACGAGATAATCAATCAACAATCCAAACTTAATATTAAATTTCATTAAGTACCCTCAGTCGATATCTTAAATTACAACTAAGTATCGCTTAATTTGAAATATTTCACTCTTATTTATGTTGTAAAATCATAAATATATGTACTGTTTATTACAAAATTTTGAAGCAACAATCCATTTCAAAGTGCAAACCAACCGAATTTAAGTTGCCTACCATTAATCAATTTCTAATATCGATCTTTCCAAATGAATATTGAAAGTTCGTCAATATAAAATGAATTTATGAATTTTCCGTTCTACATAATATGATTGCAATAGAACGCTTACAAAAGGAAATATGACGTGTATGCACTAAGCAATTTTGTCGCAGTGTTTCACGAGGTCTATTTTCCATTGGCTGCATTTCCACATTTCCCATGATAAACGATTCTACTCATTCTTCTTGGAAATATCTTTCATAGTCGGGTTGAGTTAGAGACAAGTGAAATATAGTATTAATAGAATAGTGCTAGAGAGTCTGAAAAACATAATTATTATCATAATATACTTTTTCTAAAAGTGTTCATATATTTTCAAAACACATTGTCTTATTATATGTGAAAATTTATTATTGGTATTCACTGTTTATTGATTTCAAATAAACTCACTATCACATATTTTTTGAAGGAGTACTTTTACTACAGTTCTCAGATTCATAGAATAGTGAACTATGGTCTGTTAAATTTAAAAAAAATAGTAAAAAGCATTTAATCTAAGTAGTCTATCTTACAATAATTGTATTATATGCAGCAACAATTGCACTATTTTCAATCAATTGCTGAAATAATAATATTTGAATATCAATTCCTTGTTGTGGCTAGCTTTATGTTTATCTGGCTTTGACATTAAGGCGAAAAGCGTTGGACAGATGGCTATTGAGAAACAATAGTATAGGATTATAGTGCATTCATGAATTTAGCTTCTTAAAATATCTGTAAAATATACACATAGTATTTGGAACAGCATGTATTATTTTAGTGAATCAAAATTATAGTCATTGTAAGCTAAATTAAGATCTTTGACAATGTGTAGTTTTCATGTGCCGCCACACGACATTTCTAAGATTTCCAAGTGCCTAACAAATTTCTTTGCTTTCTCCAATACAATACTCATCACTTTTCGGCCGTTCAGGACGTTGGAATCCATTTATAAGGCTGGGATAAGACTCTCTGGTTTCCAGTCCCAACGTATCTTCATGACCATTGACGTAACAATGACCTTCTCATTCATACTCTTATCTTGAACGTTATGCATAAGAAGCCATGTTTGTATTATTGAACAACAAACAAAGGATAGTCTGTTTTCTAATTCAGGAATATATTGACATTATAACAGTAGCAAATACGAGTATTGAAAACTATTAACACAGACATTTTATTTTTTATTGACAAGCTTAACCGCTTGCAGCTCGCTTTTTAGAATACACAAGGCAAAAAATAGTTTATTTGCCTTTACATGAAAGGTGGAAACGGTTTTTATTCAGACTGACATGGCTGTCATCGTCTGCTGTACATTTTCATTCTGCACACAAATGAATATTTTATAAACAGTAAGGAATATGGCCTTAGATTTTTCGTCTGTCAGATTTTCTAAAGACAATTTATCCAATGTTTTTCGAACATATTTATTTGTGCAGTTGACTGGGCTGCATCAAGCAGAGTCATCTCGTAATGAAACTGTATTGATATATTTTTTTCTGCTCTTGTCCAAAATTCGTAATTAATTACTATAAGATATGGAAAATGAGTCACTAAAGCGCGAATCTAACACTTATTTACTGGTTCAGTTATATTTTTTCTGGATTCCGCGAGTCATTGTTGTATCACTCTGCTTGCTGTTGACAAAAGATAATGATTACCAAGTCAATAATGGTCACCAAGTTATTTGTTTTCTAATGATGGCAAAAAAAAATAATGACTTGTAGTTTGATTCTCGCTGGATTCTCAGCAAGTTACTTGTTCACTCACTCTACTTACTATTGACAAATTATTAGATTATAAATTCGGAAAATTTGCAGTTCTTTATCGTAGGTGTTTTGTTTTTACGAATCAAAATGATTTATCGTTTATTTAGTGGGAATTCAAGTCATTTGCTTGTGTATATTTTTTGATATTACATAAAAATAGCTTATTTGACTGCTTGTCACTGACTCACTCGGATTAGCGGCAGTGCTGATAAAACACACTATTTTAAAACAACACATTTTATCTGCGCATTGTGTTATATAAAACTGTTCTTTGTCAAAGTAACTTCTAAAAAAAAATAACCGGACGTTTTACAAAGAAGCAAAGTTTAACTTAGCGATTTGAAAGTTTACTCCGTATGCCATATCTCTACTTTTATATATGCGATAACACATCGGATGGATTCGGTGAACGCTTCTATATGTAAATTATTTTACAGTTGTCTGCAGAAATATTTTCCTCGGTAAATATTTCAACCTTTGTAAAATATTACTGCATAATAATGTCTATAAACGTAGGGTGTCCAATAAATCTTACTCAGTAGTTATGGAAATCTTAACGAAAATACTTTTAAATATGGAAAACTAAAGTTTTATTTTAAATTTTTGTACAGTGGTAATAAATATTGCAATGCTGTTATTACACTGGTGTCAATGAAAATCCAATAAGTTATTAAGTTTTTGATTAATATATTTATTATTATATGCAGTAAAATCCGAATTCACATACAAATTATGTAGTCCTGTTTTGTTAGAGTGCATTTAATAATTACTTCTGAAATACAAGTTGGTTGCCCCACCTCCACCCGTTATGAGTATGCAGCCGCCTTCCATAAAGCAATAACGATCAAGAAAAAAAACGAATTTACTCCTCATATTATTGGCTCGATGCAGAGAGAAAGAAAAAAATGTGACTTGCTCAGCCACTTAGTTTTAAGTATTCTGTGTATCCATATACTGTGAATCGACCGTAGCGCTAGAGTTTAATTTACACCGAATTGAATCTAAAGAGGAATCGAGAATATTCCTTCCAAATATGATGTTGCAAATTTATCGAATGCCTCAAAGTTGACCTTGATTGAGATCAAGTCAGCGTGGCCTATTGGGCCCGTATGAGGACGAACCACAGCAAACAGCTCTGCTCGTTCGGCATGCATCTCATTCAAAATTCAATGAAAATTACGCACTTTTTAAGGTTAATAATTCAGGGCTTTCGAAGCAAGTTTACTAGCATTTACATACACAGCCAAACCATTAAATAAATTTACTGTTGTGAAAGAGTTTTGTTTCACGCAAATTGGGTGGGAGAGAATCCGACTCAATATGCGTGATTTTTAAATTAAAAATATTTTTTTTTAAAAAAATTTTGCGCACGTTCTATGTTTTCTCTTAATTTTCGTCGGTCAAATACTTAAATATGAGTTTCACTGTATAATTGTGTCAAAATAAATCTTCTAACCTTTGTATCATTAACGTGATTGCTTGAATAAACTATGTAATGGCTACTGAAGAAAATCCATATGCATTATAAAAAAGAATTTGACCGAAAAAAATATAATATATAAATGGCCTTGTTAAAATTTCTATTTTATCAGTAAATAATGTTCATCATTAGGGTTATTATAAAAATAGTACAAAAATTATGTTTTATTTAAAAATCCAATGAATCTTCATGGTCAAAGGGATTTCTTGGCTGTTTTCTTCACAAAATACTTGTAATGCACATGGGTATTAAAACTAGGTTTGTACTCTTGATTTCAACACATTTGCCAGGAAACTGAGTTAAGGTAGAAAGTGAAATGCAGAGAATATGCATGCGCATTCTTAAACGTTGAAGATGCTGTAATTTGAAGCCCAGGTCAAACCAAAAAAATAAAGGTAACCAGGTAATTGAAAAAAGAGGCGGTCTTTTGTCTTATGGATGCAATCTATACTTGAGACAAGTGGGCCATATGCTGGATATCTCTTGGCCTATTTAAGATATAATTACTTTATTAAGAAGCACTATAATAAAGTAACATTAAGGAAATTAATAATTGATATATTTCAGACAAAAAAATGTTAAAATATTGTATAATACAAAAGGACCAAAAAAAAACGCATTGTACTGTACTAATTTTAATGATATTTATATTAATATATTTTTTTTAATATTCTACCCTTTGTAAGTTCAAAAAGAAACATACTGCATGAAAAACCTCATATATGATATCTTTACTTTTCGACCGTTTGTAGATAAAAAGATATAAGCAAGTAAATATGCTTTTTCATTTATATCATAAAATGTCTTTCGCTGCCGTACCCTTTGAGCGTTATTTTAAATAACATTCTTTTTATGAAGTTAGCAGACGTCATGATTGCTTATATTACGTTTATACAACAAAAAGCATTTGCGGATGTTTGGAAAAAAGTCTTATATCTTGTGTTTTAAATATGAATGAAGTTTTTCACCATCATAAAAACGGCGTATAAATTCATAAGTGATATTTTTTATTAAATATCAAAGTTCATTAGTTTCTAGTAATAGCAAAACAGGTATATAGTATATTAAGACAAACCATTCTCATCGCCATGGTTCAGTTGGGTACACTTTGAGCTTCAGCGAGGTGACTTTCTTCAAACATATCCGCTCCGAATATTGTAAGGGTAAAAGGATGACTATACGAATAGACTAATTGGCTAGTAGATAGCTCACGGCACCCTCCTTCCATAGTTTTTTTTCTATAGGATTGGATGTCTGGGAGGGAATTAAGCCAACACACACATCTCTGCTTTTGAACACAAATTCATAAATAAATTAAAACAAAGTAATTCGATACCTCAGTTGTCAAAGTGTAACAACTCAAGAACCGTAGTTCTGAGATAACTAGTAAACAAGATTTTGAGAGAATTTAATCTTCCATTGTTATATCTAATTATTGTAGAGTTTAAGGAAAATCGATGATTATCTAAAAAGTATATTCAGAATAATAAAAACAATTTGTTTTCTTCTCATATATAAGAGTTTTCAAAGGGTATTTGAAGTTGTTACATTTTGGATATAAAAAATAATAACCACTTTCATTCTAAAATAACAACAGTTTACCATTTGTTATATTTTGAAACTGGTAGATATCAGTATTTTAAACATTTTGACATTTTTTTTCCATGTCCACTCCCAATGTGGACCATATCTTAATAGAATTTTTCTACGAGAACTGCTTGTTACTCAGTTGCTCAACCTCTCTTTTTTTTTCGAAGAGAGTAGGGATAGAAGGATAGGGCTAGAACAGGACTAGTGGTTAGCTAATCACTCTCGCTACACCCCGTGAGGGTGCGATGGGTGGGAGGGAGGACACAGACTTCGAACGGAAATCCATAAATCGATTGAAAGGTCAATTTATGAAAACCGTCCGCACCGGGAATTGAACCCAAGGCACCCGTAACCTTAGCCAGCGACGCTACCAACTGCGCCACTTTGACATACTCAACTAAAACTGCAATTTTTTGTCTTGTTGCCCTTTTTGACACAGTATATATTACATAAATTCCTACTCTCTTCGGAAAACAAAGAGAGAGGTTGAGATACTGAGTAACAAGCAGCTCTCATAGGAAAAAAAACTTCTGTTGAGATACTTCGATTAGTAGTCATGGTTAAAAAATGATTCTATTTAAAATGTATTTTGAAATGGCGTTATTATTAATGTATTCGTTTCTTTTAAAAAGAATAAAAAAAATATTTGTTTATTTATTAATATGATTATCCTATTGCAGCGAATAAATAAACCACTCGTAAATAGAGAAAGCGAAGATACTTTTATCGGAACCGTTAAAACGAAAAATATTTTACGTCCTAAATTACCAATTCTATTTAACCGCAGTATTGATTTTGAGACGTTTTGGCTATTTCATTAAGCATAAATTTGAAAAAAAATCTTAAATGGATTTATTTTATTAACCTTTTTACAGAAGCAAACTCGGGAAATTTATAGGCCAATAGAGATGAAAAACGCTTCACGCCTTAGTAATAATGTACTTTGGTGAAAGAACAGTGAGCTATAATATTATCATACGTGAAAGTATATTTTTTTTTCATTAGATACTTTGTATACAACCTTAATGAATTAATTATATAAAGAAATTTTACAAAAGTCAGATAAAAGAAATATGCTTGGGAATGGTTTATTATGTAAGTGTGTTATTACAGCGATTTAATTTAAGGATATATCTACCCCAACCTACCGTGGTTGACGGTCAGTAAAATAGTATTATTGTCCGACGGTATGGCATATTCTGCCAGTGTCTCAGCTAATACCTGTGTTGGCAACTCGTCTGTGATGTCATTCGTTTTTAGTCGTTCCCCACACATGTGTTCACTGAAAAAATTTTACTAGTTGAAATAATGAACATGGATAATAATGATTTATATGTGAATCAATTGCTGTAACATCCTTTTAAAGAAAATAATATACCTAAAAAATCTAACGTAATAAATATACTGGTCTATAAATATAGTGCAAACTTTTACAAAAATTCGTTGGGTAATAGGTAATTATTAGAGAGGTGACATACACAGATAATCAGCACTTATTTTTTTAAATAAAATGAGGACTCTAGTATAATAACTAAGAATCTCCATCAGTGATTGTTTTTGGAGAACTCAAAAAAACCTGTTTTCGTGCTACGGTTACAAATGCATAGAACAGATGCTTACACCGTGATATGTAAGCAAATACTGGTGGCCATGACGGTACAATGCTGCACTCTCATTGGTTGTAATGGAGATTATTAGCTTAGAAAATTATAGGGCATTAGAAAATACGAGTTTTGAAAATGAAAAAAAATTTTTGCATCCATTTTAGATTAAAGAAATTTTATAATTTAAATGGTAAATGTGAGCATGGTGAAGAATGCTGCATTCATAACTCATTTTTACATGTGCTGGAGGTTAAGAGTTACGATACTAGACACTAGCCCCTTCAAATATCATAGATATCCATCTATCTAGTAATATAATATGTAGTATTAGTGAAAATAGTTTATTGTTATAACCTCTTTACTTCTTTGTATTATATAATAATTCTTAATTCATAAACTCGTAATACTTGAAGTACAGCGTGAATAAAAAAGTTTTTGATCTACTGAGTCTTAATCCGGTACTAATAAATAGCCTGCACTCAAAATGTATTAATTAATAACCTAGACCACAAACCAAAATTATTTTATCTGGTATTAGTGCATCATAAGTATTGCCAAGCGAGGCAATCAAGCGCTGCGGAGAAGGGTTTCACATTATTACCAACGTTAGTTGACACGAAATCTTGGAAAAATTCTATGCGGCTTTAAAGTTTTATTAATTAATACTTTGTAGATCTTATGTATATCCAATAATTGATTCTTCTATTATATTTTAAATATAGACACCTAGTCGAAGACTGAACGGCATGGACGCAGTCAAAAAACTTCAGAAATGTTTGAGTTTAAAATCATACAATTACTGCAAGGATAACATGCGGCATCGATACACCTGAATACCCTCTAAAATGAATCAGACCTTCTAAAATGTATGAAAACCTAAACTTTTAGTAAATAAATGTATCAGGTTTGGATGAGTGTATCCCTCCAAAATGTCTCACATTTCTACTCATGAAGGAAAACAAAACGCTGAAAAAGTGTAAAATCGGTGAATGAATTGGGCTTCACAATACCTTCAAGTGCTGGGGTCATCGATTGGTGGACAAAGGTGGATTGACCGAATGGAGGGGGTTGATTGAGACGTATAAGGTTCACACACACAATAATTAGAAAAAATTCGAAGAGATGTATCCAAATATAATATATCTTAGCTAATATTACACATTTCTCTTATATATTGATACGGTACTAGTGCGTATCGTAGTATGGCCATCGAGAGTTCATTCGCGACATGTCTCAAAAGTTTCAAAGTGATGTAGGCAAACATTATAACCCAACGAACTCTTACCTAAAAAAGTATGATGAGACAATACTTAAGAATCGGTTAAGACCAAGAGCAGTTCTACTCGAAGACCCTCCATAGATGTAAACAGGGATTCTCTTTGTTTAAATTGAATAAACACGACTTCTTGTAATAGAAAATAACTTTCCTCTGGATGTTTCCTTACGTATTGCATGTCCATATGTGTATGTGTGTATTCGTTTATATATATATATATGTATATGTGTGTGGGTGCGGTATGCGGGGAGGTATATTTATATAAATTCAATTGGTACCCACGTGAATTGGCTTCATTGTGGATTGCTTACCTTTATAGTGATCACGCCCTTCTATCTGAAACGATGGAAGTGAAACAAAAAAAAATATTAACATTAGAGATGAAGGAGACTCAAAGAACTATGACGCTAAGGCGCCTTAGGAATTAACGCTCCATCAAATTGATATCCAAAAAAAATCGTAGTATGGCCACTCTTCAATAAATTTCAAATAAAAAAGCATTGCTGTACATAGTTCATGTTTCGTGGACCGCGTGGTAGATTTACGCTTTGGAATATTTTACCGCATAGAACTAATGAAATGTTATAAACGAGGTCTGAAAAGACAGCTCTCTAAGTTATGGCCTATTTTAAAATGCCAGTTTAAGAAAATAACTAAGTACGTATCTGTAATGGTCTGAAAACACGGCTGTATTTTATTAAGATCTGCATAATCATTTCATTAAAAATAATTTTGTATATAAGTTAGCACTGTGAACATTCAGCGCCTAAATTTTAAAGCGATGCTACTCTCGCAACACGGTTTAAATTCATGACCAGCTTTACGAACGCTCTTGCAATATATAATATTTTACACAATTGCTTTTGCTTTCAAATACAATACAAATGTCTTGATTTCAATACAATGCACATTTGACATTTTAGCGATGGCAGGTTTTAAGTCAATCTCAATTCAACGACTTTTTTCAAAAAGCAAAACTATAAAATTATTAAGTTAAGTTGTTAGATAATCGACATAAATGATTCAAATTTTCAGGCGTTAATGAAGTTAAATGATTAAGAATTTAATAAAATTCGTAGATTGGCAAAAATTGAATCCTTTTTCTTTTCCAATTTGACCATTAATTAAAGCTTGCAATAAGATTTTTTGGAGTTAAGGATATTTTTTAAGCGTATCCGCTTCGAATTTGGAGCAATAATAAGGTATCCTAATAAAGCTTATCTCATTATAAGTAATATTGCAACATAAATAAAAGAGAACTTATTGTTATTCTGTTACTCAATGTCTCTTTATCTCAGAGAATATGGAAAGAAACATCTTATGTGTGGAAGGTAATAAATGCATTATGTACATCAATGCCTTCAAAAACACATCCATAAATCGTTTGACGACATAGTATCCGTAGACAATGGCGTTAGGGCATCTAATCTCGAAGTCATTTTGTGATTCTGGGATTTCGGGATTCTCTATTTTTTAATTTCGGGATCCCGGGATTGGTCATTAAGCGTAATTTCATGTTTTACAGTATAAATTCAAAATTAAATTTGTGTCCATTACGGCTTCAATTAAAAAAAATAATTATATGTCACATTTTTTTTGGACCCGTGAACGTTTTTTTTATTTATTGATGGATATTATTTGTACACAATAATGCTAAAAAAACAGCAAAATATATTGTTGTCAAAATTATTTACGGATGTATTAATTATGTAGGTATTATAAAAAAATATTTACATACATAAATCGAGGTACACGTTATAGTTCATCAGGAAGTATTTAATTGTAAATACGAATAAGTTTTTAACATTTACAGTGAAGGCCAAATATTGATATTTAAACAACCTGGGATTACGGGATTGACTTATTGGCCGGAATCCCGGGATCGAATCCTCTAAATGGCGTAGCCGCATGATAATTTTGGATATAAATTACAAAAATGACTTATTCCATACTAGCACTTCGATGGATATAACTGCTTATGATTATTTTTCATATTTTGGCGCCGTCTCTTTCTTGTCTTTAAATTTATTAATCGATTGATAAAACAATGTTTATTTGGCGTTGAACTTTTAGCCTTACGAGTGAAACATTTACCACTCGGTCACGCTAAAATATAAAAACAAAATAAATTCATCAAAATCGTGACGAATCTCACATTTATTGTTTCCTGTACTGCAATGATATTTTATCATTATGGTAAACATGCGAATGCCGGATACGGCAAATCGAATATGTATGGAAGAAATTTGATTCAAGAAAATGGAAAAATGTCGTCGTGTCTTTTAAATTTGTGGCCCCGCAAAATGCTTTCTGTCTACATCGAGAAGGGTCGTTTTCAGTACTATGTTTGCACAGATCTACGCTTCTCAATTTTAGTGCACATTATGATATTCAGTTAATATAACGTGCCTCGTTTTTAAAACGATAAAATAGTATATTATGTTAAATTTAACAAAAATAAATATAGCAGTACTAATAGTACAAATAGTGTGTTGTCGGAACAATTATCAACAATGTGGCACAACTTTTGCTGTTTTAAAAAATATTGCTATTTCAATATAGTGAAATAGAGTTCTACGAATAAAATGTGAATTCAATCAATGTATTCCGTTATCAAAATATTGTTTTCCATTATCCCCACGTCTGTGCCTCCGTATTTTTTTCTATATTGTAAAATTTTACTAGCTACATAATGGTTTATTTTTATATAAATAAAATTTGATATTTATTGCAATTCACGAAACAGTTGTTTTCTTTTTATTTATAATATACTAGTGAGTACCCGGAATGCGTTGCAATGCCACTCAAAGAAAGAAAGGGTTTGTGTTTTAATTCTGTTTATTGAACTGCTTTTGGATTAGAGGTCTGCACAGGCCGAAATTTCATAGACTTACCCGGTTCGAGCCCATCATCTTCAGGACTTGAACCCGAGTTTTAATGTCACACTTGTTGTAACACAATATTTTTGTTTTTCGTCTGGTGCGTACACGAATAAATCAGAAGGTTTTTCCTGTATGTACGTATTTGATTCTTTTTTTCAATTTTAGATTTTCATTTTTTTTTCTTCATAACCCTTCACGGGTGTATGCACAACAACTCACCGAAGTTTCATCGAAATCGTATGAATGGTAAAGGAACGCGTAAAGGACAAACAAACATTTTTTTATATAATATTTCCCGGCATGATCACAATAAGTCCTTCCTGAAAGTTTCGTCGCGATCGGTTGAGTAGTTTAGGAGCCTATAAGATTCGGACAAACCAACAAACCAACAAACAGACATTCATTTTTATATATATAGATATAGATATAGATTTCCCGGCATGATCATAATAAGTCCTTCCTGAAAGTTTCGTCGCGATCGGTTGAGTAGCTTAGGAGCCTATAAGATCCGGACAAACCAACAAACAGACATTCATTTTTATATATATAGTTGTTGCTCTCTGTAGTCTAGTAAAAAGAGCTTCACTTACTGATAAAAAATTCTCAGTATCATGGGCGTGGTTTTTTCAATGTATCTTCTTCTCGAGTTTATATCAAATGACATTCTTTTATGAAGAATTTTTAAATATCTAGAGTTTCGGCATTGAGCTATCAAATAAATTATCAATAAAAAAATAATCCTTTTGAAGGTTTATATCGATTGTCGAGTTCATTAGTCAGACAACTACAAAAAAAAAGTTAAATATGCAGTTAAATGCAAAATTTTTCCTTCTTAGATAACTTAAAAAAATACTAAGACAGATAAACTTCTAAAGAATTTAATGAAACGTTGATATTTCTGGGTCAGTAAAAGGATATTTATAATTATCCTTCTAATGACAATACTCGGAAAGTATCTAGTTGTTACCTGTTGTATAAAACTCTACTATGGTACAAATCAATAATATTTTTTTTGTCTAACCATTTGAATAATGCTTTGCCCACTATCTCAAAATGGGGTATTTGGAGATGTATCAGTAATAAACTAGACGATCGGTATGTTGCAAATTGTAAACAGACTTGTTTTTATAATTAATAATGAAAGGTCTGCTTTTAAATTTGGCGGATGAAAGGTTATATACTATGTTAATTTTGATTAATACATCCATCCAAAAAAACTGAATACGTATTAAGTGTGGTTGTAATAAGGGATAATAGTTTCAAGTAGATGATTAGTTGATCTCTGAAATATGTTTTTTACTAGCGATAGTAGTATGATATAAATATGAAAATGCTGCAATAATTCAAAAGTCAGTTTTCTGATAGATAACATGTTTCAAAATATTTACATGTGATATAATATATGCTCACCTTGTCATAAATTATTATGGAAACAAATTGCATAACATTGAGGCCTAGTTAGTTACGTCATCTATCAATCTCTCATTTTTTACTACTTATTTTAATTATAATTATTCTGTATCAAAAATATGAGAATATTGGTTGTTAATAATTATGTTAGTTCTAAGTAACATAAAATATTTTAATAAGAAATTAAATTAAAAATTGATAACTTAGCTATTCCACTTTGTTTATCACTAATGTGATGCGTTTCGCTTCAGTCTTAAGATGCTTCTTAAAGAGGCGAAATGCGTCACGTTAATGATAAACCAAGTGGAAATACTAAGTTATCAACTTTAAATTTAATTTTATAGTAAAAATGAACTTCCACAAAGTTACCGCCGAATTCACAGCAAATATTAAAATATTAGAATTTAATGAATTCGTTCTAAAATAATGATACAATATATAAAATATTCACTGTATTCTAAGATGTGGAATAATGCCGAATCAATCAACAGTCTTAAATATGTTTTATAAAAAGTTTGCGATGGTAAAATAACCTTTGAAAATCACTGGTAAATAAGATGACATTTAAAGGCAGCCATATCAATATTTTCCGGCAATAAGCTCAAACAAAAAGGAAAATAGTTTTTTATTTTTTATTTCGAGACAGGGCTTTATTTTGGTTATCAAAGTAAACTGTATCGTATAAAGTAAATGGAAAATTGATTTTGCCATTGCTCATTGTATTTTTGATATCATTTTTATTGAAATATGTAGAATATTTCTTGGAAACTAGAAGAATAATGTTTTAAATAATAAAAATTATTCCACATAACTTATCATCTATTTTCTCGTGATTATGTATATGTATAAGCGCTGGCACGAATTAACCTTAATGAAGTATAAAAAATATTAATAGGATAAAATATCAAAGTATTAATTTCTACAAATTTTCATTATACCAAACCACTTTTATTTAAACCATTATAAGGAGTTCAAGTAATTACGCATAATTTCTAAAATTCCAGTGCATTTACATTAACGATTAATTAATAATACCTCGTCAGTTTATTTTCGAAAAACGCAATTTGCAGATTAAATATTTCAATTTTATATTAAAGTTATATTTTTATAAGTGAGATGACATAATATTGTATATCTCTTCTTAACAGTGTATAAATATAACTAAGCTCAAATGAGTTTAAGCATAGTTCTGGCGATGTCATTAAGCCGAAATAGTTATCAACAAACTAATTCAAGTTTTTAATATTTAATACTTCGATATTTTACCATACTATAATTGAGTTCTATCAATTTCTTTTAAGGTGTTAACTGTCAATTCTTGGTGGAAAGACATTATATTTTAAAAAATAAAACACAGTTCATTTGTACTACTTCCACATATTTATAATGATCAGGACCGGTTTCGCTCATCACGAGCATTATCAACTGATCAGTTTATTTTTTTTTTTTAAAAGAGTGCTATCAAGTAAATATCAATGAATACAAAATACAACTTTACTATTATAACAGGTTATAGCACGAATTTCGCATATCGAGTTAGCATTTTAACTTAAATTAGTTTGAATCTTGCTCGTTATTAGATATATACATTAAAAATTTTCTTTAAATATATTCATACTTTTATTGCCTTGCCTTTTAATAAAATGTTTCTTTATATATCTTGCCAACTTTAATTTATTCACCAATATCCACCACACATATGAATAAAATAGACAGATGTTGATAAGTTAAACCTGTTCTAGTATGTAAGTCATCCAAACTCCACTTTTATAGAGCGAATGATTGAACAATTGAGTTAGAGAAAACTGAATGCAAATTGCTTTCCTAGTTATCTTCAGAATCAAATAAAAGGTTCGTCAAATAAAATTAATACATTCAGAAAAATCTATACCTTTCGGTATGTATCGATTTAAAAAAAAAACAATTTAAAAACGTATCAACGTAACGTGAGATCTTAAGATAATTGCTCTATGAATAAAGAAATAACAATATCTAGCAAATAGTCACAAATATTCACATATTTAAGAAAGTACATTAAATTTATTTTAATTGTATTCAGTATTAGTGAGCACCCAGCATGCGTTGCAATGCCACCCAAAAGACGAAAGTGTATTAATTGTTTTTATTGAAGTGCTTTTGGACACACAATATTTTTTGTATTTCTATCTGGTGCGTACACGAATAAATCAGAAGGTTTTCCGAGATATCGCTATTTGTACGAATTTGATTCTTTATTTTAGATTTATCTGGATTGTGAGATTGATTTTTATTACTGTAAGTTAAAAATTAAAAAGTTGAGAGTTGGGCTCGGGTTGGGCCTGGCCTGATTTTACTATGCCTATGTCCTTTGCCCAAGTGCAAACAATAACTTGACAAAGTTTTATCGGAATCGGATGAATGGTATGGCAGTGCATAAGATACGAACAAACCCACATTGATTTTTATATATTAGATAACCTTATTGATACTGATCATGATTATTTAAAATCTATTCTTCCCAAATCTATATAAATAATATTATATTACTGACTTCATTGAAAATTTGAACTGTTTTATGACTTACATTAAAATATTTGAATAAATACGGCGTGTGTTTTAAATTTTCGGAATATTTTCAAAAAGAAAAACAAACTTCCGAAAAACACTCAAGAGCTTTGTGTACCGTTGAATCTTTATCTTAAGGATTTTCAGCTTTTTTAAAACAAAACAAAGGGTCGCATTTAGAAGAAAGAGTACGCTAATCCTCCTTTCCGCTCACCTGTATAAAACGGACGCTCATGTTTCAGTATCGGAGATTCAAATTTTGATAATATTTATTCCAGAAAAACTTTTTACTTCCGATTAACAGAAAGTTTGAATGAAATTTGGCTATTTACAATAAATTAAATATAATTTCAAACCCGCTCAATGGTAAACCGCTATATTATATTTTAAAATAAAAAGGAATTGGTTTTGTATTACTTCTACATGTTTATAATTATCAGAACCGGTTTCGCTCTTTGCGAGCCTTACCAACTAATATAATATAAATCATACCACGGATATTTATATAAAATGTAATGATAATAATTACAAGGTTTGTATGTTGATAATGCTCGTGATGAGCAAAACTGGTCCTGGTCATTACAAACACCTGGAATTTGAACAAAGGAAATCATTTTTATTTAAAAACTAGTGGGAACGCCCTTCATAGATGACGGTATTGAAATTGAAAAACTAAATGTCTAAAGTATCTGTTCTTTAGTTTCCATACTGATGGACTGATTTTTGTAACGTCAGAACTGTGTGTATTGCTTATGTACATCGCGGACGCTTAGGTCATTACAGAAAATTTCATACCTATATGTTATATGTGATAATAATAAAACGTCTACGTCTACGCTTACAGACCGGTCTGGGGTATTATATATATGATATAAAGCCTTTCCACCAAGAATCGACAGCTAACACCTTACAAGTGCTATAATATATAATGAAAATTTATACATGATATGATGAGCTCATGTGACTCATCAGTTGAAAATGCTCACAGTGAGCGAAACCAGCCGTATTGCTTAAATAAAAATAATGTTATATCTGATTAATTTTTTATTCATTTCAGCTAAAAATTGTTGCCATTTATCTTGAAATGATCTCGCACTCTTCCGAACTTGTGCAGATGCCTTACTGACCTAGTTGTCGACAACATGTACTATCGCGGTTAGTAAAATACATACGTGTAAAACACAACAACTTCCTTGTGGCTGTAACTTCATTTATAATTCACGCCTATTTTATGACATTAAAAAAGAAACACTTTGCAAAATTTACGTGTTTCCGGGCGTAATCCTGACATGTTTAGTTGTTAAATAAAAAATCTAACCCGTTTTTGTGGTCGTAACACACATTTCGCAGAAAAACCTCTTGAATTTTTAACGGCGACACAAAAATCCCGCTCTTGGGATGGGAGTGAGCGGGCTTTTTGGGACATATTTAAGGTTAGTTTACCTCTTCGGGCAAGGAGATTAGATTGAAAGAATAATAAGACGACCGCAGAGGGGCAAAGCGGCCATTTCAAGGCACATTTTTAAAGGAAAAGCCCCTAAAACGTTTGCATAAGAGAGATGTCTCACGAGAATACTTACATATTGCAGTGTTGTTCTTTTATGGCAACGAATTTAAGCGTTTTTTTATTATTTCCTGCCATCGACCACTGTCAATTTTTTAAAGTAAAGTGTATCGGATATCAATACTACACAAATATAGTAATATATACCGACAGATATGAAATTTAACTAATTTTAAAATAATATTTGACGAATGATTTTTAAATTAAAACATAGATCATAAAACAATCTAACATTAAAGCTATCAGCCAAGGCGTCAGATATTTTGATTTTTTTTGAAATCGCATGACATAAATTCACGTGAGTATTAGAGAAGTCGCTTGAGATTAATTCGAGAAGAAAAAAATTACAAACACTGATGTTCAAAACCTCAAACTTAAATTGAAAAATCTGTATTGACCTTGCCGAGATTTGAATTGAATCAAACCTAATCGCTCTAGGATAAAAACTACAAGAAAAAAGAAGCCAATACAATTTATTGTTAACAGTTTTTAAAAAATGTCAGCTCCTTAATGTATATAAAGGTAACCTTATCCGAGTGGTAATGCTCTGAAGCTTTGTATGTCTCGCTTGCGAATTGAAATTTTAAATCGAATTGAATATGTGTGATCTTCGATTCGTTATTTGTATAGAAGCATCTAGATGGCTATGGCGTAATTTCGAAATATCTATAAATATGTTGAGTTTATGGTGAAATAAATGATTTATCGGTATTTATAAAAGTTTATTAATTGAGAAATTAATTTAAATAGTAAATAAACATATTTGTTCAGAAGATGTTTCTTAAATAATCAAAGCACGTGTCACACAAAGATATCATTTTTTATTGAAATTGAATTTCGAATATAACTGCCAAATCTGTTCAAAATATCAAAATTGTATCTGTTTGTCTTCTTCATTCGATAAAAATGTACGCGTATATAATAAATAACAAAGGTATAAACTCTAAGAAAAGAAAAGCTTCAAATATTTTAGAGTGTTATAAAAAATGTCGAACGTCAGGCCCACACCTAGAGAATAAAAAAACAAAATGTCTTTTTTTCATAAATGGCACTAACAGATGCATAAACTCTCTTTAATGGCAAAGTTCACAATCGGCAGCTCGCGAAGGCCGAAAATAATTCTGGCTATTTTTCTCGCACTCCTGCCTCCTACAGTGTTTGGCCTATCGCAGAAATAGGAAACATTGTGGGAGTCCTTTTGTATTATACCATCTTAAAACAAAAAGATGGTTGTGTCATGTAATTTAAAAAAAACATTCACGTCATATTTGGTGGTATTTGCTTTCTATAAACACCGGATGATAATGGACTATATCGACACCTCAGTTCCAAAGTGCAACAAAGCCTAAAAATTTTCAGTTTTAATTTAAGTATGAGGAATTGCTTAGAATACCAATATCTAAAAAATTTTATATTTGGTTATTTTAGATTTTTAGATTGACAATAGTATTTCTCTCTTCTTCTTCGGGGACGAGTTTATAATCCTGAAATTCTCACGACTATTAATTTACATGCTTCCAATTGTTATTTACGTGGCCGAAATCATATCCAGACAATTTTTATTCTTAAAACTTGTTCTTCGCGTCGGTCATTCGAGTCACCAGTTGCAAGAACCGTTCGGATGATTAATGCACTGCCTAGAGAGCTGGATATTTTCAGCACTAAACTCTGGGTATTGTTCACTTAATATTTGTTCCTTGTAAATTAATGATGTCCTGTTTTTTTGTATTTAATAATTTAAAAATGTTTTGTAATATTATAAATATAAATATATTTTTAGTTTATCTTAGAATATCAATAAAATCTACAAAATTATATATGTAGTAGAAGACTACCTGCTTAAAATCTTGTTTCCTAATTATCTCAGAACTATGCTCTTTGAGTTGTTACACTTTGCAGTTATCGATATAAATACGCCAGGCGCGTGCGGTGGATTTCTCTTTCTCGTTCAATCACATGTAAAGTAAAGAGTGTGAGTGAGATACAAGGGCATCCGGGCGCATGCTCTTGTATCCATCTTGCTCAGATACGTGTGAGGTTATATGATAGAGAAATAGATAATTCCACCCCACACTGATCTAAATCTGCGCATTTCTTCACTATTGTGGAAATCCTATCACTAATATATTAACTGGTTTTGTCATGATAGTAATTACTTGTGACTTTCACATATATATATGCAATTAATTATTTTAAATACTATTTCCGGTAGTTATAAAAGCTTTAAATACTGACACTTATTCATAAATTGGGAATACAATGTTGTACGAAACACATATTTTGCCATTGTTTGAAGAAATAAACTGGTATTATTGCTTGGAAATATTCAACCCAAACAAGTTTAAAACCGAATTGAAAAAAACAGAGATTCGTTTCAGCATGTGCGTTTATGTGTAAACTTTTCTGCAATATTAAATTGAAGCAATACAGTACCCAATCTTCAAATATTTTAATCATATTTTCATATTCTTTTTTATTGTACTTTTAAATGTTTTTTTAGTGATGTATTTGGGTATCAGAATTTATTTATTAATACGTATCTTCCGATCGTTATGTTTATTCTATCAATCTTCTTGATTCTCTATGCCCTTATTTTTTGTGTACACTTGATAAAATAGCTTTCATTTTATGAAAATAAAAAAAAAAATTAGCTTTGCATTGCTCTTCCTTTGCACACTGCAACTCAACCAAAAGTTTCTCATCGCTGACCGCCGATGGCCTATTCCCCTACTTTATAACGGGCCGTTTCTTTGCCAAAGGAGCCCTAACTTAAATCCCGGGGGCCCTCGACTCCCTCCACACTAACTTATGACCAACATGACGGTATGTACTCCACGTTCCTAAATTCTCGTTTAACACTCTCTATCCTGTTACTTATATTTCTATGCCTTGCCCAATAGGTGAATAGATTTTAGCCACCTGTCATTCTGTAAGTCTTTTACCTTGATTAAAATTATTTGACAACATCAACTTTACTGCTCTGTAGTCTTTCTAGCTTATCTTTTACTTTTCAGTAAATTTGTGATTCAGTAATAACTAGAAAATTGAAAGATTAAATAACACCAGCTCTATATTTATTACAGACAGGTGAGTTGTTTTTTTGAGTTTTCAAGTTATTTTTATTAGGTACTAGTGATGACCCGGAATGCGTTGCAATGCCACTCAAAGAAAGAAAGTGTTTATTTTTTACTCTGTTTATTGAAGCGCTTTTGAACACACAATATTTTACGTGCGTGCACAAATAAATCAGGAGGTTTTCCGAGATATCGCTATTTGTACGAATTTGATTCTTAATTTTTTTTTTTTTCGATTGTCAATATATCTGGATTGTGAGATTGATATTTATAAATATAATAAGACTTACTGTAAGTTAAAAATTAAAATGTTGTCGGGCTCGGGCTGGGCCTGATTGTTCTAAGCTTATATCCTTTGGGCAAGTGCAAGCAATAACTTTTTATCGGAATCGGATGAACGGTATGGCAGTGCATAAAATACTAACAAACACACATTGATTTTTATATATTAGATTTAAGATTTTAAATTGGTTGAATTTTCATGTTATTTTACTTTTAAACCTTTACTATCATAGGTTTCATCTGTATTAATATTGTTATGGATATAATATTCCATAATAATCCCGTTTGTCACAATGAATTATACAATTCAATATTATTTCGCATACTAAAAAATTGTGGTTCCTAAAATAGTATTAGAATCGGAAACGGCATTACACAGCCGTGAAATGATTTTATTGAACAATGAATCGTATTTATATAAAATTCGTAAGGAGAACATTACGTTTTATGATATATGTATATTTTTTAAAGATCTTTTTTTAAACAAAATTGTGCATGGTTAAAAGTACCGTGTAGCTCTCTATTGGGCCAATAACATGAGGAGTAAATTAGTTTCTTCTCTTGACCGTTGTTGCACTATGGAAGGTAACTCATAACGGATGGAGGTAGAACAACCAACTTGTATATTTGTAACGGTCACGCATATTGATTGACGGTATCTCTTTGAGGTTATGACCATTTTCGTTTTTTTTTCAAATTTAAAAGATTGTCCGTTTTATATTTTGACTAAACCAACACAGTAATTTTATGCGAAAACCTTTACATAATTAATTATTCTATCGGCAACGATGAAAGAGAAATACAAAAAACAATAAAATTAGAGATGAGAAGAACTTTGACGCTAATGCGCCTTAGGACTTAATGCTCCATCAAGCTGATATAAAAAAAACAAAAACGATTTTGCTATTTGTGAAATTTATACTATACAATGTTGCTTCAAAATATCTTGAATTGCTATGACAACATTACAGATATCACTTTAAGTAACTACAAGGTATATAAAGTAAAATATTACTAAAGGTAATACATATAATGCCTCTTGTGGCTTACCTTGAATGCATCAGCCTCCAGTCGTCTGACAGTGATTTCCATGCCCAGATTTAAGTACAACATTTCCCACTCTGTCTGTAACTTGCAATAACACAGAAATAGCTGTGCAAGGTAATATCCCGTGACCCCATAGAGAGCAGTATCGGTTAGTAAAAATTGATATTTGTTGTAGAGATCGTTAGCCGATTGCTCAACTTACATTTTCAGAAATGGAAGAGCGGTATTTTAGCATGCAGATTTGTTTCAATATGCTGGAAAGACGCAGCATTAAATAATCCGGCATAAATAATAAAAAATCATGCTGTTAAATATTTTAATAGACATACATATCTTTCGGCGGGTTTTAATGTGTTGAGGCTCGGCCGTCGGTCTTCTGGAACGGCGCAACCCCACTTTTATTTTATCGCCCGTATTTATGGAGGCAACTTGCGAGAGTGTTTGGCGCATTTTATATTTGCAACGTGTGCCGCATGCCTGAAGTGGGGGGTATCAAATTCGACCAGAATTAAGTGTGAAGATTTAAAAATCTGGGCTTAGAAAAAAAGGTACAAATATTTGAGAGCCAGGCAAAACAACAATTGCTACAAAGGTAAAGATATAAGTGCCAAAATTTCTACACCTACTACCAAATCGGAAAAATTTCATCTTCAGGTTTTAAAAAAAATATAATCAAACCTTTTTTGAACGTAAGTGTTCCGTTATACTTTAAACTAATATTAACATTACAAATTGCCCCATTTAACATGTAACATTATATCACTATTAAGGTGTTAACTGTCAATTTTTCTTAAATAAGCAGTAATAAAACCCAAGTATTTCAATTTCAGGTCCAATTCCCGGTGCGAACGGTTTTCATAAATTGATCTTTCAATCGATTTATGGAATTCTGTTCGTAGTCTTTGTGTTTGTGATGTCTAAAAACTCCCTTTCACCCATCCGATCCTCGCGGGACGCAGCGAAAGCGATTAGCTAACCCCTAGTCCTGTCCTAGCCATATCTTTCTATCTCTCCTCTCTTCGAAAAAAGATAGAATGAGCATTTGAGTAAAAAACAGTTATCATAGAAGAATTCTGTTGAGATACATCCATTATGAGACCATATGCTCCACGTTGGGTACGGACACCGAAGAAAAATAAAATAAAATCCAATTTGTTTTTGTACTACTTCTTTCTTCATTTTTATAAGAATCAGGATCGGTTTCATTCATAATAGAAATGGTACAAAAAAATGTGCTTGATTTTTTAAATATATCATATTATAACGGATATAGTGTCTGAAATATAAAACACATAATCAGTATTACATATGATTTTCCAACGATCTTAAACAAATCTTTATTCGGAGGACGACTTCACAGAAGAAAAATATTTTGAAAATCTGAATTATTCTATTTCTGGGACATACAACTCCTTAGAGTAAATAAAAATGTATGAAAAATTTTAAGAAACCATTGAGTGCTACGTCATTTGTGTCCCTTTTGTTTGTCAAAACCGTTCTACCGAATACATTGGCCAGTTGGTTAGAAGCTTTAAAATTACAAAAAAAAATACTGTATAAGGTGTCTTACAAGTAGAAATATTTCAGCATTTGCGAATGAACCACTCCTGCAAACAATTAGTACGAACGGCGAGTCCTTCCATTCTTCACCTGTTAATTAAACTTTCGTCCGATTGTTTGTATAGTAAATTAAATAATTAAGCAAATCGCATCACTTATTTTGATATTCGATATACGAGTAGTCTTAAAGATTCTTCTGAAAAATGTTATCCAATTGTCAGACTTGGTAACACGACAAGATCAAAATCGTCCATATTAAATTTAAATTATTATTCATTACATGATATTCGCTCAATTTATATAAATTATTGTCAATGATCAAAAAGGTTTTCAAATTTTACACTTATTTTCTGAACATCCTTCATTTGAGTTGAAATGAAATTTTTGATATGACATGAGTAACGTCGATCGAAAATTTTGACGACCTCTTCGAATTGATTTAGTATTTCAACGTGCTTCGAATAAAATGTGCGTTTTTGGCAGGAAACTAATAAAAATGTATAAACCCTATTTTTTAATGTGCCGAATTTTACTGTTTTCTTTTCAAATATCAAAACATTGTAAGCAATATTTATTGAAAATATTTTTTAACGATTTTCGTTCCGCTGTGCTAAAAATTTTTTATCAATATTAAAATTGCATGTTTTTGAATAGTCGTTAAATTTACAGTAAAAATATAAACTCATATCTAGATATGCGCCATATGTATGTAAATATATATACAACTAAAATGGCACAGAGGCTATGTCACCAGTTCATCTCCGGGAGTGTTGGTGTTGCAGTGTTGATCCAACCAGATCCTAATTAAAAACGCGAATGTTTATCAACAACTAATGTTTAATTCAGCACGTCATAATAATTTTTTGGTTCAATGGAACCGTTTATACTTCTGAGGTGTTAATTTTCAATGCTTGATGAAAACGCATTACATAAAAATAAAACACATTTGGTTTTGAGGTAATTCCACATTTTTATAATAATAATCAGGGTCAGTTTCATCTATTAAAAATGATTGTTATTAGCAAAACTGGTTATAGCCATTATATAAATGTGGAAATCGTACTAAATAAATTATGTTTGATTTTTAAAACCGTTGTCATTAATCTATGGTATTCGTTCATCTAAACGTAATTAAAACCATTTCTCGTTTAAAAACTACTCTCCATATTTTTCTCTTCATTCTTGGGAACTGACTTGATATAAAAAAACCTTTAGATATTTATATCGACTGTGGAAAGGAAAAAGGACGTAACCCACACAAAAAAATATTGTGTATAACTCACACAAAATGTGCTAACCGTCACTTTAAACTACCATTCTATATTTAAAAAATAAAACATAATTTGTCTGTACTACTTCCACATGTGTATAATTATCGCGACCGGTTTCGCTAATAATGAGTATTATCGAGCGTCATTAGTAGTACAAACAAATTGTGTTTTATTTTTAAAATTTCCTTTCTACCAAGAATTGACGGAACACCATCCTATAGACTCGAAGTAAATCTCTTTAATTATACAAAATTTGGAATGCTATTCTTATAAATGCATTGGTTAAAAACCATAAGTTATACAGTGTTTTAAACATTTTTTTCAGACAATAGAATTTATTTAAAACCGTAGGGAAATTCTGTATTATTTTATAATACGCTGTAAGTCTCAAAGCTTGCTATTTTATTGCAACTAGCATCACCAGTCCAATGGTAGACTACTGTATGTGAATAAATAGGCTTCTTAATTATTGTTCATAATTATAACTTTAATAATAGTTTGAAAACATAGAAATTTTATGCATGACGATTTTTTCCGAAATTTTTCCGAAACCGTGTTCAGTAAAATAATTAGTTTACTTGCAATACAACGTATCCATTCAAAAATATAACACTATTAATATATACAACAGTAGTAAGCAATCTTAAGCTTCCTGGTTCAAATCCTGACAATTTGAATTCAAAATACTCAGACTTTGTGTTATTAAAGGACTCCGTGGTCGAGCGGTCAACGTCATTGGCGGTGCTCACTGGTTTGAATACCAGTACGGAAAGTTTCGTTAATTGAGTACAATCAATTTCTACATTACTGTTCGAAGGCATGGATGTCTGTGATGGTTAAATTCTTTCCCACCTATCCGAACCATAACAATTTTATTTGCAAAACCAATTAGTTAACCACTAATTCTATTCTAGTCCTACTATCTTGAAAAAAAGAGAGGTTGAGTAACTTATTAACATTTCTCGTAGAATATTTCCTGTTGAATAATCTCCATTAGAAGAACGGCTTGTTACATAGTTACTTAATCTCAGGACTAGGACAGGACTAGTGGTTAGCTAATCGCTCTCGTGACGCCCCATTTTTAGGATCGGGTGTGTGGGAATCAGTTAAATCAGAGATCACGAAAATCCATGCTTATGAACATTTCCGGTTTCCCTGCAATACGGATAAATCTTTCGCATTTTTTTATTTTATATTTATACTTAATATGAAAAAACCACTAAAAGTCATGAAAATTATCGACTACGTCACTGTACTTACGCTAAGCTGACGTAACAACGTCAAAGTCTCAGTTCATGCAATTGTGTCACAGCACAAAGAAGATCGCTGCAGACGTCTCATCGAGTTTGCATTTTAAGTGAGGAATCACATTTTAGAGTGGAATGCATTTTGTTGACGCTTGTCTCTCTAAGCCTGCATTTTGCAATGACGTACCAGCGATGGCTCGATTTTGACACTATTTTCCGTGTTATAAAGAAAGCTCAGTTCAACCAGTTTCTTAAGATACAGCACCTTCATATTGACAAAATAATAAATTTGATATTGCTCACTTTTAATTCTTATTTATTATTAGCCGTTCATTTCGCCTAGTGATCAGCGCTCCCCTGCCGTTATTTGTCTGACTGCTAATCGGTCAAATAAATACTCTATGACGTTTTTTTATTCTCTTCGTGTTCGTGTATCAATCAATGGCTGTGATTATTTTGTTAATATAGAAAACTGTCAAATTATCATATGAGTTTATTTAATTTTGTTTAGCTCAATGCCAAATCACAAATCTTGGGTCGAGTAAAATAAACTATGTAAATATCAAACGTTTAATTTTAATATAAGATATTTTCAAGAAGCAAGTAGAAAAGTTAAGTGTTTGGCGATACATGACGCTGCAGATTTACAAAAAATTATGCTTGTCATTATTTATGTCAAGTCAGCAATATAAACGAGGCTAACTGGTAAATATTTTTTTATTTTTTAACGCACTTGAAAACGCAGTCAGCGAAATCAAGCGGTGACTGATGTACGACGCGGATTCTGCATACGTTGCGATAAAGGTGAGCGCTCTGAAAAAGCTAGTCTTGATGACTAAAGTAGACACAAACACAGACAGTCGACGCCAGTGTATATGAATAAAGGAGAAAAGTCCGGATTCATCACCCGTCGAACTGCTGACCTGCAACTGCATAATTGTCATCATCATCATTCCATACCTATGGTTAAATCTCGTCAATCCTTAAACAATTGATATTAGTTAATTAATTAATTTATTTACATTGCATTTTCTGAAATACTTTATTTAGAGGTATGTTAGGGTTAGGTATGATTTTATAATAATAATCTATCGAAGGTTTTTAAATAATAATCATATCTTTGATTAGTGCAATTGAATTTTAATATTGCATTGAAAAATTAAGAAAAAATGATGAATAATGTGCAGTATGTTGACTAAATTTCTATTTTAACAGTTGATCAACGTAACGAAAGATAAAACATAAAACAAAGGGGATATAAATTATTCTTAAACAGCTTATCGCTCACTCTACACTCTGCTTTCAGAAAAAGGTAAGACTTATGGGACGGGATAAAAAAGTCAATTCAAAACCCTACTTTTCACAAAGAATGTCACCGTCTTGTTTCGAAGATTTCTAAATCTCTACGCATTGGATCAATCGGCAGGCATTCACAAATTAGTGTTTCAAAAAAAGATCATAGCATCGTCCACTCATCTTTAGAAATCAGAATATATTATTGAGAACTTAAGGATTGCTAATGTGGCTTCTAGACAGAAGAAGAAATGATTTAAAATCTAAAACTGTTAACTAAATAGACTATCAATATAGTAAATAGATACCATTCACAGAATACACTTGGTTAAATAATACTTATTTGATTATTATTCAATCAATTGCGAATCATAATCAAGCGTTTTTACAGAAATTGCTTAACAATAACTGTTTGCAAATTAACCGCGCAATCTGTTTTTTCGGAGAGGGTAAGTAGAGGACTAGTAATTAGAGGGTGTAATGGTTTTTTTATTGTGAATCTGAAAGTAGTTTAGAAAAAAAAACGTAATGATTAAAATATTATTACATTTTATTTTATTTATTAGGTCATTAAGGTAGGTTTTATGATAAGGTATCCAAAAAGAAAACATGTCGTTCTTCTATTCGACTTTAAAATATTGTTTTCTATAAAATGGATAAGCCTTTGTTCTACATTTCAAATTAGCTAATAACGGTTGTTACGAAATATGAGGAAGACCACAATATATTTATAATTGTATTATTATTATTCAACTGAGGTACACGTTGTAGCTATTCATGAAGTTTTAATTTTATAAATTAACTATTTTTTGTCATTTAGAGTGAATCCCGAAATCCCGGGATTGATATTTTGACAATCCCGAGATTGGAATTCCTAATAGTAATTTCACTATCAGAGTGGGAGGGATTGCAACACAAACACCTATGCTTTTTTATACAAAAACAAAAATTGATTGAATGATATTGCATGAAGGTTTTTTAATAATAACCCAACGGAGTGGGCGAAGTCCAAGACTATTAACCAATTGCCTATAGGAGTAATAAAAGAAAGATAGTTAAAAAATAAAATAAACACGTATTTTTTACTTCTGAAACATCCCGGTAAAGCCACACCCATATTTCCCTCATTAAATTTATAAATCTGTCTTGAGCGTAGTTCTTCATTCACAAAGTTATCTTGAAGCATCAATGGTGTGTGTAGTTCATCAGATGTGTGCGACACATTAGCAAATCGTTGAGTTACTTACGTACATGTTTTCAGAATAGCATTCTGCTATAGAGGCGCGATTGTCTTTGCAATTAACTCGCGTGTACACGACTATTCCATTATTGTAGAGACACCGCAACCAGCTGCAAAGCACATAATAATGTGTCTCTATTTAAGACTTTGTGCTTGGCACATGGTTCTTGCTTTTCCTCAATACATTTTACGGGAAGTTTCGAGGTTGCTGACGTTAAGTTCACTAGACAAACGTATTCTAACTCTTTTAAGTATTTTACGGTTGCATAATATACACCTGATTCTCATTTTAAGCGATGGATTCGTCACGGCTATTCAAAATATTTTAATTATCTTTCTTCAATTGTCAAATATTCATTGTACATTTATTAATTCATATAACGGCATCTTTGATACATACTTCTTATGTTCTTTGTGTATTTGTTAACACATTTTTTGCACGGTGATCTCTGAAATGTTTTTTTAGATAAAAAGAAACTAGGTATATTTCAAATTTGACCACAATTCGTTTGTTTTCTCAACTGGGATTAGGGTTCATTGTTGTGATCAATTCAGATGTCAATGTAGTTCCTAGACCCTAGACTTAGTTATAAGAAATTTGTCGTATTTTATCTTGTATGAGCGATGCAAACTGTTTACTTTCTGTCAGTTCAAATTCATTCGTGTGCTCGAATGCCTGAAGATACCGAAAAGCAAAACCCGGGTCGTCAGTGACAAAATACGTGGAAATGTACAAAATCTCAATAATTCAAATTTGATATTGGAATTCCATCAAGCACCCTCAGCCGATATCTTAAACTGGGTATATTTCATTTGAAAGCTTACCTTAAATTCCAGAATTCTTTAACTTTATTTATATATCACCGGACGTTTAATAAAATTAATACAATACGATGAATTGATTGATATAATATTATTTCGCCTCATATTCAAGCTTGAAACTAAGTTAGGGAATAAAAATTTCTAAGTAAATGTTTAAAATTACATTCATTGAAGAGAAATTTCTGAAAACTATTGAATAATTTTGCTTGTTTAAGCTTCGCAATCAGTATTCGTAAAGGGTGATGGTCTTCACACATATTATTTTTAATGAAGCAGACGGAATTTGAGTGAATATAGTAACTACATGCAAGAAACTTATTATAAGTCTCATAAAACTATGTCTGTAAACATCCTACATCTTAATTAACTAGAACGTTCGTAAGGTAAATTTATCAGGAAAAAACTAAGTATTCAGCTTCGTTCCAGTGCGAGTAATTTCATGTAAGTAGAAGAAAAAAATACTTTACAATCTTTCAATACAGACTTATTACAAACACTTAGAACTCGCATAAAATAATAAAGTATACGGAAACTCAATTTCTTAGTTGTTTGCCGAAGAAAAAATTCTCCATTAATCCACTTATATACAAGTATCAACGCTGTCAACACGGCGATACGAATTGTTTCAAAATAACGACACGCTTAAAAGTTGAAGTACTTTTGATGGATTTTCCAAGTTCTACTCAAGATATATATGGAAAGATTAAAAGGGCGGGAGGTTTGAAATGAGAATCTCCTCTTTTGTTTCAGTTAGTTTTGATTGTTTGATTTGTCTTTTTGGAGACGTCTGTAAGATCTTTTTGCTGTATTTTGTCTCCCGGGTTTGCATATGGATGTTTGACTTTTGATTTTTGACTTTTTATTCTTTATAAAAAATGCCGACTAACTTTTTAATATTCCTTCGGAATCACTAACATTATCATATTATAATAAAACCTGACTGAAACATTTCAATGAAGGATTTATTAAATACTTTACCACTATATCGACGGCGTCTTGGCCAGTTGATGTTACCCATGACATTGTCCAGGAGAGAGTAAAAACTGTTTTTATCAAACAAATTATATGGCGAATTGCGTTATGAATCTTTGAAATGCACAAATGTTTGCAGATACGTGATTATACGTAGCGAGTGTCGATATAATAATGGCTTACATGAAGTAGGGCGGTCAGAATTTTTTTACCAAAAATCAATGTAAAATGTTGTTTCCCTTCCAAAAGTGGTCTATTTATTTTTTTGTCTTTAAAATGAGATCCAATCATCGAATTGGCCAAAACTCATAACAAGTTACATTATCCATCAATATCTAGCCTATCTTCATTATATCGATATTAATGCATACGAAAGTATACAAAAAAAAAAAATTTTATAAGTATATATTGACGAGAACATGTTGTTTTGCATTTAATAGAAGACATACGTTTCATAGAAATATCACTGATCCGGGGACTAAAATTTTCTTAAATAATAATTATTTTTGACTAATAAATTAAATGAAAGCTTAAAACGTTTAGTCGTAAACAACAATATGCTGATAGCCACTTTTAAGGTGTTAACCGTCAACTCTTGGTGGAAAGACATTATATTTTAAAAAGATATAACACAATTCATTTGTACTACTTCCACATATTTATAATGATGAGGACCGGTTTCGCTCATCACGAGCATTCGCACATGAGTTGATAATGCTCGTGATGAGCGAAACCGGTCGTGATCATTATAAATATGTGGAAGTATGTAGTACAAATGAATTGTGTTTTATTTTTTTTAAATGCTGATAAACAATAAATTACGTGAATTAAATGAAATGGTTTCGTTTTTTTTTACTTATTGAAAGTTTTAAAATTAATTGCATCGCATACCTGCTAACGACATCTTGATTGAATACCATTTTACTCCAGTTTAATACTTTTACGTTTTACCTATCGATAATGTATTTACCGACGGATATGCTTGCGGTTTGAATATCCGCCTTTTCATATAGCAACTTCAACGTATTCAAATCAAAATATAATATTCAATGAGATTTTTAACCCTTTTAAAGCCAATGTCCAATAATAATGATAGTAACTGAACTGTATTTTTGGATGAAATTGTGATATATATACATGGTTCCCATGCAGCCCTAAGTGTTAGGTGCACGGTGATGACTGCACAGTTCTATAAATCATAGATAGACGAGTTATTATAGCCACACATAAACTAGTTTAGAGAATAATGTCTGGGAATCCTGAAGAAAGTATGATAAGAGTTGTTGATGTTCACAATCGAAGTTATAAAAGAAACATCACCACCATAGGGATTCATCAAGGGAATTTTAGCTAGAGTATAGACGAACCTCGAGATGTTGCGTCTGACATAATGACAATAATAAATTCCTCACACTTTTTGTGTTAAGATAAAACTTAACAACAGATGAAAACATTCATTTTGCACGAAAGCGTCACTAAACCGTGATTCTGATTTATATCTTTTCATTCTATTTATCAAGCTTCTTAAAACTACGACAACCCTCAACGTTCATACCAATATAAATTCCTTTATCAACGCAAAGTTCTTTCTTTATCTTAGAAAACGAAAGTTTTCGGTCTTAACAATTCGTAGAAATACCTGTCAAGTATTTTTTTTCCTTTCTCGGCCTCTATCGTTCAACACAATTGTCAAACAAAAAGTTTTGCGTTAGAGAAAGTTGTAGAGCCATTCGTGACATATAAAAATGATTATATTTTCACACCTCAGTTTAGCTTTCAAGTAAGCTCTATACTCAAGATTCTAAAAGAAGATACTTAAAGAATAATTGCTGAGTAAGTACTATTAAAACGCATTAGCTTAAGTCAAAGAAAAGTTTAATAACCGCCTCGTGTCAAATAAGAACGTTATTCTACATGAACCATGTTGACAGTTATTCATATTTATATCACTTCATTATACATTTTGCAGATAGATTTATATACCTGCTTTGTATTGTTTTGTGTTACAGACCAAACATACATTTACAAATAAAAGTCCGCTGTAATACATTTTTAAATCATGTATGTATGTTGAGTGCAACTTAAAAACATATTTCATTTTTTAATTTTTCATGCTTTCAACATGAATTAGTATTGTTGAAAAGGCCCGATTCTCTTTCTTCATAGGAATGGAGGACTTTGAAGGACCACTGAGCAATCCCCGAAAAAGAAGCAATGAACATATTCGTATTATAAAAATAATATCCATCACTTTTATTAAAGTAAATATATTTTTATTGATATTAACGTATTTATATATTCACAAATGACATACAATACTTTATAACATTTTGATTGCAATTATTAAAATTAAATTAACCTTATCAGCGTATACAGTTTGGCAATAAATATACATGATACCATGTTTTATCACCGTTTCAAAGCAAAGCGTAATTGATTTGTTATTTTAAAACGTGCTATTTAAAAACAGTGTTAAAAATCCGTGCAAAATGGAAAGTAGGTGTTTGTTGAAGTTTTATCGGAATATATTCTTCTCGTAGATACGCCAAGACTAAATGGACAAAAAAGATTGCAATAAATTCGTTAAAATAAAATCTTAGGAATTAAATCGTTTTTTTGAAGCATTTGTATCACAATTTAAGATTGGTGTTGTTTTTTAATGACGATTCTTACTTATACAAACGTAACATCCAAATGATATCCATAAAATTTCTCAGCAGTGCTTCTTTATAGAGTAACGAAAAATACATTTTATATTATTTAAATATGACGTGTCAAGAATTGTTTATTATTCTGAAATAATTTTAGAATATTCTACGTCTATAAGGCTGTGAAGAGAAAGGAAAATGACGAAATACTTTAGTATGAAGGTACTCTTTACTGAGTGGCATGTCTTGTCACTTTCCAGTGCGGAAATCATCTCAAGGTAGTATCGTCTTCCGCTGGGGTAACCAAGCAGCCGTGCAGCGAAGCTTTTGATGGAAGCTTTTCTCTTTTATTTTATATAAAGAAGGTGCTAAGCTATTTCGCTCTTGGCTTAAATTCGTACAGAATATTACTAAGAATGTAACTAAAATTGGGAAGACATTTTAAAGTTGTTTTGACGATGAAACAAATGACGATGTTCATATTTACTTCTTAAATGTACTTTTATAATTTTGAAAAGTACCGTTTAATAATTAAAAGTAACCACATGACGTTTTGAAACCATTGCAGTTGTTATTCACAACTCTTAAAACTAAAAGAGAAAGTTTTCCTTTTATTTTAGGCAGACTACAATGCAAATTAGGAAGTTTTAATTTGATATATGAATTATTTTTTAGAATTTACAGTGAATCCCGAAATACGGGATTGAATAATCGACTGAGATCACGGGATTGAAAGCCGTAGTTTATACTTAAATTTGAATATTTTCATGCTTAAATTTATGTACAGTTTTTGATTGTACACAGTGTGAAATAAATGAAAATTTTGTCAAATCACTAAACCGGACATTATGGCATTTGCAGTATTTTTTAGTAATTGTTTTTTCTCCGATGTAAATATTACACATTAATTAAATTAGAAAATATTGTCATCGCTTACGAGGGTAAGCTTATACTTATCTAGTTTTCTACAATTGACTAGGTACAATATTAATCAGTCATAGATACTGCAGTTTTAAGTAATGACATCACTTTCGTTCATTAAAAACAAAACAAACGTCATCCTTATTTTAACCGTGGCACGACTCACGACTCCCGGCTATTCCCGTGCTCCCACATTCTTCATTGTGAAACTTTTCCGCGGGAAAACTTTTGCATTAGCCATTTTGCCACATTTAATGGTTAAATAAGTTTAAATTCTATTACTCTACCACTTGACAAAAGGCATAAGAATTATGTGAGCCCACCCGCCACGAGCTTTCCACGGCGCATGTTTGCTTTTTATTTTATTTCATTTTTTTGTCATTATTTTTAACATCTTCCGTACGCCACTGTGAAGTCTTGTAACATAAAGTACGCATTGAAATTTTTCTGTATTGTTTCATATTTACTGACTTAAAATATTCTCTCCCCAAAAATATTCACATTCCATTTAACAATTCAATAGTTGTAATTTCACAAGGCTTAACAGAACTTTAAACACATTCAAAAAAAATATAAAATACAAAAACATTCTGTATCTTATTATTGGGTAAACATTTACTTCTGTTTTTACCATCTATTGTTTCAACAATTCCATGCTAAAATTAGTTGATGATCAGTTCTTTTTCTTTGTTTAAACTGTAAAAAATCCAAAAACATTTTTTAATATTTGTTGTTCAGAAACCATTGAAATAAATCCCACTTAGCTTCAATGATAACAGTGCTTTTTGTTTGGCTCAATGGTCGCTAACATACCATGCCACGTGTAGTAAATGTACTTTATAAATTTCAATTATTATATTGTTGTATACAGATTTTAACGTATTCAATGTATGTTTCTGTTCAAATAATTATATATAGATAGTTGATTCAAATTTACTTAATTTTTATATTTTACTAGTATTTTTTACCCGGCTTTGTCCAAGATAGGGTTTGCTTATATTAGTTCATTTAACACTTTTCTCTTCCTTTTGGATTTACTTCTTGTAAAACCTACGAAATGAGGATTTCACTGTTTTAAGTTTTATAATTATAAATGATGGTTAATTCTCCGCTCATTTTTTTTTATTTTTTACAAATTTTACGATTCAAGCATTAACAATTATTATTTGTGACGTTTATGTTATAAAATATTTATAGTTGCTTAGCGACGTGACGTTGACAATCACGGAATATTTTTAGTATGGAGCGGTCGCTAGACGATCTTGCTCAGCTTTTGTTAATTTTGTTATTCCGCATTGTAAACGTCAAAAATATACTGTTTTAAGTTTAAGGTTAAATGTTGAGTTTAATAAGTTGAGAGTTGAAAGTTGAAAATAGCACAGTTGAACTAAGAATGGCAGCCAGATAACATGTGAAAATCTTACGTCACTACTCTACACAGTTTAGGAGGTGTTGTGACCGACAGACATAAAAACATACAGATTTCTACATGTATTTTGTGCCATATAGTAGAGATGAAGTCAAAATGGGTCTTGTAATTTTTACATGTTACAGTTTTGTTGTAAACTATTTCAAGATACAGATCTGGATTTTTAGTATCTCATTAGTTTTTTTTTTAATTAATAGATATAAAAATTGCTATATTTATCATAATAACACGTGAAATAAAGACAAGTCGTGACGTATAATAATGATAATGATGTAATATATTCAAATGATTAAAGCTGTTTTTAACAAAGTTGAACAAAGCCTCTGCAAAATATTTGAATTTCCATAATAGTTTTGTCGTTCCTGGGAAGTTTGCAAAGAACAATTATCTTTACTTCCCGTTACATCAAAGTTGGTGTCATGTTCGTATCCCGGGAAACTTTGCCCCTATCTGCAAATCTTTTGTTCTTATTAACATTTTGCAAAACGTTTCGGAGAATCTGAGGAGTATTTATGCAATGCATGAGATAAATGTTGAAACACGAGGTTTAAGCGTGTTTTAGACAAACTTGCACATGAGAGAGCAATTTTAATCTACTTTAGATATTTCTCTTTTTAATCATTTCGCTGTAGAATTTATCATCATAATGTTAAATTGTTACAAAATGAATGCCTCTTTTAAGTGTTTGTCGGTCAGTTGCGTTTTGAATGTCAATTCCTGAAAATCCTTTTTAATCCTCAAATTTAGGATATTAGAATAAATAAGATGGTATAGTGTATATCTCTTTGAAGCCAGGATATATTTATACTTAAATTCATTCAAACAAATCCTTTAATTCTTGTAGAACTAAATACTTTGATATTTTCCTTGTAATTTGTATTTTTTTACGTCCCATCACAATGTAATTCATCAGTAACCGTAGCCCAATGCTAATGATCTTGGGCTTTGACCGTGCTTGATGCGTCTAGGACTTTTTAAAAGGGTAATACCATTTCTAATATTTTCAATCAAGTGATGGAAATCAGTAGGCATGAATTTAATGCCATCGGATAATAATAACGAGGTGTTGATCGATTGATCATACCAAGTTCTGCATATTTTTGTTTACTAAGTCCACTCTCAATGTGAATCATAAGGCCTCGTAGTGAAAGTATCTCAACAGAAGTTTTTTCTACAAGAACTGTTTTTGTAGCTGAGTTGCTCAATCTCTCTTTATCACAGAGAGTAGAGATAGAAAGATTAGGCTAAGACAGAACTAGCGGTTATCGAATCACTCTCGTTACACCCCATTTTTGGAATCGAATGGATGAGAGGGAATTTTAGTCAATCACAAACACCCATGCCTTTTGACAGAATCCATGAATCGATTAAAAAATCAATTTATAAAACTGTCTGTACTGGGATTCGGTTTCGTGAGATACGTAACGAGAGTCAACGACGTTGACAACTGCACCGCAAACCCGACATACTTTTGATGACTTTCCCACTTTAAGTAATCATTAATTTTCAATTTTTACAGGGCATTGGCTACAATTTCGATTTCAAGCTGGCCTACAAGTTCTTGAAGAAATCCGAAGCCAAACTACGCTATGGAAACTCTTCAGTGGCAATATGGAGAGGTGATTTGGTCCCTGGAACCTACTGCGACAGAATGCTAACGAATTGCGACCGACGGCCGTGCAGGATACAATCACCCAACTATCCAGGCGTTTATCCCAGAAACCTCACGTGTCTATACAAAATTGAACACACTAAGGTAAGATTATACAGTCTTTCGATCGAGATGGCAATAGAAATACATACTTAGTATATCACTGTAAAGTAATTAATTTTAAATCTTTCGCTATATTGACGTTAACGCTGGCTGAACACAACGGTGACTAAATAAGAAATAATAATTGTAAAAAAAATCTAGGGGATGAATTATTTACTAATTTATATCAAACCCACATCATTAAATTGTGAGCATTGCACGCTTTCACGTGTTTTGTAACATAGGTTTTCAATCAAGTCGTTGCCAGGATGTGTTCAGTGGAGGTTTTTATATGTCAAAGTTTTTTTATGGCATTTTTGAGTTATCCGAGTACAGAATCAGATAGAGCATAACATTTAACATGTATATATAACTGCAGATTTAACTCAAATTAAATTGTTTTTAAGTTGCCTGACTAACGAAGTGGACGATCAATATAATAAAAAATCATTAACAATTTATCTTCAATACCAGTTTGTGTCGCCATCCCCAAGAAAGGGAGTTCAGACCAATCAGACTCTCCTCCTCCTCAGTCAGTGCCTTAATTTATGCTGATAAAAACTGACAAGTCAGGAACTGGTTTTTATTGCTTACACAGTAAATAATTGAGATAATAATGTAATTATTTTTTTTTCCATGTCCGCTCCCAATGTGGAGCATATGGTCTCCTAATGGAGGTATCTTAACAGAATTTTTCTACGAGAACTGCTTGTCACTCAGTTGCTCAACCTCTCTTTTTTTTTCAAAGAGAGTAGGGATAGAAGGATAGAGCTATGAGAGAACTAGTGGTTAGCTAATCGCTCTCGCTACGCCCCGTGAGGATGGGATGGGTGGGAGGGAGGACTCAGACTACGAACAGAAATCCATAAATCGATTGAGAGATCAATCTATGAAAACCGTCCGCACCGGGAATCGAACCCGAGACATCCGTAACCGTAGCCAGCGACACAACCAACTGCGCCACGGACGCCGACATGTAATTATAGTTAATAAATAATTATTTAAGAACAAAAACTGTGACATAATTAAGGTAATATAATAATATCCAGGATTGTAAAGGTATCACATCACTTTTAATTTAACAATGAGACCTAATTTAAATAATAAATTCTTCTTGTTTCCAGTAGAATGCTTTACGTGTTCATTAAATGAGAATATTTTTTCTTCAAAATGCAAAGTCAGGAAAGCGCTTAGAAATAAATGAAACCAAACATGTTATTTTGCTGCTATATAATTTAAGAGCTCATAAATTGCTGAGATCAAATAATATATAAAATCACGTATAATATTGAATTATACGATTTTCATGACGTTTTTACTGTGACGTTTTTTTCCGATCGATAAATTTGTTAAATTCATCTTTCTCAGCGACACAATTGACGTAAAACGTCAATCCCACGGCCGTCGAATAAAAAATCGTCAGCAAATTTACCGAACCCACGTCAAACCGGTAGTAAATATTTCCCGGGATGTTATTCCAGACAACTTGTCCTCCAATCTATTTGCACATTTTTTGTCACACCTGCCATTTCGAATTTCCTGCTACTACCGGCGGAGGGAAAAAGTCCTCCCCGAGTATTCCTGAAAGCGTTATCAAATCGAAAGTTGTTACTTTAACACGTCTCCCTCCTGTTTGTATAAAGTTTTCTTCACATATTCCTTTTTTTTCATCTTTTCCCTTACGATTTAGATTTTTCTCCAACAAAACTACACATATTTCTTATAAGGTGATTGAAAACTACTTAACAAATATTGGAAATAAATAGTCGTTCTTACTCTCCGCTCAAGAGTAGGAAAAAAAACAAAAGAATAACAATATATATCCGTTACCGGTATGAGGCAAACAGACTTCTAATTAAAACATTTCAAAAGTATGTGTTAAGCGAGATCTAGAATTACATCAGTCGCTCAACTTTCCCTTTTCATTGATTGAATTGGCATTTACTTGGTAGACGCCATTATACTAAGATAAAAAATAGCAAATTGTTCAGTTTTGAATTTGAATTGTTGAGATTTTGTACATTTTGTACATTTCCATGTATTTCGTCACTAGCGACCCGCGTATCACCTTTCGGCATCTTCAGGTGAAACCCGGGTCGTTAGTTACGAAATAAATGTAGAAAATCTCAGCAATTCAAATTTGATATTGAAATTCTATCAAGCACCGTCAGTCACCGTCGTCTTAAATTATATAAAAAAATATTCAGTTTTACACAATTTAATTATTTGGTTGATAGCTATTTTGGCTTCACACCATCGTCAGAACTACGCTTAAAATTTATTTAACTTAGCTTTATATACTGTTTTAAGGATAGACAATACTATTATTTCACCTTACTTATTCGAACATCATAAATTTTATTTTAAAATAGTTAACTCACTAATTGTATTGATAATGCATAATTACCTGAGCTTCTTTAATGGCTAAATTAAGGGTGATGAATTAATGTTTGTTTGGTTATTTTTCAAATAATGTAAGAAGTCGAATGTATAGTTTATAAAGAACTAGAGAACTATATAGAGTAGGTGTGATGTGTGACGAGATGAAACCATCACAGACACCCTTGTTTTTGTATATACATCCAAAAATCACTTAAAAAATCAATGAATGAGAGTGTAAATATTCATGGATTCGAACCCTTGGCTGAGTGAATACGTGGGACGAAACCTAAGAGTTTTACCACTGAGCACGGTGATGTTATGAAAATATGTATATTAAATTGATATTCTATACTGGGGTAGTTTGTAAAAAAACGAACGTCGCTAATAAAACGCAAATTTATTTAAAATACTTTAAACAATTTCTTTTTAATGTGGAGGTAGCACAAAACGAAATGTGTTTTATTTTAAAAATATAATTGACGCCTTTCCACCAAGAATTGACAGTTAACACCTTAAAACTGATTGTGTTATATAGTACGTATTATATATGAATTGTGTATATTTCAGAAATTGGAAACCAGGTAAGACGTAAGTGTTTCTCAAACCCCATCTAAGTCTTCACCGCAGTAAAATTATTCAACCATCAAAAAAAACGAAACTTTAAAATCTCACTATAACTTTTATTCTTTTCTTGAAATGAGGACCAAATTACATTAATCTGATTTTAATGCAGAAGAATTCAGACACACTCATGCAAAAAAAAATGGCAAATATGATTAATGCATCATCTTTATATGCACTGAAGTAATCGTCCACTTGAATTTAAACAGCACCCAAGTTAAGCCTATTATATTTCTAGCTTTCTCACTCGACCATGTGACAGATAATTTAAAAGCGCACTGTAAAATACTAAATATACTTATTTAATACTGTGAAAAAAATTTATCTAAATACATGTATTTTCGGTACACCGTATTCATATTTTTATTCCTTCTTTGTTCTTACCTTTGTGTCATTCAAAATTCAAACGAAGGTTGTCACAAGTCCTGTGCCGTGTTAAATTGGGTTTCACAAGTTTTGCCAGCTTGCTAGTTCGTTTTGTGCTAAAAACATTTTGTTTTGTGACAAGTGTAAAGGAGGCAAGACACTAAGTTCTGTGCTTAATTTTAATCCATATCAGGCGTTCGGAGTTTGACACAATACCAGATCCTGTTTTGATGATCAACAAAGCTTATAGGAACTTACAAGTCATTATCTTGGTACGAACTTTCCAAGCACATCTTCTGAGCGAGCTTTGATTATCGTGGCTTAGCATTATATATATTCTTATGAATATATATGAGTATATTTAGATAAACATTATGGTCACGTTAACTTTGAAATCTCGGTATAAAATTAAATTGGTTTTCTTAATATAGCACTATTTTTGTATCATATTAGTGTGGAAAACCTAAAAAATGTTTTCTGCACAGGTATTGATTTTCAGAACATAATTAACATACCGCGTGGTGGTAATGAGAGTAAGAAAAACACAGGAAATCAAAATTCATAAATTTGCTATTCCACGACGAAGTATACAATACGTGTTTTAATTATTTTTAGAGTTTTTGTTTATAATCATTAAATTTATCGCATAATAATATCTTCATTGACCCTTCCGTACTCATCGTGTAACAATGCGTTACTTCGGCCTTTAAACATTTAAATCATATGTGACATAGGTCATCCAAAAAATTGAAAATATTGCTGTTTGTAAATAAACTAGTTCTACATATAATTAAAAAACAAAAATACATTACAATTTACGTCTTCTTTGTATATTTAAACATAATTTGAAAACCTCATCAATTTTACCATCGAAAAAGACAGCAATATAGTAAAGTATAATCTTAAATATAGTACGATTCGAGATGCCTGACCGTACCGTATGCAACCGTTTTGTTTCAAACGGCACTGAAACACATCTCGAGCCTGTTTTGCTATGAAGAATTTCAATTCCTGCGTCTTTCGATTATTTCGCATAGTTTGATATGTATTTCAGGTTTTACACTAAAAATATGATGTAAAATAATTATTTAATACTACATGATACCATATTTTACTTTTTTAAATTGTCATTTTGCTTTATAAATGCGTTTATATGACAAAACCCATACGGTAACGCAATGTGACTGCATGAGATCCGAAGGGATTTTTTAGCATGGAAACGAAAGGTTAAAAGTGTTGATCCTCCACGTCTAATTTTTATATTAGATGTAAGTTCTTCCCTTCTCTACATCAAGTCGTCAGTAAAATATTTTTTAATAATCTTTGCAACAATGAAACAATGCTTTTTTGCTTCATTTCTAAAACCAAAACTTTTTGTTATGAGTAATAAAAAACTGATTATTGATTTGAAGTTGATTGCAAGAAAATATTTATATATCAAGTTTTGACAGAGTAAATAAATAATGATACCCATTTTAAAATAGGAAATTTTACTATCGTTAATTGCAACATGGAAATCTAGATTGTTAGGGCTACTTTACTGACATTTGAAATCGTATTTCGGTGATAATACGACATCAGTATTGTACAAAGTACGGTGCACAATCATTAAGCTGTCACATTTACGCTGTTATTTTGGAATGATCAATTTCCTAGATAAACCAAAATATTATATATTTATGAAGTTGTTACCATCAGTCCACAGATGTCTGCTTGTGAAAATGTGTTTGAGTAATCGTATATCTTATATAACCTTAAATGAATAATACGCTTTTATTCTGTTTTTTCAGGTTCCTGCAGGAAAACACGTTTTGCTAGCAGTTCGTCAAACAAACAGTCACAAAATACACATCAAAGATCAAATCGTCAAGTACGACAGAAGCCAAAGAGTTTTGAAGTAAGTAACTTATTATTTTTCAATAGGGAAATCTACAAAATGTATTTTGTTAGAACGTTACGAAGCGTTAAACTTTTATTTCGTTATGAAAGAGAATATTCTTTTAACTTTCATCAAAACATAAATTGTTTTATTAAAAACAAATGTCACGCAAACAAAATTGATATAAGGTAAATGAACTGGTAGTCGACCATATACCAGTAGTTGACCTTTTTCAATAAAAGTGCCCAAAATAAGAAACGTATTCTCGGGATTGCTCTAAATTTTAGAGTTCAGAAAACATCTTTTGTCGGATTGAGGAACTTACACATCACCATATATTTCATCGCGGTGTCATAGCGGCCATTTGAAAACAATACCTTATGCATTAAGTATTTTATTTTGAATTTTTTAAGAGAATTTTTAAGGATATCAGTGAGTGTAAGCGTATGCTACTTGATTCAATCAAGAGTGGTCTAACAGAAAACTCTGATGAAAGGTTGTCATGAAACCCTCTGATTAAGCATGGTCGATTCCTGAAAAAAGTGGTCAACTACTAGAACTTTCAATTTTTTAGATGGTCAACTACTGACACAAAAACATGGTTGTTAAAAATTGAACGCAATTCATTTGTAACAGACCGTTTTTTTAATTTTCGTCTTATCAAATTAATTAAGACATTTGATACACTTACTTTGTCATCATTCGGTCTAATGCTAAGCGTTAATCGTTATTTTTGTTAAATTTGTCTCATAAACGGTCAACTACTGGTACGTTTACCTTATATATATATTATATTTTTCTACAGTGATGAAAAGTTTCAATGATTTAAATGTTATTCGGCTAATTTTCATTACCAAAAAACTGCTTTAAAAATGTTAAAAAGGTATTCCGATATTTTTTTTCCATGTCCGCTCTCAATGTGGAGCATATGGTTTTCTAATGGAGGTTGATAATTTTTTTTCTATGAGAACTGTTTGTTCACTCAGTTGCTCAACCTCTCTTTATCGAAGAGAGTAGGGATACAAGGATAGGGCTAAGATAAGACAAGTGGTTAAGTAATCGCTCTCGCTACGACCCGTGAGGATGGGATGGGTGGGTGAGGAGGTAAAAACACTCAGACTACGAACAGAAATCCATAAATTGATTGAAATGTCAATTTATGAAAACTGTCCGCACCGGAAATTGAACCCGAGACATCTGTAGCCGTAGCCCACGACGCTACCAACTGCGCTACGGACGCCGATTTTGTTATAACGGTACAATCAATTATGAAAACAGTGTAAGATCAACAAGCATTGAATCTGAAATTGCGATTTATAAAAATCATACAATATCTGTATATATATATATATAAATTTATGTATGTTTGTTTGTTTGTCCTCTATGCGTTCTTTTACCATTCATCCGATTTCGATGAAACTTTCGGGAGTTGTTGTAAGCACATTCGTAAAGGTTTCTAAAATTAAAATTAAAGTCTAAAATCTAAAAAGGAATCAAATACGTACATGCATGTCGGAAAAACTTTCTGATTTATTCGTTTACACACACGGAAAATTATTGTGTATTCGAAATAGAGGTCTGCACGAGCCCGGGCTTGGTTTTCTTTACTGCAGGCTTTTAATTTTCAGAAAAATATTTCGTATTATGTTTGGGTCAAAAGAATCAGCCATAAGGAAATACTATTCATAACTGAAATAATCTATTTCACATGTATTATGAAAAAATCTGAATTTTTTCAGGCTGAGAAAAATAAATTTGGGCTTCGGGTTGGGTTTGTGTAAAAAATTTTAATCCAAAAGCAATTCAATAAACAGAATTAAAACACTAACACTTTTTTTCTTTGAGTGGCATTGGAACACATGCCTGGTACTCACTAGTAGATATATATAAATATGAGACACCTGGTGATTATTTCTAGTAATATTTCAAAAACATAGTTCTGACGGTAGCAAAATAATCAACTATAATATTTTGCAGTCCCGGTGGAACTAAATACTGTTTTTTATCAGCTTATTATAATAATTATATGTGTAAATGTTTTTGCAAACACAAAACTGACAAAGCATTTTATCACTAAGCATACAAAACCAGCTGTTTAACATCATACAAAATGCACCAAAACAGAGTTCGAAACAGTAGTGCAGCAAAATTGTAGCGCTATTTGCCATGCACTCCTGCCACCATCTTTCCCTAGAGCAATGTCATTCGTCCAGTGAAGTAACAAAAAGCTTTAGCAAGTTCGAAACCTCACAACTGAAGTGTTGGAAGCTTGTAGTGGCAGCCAACAAAAGAAATCCTTTGTTTGATGCAATCTAGGTGTAGATAACACGATGAAAAAGTTTTTAAACACAGTCAACTTTGAGTGTAAAGCCAACGTGTCGCCGAGAAAATCACGAGTGGGAAAGTTTTCATATTTTCCGAGAGTGGCAAAGCTTGATTAATGTTTGTCGACACCTCACTTACTACTTTTTTATTTAATTTTTATTTTCCCCAACGAATGAAGTATCTTTGAAAATCTTTGCATTAGATTTTATAGACATATTGTTTTTCCCACTTATAGTTTCATACTGAAACTATGTGAAGCCTGTGGAGCCGTCTCTCAGTTTCCTATCTATTTTTGTTTCTAATGTGGGCACATACTAAGTCTGTATATTCCTTTTCCGAATGTATATTAATTTTAAACATTAGCTGATGGCTACCAATCGAGAAACCAATTTTGATAAACCCCTAACAAATACTGATTGTATAAAAAAAGAGCCATTCATATTTTGTAAAATATAATATTATAGAAACACACTGTCGATTTTAAGTCGTCGTTAGTAATTTTTTTTTACATTATTACAATAATTTTATATTTTACGTTAGAACTAAGTATTTAAAAGTTTATTTTCAAATCATAATTAGTTTTGACTAATAAAATTTCCATTTAAAAAGGAATTGTCTCAAAAAATATTTGAATAATCAAAATACGTTTTACTAAGCGGGGTATAATTTTTCAGCGGAAAAAAAATTTAGGTAGCGAAACCTAGAGTTAGAAGTTTTAAGATTATAAAATATTTTCACCGGTCATTTTAATAAAACTTGCATAAGTCGGTACATTGAAAGTTGACTAAAACATACTTTTAATAATAAAGAAAGTAATCAAACGAGAGCGTGAACACCATTTTTTCACCCCTGGGATTATGCTAAAAGTTATTCAATCCGTTCCTAAAAAAAAACAGAAAAAAAACTATAAAAGGTGCAAAAATGTCTCTGAGCTTTCTCTAGTTGAATCAAGTGGAAATTTCATTATTGGAAAAGTTATTAAAACTAATTTAAGCTCTTTGCCTTTGTTTGATCAGGTCTCAAGTTGTGCAAAGTAACTGGCAAGTATTTTTTTGCCATATTTGCTCTTTAAAAAAATCAGATGATAAAATCCTGCTCCTTTAAATTATTTTCACAAAAATCTTTTTTTTCCAAATTTTTCGGAATAATTCAATTTGTAGAATAAAGCCATATTAATAAATGTTTCAACATGTTTTTCGATTCTCAATAAAAAATATTAACTGTGCTAAGTAATTTAAATATTATTAAGTTGTAAATACATTTGGTAAATATGTATATTAAATTTTGGAAAAAAAAAGCTATTGAATTAGTATCAAATTTTGTACTTTTTAAAAATTCAATTTAATATACAGTTTTAAAACAGCTTATATCACATTACACCAAGGCGTAACTTAGCACCTCTTACTGTATTGATTTCACAGAAGTTACGTATATAAACCGTGGACTACCGATTCTTGACAGAACACACTTAACATAATCTGGACTGAACATTTCAGCGAGTTTGCATTTTCAACTGACGAAATCATACAATCGTAAAGGACTATTTAAACAAATGATTTACTACTAATAAAAAGATGGACATCCAATCGTGGACCCTTTTTATGAGCCTGGGATTGGCCATTAAGTGTAATTTCGTGTATTTAATAATTATTTTTAAAATAAAATTTGTGTCCATTATTGCTTCAATTGGAATGAATATATGATTTTAAATTTTTTTAGGAATTTGAATAGTTTTTTTTGTCGATTGAGAATCAGACTGTCATTTACAAAAAATGAGAAAGAAATTAAAAACCTTGCTTAATAATCAAATAAGTTTTATGTATATTTTTTTTATTGCATTATTAACGTAGGGTTTTACTAAATGATACATGTCTTCGACTTTAAAATATATTCATCCCTTTCAAATTGGTTAAAACTGGCTGTTACGAAATATGAAGAGGGAGACCACAATACCCATATAATAATTATATAAAAATTGTAAAAAATATGTACATCAACGATCCAAGGTATACGTTTTAATTCGACATATAAATTATTTTTTAGCATTTACAGTGAATCTTGAAATCCCGAGATTGATTTTTAGACAATCCTGGGATTATGTGATTGAATAATTTACCAGGATCCTGAATAACTGATTGATTTTAATACTGACCGTTTAATTGAGTAACCGTTTACTGGTATTCATACTGATCGCTTAATTGACCACATTCGTACTAATAGTAAATACGTATCACCTATATTACTGACTATTTTAATGTACTGAATACTAAAGAGATGAAATAAATACATGTAGCAGTAAAGTATTAATAATTTTGTCTGATAATGTGTTAAGTAAACAGATTACCTCCATGCATTTTGGCATACAAGTCTATACCCGAGATTTACTTGAATTACTAAGAATTTTTTTCTATAGTGATAATCTATTATCCACGAATCACCACATATTTGAAAGATATTGAATAGAACTCGGCATAGAAATATATAGGAAGAGAGGATTCAGAATACAAGAATGCATGTGAGCTTTTTATAATGAGTGCATTTTTTACGCCCATGCATTTCGCTGCACGGCTTCGGTATCATAGGGGTGAATTAGTAAATCGTTTTATCTGTGTAAAGAAGCAATACTATGTAAAAAATAATTTTGATAATGTTAATTCTAACTAAATTTACTCCCAACTGAAGCCGTTGTTTTTATTATTAGTATTTTATAGTTATGATGTTTCTAAATTAAAATTGATCCATATAGACAATAAATGTTGACTTTTATGTATGATTATTAATGATAATATATTGAATATAAGCAATTAATTTGCTTTTGTTTTTTCATTACTTCCTTAATCTTTCTAATACAAATCGGATGATTTACGATATATTATACTGTTGAAGTATTCTGCATAATGGTCATTTAGTTGAATTTTTGAAAGGACAACCTTTTATTTATACCGTACCATTGCAATAAAATATCGATTGACCGTATTATCCGGAATTATCTTTATGTAAATATTTCAAGAATCTTCAGAAAAACAGTTATCCTATTCTCGGCAGCAATCTCGTCCGTAAAAGCGATACTTTTTTTGCCAAATTTCGAAAGCCGAAAACCGTCAAAAATTTCCTACGTAACCAAGTATAATGAAAGACTTACCAACAAAAGAATACACAGCGATAGATATAAATAAAATACCAAAGCAAACGGGCGTAATTTTTTTCCAAATACTTCACAATAATAGGAAAATCATATTTACTGTCGTTTTCTGAAATTCAACCCTGCATTATACCTTTGTAGTTCAGAGTTTGATGCCTTTTCATCGTAGTGAATAGTACAAATTGGCGTTGAGACGCGCGCAAAGAAATATAAGTCACAATTTAGATCATTCGACGAAGATTATCTCACACTGCGATATAAAGTATAAGAAATAAACCCTTATTTTGCAATAAATTCAGATCAAATTGCGCAATTTACTAAAGTAAAAATTTTACAGTGATTTATGTACATATTTTTGTATTAATAAATTACATTACTCACCGCTGTGGCTCAGTTGACAACGTTATAGTTATTTTTGTCAAGATTCTAATCACGATGTAATCAATCTTTGTTATATAATCAATCTTTAACTTCTTGTTTAGCTGAAACAATGGTCAGATCTGTGATCGGTTTCAGAAAAATCCTCTAAACAGCTCTATGCGAGCTCTTTATATCTAGTCCAAAGGTGGAAATCTTTCAGCATTTGAAGTCCCCAAGTGCGGGCTTTTAAATGAATCAAAAATTTTTATTTGCCAACAAAATAATGTATGCATTTTTCATTACATTGAAGATCTTCGAAAGCGACTTTTCAATGTTCCCCACCCCCAATTTAGTCTATCGCTCTAGGCTCTCTCCAGGCTCATAGCTTGATTGTCATGGTTTCTATCTCAAAACTTTTTTAATATAAAATAAAAATTATCATATGGTAGTGCCATCTGTCAGTATTTTCTTGATACGCACAATACACAGAGAAAGAGTGTGTGGGGGCCTTGTTGTGCGTTGTAGACAGCAGACAGACTTACATATTATAATATAATTACTTTGTGATATTTTGTATCTTCAATTTAAATATAATTATGTAATCTTGGGTTTTAGAAAACCATACTTACGATGACAATTTAACTATCAGCCTGAATCGTGTTTTTAAATAAATAAAAAGATATCCATTTCTAAAAAAAACTAATAAGTTTAGTCAAGTAAACTGTACATACTCAGATATTCAGTTCGTATTTCGAAACTTTCACTATTTTCCTTTCAATGTCATACTTTAAGTGTTTGTCCAGGTCAAATCTTCTTTGGACATTAAAAAAGTTTCTCTGTAACTAAGATTGATACTTGTCAATTTGTTTTTACGCTTCATTACTCGAAGTTAGTTGTTTGATTCCCAAGACAGTGATGACCGATAAATTAGTCTTGCGAACTTATTAATGAACCAAGTAAGTGCTAGAAGCTTCTAGAAAATTTTATATCCCGTACGTGAAATGAATGGAAGAGGAAGGGGGTAAGATACCCCCCTTTCTTCCACTGACAGTCACCATTCTAACGAGCTGTAACTTACATATGGATAGTTTAAAAAAAAACGCAAATAAAAGTTTTCGTTATATTTTGGTTTTGCGATAAATCGTCATTTTCCAATAATACAGAATCCTAATAAAACATTTAAGCAGAATTTATATTACGGTAGCTAGTTTTATATCAGTCACTCAAATTTTCTTTTCGAAGAAAAGACATAATTGTGGGTCTTGGATTGTAAATCCTTACATCTTATTTGGAATTGTAAATCCATAAATTTATTGAAACAGTATCCATTCTGGATTTGCGCCTTTATCGTTTTTTTTTTTTTCATGTCCGCTCCCAATGTGGAGCATATGGTCTCCTAATGGAGGTATCTTGACAGAATTTTTTCTACGAGAACTGCTTGTCACTCAGTTGCTCAACCTCTCTTTTCTTTTTCGAAGAGAGTAGGGATAGAAGGATAGGGCTATGACAGGACTAGTGGTTAGCTAATCGCTCTCGTTACGCCCCGTGAGGATGGGATTGGTGGGAGGGAGGACTCAGACTACGAACAGAAATCCATAAATCGATTGAAAGATCAATCTATGAAAACCGTCCGCACCGGGAATTGAACCCGAGACATCCGTAACCGTAGCCAGCGACGAAACCACTGCTACGGTGACAGATGAATGGCCAATTATATTGTATTTATCATTTTACACTGAAAAATTTTCTTAACAAGAAATATCATTGTCCATCTCGTTTTCTGGATACGGTTCAACAATATTGATTGTGTGCCCTGGGTATCTGGTTTTATTTATTTTTATTATTAATTGCAATATTTATATCGGCAAGTACTTATGCAAGTAACAATAATTGAATGAAAAAAAAAATTACAACATGAAAAACAAGCTTATACAGCTTGTTTTTAATGTGCTGTATGCATTTTAAGCTCGCTCACAATTCACAAATGAAAATATTGTGATGTGCTTATGAGTACACTTATGAGTAAAATAATGTTTAGTTGGTACATTTTATTTCTTTACCTGTCTGTGCCTTCTCCTTTTATTTACATTTTTTGTTTAATTTAAATTATAGTTTATGCTCATAAATTCACCCAAAAATATATTTCGATGTTGTTTTGGTCAATTGAGGTAACCCTCAAAAAATACGAAAATTTTTTAATGATTGGATCTCATTTTAAAGACGACAGACTAGGTCTCGGCCAAATGATGTAAATTATAAAAATAAATTGACAACTTTTTGGAAGCGAAACATCATTTTACATTGGTTTTAGGATTAAAAATTCTGACCCTCCCACTTTATGTAAGCCAGTATTATATAGACACTCCTTACGTGTAATCCCGTATCTGCAAACATTATAATTTACAGGAATGCATTTCAAAGATTCATAACTCAACTCACCATATAATATTTTCGATAAAAACAGTTTTTACTCTATTCTGAACAATTTCAATTTTGAGGGTTACATCAATTGGCCAAAACTCCGTCGATATATTATTTGCATTTAGTTTTTAATTTACTTCATAAATCATTAACTAGTTTTCTGTGTCATTGTTTGACATCTGTGGTAAAACTACAGTTATATTTGCCGAATATATATCATGACAACGATTGTTATGCAACCTGCAATTTTAGTTGCATTTTAATAAGATTAATCTAATGTAGGTCAACTCTTCATTTGAATAATTACGCATATGTCATGTATAAGCAGCGCCAAATTTAGAAAAGCTAATTTAGAATTCGAAATATGAATTCGCAGTTCCCCGCCCGGCCGCATCCCACACACATGTCGCTGCGAGCGTGCATACAAAGTGGACATAACCTAACCGCCCACCAGATGCGGTTGCTATGTTAGGCAAATATGGAGGGCGAGAGGGGGTGGGTGGGTTAGCGACTTGGCTTAGGGGCGAATCGGGGCACGATTATATTGGACAAGTTTTCGTTGGGTTTCGCTAATTGACAGGGCAACGTGGCTACTAATTGCCTGACGCGTTTCTACGTACGATTGTATTAAAGGTACAGCATGACCCGCCGATAATAATATATACGTATCGATCACATAGCAAATTGACACTTATGTAAGTAAAACACAGTTTTTTTTACTTGTTTCACAATTTTATCAAACGATCGCGACCAATTTATTTTGCGCATCGTCAGTCCTGAGAGCATTATGGATTCAGTAGTAAAAATGTGTATTTTTTCTACATACAATGCCTTTCCATAAAATATTGACAGTTATCGCAATAAAAATGAAACAATTTTATAATTAAACAAGAATATCTTTTTTATCATTATCACATAATAATTATGAATTTTTTATTTTTAAATAAAATTACATGGCATTACAGCTGACGCCAATGCGCCATGCATTACAATAATAATAATTCTAATAAAAACATTTTTTTAATTTCTGTTGAGATACTTCCATTAGAAGTCCATATGCTTTACATTGGGCTCTACAGACATGGTAAAAAAACACAGCCTAATAGAAAATTTTTCAAAAACAAATGATATTGACGTGGTATTTCAGGGGCACTATGTATTTATTCCCCGTATAACTAAGAGCTTAGTTCCGATACTTCGATGCCGTGTATAATGTCGCAAGTTTTCAATTGAAATCCCATTTGGAAAGCGTGGTCAGACTGTTTGATGAATAAATTAGCGAGATTCAAAGTATTAACCTCAGCTAGTTTGGCGAACTTCATTTACGAAGAGAAACAGGTAACATAACATTGATAGTGTATCTACCTGCCTACCCAAAGGTTTATTTATAGTATACTGTATTACGGAAAAACTTATTTATTTAATATGTTTGGTATCAGCATTTCAAATGTTTCTTTCCATTGAGTAGTAATGAAACATACGATTGTCACTTTAGAATTGGTAAAAAGTTATGCCAAATCTCACTGTAACAAAATTATAAGATAAAAATTACTACAAAAGTAAGTATATTGATGTCTATTGTCACTTCACGCCATCGCCAGAAGTATTTTTAAGTGAATTTTAGTTTATCCTTATAAACACTAATTAGAAGAGACAAAACACATCTTTATACTAACATGGATAGTAAACTTTTGAATGAATTAAGTTAAACTGCCGCTGCTGTTTGATCACATGCTAATAGTTTGTATAAAATGGTTTACGAGTTGTCTCTCTTGTATTTTTAGAATGAATATCAATAAAATTATGTTTTTTACAACTTATCCAAACTGGTCCTTCAAATCCGAAGTCTGTTATATCGAGAATATTTTTTGTCTAGAATATGAACCTAGAAAACATCAATTGCACTAGGTCTTGCATTTTCTTTTCTGCTCAAGTTTAAAACCTGCTACAAAAGAACGTATCTAAAGATATAATTAGATCTTTTATCATGTATTGCAACATTCGCTCAATGTTGTTGATGCGAAAACATAGTGTGTATGGGTGCGTGCTATATGTAATAGTCGTTTGGTGCGCATTGTGTAAGTATGCGTTTTTACTTTATCGTATAATTTACTTCTAAGATCGACTAAAATTAAGCATTGTTCAATTGATTGTATTAAAATGTTTTCCGCTATCTTCTGAATGCGAATAACCAATTATCGGAACAAATTCTCTGTTCATACACGACTCATCATTTAAACGAAACAAATAGAAGCAAATGGAAGAGGTTTACTTGCATCTTTGCCCACTGAAGGTGTGGATTCAAATTTGAGCAACTGCAGAGACTTGTGTAAATTTACCTTCAGCTAAGACTCTCAAACGCGAATGCTGGCATCGCCAAAAACAACATTGATACTAGGTACATTTCTCTGTCAATACTTCAACTACCACAAAATTATTTTGCTGTAAAATTGTGGATAGATATCTAACGATTTCTTCAATTAAGACGAAACTAAATTAGTTATTTAATTATGCCTCGACCTTTGTTGTTGAGAGAGTAAGAAACGAAAGATTCTGTTAAAAAAAACTACGTGTAAATAATCGCTTCTTTTACGCCTCATTTCCATAATCAGATAATAGGTGGGTGTGCCCACCGTAATAATACATTTGATATTTAATTACGCAGTTTTAACCGTCCTTTTTAGTTCTAGTATGAATCAATTGTTCTTAAAAAAAATCTTTTAACGATGCAAATTGTATTATAAACTTATTGTTATTCAATAACGTAACCTTTTTTTTAAGACAGACAGGACATTTATATTAAGAACTGTTTGTAAGCTTATTTTGAAAAAAACCGAGATTAAAATAAAGCTAAGACACGTTTCGCTCAAAAATTTATTCAAGGTATTTCCAACCGGTAATTATTTTAACAAGAAAACGGCTTTAATTTTTGAGTTTACACTGTTGTGACACTATTTTCTTGAAATACGATCTTCACATTTAAAAATTAGATACACAAATTTAGATTAATTGAAAAAAAATATAATAACATCTGTGGCGAGTCATAGTATTTATAAAAGCTAACGCCTAGGGAAAAAATGTGAACGCCCTGAAAAATCAAGCCATCAATACTTTTTTTACCATGTTCGCTCCCAATGTGGAGCATATGGTCTCCTAATGGAGGTATCTTCACAGAATTTTTCAACGAGAACTGCTTGTTACTCAGTTCCTCAACCTCTCTTTTTTCGAAGACAGTAGGGATAGAAGTATAGGGCTATGACAGGACTAGTAGTAAGCTAATCGCTCTCGATACGCCCCGTGAGGATAGGATGGGTGGGAGGGAGAACTCGGACTACGAACAGAAATCCATAAATCGATTGAAAGATCAATCTATGAAAACCGTCCGCACCGGGAATTGAACCCGAGACATCTGTAGCCGTAGCTAATGACGCTACCAACTGCGCCACGGATGACTTTTGTGTGATATTTTCTTTTTTTAAATTCATTTATAATATAAAAAAGGTAATTTTCTACTTTTTTCAACGATATATTTAAACCACTGTGAATGAAGAAGCGCAAGATATCGAATAAATATTTGTTTTTTTTTTTAATTTTTAAATTGTACATTATTTATTATAATATAATCATATATATCTATGACAATTGAAACAGGGAAGTCTACGAGTAATACAGCTGGTGACGTATAATGTTTAAAATAAATTAAATGTACTCGTGCTCCGCGATATCTTGATTGCCGTTCATTAGGACCCTTTGTGTGAGTCGACTACAGATGTGAGCTAATTATAAGGTTACTTTGATAAAGCAATTCGACATTTTAAAGATGCTTTAATGTATGAAAATTATTCAGAAGGGTGCATTTTCCCTTCTTACTTTACATACAATAAACTTTATATTAGGTGGTTCGTATATTTGAATATCAACCTTAACTTATTTAGCACTGCCAACAGTACCGACGCTACATCTTGATGTGTATAATGTAAGTGTCTTGTACCATTTAAGGAATTATTTTTTGGCAACTAATTTCATTAATAGTCAGTAACTAATTCCATAAACGGTCAGTAACCAATTCCATAAATGGTCAGCAACTAATTAGATAAATGGCCAAAAGAAATAATGAATTATTAATTAATAGTTTTTGATTTGTTGAGATTTTATAATTTAACTCGGGATTCACCGACTTGAATTGACTAATGACATTAGTGACAAAATACATGGATATGTACAAAATCTCAACAATTCAAATTTGATATTGAAATTCCATCAAGCACCCTAATCCGATGTCTTAAATTAGTTAAAAATTGTTTTTGGTCAGCTAATAATTGCCAAATTGCCGGGTGAGATTAGTTTAGGTTTGATTAAAAATGTTTTATGTAAATTTCTGACCGTTTAATTTAATATTTTTATAAAAGAATATCTGGCATTTCAACTGACAGCCAATGCGTCACATATCTTGAAAATAGTAAAATCATAAGAGATAAACTTGATGAAAATGTTAATAAGTCACTCAAGTGCAAGATCACAAATTAAAATTGGAAAAATTCATTTTTGTTTTTGACCTTGTTTGGACTTGGCCTAGGACCCACCTGTTTGCTAAGGCAAAGCTCTTACCACTATACCACTGTGGCTGGCAATAATTGACCGTTTTATATAAATAAGTAAACGTTTTTCATAGTCAAAATTTTTTATGTATTTTGTAAGAAAACATTTTTTTGTTTATTTTAATTTATAAACTTATTACTAAAAATAGTATATTTAAATTGAAATATGCACATATTTCAATAAAAAATCATTTTCGTATACACATTTAATATTTATCACTCTTCTTTCTAAGCCCAATAAAATGTGGCTAAAAAAACGTTTATTGGATTATTATAACATCAAATTATTAACACCTAATTGAATTTAATACCCCAATAATGCACTCACGAACGCTTTCCAAAGTGGGCACCACTAAATCATTGCGACGGCCAGCGACACATTGCGAGTCGCTAGCCGTTACTCTCGACGCCTCGCCGTTTAGCGTCGCGGCGCCCGTTCAACGGAAAGCGTATAACGGCGTAATTTTCTCGGCTGGATGGCGCGACACTAAAATCGCCAAGTGTTAATTACCCGCTACGTTGCAAGACGACGCGGACCTGAGTGCTAAATCAACAATCGGAAGTATTGCTCTGGATCGATCGTCGATTTATAGTGCCACTTATGGAGTGGGATTTTTGGAAATCGCTGTAAGAGAGAATCTTTGCTAAATACTATCCTTTGTAATATAAAATGAAATACACTCTAGAACAAGGCGAAGTAGCATCCTCTAGTGTTGGAGGACTGAATAATTAAGTTAGCTGTAGTCTAATAATGCTGTATTCAAAAAATCCAATTAGAGACACTCTCAAATATACATTATTTTGCAAATATCTGACCTTTTAATTCAAAGTAACTTTCATAAACTGAAACAAAAAATGACTCCTTATTATGCTAAATTGTGTTTTTTTATTGATTTTATGACAAAAATAATAAAATAGGAAAAAAACTATTATTATGATACATTCAAACGGCCGCATTTAATGCACCCTAAAATCTTGAATATTTAGAGCCACAATCACTTGTAAACTTAGGCCAAAAAGTAATTGCTTTCAACTAACAATCCCATTTTATAGTGATATTCTAGAATCTCAGTCAAATATGTGTTATATGATTTTGTAACAAATATTTAACGCTATCAAATAGGACAATTAGAGTAACTTAATATTTATGTAAGCATTAACGTTTGAAATTCAATACGTGTAACTAACTAAATTAATGGGTCAGATTAGTAAGACATGTGCAACTATTATAGAGCTTCAATTTCTATTGTTCGCAAAATGATGATTCAGTTACCAAAACCTTGGGGGCATTATCCTTACACAAATATTCTAAACGGTAAACCGGTGGCATTGAATATTACATTTTTATTTTTAGTTTGCTTAAAAGACGTCATGTATTTTCATTATTTTCAGCATTAGCCAATTATTTATTTTCATTAAAAACAGCTCATTTCAAAAGATTTTCGATATAAAAAAAAATGTAGCTTTTATCGTCTCAGAAAATATAATACTACAGATAATTTGAGTTGTCGCTTAAAAAGAGCATTATCTAGATATCGCTGTAATTTACACAACTGTTTTTTCAATTAAACCCTTGAATCCTTTCTTCTTTCTTCTTTGCTTTGTTTACTTCCAGCGTGGAAGTGGGCAAGTATAAGGTTGGGTCACTTTCCTCGGTCCACTGCAATAGTTTGAACGAAGTTTGATCCTTGAATAAAATATTTTGTCAATTGATTGGTAAATGATTTCATATTTTCACACACTATGCAATCCTGAACAACAGAGCAATGATAAAGCGATTAGCTTACCGTTACTCATACCCAAATCTAATATTCTTGGCATTTATAAATTGATTAACTGTTTCTATTTTTTCTTGACTGTAAATCTTCAATATTTATTTATCAAGTCACATTTTCTTTTTTCTCTCGCTATGTTTTCTTTTCTTAGGCACAATAGTACATTGCTAAAAGATTGGTCCCATGCAGCTCTGTATCCGGGCCATGACAAACTAATAAGTAAGGTCAATCCAAATAATGTTTCTCTTTTTTCTTGACAGTCACATTTTCTTGTTTTTTCTCTCTAAATTTTCTTTTCTTAAGCACAATAGTGTATGCTTAAAAATTTTGCATCGGGCCAAGTACATTAGGAGTAAGTTCAATTCTTTTTTTGATCGTTATTGCGTTATGGAAAGCTGTTATGAAACAGCGGCTGCATACACACAACGGGTAAAGGTGGGGCACCCAATTTGTATCTGCTAATCACATTAATATAAATTTAAAAAAACGTAATTTAAAGTGGTCGGGTTCCATTATTTTTTCATCCATATTTGAAACTGGTTTTGCATCGCTAAACGATGCCAATATTAGGAAATCAAAACAGTTTAACCCTTAGATTACGGTATAAAATCAAATACCAAAGTTTAATTAACAAAGCCTGTGGTCGGTTCGCGGGTAATTACAAAGTTGTGCTGGGGTCCGCACGGCGAATTAGGTATTTCCTATGCCCAATATCTATTCCGAGTATAGCGGGCTTTCGCAGACCTAGATGGACAAAGGATACAAGACACTACTGCTTTGACCTTTATTTGACCTTAATGTGAGGTCTGTGTCCTGGATATATACCAAAATACGCATGGCTCTGTACGCTTCCGGTTTGTGAATTTAGGGGAAGACCTACTAAGACAAATTTAACTCTACATTTGTGTGAGGGTATTATCTAAACTAAATGTTTACAGCGTTTATAGATTTAAACTTAACACAAACCCTTTTTGATCGCCACATGTATGGCATCTATGGTAAATTCCACAACTGAATATTAATGAAAACTACTTCAATAATAAATTCTAAACATCGTCAGAAGAACTCAAAAAATACGTATCTACATTTGTGAAAAAAATTAAGAGGGGAGTGAAATTCAATATAATACGGTACCTATGCTTAAATTCTACGATTTAATTTTCTTTACCATGTCCACTCCCAATGTGGAGCATATGGACGTATCGCAACAGAAGTTTTTCTACGAAAACTGCTTTTAAATCAACTTTTCTTTTTCGAAGGGAGTAGGGATACAAGGATAGGGCTAGGACAAGAGTAAACTAATCGCTCGCTTCATCCCGTTTTTAGGAAGTGATGAGTGGGAGAGAATTTAGACATCATAAACATCCATGCTTACGAACAGAAATCCATAAATAGATTGAAAAACTAATTAATCAAACTGTGATAGAATTTGAACTATTTTATTAATGGCATAAATATTTAATCAATGAAAATTTAGTTCGCCAAATTTCATCAACTGTATGCAATGGTATAAGCTTTGTTTATATTTTCTATTACAGTGTTTCTTAATCATAGTTGATTTTTTTTATTGAAAATTTTCAAAGAAGTTACGTGTGACATTTGGTCATCATAAATAAAATTAAAAAAACACTGTCATTATGTAATAATTTCACCATATTTCTAACTCAAATAAAAACATCTGTTATCAATTTAGTAAATTGCACTTCACATATTTTCAATATAAAATATTTAAAAAATTCCACGTAAAAGATATCAGAGTTATCCGTTCCATATAATTATATTATAAATATTAATATGTACTTACCACGTGTGTAATTCGAAGACGTAAATATTTGAGAAACATGTGTTACATGCTTTTTTGAAATTAATGAATGCAAACATTCGGCCTATAATAACTCATAGGTTTTATTGCTTCTTGACAAAAATGGGTCTCTTGCGTCAACATGTAAATCACTCTTATGATAATTAGTTGATGCATTTTATTTCACGCCGACAAGCAAACCCGTGATATGCCGTGTCCCACATACAACCGACCGTCCGGGAAAAACGGCATTTCCCGGATCCCGTATTCAACCGACAGTCCACAATAAACGGCAAATGCCGTTTCCCGTAAACACTGTGTTAAAATACAAGAAAACAGTACCAAGAGTTCGTTGTTGAAAATGTCCACCTCTTTAGGCCTATTATCTCTCTATTGATCAGCCGAACGGCCTTTGCAAACTGGTGACTCATATGACCGATGCAAAAAAACTGTGCGTGTGTGCTACGCTATAAATAGATAGATACAGCAAAACAAGTATTTTTTGGAATTATTAATATGTATCTTCAGGTATTGAAAATTGATAATTTAATTTGACATTTGCTCATTACAATGATTCCGAATTGTAATATTTTTTATTTAATTTTCTAGAATTTGGGACCAATGCAACGTAGTGCAAGATTACCTGACAGTCTACGATGGTGGATTACCATCATCTCCAGTATTAGTGAGACTATGCGGTGGCGATGCAGTTCCTGATATCATCAGCTCCGGTCCAAAGATGCTGCTAGAGTTTCACACTTCTCCATACGACAATCCGTTTCACCCAGTGCCACTTAGCTACTTACCCGGTTTCGAACTAGAAGTACAGGTAAGAAATTGAACTCATAATCTTGTATCACTCACTGAAAATATTTATGTATGGGGTGTTATTGTGAAGTTGGCGAATGCAAATGGCGTTATATCTTTTGATGTTATAATACATCGCAGCCATTGAGTTCAATACCATCATATTGGTACCCATTATTAAAAAAATTGCTCGCCATCATGAAATCATAGCACTAACACATCTATTGAGAATGTATAAATACAATTTAAAGATACTAAATACTTTTAAAAAAGATCCACGGCTTCGGAAGATAATAAGTGTGGGCTTCTGGGTGAATTTCTTATTAGACAACAGACATTTTCATATTTTATAATAAAACGTACACGCTTTATTTAAAATACCAAACAATGTTTATTATTTTACTTTTGAAGCTATATTAGTTAAATTGTTTACAAATGAATGTACGTTTTGAAATGCGTTTAATTATTATTTTTCGTATGCGGCTCTATGATATAACAGCTAACTTAATGCGGTAATTCAATTTATAAAGTTTCCATACCTCTGGCTTTATTCATGTAGTACTCTTCGTCAGTAAATATGAAATAAAGAAGTTTTTTTCTATACCTGTTCTGGTTTAAATGGCCTAATTATTTAAAATAGAAATATGTAAAATGATGATTCATTTTTTAACATTTAAAAGCGTTTCCATCATTCTGCTTATTCGATTAACAAAACAAAAATAATTTTATCTGGGCAACGTGGAAATTGAGAAATATTTAAAATATTCAAAAAAAAAAAGTGTATATTGAAAGCATAGTTAACTAAACTTTGCTCGCATTATCAAATCGCCATCTTTTTGAAAAATATTTTAAATGTATTTCTAACATAAACAATCTTCATCAAAAATATCAGTTTTCATTTTTTAAGAAAAATTACGAGTCGTTCAACACTGATAATAAGTTTCAGTTTTGAACTTGGTGAGAGTGAGATGTAAGCTAGTTATAATACTAAAAAGCATGTGTGAAATGGATATTAAAACAAAATCTTTACTAAATATAGAAAAAAATACACAGGTTACTTAGCGCCCGCTGCAGGGACCCCAGATAGTTTTGTTATTAAATATGGGTATATTAGAAAAATTATACGTGAAAGTAGGTAATGTTTTGGCTAATTGATGTAACCCTCAAAATTGAAATTTTTCATGAAAGACTAAAAATTGTTTTTATCGAAAACATAATATAGTGAGTTGTGCTATGAATCTTTGAAATGCGCTCCTGTAAATTCTGTGGCGTCGTTGGCTACGGTTACGGATGGCATGGATTCATTTCCCGGTGCGGACAGTTTTCATAAATTGATCTTTCAATCGATTTATGAATTTCTGTTCGTAGTGTTTGTGATGTCTTAAACTCCCTCCGACCCATCTAATACTCGAGAGGAATAGTGAGAGCGGTTAGCTAACCAGTAGTCCTGTCCTAGCCTTATCTTTTCTATCCGTACCCTCTTTAAAAAAGAGAGGTTGAGAAACTGAGCAGTTCTCATAGAAAAATTTTGTTCAGAAACCTCCATTAGGAGACCATATGCTCCACGTTACTAGCGGACATGGAAAAAAATTGTCCATATAATACTGACTTACATCAAGTGGCCGAGTCTGAATTTTTAAATCTAAAATTACATCAATTGGCGAAAACACCGTCGATAAAAAATCTTATACTTTCTCTTTAAGATAACTAACCTTCTATAATTATTGAAAAAAACTTTCCTTTTAATGGGTAAAAAACGATAATGAATTGAACGATTTATGCTCATTTTTCTTCAAAATAATATTCATATCGTTTATTTCATCATGCAGAAAAGTGTCCCTTCCTTCTGGTGGCTTTTATTTTTCCAGTTAATATGTGTATATGTCTAAGAGGAAACTATTTTCATACTCATATGAGCACAAAAAAAGATTGTCTCCGTGCAAAAGAAACATATTATGGTCATATAATAAACCTATTGCGGTAGAATAGAACGCTGAGATTCATCTTCGTGGTTATTTTATTGGAAAAAATGCTGTAGCTTTGAGACCGGAAAATCCCTTGGGCAGAAGGGATTACCCGACCAACAAAGAGACTATGTCGTTTTGTAACTACTATTACATATTTTCAAGCACATTTTCATCCCGCAAAATAACAAGCTGCGAGTACTGGTGTGTCAGAATCGTTACGCCATATTTTCATTTATTATTTGTTTTTATATTAGATTAATCACAGAAAAAATCAAATGATATATAATTACACTTAATATAACATTAACAGCCTTCCTTGTTCAGCACAAGGTTGACTATTATGTAATCTTAGTTTATATTAAGTTGAGTTAGAAACAATAATTTCAGTAAAAATTATGTTTATTACTTTTCTGAATTTTTTCGATTACGTTTTTTTTTAATAAGCACACAATACATAAGTATACTCGTTAAATGTTCAAGAAAAGCAATATTTAGTAATGATTGTCACATTTCTCAGACCATATTGATGCTGATTATACATGGCACACTGAATTAAGAAATAAATCGAAATTTATTATAATTAAAATTGTGCATCAAAAAAACCTTTTTGCCCTACATTCAACAGTGAGTTTTATGAAGTTAAATGTGTAAAGCTACAAGCAATTTATATGTTATATAGTTTTCTTGCATGATATCATATTTTAGTACACTAAATTATTTGCTTCTGAACCCAACCATTCGTTTGTTAATCTTCCACAAGTAATGAGTCAATTTTGACTGTGATGCTAAATTAAGAAGTCGTATATTTTTTTTTACATTGTTAGCAAACGGGGATGAAAAAATAGCAATATTAATAAATTTCACTTGTTCCCATTCATTGCTTCTATTTATCTCAAATACGTTTACATCGAAAAAAAAAGATGTTTGTTTTAAGTAATTTTGTTTTCATGTTTTTTTTTATACATTGTACTATCCGATGTTAAATATTTCGTTTTCATTGAGAAGAACTAACATATATATTGTATTAAAATAACATACATTGTGTAAGGACACTAATAACAACCTGCCCCACATATTCATCTGCTACTTAATGTATTATTATTACTTATAATTAATTGAGATGTTTTTGGTCTGCGTAGTTGTCAAAATTAATTAACTAATTTTCTCATTAATATATGTCACTGCGAGAAAAGCTTTAGTTTTAATAGAAAATGGAAAAAGACTTTTTATAAAGCGGTGCGTATTTCAGTTGACTACATTACTGTATAACGGTATTTTTAGTCTTTTGATACAGCCCGTAGCTTTGTGCGGTTGTCCACGATGCAAAAAGTGATAATAAAAGCTCGTGATAAAAATGTGAAACTAATTGTTCAAAGGGATGAAGTACTGAAAACTTTATATTGTGATTCAAAATTGCGTCATTCTGTTTTTATTCTGTCTGCACTCAAACGCAGGCTCATTAGAAGGATGATGGTATTTTTTTATAACGCAACAGTCAGGCGTCTTTTAATGCAAACATGATTGCGAATGTTTCATTAAAAAAAAAACGCAACGCAATTCGACTCCAAGTCCGACTTCGATTTAAAAATGTCTAATTGATAATGTTCTGTACATTTTTTCGTAATTCCTTATTTTAAAATCTATAGTGCACTTATATAATTACGTATTTTCAGATCAAAAAGTATGATATTGATATACGTAAATTAAAATGAAATAAGTACATCGTGAGGAATTTAGAACAAAGATCGAGGAAACGACAGAGATATACTTTGTCTCTCAGATCTGCACACATTCACAGTCGTCGACTATACAGGAACGCTATACATTCATCGTTTATGCAAGACTATTTTTATTTATAACTAGTAATTTAAATAAATGAACATTATTACTGTTATGCACTCAAGTTTCTTAAAATTTTGTTTCTTCTTGGAAAACTTCTATGAGCTCAGATATAAATACTTTCTTCATACAATGCAAGGAATTATTAAATAAAATGGATGATTGGTTAAAAAATCATCACAAACCGATGCAAATATTTAAAAATGAATACACAAAATTGTCCATGCTGGGATTCTAAGCCGAGTTCTCGCACAATTGAATCATGAAAACCTTAGTGTGTTACCATCAGCCACTAACATAAATGTATTTAGTGACGCATCATGAAACTCGCTGAAAAGAAAAGTGCAGTCAAATTATTTATTTGTTTGTTCGGGCACTCCGCCATTTACCGAGATATCTCTTCTGTGGCAACCAAAAGATTAAAAGTTTCATTTAAAGATTGATAAATATTTCGACGGAATTTAAGAAGGTTTTAGCACTGGTGTTAAATAAATAAATTTATTATATTGAGCAATAAAATGCAGCAGTAAAGAAGACAATTGAATTTAACGATTTGAATATATTCAATTTATTCATATAAATTATTTTAATAAACTTGGTTTCAAGCATATAAACTCGCAACATTTTTTATCTTTTTACTTACTCTAACATTTTTAATATGACAAATTCTACAAAAGATCGATAAATTATAAAACTCTTTCTTTGCCCGTTTGATAAAAGGTTTCTGGACGGCGTTCAACTTATTAATGACTTCAGAAGTAATTAAAACTTTCAAATGAATTTCACAGTTAAAGGAAAAACTCTTTTTAATTTTTATTTGAGCTGTAAACATTCATGAAATCAATTTACGTGACATATTCTATCAATATTAGTTAGACAGGTGGTTGTTCAAAAATGTATCAGCTTTTTAATCATTTTGGAGTAACAAAAATTTGGTGGTTACATAATCGAACATGTATTTAATTTATTATGATGTTGCTGATGCCATTTAAAATGGTTTTGAGTAACATAAAAAGAAAAATTATCACTCGAGATATGTATTCTTTCACATACTAACCACATAACAACGAATAAGTTAAAAATATCAACGTTTTAATTTCTACGAAAATAATTGTAGAATATAGTTGATAGCTATTACAGCTTACATTTTTTCCTTATTACACTGGAGTTCCACTGAGTAAATAGTAATTCAATCGATACATAATAGCCGACTTTATGTTAAATACACACACACAATACATATTAATGTAAGTACAATGTTGAATAATTTCTAACTGTCACTAAAAATTTGTTATTTCATAATTTATAACATTCACAGTATCTTTAATAAACGTGTTCAGATTGTCAAATAATACGATTTCAAACAAAGAAAATTTTGTTTTAAGTTTTCCAATTTTTCAAAGCTATATTTGTTGCAAAAACATGGACGAAATCAATCACTGAAAATTGTTCGTTTTTATAATTATTATAATAGATTGATGTAGAATTGATTTTTGTGAATTAGTTTAAATACTTACAATAAAAGTATGTTTACAAAGTTAACTTATTTCACGGAAGCTGTATAAAAACACCATGTTATTATTCCATCAACATAAAAAGGTTTAAAATCTGGTGTTATTCCACGATTCAAAAGCTCGGTTGATACAATAAATAAAAAATGAATAGTCAAACACTTTCAAGAATTTTCGACCACTATCTTTACCACATCAACCTTAATGAATGCATTCTGTTAGTCGTTGCACCTCAAAGGGAATATTTTTAATTCGCATGGAAACTCTTGCAGCACAGTCCGGGGATGGAGATTAATTCAAACGGAAAAAAATTATAGCGTCGTATTCGCTTTGGTGAAAGTCATCTTTTATTATAGTTATTTAGCCAACATGCTCCGTTTTATACGCTTTTTTTTAATAAACAAAGAAACATTTAAAGCTACATTTTTTATTGCAGAATCCTCATAGGAAAAACTTTTTTCAATTCTTCGATTTCAGTTTTAGTTAAGTCAAAAATGTGCAATGCAGAGATACAATTTTTTTCTTCATTGTCTTAAATTTTAATTAATTAGAAATTACTATTAGACCATTATCTAAGTCTCATTTTATTAAGTGAGGATAGGAAAAGACTAGAAGGTTAGCTATCCTCTTTTGTTATGCCCCATTTTTAGGGTTAGATGGGCGGGAGGGGTGTAAGCATTATTAACAATGTGATAATTTTACTTATAAATGTTAATATTTAAACAAAGCTTGTGATGTTAATATTTTACAATGAAAACTGGAGAAAATAAAAAGTTATATATTCTAACAAAATCATTCAATCCAAAACTTTTTCAATATCAAAATCGTGTTCTTTTGCATTAAGGTTCAAATAATTAATATCGTATGAGTACATTTAATAAACAATACAAAACTTCCATCTATCTCTTGGTTACCTCGGTATATTTTTTCCTCAAGTCGATACTGTCATTTAAATTTAAAATATATGATTGTTTCCAGAAAATGAAAATATAGATTCGACCATAACATGTGGTAAATTAGTGCTGTGTAAGCTGAAGAATAAATATTTCGAGCTCAAATTTACCTTGATAATTGTACACTTTTTCAATTAAAATAAAGTATCTTCGTGAATAAATTTCTTATTTTGATTAAATGAAAAAAATCAAGGGAAGATACAATCCTTCAAGATTCCTCATTTTGCTTTGACTTCGCTCGAGGTCAATAAATTTGCAAATCGCTACGTCGGCCTGGCATAAATCAGCTGACCGCTAAAGCAGATTGCGACCCCTTAACTTGGCAGCAACTGCTCCAGTGGCGGCGGGTGCCTGCCTCTTTGGGAACCCTTCTTTCAGACGCCCGCCGCCACTGTTCAATATTCACGGGACTAGATCTCACCGTCGCCTTCCTCGCATACAAGTTGCGCGTTTATCAGATGGATACGGTGTGACACAAAAATTATGTACACACATTAAAATATAGTTAATCAATAGGTGACATGAAAACAATACCAGCAAATTGTCAATTTACAAGCAGCTCTACCTGTTTCTAAATGTTTTATATGTGTGTGTATCATCTATGAAAGCATAGATGATACACAATTTCATAATGTTTTCTGTTTTTGAGGCACGTGGTTTATAATATTAACTCCATATAAAGCATATTAATTGAAAATTTACGATTTATCAGTTAACGAGTGATCAAGATAGGGTAATAAAAAGAAGGATGAAACGTACAAACCTCTCTACACGCCATTTTAAAGATTGAAACAGGTGATGAGACAGAATGAAAACATCACAGATGTATTTAGAAACAAATCGGTTAAGGTATTGTATAATAAATGTAAGGGATTGTCTATTACAGGGATTGAAACTTTCGACCTTGCCACCAACCAAGAAAACTAAGCAATCGGACTCTCAAACTTTCGACAAACATTTAGTCTACAAAACTTTAAAAAACAAATAATGAAGATTTTCTAATTGGTCGATACGTATAGCAAACATTTCGTGGTTTCTTTCTATGAACAACCAATACGAGCACACAGTTTAAATTCCATCAAATTTCAACGAAAAACAAATTGTATTCTCAATGTATTAATACCATCACCACAAAAAAGGTGATTCCAACAAAAATACATAGTTTGCATTGCAAGATTTTTCTCAGAAAACAATCATAATATGAAAAATAAAAACTCGAAAGGAAAATAACTCTTAACAATTGATAATCATTGAGAATAAAAAAGTGGTCCAAAGCTTTATAAACAATTGATATTCTCGTTTCGTTGTGATAAAAGATGTTGGTTTTTGGGCGCTCTGTTTATTCAAAGAAGCAAGTCTCATCACGGGACTCGGGCTTTAAGCTCTGCCCCGCTTATTTTCAATGAAGTGCTTTCGGTCAATGGAAAGCTCGCCTTGACAGACGTAAAGCTATTTTTCGTTAAAGAAAATGCGAGCGCGTAAATGTTTTCAAACAAAGTGTTATCTTTAAATGGAGCTTTTATAGAAAACAATTTTTAAAATGTAGAAGTTTTGTTAAACTTGCTTTAGACATAAACAGAAATGTTGATGCTTGTTTTAAATGAAAACGGCTTTTTTGTTTGAAAAAAAAGAATTAAAATTGATTACATATTTTAAATAAAATCTTATTATGAGTTACCTAAATATTTCTTTCATAGTCTGATTACTACTAAAATGTTATACCAGCGTTAGCGAAATAAAATTAATTAATTATTCTTTCAACAAAGCATGTACGGAACGTTTCTTATAAAATAATGGCCTGTATTTATTGGGTGAGTAAATATTTCAATTTTTGGGTTATTCATTCAATAAGCGGTCAGTATACACGTGCTCTATATATTTATATAAGATGTCAGTTTTGTTAATTAGACTTAACCTAACCTTTATTTATATAGCAATTATTTACTGACCAAACACAATACTAACCATTTAATATGTATCACCGACTGTTTATCAAATTATTTACTGACCATTTACGGAATTAGCTACTGAAAATTTACTGAATTCGTTCCTGACCAAATAATTAGTTGCCTATAATAGTTACGGCTTTTACCAAAGTAGTTTAGCGTTTGAATTGAACACAATTTCGAAAATTCTTTCTATCATTTATTTAAGGAATTATTGACAACACTTGGTTTCATTCAGAAGCGAGTAAAACTGTTTTAAGCATATCAGTATCTATCAAATTATTGAATAAAACTATTGATTAACAATATGTTCTCTTCAAAACTAATCCTACTACATTAATTCTATCTAAAAATGGAGTTTGTATATCAGAATTACAGCTAGTCTTTCTGAAAAATGTTTGCTTTGAGATATTTTCGTTTAATTCCATACTACATGGATGGGAAGAAAAAATAATTAGTTAATTTGATAACTTTCAAAATAAACGGTGAGATTGATAATTAAAATCTATCCACATTATTTATTTTAAAAAAACTACAACTTCAATAATCTCAATTAAAGGAGATCATGTTTTCCTATAAAATGAAACAACAGTTTATTTATCCAAACTTCTTTTGTAATTACGGAAAGTTTTTTAAAACTTCAAATGACTGTCGTGCAAAATGACAAATACAAACTTTATTTTAGTTAGGGTGCTATATATCAATATCGGGCATGTAGCCAAGTGTCATCATATTCGGTTTCGGTGTCCACTAGTTCAAATTCCCGAACGGACGCTTTCATACATTGATTTTTGATTAAATTTATGAATTTATACTCATAAGCTTTGTTTTATGTGATTTTTACAATTCGTCTCTCCCATCCGATCCTAGAAAACGAGTTGTAGTGACATCAATTAGATAACTTCAAGTCCTTACCTTGCCGAATTCCGCTGTTTTCATTCTTTCATAAAAATTGTAGCGTTGCAAGTGAATAACAATCGGTTATTTTGAGATGCTCTATTAGTATTCCACATGTTTCACATCAGTAGCGGGCAGGATGAAAATAGATATTATTATATACTTTGCATTTTTATTCATATTATAATGGAGCAATACGAAGTATTTACCGATTGAATCAAAGTATTTAATTACTTTGAAATTTAATTTAAAGCCAATCGAAACAATCAGACATTGTTATATATGCATATAATAATATCAATATTATTTTATGTCGCAATTAGCGTATACACAGATCGTGGCGGAATGGCTCTGCGTTTATAAAACTTGAATAACAATGGCTGCGTCAATAGCAAAGTTTCGCCCTATTAAGGCACATCACATATTCGATAATTAACGAACAGAACAAACGGATCCCTTGAGAGCTGCGTCAATTAAATTACTTTACGCCGAATTTCCCCTTTTATCTCATTCGGCGCGAGAAATTTGACGATAGATTGGGGGGGATCGTACTGCTTGCTCTTGCGAGAAACTTACACGGAACGTCTGGGACAGGGATGTAGAATCTAAATCAAGAAACACATTTTTCTTTATTATTTATGTCGTGAAAGTAAAAAATTAACAGTTGACGCATAACTAAACAAATATGGCTTTGGAAAGACACCAAGTATTTAACTCTTCTAATGTGTTAACTGTCAATTCTTGGCGATTTTATTTGTTTTGTACTATTTTCACATTTTTATAATGATCAACACCAGTTTCGCTCATCATGAGGATTAGCAAATGATAATGCTAGCGATGATTCATATGAAATTAGTGCAAAACAAATTGCGTATTATTTTTAAATACATGACATTATCAATCACTCTTTCTTGGAGCTTCTTTCCATTTTTTCTAAGGTCCCTATCATACCAATCATTCTTCAAAATAAAAAATTGGTAAATAAAAAAAAGTAAACAAATCCATTCATGTATATCAAATATATTTTTTAAATAAAACACAATTTGTTTGCACTACTTCCACGTGATGATCAGTTGATAATGCGCGCAATGGGCAAAACCGGTCCTGAAACAGAGTAACACTATTATTATTGAAATAGCCAATCCAAAAATGTCTATCAGAAACGGTTACGTTAGCTTTGGTGTGCATCTGCATTAAGGCACGCTAAAGGATAGTGATGGTCAACATCAACAAACACATTTATTATCTTCTAATTAGAGATAAGGAACCAATCGCTAACATAATTCAGTATTAGCATATCGTTACCTTACTTTGAAAGAGTTCTTACTGACATTTTGGCTTAAAATGACATTTTGATTGGAGTATGATATGATTTCAGAGTCAAATATTGTTCAATGAGCAAATTAGCAGTATTCCGAAGTTCTACCCAAACATTTATTTTTCATAAAGGTTCTATAAATCGATAGAACGCTTATTGTCAGCTCACAGAAAAAAATATACATGGCACAGTTTCTTTGAAAACGTTTTAACGTCATATCGAACATTCATTGCTCGATGGTTAATGTGTGTTTTACGATGTGGTCATTGACGAAAGTTAGCTGAGTTCGTTCATTCATTCAAAGTATATATGTATTATTATTCTGTTGTATTATAATATTATTGTCATTAAAATATATAATATTAATAAATATCTCAAAAATCAGAACATTTTGTTGTTAAATTGTAGTATCCGATAAAACCTTTTCAAACAAATTATTGTTGTCAGTTCTAATTAAAGTTTTAGATACTTAATATTTCCTAATATATACGATTTCGTTAAAATAAATTATATGAATTATATACTTACTCACTAAATAAAAATACATTTTTTCTTTCAAAACACAAAATACGATCAGTCAAAACCTCAAACGCTCGTACCTCAAAACATGGTCAAGTGCAAGTAGAACCTTTTCAAAGTAAGGTAACGATATTTTCAATACGTTTATGGTTTTGATTTAAAGTTGACTAATAATTTTGATTTTTTTTAAATATAAATTAAATATGAGCTCGAGGGTTGTGCAAAAGATTTCGTATTCCTATGTCTGTATGGTGCTGCTTTTTAACTACCTATTAAGTTTATATGAGAAAACGCGAAATGAATGAGTTTCCTACGTTTGATTGTAGATGGCAGGCACTTGCCTTAATTACGGCTGGCCCGTTTAATTATAAAGTGGGCCTTAGTTTGTTAGCGTAAGGAAGTTAGGAACGAGTGGCGCGGAAAATATTTTATTTGCGCCCTCTGTGAATGGACGTTACGACTAGGGCAGCCAATCTCGAACCATTTTTATGATCCCAAAATTTTGAGATACACAATTTTTCAATTTCATGTTTTGCGTTGTATATTTTAAATTAAATTCTTGTCGATTATTGCTACAATTGGAATGAATGTATTATTTAATATTTTTTTTTCAGACCAGATATATTTTATAAATCGAGTGTGAAAAGGCAAAAAGACATCCTCCATGTTTTAAAAATATTTTTTTCGATAATCACAATGTATACAACTTAATATACGTTTTGTGTGGGTTATACACAATATTTTTTTGAAAGGGTTACGTCCATTTGCCTTTGCACAGTTAATATATTATAGTTGCAATTATTTTTTTTTTGTACAATAATAATAAAATAAAAAACATTAAATATAATATACTTTTGTCGAAATTATCTATTACGAAATAAGAAGAGGAGACCACAATACATACATTGATTATGTAGATATTATATAAAAGTATATATATATATAAATAAACTGAGGTACGCGTTTTAGTTAATCAGGAAGCATTTATGTTAAAATATGATTTTTTTTTAGCAACCCCAACAATCATCAACTAACTGACCGGGATCCCGAATCCTGGGATTGAAAACCCTAGTTTATGACTATGCAAAAAATAATGTATTACTCACATTTAATGGTATTTACTGTTGATATTTTAGGGCTTCAAATAATAACTGTGTTTAGTATATAGAACAAGTAAATATAACGGTTGTTTCAAGGTATTCACTGTCAATTATTATGTTTGAAAAATGCACCGATTTCGCTCATATCGAGCATTATAAACTGATGAAGTATAAATCTTAACAGGGTTATTTACATAAAATTAAATGTTAAAAATTACCAGGTATTTCATTTTTATATATCTCATGATAATCAAAACCGGTCCTGATCAAAACAAAAATTTGAAGAAGTGCAACACAAATTGAGTTTTTTTTTTTTGATGTATGTTTATGCCAAAAGGTACCTCCGGAATTAACCATGCTTAACTTTCAAAGTGGAAAACCGTACTTCCCAACTTTATAAGAGACACCGTGTTATTATTATTAGTTACAGTTAGAGATCGCAATGCCGGAATAAACAAAACTTCACAATGTTCATCTAAGATTCAGTTATTTAAGATTTTGATGAATCATTGATTTAAAGTAATTAAACTCTTCCCACAATTTACTCACTAGATACTTCGATAAGCCTACAAAGTTTTAAAACTAATAAAAACACGGTATAGGTTAAAATTCTCTAAGGTCAAACTACCGGAAAAATAAAAACTAAAATTCAAAAAAAGGTGTTGCTTCTGGCTATCATCAACAAACGTTTTTACAATCTCCCACAACTAGTTTAAATGAGTGATTTTTGCCATTTCTGTATCCATTTCTTTAACGACTTTTTTATTTCACCCTTTGTGGTGGCTGTGGTCAGCATTAAAGCTAGACATGCGTTTTTTTCATTTTACTCCGTGTTTTCTCTATTTTTCTATCATGAACACCACACTACACGATAGCTTGTTACAAAATAAGCTATTTAGAATCTCAATTTTATTGAGGAGTGTAGGGTTTTTCTATACCACGTTCAGTCAGGACTTTCATTTTGAAGGATGTTGTAAGGATCGCTTTGGATGCAAAAATAACGTAAAAATATTTTTCTTGACCGCATTAAAGTGAAAACGCATAAAAGAAGTACATCGTAAATCAGGGGATGGCTGTATGTATTAATAGTTTGTGATTAAATGAATAAATGATATTAAAAAAAAACCATTAACACGTTTAACACGTAAAGCCCAGTGCTATCTTATATTTTTTTTCATTATTTTTAACGACTGTTAACTCAACAAAAATATGTAATTTTAGAATGTTTGTGATTTAAAAAAGCTAAACTGATTTAGCCCTAAAAGTGTTTTTTTTTTTAGTTAAATTACTTTATTTAATTAACATTATTACGCAAATAGGAATAAATTAATACCTCGGAATTATTAACGTACAAAGTTCGTATAACAACAGGTTATTTTTCCGTATTTAATAAAAAATAATTTTATATCTTTTAGGTATTTCTACTCACGGAATATTCAAATGCTTGCCATGTTTTAATTAAATTTATTTTCCCAATTCCACATAAACATCGGTTAGTGTTTTGATTTCCACGTTTTCAAACAGTATTTAATAAGAAAGACCAAACGATACCTTGGATAATTTAATTTAAAGATTTGATTTTGTTTAAGAAAGAGGCATCTATCGGATATTGTGTTTTCTCTTTTGAGAGATGAGCTGGTCTGTCTTCGTATCAACAGTGGAAAAGAATAACAGTACATTATAATAGTGCATGTTGTTTCCTTTAATGCATGCTTACAATGCCCAGTATATAATTATGTTTTAAATAGTTGGCTGCCTGTGTAAGTCTGCCTGTCTGTATATCTACCATTTTTTACTTTTAAAACATCTTATGTTACCGATCAATATTTTTTTTTGTTCATTTCATGGAAAGATCGGTCCCATGCAGCTTTTCATTGAGTTAACAACACGAGGTATAAATTCGTTTCTTTTCTTGGTTTTGTTAATGCGTTATGGAAGGCAGCCGATAAACAGCGGCTGCATACACGTAACGGATGGAGATGGGGCAAGCAACTTGCTATATTTTATTGTATGCCACCCCGTGTCACCCAGTGATCCAAAAAGTAACTTTTAGGGTGCTGACTGTCAATTATTCATGGAAAGGCATTATATTTTTAAAAAAAAACAGTTTTTCTACTAATTTCTAATTTTTTATAAAGATCAGGACCGATTTCACTCATCGCGAGTATCATTAGCTATTTCATTTCAACAAAGCCTTTATTTCTCCTGTTGTCAATTTTTTTGAACGATATAGTGGTGTAATTTATGTCTTTCATGGTGAAAAGTGTGAGTGCGTAACGTTACTGCATTAAATTGGATTTTCTCGGGTTGTTTTGTAACGTATTATATTATCGGCTAATAAACTCATCATAGATAGAGGGATCTGGTGAAAAGTTCTTTATCTACCAATAAAGCCTCTAATCTTTTCATGGTTTCAGAAGTTTAATATGCATTCATTTAGTTATGCAAGTCCTAGTTACACCACTGTAGTCCACTCACATGGACCTTCAATCTATTCGATTATGAATATTAAATTTTACGGCTATAATCCTTAAGGAAAGTGTCCGAAATTTTCACCACCCCTAATAGTACGCAAACTTGCCAACAAACTTTAGACTTTATAGGCCAACATGCTCCCCACTTTGACCCGTCATACAAATTATTTTGTGAATATTTGCATCACCGCAAGCCAGTACTGGCAACACCGTACACCAGGGGAATCCCGAAACACGCTTTTATAATTAAAACACGTCCCACCTTGTTAATTTATATTGTTATCGAAATGAGATTTTTGATAGGCGTGCTTAGGCTGTGTGTAAAACGGGAAATGAAATTGATAAAGCTCAACTCTGTAGATATTTCATTAGCAAGAAAAACTTTGTTACCAAAGTTTGTGGAGTGAGCAAAATGATAGAATAACAAATATAAAGTTTAAATTGTAACGGATATTTGTGCTTCAAAAATTTAAGGAGTTTCATTTTAATCCGTTGATTTTATATAACTCAATACTTTCAAAGTTGTTTTATTTAAATTTAAAAAAATGCCATCTTTTCTATGGATTTGGCGGTAACTTTGTGGAAATTTAGTTCAAACACCACTATTAAATTTATTTTCCTTGGGATTTTCCCCTACAAACACTAATAATTGATTTGAACTCAGTAGAATTATGGTTATTAGTATATCACTGTTTACGTCTTACTTCCCTCCCCACATTCAGTAAAATGGAATAAAACCCACCCTACCCTTTGTATTTAATTTAAGAATTAGAACCATTGTTTACCTTTGAAATAAATAATCTTGCGATATGGTTAGTCTGAAGAGGCTAAACGCGTCACGTTAGTAATAAATCCAATGGAATAACAATGTTATCAATTTTAATTTTACATTAAATAAAATGCTGTATAAAAAAATATTAATACGCCAGATATTTTAAGACTAAAATTGACGATACATACAACATTTGTCATTTCTATTTTCAAACAAACACAATCTATGTTGAACCATAGACAATAAAAATGTTCGTCAAAGATCAATTAAGTTAATGAAAATATGATGAATTATTAATTTTATGAAGTTATATCTCATAATCTATAATAAGACATAATTTTAGTTTCAAAATAATTTTAATTAAAGCTTCTTTTTCTTTAGTCCGTATTCCTCACTGATGAGGGTTGTGACCTACGCCTATCGCAACAACTCCGTTTCATAATTCAAGCTTATAGAAATAATATTTAAATTAAATAATCAATATTGATTGAGCCTGAACAATTGTTTAATGAAAAGTAAATTGAAATCTAAGAGTCATTGAACGCTTAAAATTATTATTATAATTTAACCATTTTAAGACAACGTAATATCTCTCGTAGAAACAAAAATATCTCATAAGTATAAATTTTTTTTGAAACCGTTTTCAAGATGACATAATATATATGGTACAGTATTTAAAATATCTACATAAATCAGAAAGGATTAAATGACATCCGACTTCCAAATAAATATTGCTGCAACATTCTTCTATGTTTTCTTTTTGTTTTTATTCCAAATATTCTTAAAAAACTATAAGTTGGGGAGAATTTAGCTTTAAAAAATATATCCACTCCGGGATTGAAGGTGTGAAATTGACAATGATCTGGAAAAAATTATTAAATAACAAATATCACTTAGTCATAGTCTAATAATTATTGACAAGCTCAAAAAGACAAGCAGGAAAGCTTCTTAGATATATATTTATTTTTAAAGCTTTAAAATAAAACCTTGTCTTCTTTCGGCTATTTAAAATTCTCTACAGAAAGAATTTCATTATTATCTATTCTTTTATAATGAAAAATATGTAAAAATATTACTACAATATTTTACAATATACTTATCATAATATTAAACATTCCAGGTAAGTCCGGAATCTACTAATCAACATTGTTTTCGTTGGAATACGGATTCGATAATGAAATATCTTTTAAATTCCTTGTGTAATGGAAAACAGGACTTGGGGGGCAAGGAAGTATAAATAAGCACGCACTCTTCGGCGGTATTCTAAGCAGTGCTTTAAAAAATGATTTATCGAATAAAAACTTTGGCAGGGGAATCACGTCCGCTTTACGCTTGCCTTTTTCTTTTTTCCGATCAAAGTAATCCCTCCTGCAGATGTTCAGTAAGTTCATATTTTCAACTCAAATGAAGGCTGTATCATCATCAGCTATTAAATATAAATAGTGAATATATTTAAATTTGATAAATACTAATGAATCAATTAATTGTTTCCACTCCCATGGACTCATTGTGGAGCGCATATTAACAGAAGTTTTTTTACAAACACTGCTTTTTACTCAGTTAATCAATCTCTTTTATTTCGAAGTGAGTATAGATAGGAAAATATGTTTAAAGTAGAACTAATGGCTAGCTAATCAGTCCCGCTACGCTTCGTTTTTATGATCGAATTCTAGTGGGAGGAAATTCTAAACATGATAGACATTCACGCCTTCGAAGCCAAACGCATGAATTGAATACAAAATCTCTTTATGAAACTGGGATTTTAGTCCGTGAGTACCGTAACCGTACGATTTACACAATTCATTTATAGACTACACAGGCAAATTATACCAGCAAAGAAAAATGCAAAAACAATTTACTGTGGCACAAAAAAAAACTGTGGCACAGATTACATCAAGAAGTATTTAAGAAGGTGAAGCTTAATCAAATAACAAAATTAACACGGAACCCACAAACCTTTGAATGGTTCACTAAAAATGTCCATATCTATCACGATCTCACTCTGTTAAACTTGATTGTTTGGTATATTCAGCAGCTCGTTGGCCACCTTTGCGTTTTTTTCGCTCATTTTGTTCCTGTTGGATAGCTTTAGATTCTCGGAACGTGTCCATGTATCATCAATACTTTTGCGATATACCAAGCCCATAATTCAACCGAGTTCTACCATTTTTTTTAATTAAATTTTATAACAAGATGAATCTAATTAACGTGCCCCAGGAAATTATAGAAAGGTTTATCTTGAAATATCGTATTAGTGAAACATTTTTGTAATTTAAATTTTAAATTATAATTATTCTTAAAGCAGCGACGGAAATAATTAAATACAATAATCAACGTTTCAAACTGTCAGCATTTAATTACGTTTTTTTATTTCATATATGGCAGGGTTAAGAAATATATTTTCATATATGAGTTTTCTTCTTTAAATATACATAATTACACTAAATTTAACATTTTTAATCGATATCATTGTAAAAACAAGCCTTATTCATATATTTATAGTGAAATATATTTTCAAATCTATCTCTTTACGCCAGACTGACTTTAAACAAAGAAAAAAGATTATATGTACCGTATACAGGAAAAGATAAAACAATGTATTCTAACAAATAAATCACACCTAACCTTTGTCTTCCATATCTACATTTCCTATCAGAAGTGTGTGTTTTCTTTTTTTACATATGGCGAGGGAAAATAAAAAACACCTTACGCAAAAATCAATAGTTCGTTTAGCTACTTTTGCAGTAATGTATATTGAAAAACTCAGTTTTATGATTTTTCCAAAAAACATGGTTTAATTTAGCATTCAATTATTTGTCTAATAAATATTTTCTTCAAGTAAACATCATATTTACAAATAATAGAAATTTATCATCTATTATATTTATATATAAAAATGAATGTTTGTTTGTTTGTTTTTCCCCTATACGTTCCTTTAACATTAATTCGATTTTGATTAAACATTGGTGAGTTGTTGAGCGCACACCCGTGAAGGTTTCTGAAGAAAAAAATTTTTATCTAAAATCTAAAAAAAATAATCAAATACGTACATACAGCGACATCTCGGAAAACCTTCTGGTTTATTTGTTTACTCACGAGAGAGAAAAACAAAAAAAATTGTGTATCCAAAAGCACTTCAATAAACAGAATTAAAACACAAACCCTTTCTTTCTTTGAAAGGCATTGCAACGCATGCCGGGTACTCACTAGTTATGTATAGATTTAACTTAACATTTTTCTTAAATTTAAATCAATCCGGGAATTTCGATAATTCTATTATATTTTCAATGTTGCTAGTTGAAAGTTTGAATTATATTAAAGATAAAATTAATAAAAAGAAATGTCTTTCAGTATTATCATAGTTAACCGTTTTAAATGTAAGTACTGCTGAATTGTTATTCGAAATGCATAAAAAAATACTATTATTCTTAACAATTTATTCAAAAAAAGGTAAACAAAAGTAAACTATTGAAAAAGTTAAAATGAACTAATGTTAGATCAGCAATAATCAGTCACTTTGCTTAACCAGTTTTGATAATACTTTAAAAAATATTTTTTCATGATATGTGTTTATGAAATATAAAATAATATATTCACAAATCATAATTCACTTCACACGAGTACGTACAAAAGTCAACAAATCTAATAGAACGATGCCCTGCTACCAGAAACGGGTGACAAAAGAAACAAGGGGGGTCTAAATGTATTATTCATTCTGAAGCAGACGCAGATTCCACTTGTGGTGCGTCGCAGAGGCCGCGGGGGTCTCACTTCTTAATCGCATCAAAGAGTGCGCGCTCGAGGAGCGCTGCGCGGTGTGACATACGTCGAAGGAAACAATCGGATGGCTTAACCTTCGCGGAGCCGTGTTGTTTTTATTGCGCAATTTGATTTATATTATTAAATTTCGTTTTGTGGTGAACTTCGTAGGTTTATTGAATAGTGATAGCATACTCAATGGTATTGTAGTTTTATCGCCATGCCCGCTCCCAATTATAATTATATGCATACCCATTTTAATAATTATTGTTGTTTGACAATAACTGATTTCAAGTCAATTTCTCAACCTATCGCTTGGGAGACGAAGAGATTAGATTTTTTCTTATGTTATGATAAATTTTGACTGGAGAGAGATGAAACTATCAATGATATGATTGCTTATTTGATGAAAATCGAAGAAAAATGCGTTTATAAAATTTTTCATTAGCAGATTCTGAACCTTGCATCTAATTGGACGAAATGTACTGTTATTATTATCAATGTTTATAATTTTTATTTATACTGTACATCTATTTTAAAAAAGCGCTCTAATAGTTTATTTTGTGGTTATTTTCGCCTCATCGCAAATTTATTCGCTGCTATAATTTGCTGTGCTGTCTATAACTAAATAAACTGCACTTTCTATAGCAAGGGGTTGGTCAATTTCTTTACTACTAAAAAAACGAAATTAAAAGTGGAAATATTGACCATTTTTCTATGGAATTAGGCATTGGAATTCGAATGTTTTTTAAACATTATATATTTTAATTCATCCAATTGTGTGATAAGGACCTCAGGCTGAATTTCTGAGAACAATTGGACATTAATAGATATAATCCCCTTAATGACCAAATAACCATTAATTCATCCCCGTTACTTAAATCATCATAAGAAGTTCATGTAATTATGCATAATAATAAAATTTCAATACATTTATTTTAACGTTTTATTAATAACACCACATAAGCTATTTTTTCCAAAAACACAATTAGTACCTTAAATAATTTAATTATAAATAAAACGTTTTATAATATTTGAATACGTGAGATGATATAATATTGTCTTTCTCATAACATTATATGGCTAAGCCAAAATAAGTTTAAGTATAGTTCTGAGATGTCGTTAAGCCGAAATAGCTATCAAATTCATAAATTGTGTAGAACTAAATACTTTAATATTTTACCTAATTACATTTCCGCTTACATGAAACAATTTAAAAGTTTTTTTAAATATTAATTTAATAAAAAACTTTGTTTTAATAAAAAAATAGTTTGATTTTCACTAATTCCACATTTTTTGTAACGTTCATGGCCAGTTTCTTTCGTTGCGAGGGAAACCAAACCGATCGTTTTAAAAATGTGAAAGAAGTAGATATCTATTTTTTAAAATATAATGAATTTCCACCAAAAATCGTCAGTTTACACATTAAAAGTGGTCAGTAAACTTACGTTTAATATTTCTACAAACTACCCTATAAACTTGTATTCCAATCATTTATTTATTTTTTGCTTTTCAAAATATTTAGTTATTAAATTCAATAGAAAGCTTAAAATTGTTGAAGAATTATTCATTTTCAAATGACAGTATAAATATAATATAATTTAGCGAAAAAGTATGCCTGAAATATATTTTGAATATCATACGTTCAATAATTTTTTTAAATACATTTTATTTCCGTTGCCAACCAAAACTCTATAATTTTTTTCAAAATTTGGCTGGAAGAATAAACTAAAAAAATACCTTTTTTTCATATAATGAGCGTTTTGGTAAAATACGCTAACCAAATATTACTCTTTTCCAGATTTACAAATGTATAAATGTACACGAACGTGTTATAGCATTACTAAAGGGCGTACTTTTATAAGGGGGTGCCGTGAAAAAAAGACAATCGGTTGATTTAAAACTTGGATTTTCACGCATAGAATGGGGAGCAAATGTACCCCGCAAAAGATAAAATTCTATGAAACGTTGGTCCTGACACTCCAAAGACCCTAGTCGGTGATAAAGGCATATGTTTGAGATGCCTCAATAATTTCGCATACACTGAGGGAATGTGGCTTAAAAAAATTACATCATAAGAGTTAAAAAAATTGGTGATGTAAGTTCACTTTATAAAGATTTTTATGAATTTATGGCAAACTGTTACTGTTGTGAAAATGAGATTTTGACATCTTTATTTCCAAAGTTTCGTTGGATTGATTCTAAATTCAATTTATAAATATTATTAATAATAATAAGCAACGTTAATTTTCCAGTTTCACTGAAATTTAATTGCCTTTTCTTCAAGTCAAATTTAAATTGATGTTAATTTTTTTTCAAAAAATATAAACATAATTTATTTATTATATTTACTAGTCTTTTTGCACAAAATTAAACGATAAAAATATTGTAAAATCGGAGAATAATACTTTATAATTTAATGAAATACTACAAAATTGTACAAACATAAAAAATATCTTTATAGATTATCTTGGTGCAAACAAATGTTAGAAGTTAAATGTTGAAAATATAACCGTTGACCGTACCTCACGTTATATCTACAAAATATATTTATTTCATGTAAAAACCGCACAATATAGTCCAGCAATTAACAATAATTTGTAATGTTGAAAATGACATAGCGATGTAAGAGTTCTTGTGACAGACAAGACTGATTATACATATTGCATTATCTGCTATTTAGGACAGATATCATAAAGTATTGTAAAAAATAATCCTTCATTTGCTTCATCAATACTAATCAATAATTCTTTTATTAGTGTATTTTTAAAGCTAACAAACGTTACATTCGTTCTATATCCATTACTAATAATTGTATATAACGAATGTTTTACTGATTATAGTGATGAAGACACTATATGTAATTCAAGCTACAACAGAAATAAATTAGATCCATGGTAACCACGCTCTTAAGTGATTGCTTTTCATCATTTATTTTAATGGATTCATTCCAACTAATCCTAATTTTTACATCTGTATATCAAAAACAATTATTTTTAAATTATATTAACGTCAGGAACCACAAAAGATCCATCGCGGGCAACGAGTATGATTGTCGCATTTAAAATGCCACGTTTTTTGTGAGGGAAAGCTTTTTTTTTTGTTTTTTGAAGATTTCCTCCTTTCTGTTTATCTAAAATATAAAGGCCTCTTTGTTTACATTCCCTCCATATTGTTTTGTCGAACTCCACTTGGGTAACGTTTGTTGAATATGTTTGTCTTTGGCGTAGATTTAGAGGATTTAGTTTTGTTTTTTTCCACAACATTCGTTTATTCCATCAAACTATATACTTCTTTGGCGTGACATTCAATTTCTACTCATATTTTTTTAAATGGAGAAAACAAATATTCTCTTAGTTTTGAACATATTTATAGAACCGTAATGAAACATTCATAAGCAGTTGCTTAAACGAGAGAATCTGGATGCAACCTCTCTCTTCTAATAGGGTAAAGACAAGACTATTATTTAGTTTATTACTCATTATAAAACCAGTTGTTAAGGGCTGGGTAGGGTGTGATTGGGAAGAGATGAAAAAACAACTCGGATATCAATGCCACTTTTTTACAAAGATATGACTCGACTGACCGATCCGAAATCAAAAGTTTACATGTGGACACCACATATCTGTGTGAAAGAAAGCCGAACAGCATTTACTGCTGATAAATTATAGAATTATTAAAAAATATTATCGGTAGGTACTTTTTTTATGTAAGAAAATCAACCGCTCATCAACAAAATTTCAATATATTTATTTATATATATATCTAATTCTATCAATACTGTTTATTCCTTTTTCACATATTATTCCTAAAAAAAAATCACAGTATTTTATGTATACAACAGTATAAAACTACAGTTTTTTTTTTAATATTTGTATAATACATATTTTTAATGCTTTATTAAAAAAAACACTTTTTTCAACAAATGCCAAAATTGTATGTATATAATGAGCAAAGCCAGTTTTGATCTTATGGCCGGACCGCTCTGTAGACGTTTTATTATTATCACATATGATGTGCAGGTTTTAAATTTTCTCATGACCTTATCATCCGCGATGTATATAAAATAAAATGCTATATATACAATGCACACACAGTTCTGACGTACTAACTACTTTAGACATTCAGTATTTCAATTTCAAAACCGTCATCTATGACGGGTACAGCAACTACTTGTTATATAAAACTGTTCAAACTGATTATTCATTTTTATAAATAAATAAAAAAAAATCTTTTAGAAATTAAAATTTAGTATGCTGTTACATTTGTAATCATTTTGATAAGTACGTAATCTGATAAAGTTTCACTTGCACTCATTGATCAACTAATGTAATATCACAAAATGTGCACCGAAACAAGATTTCTGTTTTATCCACCCATTGCGTTTCCATCGTGTAAAAGTTTATCCATCTGAGCTTAACTGTGGGGCAATCATGTACGCATCACTCTCGAGTGATAAATTCGAAATATCAAATCAGCTAAAAGTATCAGGGAGTCATGTTCGGCGCGAAGAGATTTCAAAGATTGATACTGGCAGGAAAGTTTCATACGTGTGTGTGTGCGCTGTACGTGCTCACACGCGGAAAACAAATGCTCGCGATACTAAGTTCGCAAAGAAAAACAACAATATATTAATGTTATCAGTCACTCGGTGGATAACCTCATTGCGAAAACCGTCAACAAACACATCAGAATGTATATATAATGTCATCATCAACATTCTTAGAATATTAATCAAACTTATTATTCGAAAAAAAGGAAAACGGAAATACAACTTATTTATCCTTTTCCATCCGTCCCTTCTTTCCGCCGTGCTTATTTTATAGAGCAATATCCAGTGTCGTAGAGTATCTACGGTGTTACCACGAGTGTCTTAAGAGCAACTACTCAACACTTAAAGGCGTACTTTTAGTTTGAAAAGGTCAATCTCTCTAGGCACTAGATAAACGATATGGTTCGTTTTTTTCAGATCTACTCGCTATCCGTATGACACCGCATTATTATAAAGGCCTGGTAATTTACCTTATTAGCTACTAATGAACAGTTGGATCGACATGCCCAGCTGTTCCTTTTTCTCATGCATTAAATAACATCCCTATAGAATTAATTCAGCATCCTGCTCTTTAGCGTCAGATTTTCATGTTGACCTATCCACTAACCAGGATCAAAGAGCTTGGCAGCGAAACCACCGTATCCATTTATGAAATTTAAAATCTTTCATAAAATGGATAAAGTGATCATTTTTATCATTTCCTTCAGTGCTCCACAACCTTTTTTCACTCACAGCACACCTAAGCACTGTGTACAAATTTGTAGCACAACGCAAGAACAAAATGTAATTTTCATCAAACAAAATTTACATAAAATATATTTGTTTTTTTTTAATATATCATAAATTGAAAGTATCGAGCTTTTTTTTTTAAATTATAACTAATAAAACACTTTTAAGTACAGTTAAGTAGTTGTTAACCATTTTGAGGAGTCGAAAGAAAAAAATTAAATACGAAAAAATACGTACTTTTGAAAGTTAATGATTAAAAAAAAAACATGAATACGAGCTGTCTCCAAAAAACTAACTAAGCTAAACTGAATACATATAAAAAAATAATTTATAGCTCACTTGACTTATCGGGTTTTGCTGATCTCAGTGTATTATATATTTTATTATGTGACATTGCTTACTTCATTCATATTTTGTAGATTATATGTAATTTAATGTCATTTTTATTGTACTTTTTTCGGATGCATTGCGTCACGGCACACCTAGCACCGTCTCACAGCACACCGGTTGTGGAGCACTGCTTTACTTGAATACAACATTTCTGCGTCGTTATCTGTAAACAAATATTAAATAACGAATTCATTTTTAAAGATCCTTATGTGGTTTGTTAAGTTAAATCAGTAGCTTCTTGTTCTTTTCCAAAGTGAAATTAATCTATGACTTGTTTCCCAGTGTTGTGAAAACAATTATTAATTTAACTTCATTACAACATAGGCAAGAGAATTAGGTCGTCCAGATAACTTGTAATACACTATTACATTTGAATAATCGACTGAAATATTTCAGACACTTACTGTCGCCGAGTTCAATTTATAGAAAATATTATCGTTTTGTGTCTAAAACAGATCATAGTATATCGTATTTACAAGTGCAAGACTTCTCAGGCCGAACTCAAAATCAAAGACGCAAAACTTCAGGCGGAGCTCATTTGACTGCAATATTGCTTGGAAAATTTTAAAATGATTTTATTGCGCAAAATCAAAATGTTTTTATGTTGTAACAGTGTATCCACAAATATTTTACATTATTATTCTACGTTACTTGTTTTACAATTGAATTTACGGGTAGAAGAAAAACAGTTTTATTTATTGACCTCTGCAGAAAATGACGTCTAGAAGGAATAATAATCATAGTTAATCATATTCATCATGTATTGTTAATTGATAATTTGCTAAGGACAATTGATTTATCTGAACTTTGTTGGATTGTTTATGTCTAGAAATACAGCATCCCTGGTTATACAAACTTTTTTATAAAATGAACAAGAATTATAATTTTGAATAATAAAGTGGTGTTGATTGATTGAAATATGGTCGACATATTTTTACCATAATATCGTGAATCTTCGCCTAACTGCGATATTTTTAAATATTCAATTTTCGAGAAGAATAGCACACTTAGTGAAGAGAAATAATTTCAAACTGCAATGAATTAATTGTTTCTAGTAAAAAATTAATTTGCTAATAAATATTGTTTAATATTACGATTAACACAATAATTATAAAATACAAAATGATTTATTATGCCCTGCTAAATAAAAACACAGTATCTGCATGCTCGACAATTCGTCAGAATCAGACTTTCCATTGTAATTTACATTTTTTTTTTGTTATATGTGGACTGTTCTTTTTCTTAGTAAGTCAAGTTAATTTAAAATGAGTATGAAAATATTTTGATCATTTTTTAGTACAAAATAAAAACTGTACTGTGGCTTTCCTTACGTAAAATATTCAAAATTTTTCACTTGTCTTATACTTACTTCAATTTCGACGTTTTCTTTAAATACTAAGTTTTTACTTATCAAAGCAGTTTTGATATCCAACTATTTTCTTTACTTAGGTACGGTTCTGATTATTTTTTCTGTATATTTTCACCTCGTTAATCTGTTGTGATGCAATATTACGCAATGCTGGTGGCAATATTTCTTCTCATATGGCCAATCCACTAGACACTAGGAGGGCGTGATAAAAGCATATCTCCACGTCGGCAACAGAGTCAAACACGAGATACTAAAAGGACTATTGTTCGAAGTGCCACAAAAGACGAAAAAATATGTATGCTATATTGCTTCAGCACGAAAAATTGTGATGATAAGTACACAAGTTATTTCGCGAACTAAAGCAATCACAAAAACAAATTTTAAATGAAAATTGCACATTGAATTTAAATTATTTAACCAATATTTACTGTCACCATGACGACAGTGTCAATAGTGTTGGGGGCTGGTATCGTGGGTTAATAACAAGAGTTAGTTGAAAAATAGATTAAGTTTAATTTAAGACATCGACTGAGGGTGCTTGATGGAATTTCAATATCAAATTTGGATTATTGAGATTTTTTACACTTCCATATATTTTGTCACTAATGACCCGGGTTTCGCCTTTCGGCATCTTCAGGCATTCGAGCACACAAATGGACTCGAACTGTCGCCAGTTCAGTTTGAGTCCATTTGTGTGCTCGAAAGGCAAAACCCGGGTCGTTAGTGACAAAATACATGGAAGTGTACAAAATCTCATTATCCAAATTTGATAGATTAAGCTATTGAATAAAAATTGTTTTAAAAAAGATGTATAAAATATGTTTATTATAATCTAAACTGTATCACTATACAATCTGAATTGGTAAACTACACTTTTTGATTAGAATATTCAACCATGAAATAACCCTAAATATATTATTAATAATATACTCGTATATCATCTACACTCTAGAATACTTTTCACTATTTCAAATACAAAACGTTTTATATACAGTAATGTTTCGTAATGATAAATTTAGTTACTGATATGAATATTTTTGCCACTAGTTAAAAGACGACAGTTAAATATAAACAGCTTTATCAACCTTAGTGTTAAATATTTTACAAAATTTGCATTCTTAAAGTAATGCTAACTGTCAATTCTTGTCGGAAACTCATTTTATTTATAAACGCATTTTAATTTGTATGCAGTATATAATTCTCGCAATGAGCGATACCAGTCCTGCTCATTAAAAAAGAAATGCGGAATTGGCACAAAAAATTGTGGTATTGTTCATTATTTGGCTAACGATAGTATGATAAATTCAGACGTTAAAATTTTTTGGTTGAAAATTTAGTTTTTATTTCATAACTCAGAGTATATTGTTTTTTCACTTATGACGGCAGAATTGATAACAGCAACTCAATTAGTCAAAAGGTATTTTCTCTTAAGATTCGTTATCGTACTTCTGTTGATGTCATCATGCTGAAATAAGTATAGGTAAATTGATAACCCTCATATAACTTAATTCAAAGATATAACGTTAATACACTGTGGTTCAAATAAGTAAGAGGCACGAATGATACAATTAAATGATTCATTTTGATAGAAGCGATACTATTCGTGTGTTTTATAAAAATATATTATTATATGATCTTTCAACTAGGAGGCAAAAGCCTCTACCCACGGAAAGCTAATGGTCTCAAACGCGTGCACAGGAATATAAATGGAGTAAAATAAGCTAAAAACGTGTAAGAATCACTAATGCTTTCCTCTTCCAGAATATGGGAACGTTTTCAATTTCTCACTAACGAAAATACCTTTCAGAAAGTGCGTTCAAAAGAGCCATAGAAGTAGATCGTGAATAGGTTATACCAAAAACTTTTCCACTTAATTAATAATCTTCTATAATACTAAACAAAGTAGCATTATTTTTACACACACATATTAAGAGTATTTTTGGGATTTTATTTTTGTTAAATATAGTTCTAAGTGCATATTTTTAGGTCCCTTAGCCGATTAGTCAATGCACTCTTGATGTTGTCCAATCAAGTCAAGAGTGCGAATCTCTGTATAGAACATTTCGTATTTCAATTGATTGTATCTAAAGCCGCGAATGTTTGTGATTGTTTCATTGCCTTCCACCTACTATATTTATTCAATTCTGAGAACATAGCTTTAATAAAACAAATAACTAACTGTCATTGTAACACTATTTTTCTTTGTTTTACTTTTTTCAAAGAAAGCGAATAATTTACAACCAATATTTCATTGTTTAGTATGTATTACAATGTAATTAGATTTGAAATTATCGTGTATACTTGTATATTTGGGTCTATCCTTAGCTGCTTTCATCAAGTTCCACACTACTCTAGTCTTCATAATTTAGTCTACACTATGCATCCATTTTTTACGAAGGCTTTCGACTCTCGAATATTTTTTTCTATATATATTACTCAGTCATCAAACGCGATGCAATGTAATACATTTAACCATGGTTTGTCTCTCGTTAAATTTTTACGTGCATCTTCTTGTTATTAATTTATTTTTATGATATGCATTCGCAATGTGGTGCTGAAGAAATATGCTTCGTATACCATAGACGACCAAGCGCACAGACGCCTCTATCCCGAAAGAGCTCCAAGTACAGGAGAAACTCTTGGCCATGTATAGAAACGCTTTTTTCGCTACATCACCTGCAAGTATACCGACAGTCTTGGCAGGCTCGTAATCACAGGAGAGGTTGGAAAGCAGAAGGGGACGAGGAAGGGCCTCAACTCGCAAGAGCGACCAAGTGAAGGACGCCACAGGCTTCTTCGTAGTAGTGGTTCTCAGAGCATCGGAGTGCAGGAGCGAGTAGCGAAGGATCGTTAAAGACAAATGAGTTATTGCTGTAGGTGGAGGTCACGACCCTCACACGTGACACGAAAAAGAAGAATCATTCATGTACGTAACGTCAAAGCTTACGCCAATACAAAACATTACAATAAAAAACTACCTACGAGGCTGAAACCAAATTTAAGCAATTTTTATTCTTAAAACTTGTTCTTCGCGTCGGTCATTCGAGTCACCAGTTGCAAGAGCCGTTCGGATGATCAATGCACTGCCTAAAGAGCTGAATATTTTCAGCGCTAAACTCTGGATATTGTTCACCAAATATTTTTTCATTGTAAATTAATAAAGTGTCTTGTTTTTTTGTATGTAATAATTTAAAAACAATCTTTATATTTTTAGCGAAACCCGGGTCGTTAGTGATAAAATACATGGAAGTGTACAAAATCTCAATAATCTAAATTTTATATTGAAATTCCATCAAGCACCCTCAGTCGATGCCTTAAATTATACTATTGTTATATTTATGGAACCCAAGGCGCATTGACGTCAGTTGTAATGCGATATATTTCATTTTTTTAAATTTACAATTAATAAAAAATTACACTTCCACGGCTGACGGCTTTGCAGAACTGGATTTGATGGCCAAGGATTCGAATCCTCAAAAGGAAACTTTCATTCATTCGTTTTTCTATCCTAGAAAAGGATTTTTCATCCTGTTTTGCTATACATCCTAATATATCTCAATTTTTTTTACCTTTATCTCACGTTTAATCCTTACTGCCTTAGAAATGGAAGATTGTACGAATTATTTTGTATCTAAATACTGTCCGAAAATCATCTTTTGGTAGCGGAAATGTCAAATATAAAAAATATGTAATGTTATAATATCACTAATACTCCAATAAGACAAATATTTTACCAGCATAAACTTTCCCATAAATATTCTCTCGGTAAATTTTTGCCCAAAGCTAAATTTATGTGCGCAACAAGGGGAAAAATAATATCGAAAAGTCTTTTTAAGATTACATGTCAATAAATTTAGACACCCTTCCCCTACATATTTTTATGTTTTTCTTCGGTTATCGTGATCGAAAAAGATGACCGTAATCATTCAATATTTGGCAAAGAAACAAACAGGGTAGCGTTTACGGAATAAGAAAATATATTGAGACATCGTAAGCTGACGATATCTCAGCTAAGACTTCAAATCTTGCATCAAAAACCCATTATGAAGAAGACTCCAATATTTAATTATGAAAACAATCCCTTTAAAACTCCCAAAACGTAAAAGTCATATTGTTTTTTATGTTGTCCGCTCCCAATGTGAGACATATGTACTGTTATAGAGCAAGTTTTTACAAGAAGTGGTTGTTATTCAGCCGATTGAGCTCTGTTGCTTGTAGTTAGGTCTAGTAACATCACAGACACCCATGCCTTTGAGCGCAAGTTTATAAATTATTAAAGTCTATACGATTAAAAAATCATTTAATGAAATTTTTCATACTTTTGTTTAAGCTCGTTGATACTGCAGATAAATCAAACCACCAAAAGTATTGGCCACTGAGCTACAGGATTGGAAGAAAATACGATTTGTAGTCCTTATTTCGTAATTTATTAATAAAATATGATTTTTAAACGGACATTGACAACTGTATTATTATAAATTAATGTATTCAATGCTCATTAGCTAATGTAAACATGTTCTAATTAAATATATTATTACATTTCTAAGAGATTTTTTTGATTTATTGTTGTCTTCTGCATCGTTTCAGTAAAACTTTGTTTCCATCATAAAGGTCAAAAATAAATTTTGAAAACTTTTCATTCAACATTTGAGCGTGAATCAATCTCGGAAGACATTGATAATTTTTTCAAGCTTTCTTTTATGTCTCTTAAAAAAATTTCATCCGACTAGTAATTTCCTAATTTGTAAAACATTATAAAACTCACCATTACTAGCAGTTTTTTTTTTTGAAAAGCAATAACTTAACAAAATTCAACATTTATAATTTTATCAGACTTAGTCGAAACTTCCTTGAAAAGCAAATATTTGGAATATTATTACAGCATACATATTTGCCAAAAACATAATAACACTGTATAAACATTTGCATATCTTCTTATTGAAGTAATGCTTTTCGGCATAATATTTACCAAGTGCATCTATCTCATTTATGGTTATTCACCCCTAAGTGTACAAATGCTCCCCTAATATAATGCAGACAACGTCCTTGCAATACCTTGTATCTCTTACGCCTCACACGTATTTTTTATACATCATTTAGTAAAGTTTAGTTTTTACGTTTGAGAGCAGCAAATTTGTTTTTTCTATATCACAGTGAAAAACGATTGTTGAGCCAATTGGCATTGGATTTTTCTCGATTAATATGTCATGCATTTGTAAAATGTACATAAATTGAAGGTTTTTTTCTATATAAGGCACGGTGCACAATATAAACTGAAGTATTGTGATTTAGCTCTACATTATTTATAAATAACGCTGAAAAAAACTGTAAAAAGATAAAAATTCAGATAATCCTAAGTAACAAGATTTGTGTAAATTGATTTATCGAACCATTCGATTTAAATGAGCAAATTTGCAAAGTGTATTCATATGCACGTAATAATTGATTTTCATTACAAAAATATAGTTATAATAACGAACCCACAACAACAATGACTTCTTTAATATTATAACGACTAAAAAACATATACATACAATTTCGAGTTGATTTTTTTTAACTATCTCCGCTCCCGATGTGGAGCATATGGACTTGAATATCTCAGCAGAAGTTTTTCTAAGACAACTGCTCGTTACAAAATTGTTCTACCTCCATTTTGTGAAGAGAGTAGGGATAGAAGGTTAAGGCTATGACAGGACTAGTGGCTAGATTATCGCACTCTTTACGTCCTGTTTTTAGGATCGGATCACCACGAACCCAACATTGATCGACGTTGATATTTAATATTTAATAAATGATTTGATAAAATATTTAACGTCTATTTTAATATGGTTATTGCTTTACATATCGATTTTTAAGTAACGACTATTAGACAGTTATCGAATCTTATGAAATAAATTTTTAACGTAAAATTATACCATTTTGTTGAATGAAATTTTCACTGTTTATCACTTGGCTGCGATTTGAGTGGTATTGCACTCACGCCAAAGGATATCCATTTTATTGTCTTATAGGGGTGTAAAGCGTCTGCCTGAATGCAAACAGCTGCATTTACCCATAGGTAAATTGAAACGTCTCCATACACATAATCCTAAGGCTTTGTGGACTCTCGCGTCCATCATCTGTATGACTTTACGACGTAAAGGGATTTTCGAGGATCAAACGCAATGAAATATGGCATACCTACGTATCGAGAGGGCTAGCATCCCCTACCCCCTAACTTTTAGTGAATGAGCTCTTATTTAAATGAGATACTTACAATTTTTTCCTGGCATTAGGAATGCATTATATTAACAGATGCCTGAGTGTATTCTACACTGTCTGTTATTATTATTTATTTTTAATAACACTCTTTTCCTCTATTTTAGTTATGACGTAAATTGTAATAAAACATTTTTCTCGCCTTCTCCAGGAAATACACAAAGGACTTTTGTATTCTTGTAACAATTTGAAAGACTTTTCTATACAACTGATAAAATCAAGATTGGTAATTCAAATTTATAGTACTTCAGTACTAAGTATTTTCGTTAAACGTTATCTTGCATTAAATTCATGTACGAATTATGTTTTTCTCTCTTGATTCTGCCATAACATTAAACGTTACATTTTCAGTCAAATTGCATTTTCATCTAAATAATCTTGTTTATTTTCAATTACTCTTATGGTTTTGATTATCAATTTTCGGCAAAAGCCATTATATTAAATTTGTATATGTTAAAATTGTAAAATTAGTAATAAAAAGTAAGTTCAATGTAGGATTTCAAAGAATGTTTCATTGTGAAAAATAAATAATATCGTCATTGTTCTGGAAGAAGACACTTATTGAATAATACTGGTTTTGAGTAATTGAACTTCGAAGTTTTTCAAATTCTTGAAATTCTTTTCATTTAGTACAAAAACTATTTTTTAGTAAAAGTATAATTTATGAAAATAAATGCGTATGGAAACGGTAGAGCTTAAAATTATAACATTTTAGTATGACTAATTCAATATGTAATTTTTTCGATAAGTTTTTTCTTTCAGTACAACGATGATATTACACATGAATAGTTCATACTCTTTTCTTACCATGGCCCTTATTTTAAACATCAACTTATTCACCTAAAAAATATTAAACTAAAATACGTTTATCCGTACTGCCATTCGTGACTTTGACAGCAACATTAAAATTTGGTGTGAACCAGTTTAAAGATAGCAATATGGAAGGTTACGAACGGGTTACAAGCAGTTAGACTCTCGCTATTGACGAAAAACTGAACTCTATAAGACAGGTAACTCAATTATAGTTAAATAAACGAAGTGAACCCCGAAAAACACTTACCAACACTCCTGATTTCACGACTTAATTGCTTGGAATCCGGCATATATGAAAGATGATATCTCTGACAATACTCATCAAAAGTTAATCATTACAAATACCTTATTCAAATATCAAACAGTTACACAGCAATTTCTCTTATTGCACATTTCTATAGTTGTACTATGTATACACTCAATAGCGAAATGCGATATTACTAGCAAGCTCGGGGTAAGCCTGATTTTCAATGCTAAAGGTAAAGTTTCCGCTTCGCATTCATCGGGTGTATTGATGCGTACATTGTTATCGGGGGGTATAAGGCTTTGATTTACTCTTAAGGGTGGGTGGGTCCATGTTATAAGGCCACGAATCTATTGATCGTTTAAACACTTGGAAGCTTTTTTTGCATAAGGCGTTTTACCCTTTGTATGTTATCACTTTACAGACACGCCGTTGTATCATTTATTAATAAGGATATTGGCCCGGCCACATTATTTAATATAAGAAAATTTGAAAGCTTCAATTTATTGTTTTTACGAACTAAATTTTTAGTTGATAATAAAGACATCGTAAATACCCAGATCAATAAAATATTTTACAATATTTCTCAAATTAAAATAATGGAACCGGTTATCAAATTTGAAACTTCTAATAACAGAGCTGGACTGCCAGTGTTGCGTGATGGATTTCTAATTTAAATTTATCAATCTTGATTAGTCACCATAAAAACTGTTGGCATTGTCTTATTAATATTATATCGTTAACTAGGTATTGATCGAAAGATGTATTTTGAATTTTATCAATATAAACCTATGAGAGAGGCCAATCTATGTGTACACACAGGCGGCCAAACTCCTAGACGTGGCCTTACTTTTATTCATAATGTACATAAGAGCAATCGTGGTCGAAGGGTCTACTTTACTTTTAATCCATATAGATTAAAAGGAATGAGGTAACAAAAAGAGATACGAAATATTAATAGAACCACGTTCCTCGTAACATTACTCCAACAATCACCCTCGGGACAAATATGTCATACTTAATTCCGAACTTTGTATGACAATTACCTTTAGCTTCTCGTATTAAAGATAACTTAATGATTTCAATATAGACCGATTTAAATTAAAATTACTCATAAATAATTATGTATGCCCATTAACCTACTAGCTGATACTAGTTTCTCTACTGACCTCTGCAGGGCATGATCTTTTTCTTGTACTCAACGTATCGTGATTTTATGTTGACTTCTTTTTACTTTAAATTGTTTATGACCGAGGCACAAAAACAATCTATCATACACAGCTAGGGCATCCAATCCCGGACCCTTTTTATAAGTCATGGTCAGTAAGTTTAATTTCATGTGTTATTGAACATTTAAAATTCAATTTGTTTTCATTATTTCTTTAATCGGGATGTATATATGATTTAATATTTTTTTTAAGCATTTTGGAATGGTTGTTTGTCGATCTAAAATTAGACAGTCAGAAAAGAATGTAATGATCAAAATAATTTTATATACTTCTTTATGTATTGTATTATCGGTAGGTATGATGGTATCCAGAAAGAGATTATGTCTTTCAATTCATCTTTAAACTATTGTCGTTCATCCATTTAAGTATCAGTCGTAATTTTTCTTCCATTTCAAATTGCATTAACAGTGAATCCCGGGATTGTCTTTATATCAATACCGGGATTACGGGATTGAATAATTGACTGGAATTGGAAGCGCTATACACAGCTGTCGACAGCAATTTTAGTCAATTGATAGATTCAGATGTATTTCAATTTTTAATACCTCGCTTCTATTGCAGGAATAAAAAATGTTGAAAAAGCTGTCCGTTCTTCTTTTTCTAGCGCGACAGTAATAATTAAAAATTGACTTTACAACCTGTCCAGAGGTTAACTGGCATAGATAATAAATTCGCTTTTGAAAGCAGAGGCGAATTACAATCGTGATTATAACTGTTACATGCGATTGTTTGCCTGAGCAATTGTGCGTTCAATAACGATAGCCACAATGCGCACATTCTCTGAACTCAACCCTGTGTGTATTGTGGCTTACACTGTATGTACATCCAATTCGATCACCGCCGCTCAAACAGTTTTTTGAGAAAATAATATAATATTATGCAGATAATATTACACATTTATGCAGTAAAAGATTTTTTGATCAATGTTCTCAATACAATTACTCAAACCGTCTTCATTCATCAAAGATACATATTTTCGATACAACAACCAACCGCTATTATCTCTGATCAATTTTTTTAGGACAACGCTGTTTTTCCTCATATGGGCTCATTTAGAGTTTCGATTGACTAACCTGTAGTTTTTCTTAAATTAAAGCGAATTTATAAAACAGTACTTTAACTTCCACTTCTAATGTGAGGCATATGGAATGTTCAAAGCATCTTCCTGAAATGAGCTGCTTAACGAGATCCGGTAGTCTCTTTCTAATAGATGGATGAGGTAAATAAAATACCAGATTTTAGTTTTTCACTCTTTTTTACGCCATGTTCACACGATGGATCGAAAAGGAATAAAGCAATTACAGACATAATAATTTAATATACATTACAAAATAATTAAAAGGCAAATGTGATTATGTATAAAATGACCGCACAATTAAGTAGGAAATATCCAACAGCAAAGATATAAAATATTTATTTATTGATTTCATTTTTCAATGTGAAATTAAATATTCATACAGAGTCTTACGTGATTTAAAAAATTAAGTATGAACGCAATTATATCTCATTTTACCAAGATGTTGTTGGCTAATAAATTGTTTGAAATGATAAGAATTGACTTTCTTAATAAATTTAAAAAAAAAAATTTTCCGAGCTGATATTTATAACCATATATAACCGCGTAAATACAAAATTCAAAAACGTTGAGAACTTCATACGATGGTGCAATTATAAACCGCTACAAACCATACAAGACTTTCACTAGAAGAATATACATACGTAAATAGGTTATACTCTGCTGTTTGGAATAAATAGATGAATTCATTTTCCATATTATAAAATAACAAAATATGTATTAGCCATTGCAAATGACGAACGAACAATGCACGAAATATTTTTTTTAAGAGAAAAGCATCCCGGACAACCGTGGACAATCATATGCAAAATCTAAAATGTTAGTTTAAAAAATTGAAATTTCAAATTTACTTTGCTGAAACTTGAAAACAAAACATTTTACCACTACCGACAAATCAGCTCTCTCCACCACTCTTACGGTCTCAAAGTAGAAGTAATCCAGCTCGGCTCCACAAATAGTATGACAGTTATACACAAGACGGTATTGAAATTGAAGTCCTGAATGTCTAAAGTAGCTAGTACGTCGGAACTGTGTGTACATTGTTTACACCGCGAACGCTGACGTCATGATAAAATTTCATTCCTACATGTGATATGTGATAATAATAAAGCGTCTACAGAGCGGTCTGGGCTATTATATATAAGATAATTTTTATAAACAAACATACTATTTACAATATAAAATGGGATAGTTATTTCAAACACATGAAAATTAAAAAAACACAGAAATAATGGCCCAGTATCGTTGACATTCTCAAAGTGTCGCCAAAGAATAAGGCATTCGAATTGAAAATAAAAACCATAAGATCTATTATCTTTTGTATGAGAGATAAAAAATACACGTATGCAAAATAAACTCGAAGTCGTTATATTGATATTTAGAATTTTTTCGCCGGATGCTCTTTGATGTATGAACGAGCGCGCAAACAAGGGCATAAATTTCCTTGTTGTTATATTTTATTGTGCGCATATAAAAATTTATGGCATTATTCATGTCACACTAAATATGTAATAAAAATATGCCTGCCATGCGGGATTGCCAATAAAAAAATTGTGACGTTGTCATAAAATGAAGGAAAATCAAAACCATACGCGAGCAATTTCATCTGCCATGAAAAACAGCTGTTTTGCACAAAGCCTTCGCTCTATCATGCAGTTTTATTTCGGTAAATTTATACACAAAGGTATTTTTGATCCACATTAGAAAAAACAAACACATATTTGTGTCTACTTTTCAAAAGCTTTTTCGCTTTTTTGTCAATTGCTATTCACCTTTTTTCCATGTCCGCTTCCAATATAGAGCATATGGTCTCCTAATGGAGGTATATTAAAAGATTTTTTCTAGAGAACTGCTTTTTACTCAGTTGCTCAACCTCTCTTTTTTCGAAGAGTGTAGGGATAGAAGGATAGGGTTAGGACAGGACTAGTAATTACATAATCACTCTCGCTACGCCCCGTGAGGATAAGATAGGTGGGAGGAGGACTCAGACTACGAACAGAAATCCATAAATCGATTGAAAGATCAATTTATGAAAACTGTCCGCGCCGGCAATTGAATCCAAGACATCCGTAACCGTAGCCAACGACGCTACCAACTGCCCCATGGACGCTGGCATATCCATGTTTAGGTATTTTCGCTTTTTTGTCAATTGCTATCGACCTACTTGCTTTTAATATTTCTGGATTTAAAAAATGGCCCAAATGCTATTAAATACCAATTAAATCAGTATTTCTATAATCCTCCAACATTGTGACTTTGTACACGAAGAAACAAAAAGTAGTTTTCTCTAGTTCATCTATTTTGGATGTGGCTGCTTTTGAAAAGTAGCAACACATGTACTTTATTCACGAAAATGTTTTCCCAATATGCCACGTGCTATTGAAAATACATATTTTTTTTAATCATGTTCACTCTCAGTGTGGAGCATATGGACTTTTAATCCGGCTTAACTGGGTATATTTCTGCCTACCTTAAATCGTTTTTGCAAAATATGGAGTGCAATTTTCTCTACGTCTTGGTATATGTTACTCAATTTTGGTCATGTTGTTGGTTGGATCTTGTTTGCAGAAATACGTCACTGTACAAAATTTTTGTAAGAGAACTACTTATAACTCAGTTGTTTAATCTTTCTCTTCGAAAAAATAACGACAAAAGGATAGTGCTAGAACGCGACTAGTGTTTAGTAGGAAATGCAATAAATTCGTTAAAGATTCTAAGCCTTTTAAAAGAGTAATAACAATCAAATATAACAGTATTTATTGCCACGAAAATGAAGAACTATCACATCGAAAATCCCACTCATTATGAAATTAATTAACATGATTTTCAAGAATATTAAACAATCATTATGTCATACAAATATTTAGTATTTACGTTAAGCAATTAAGCCTGCTGTAGGGTATTTGCGTTGCAGTTTAAATTCCTCTCATGAGTAAACCTATTGGATGTATGCATTTGAAAATTTTGATCTATTGCCTGATTACGTTGAACTAAATCACCTGTTTGCTAATTGGCATAAACAAACGATGCATCTATACGAGACAACCCCAATTTTATTTCCTATCATTGCAGTTGCACTATTCGTGCAATCAATAATAAAATTATTCCATTAATATCAAAATAATACCACATTTATTCCATCGTGAATAAATGAAACGGAGATCTTAGCAAACAAATGGTTTAATTTTTTTTAGTAAAAATATACTCTATTTTTTCTCATTTTGAACGCGCTGCGCTGCGGCACACCTGCGATCGTCTTGCGGCGCCCCAATGTGCCGCGGCACACTAGTTGCGGAGCACTGTTCTATAACACGGTCTGATACACGTGGTTCCCAACAGCATAATCCTCAATCTCTTTCTCAGAATACGGTTCCACAACTATGATTTTCAGTTGGTGATTAAATGAAAACATATAATTTAACCCTGTAATAACGATCTGAAAAACTAGAAATAACTGTTTTTTAAATAATTTTTTACTGTTAAAAAATCAACTAAATTTCATTAAAATTAACTTTCATAAGTGCGCAAAACACTAAAATAATAGTAATTTTTAAAACCAAATGAATTAATGCTTCATAATTTAATAATAAATTTCGTTGAATTGCAGTTCATGTAAACTTCTGCAAAGGTTACTTTTGCAATTGCTTTTGCGAATACCTACTCTGTATTGATGCTAATATCACATATTCTACTGTAAATATTCAGCTTTTATTATTTTCACTTTAAATAAACCATACACCTACATTCTGAAAACTATGTGAAATCAATTTGAATCTATTATTTTAATGCACTGCAAACATTTTATTGTTCATCAAACAAAACAATTCACCGCAAATCAAATCACAACTGTATTATGTTAACCCATGACCAGGGGTGGCTTGAGTTAAGGAGCAAAGATGCAATTAACAATTATGCAATATTCAAAAAAAAATTGACTGTATTAAAAGATGTAATTAATCTGCCGTCAATTTTCTATGAACTGTAAATGAAATAAATATGCATTGTGTTATTCTTTTTTTTTTTAGATAACTAAATTTTTGCTAAATTTTAACACGTTAAATAAATGGTTAGCCCGAGACTCACGGACATTCAAATTTCAAATGTTCAATAGTTCATATAATTACCTAACGCTTAGGTATTTATACTAAGATTGGTCACATTTGTATTTCATCAATAGAACTGGTAATCTGAATAATCCACGATATGTTTTATTCAGAAGTTTTAACTGTTCTTAACGTAAACCTTTTACAGTTTACCTTTTTAAGTTGATAATTTGTTATGAATTTTTTGTAAATCAATAAACCATTAACAGTTATCAATTATTGGTAAATAGCGTTTTAAAAAGGATAGTTGACTCACCACTATTAAATTTATTTCAATTGAGATTTTCACATCCAAAAATCGGTTATTAATTTTGTAATTGGCACTATTATCGTTGGTGTCTTAACCTCTCCCCACGTCCAGTTGAAAGAAATAGTCCCAACACAACCTTCATTTTTATGTTGAGGAATAGAATCAGTCTTTACCTTAGAAATTAATTACCTTGCAATATAGTTAGTCTGAAGATGTGTAACATTTAGTAACACAGCCAGTGGAATAACAAAGTTATCAACTTTAAAATTACTTTTAAATGAATTTCCACAGAGTTAACGCAGATAATTTTAAGCTATGCTAGGGTTAAGATTTCCCATTCAATTTAAAATGGATAAAATCTTTTTTGAATACTATTAACCTTGGTTTAACAGACACAAAAGGTAATATTGGGTGTCGACTTCACATGTGTAAATAACTTCTATGCCCGAGTATCAGTAAGAAGCCTTCTTGTATAGTTGCACGCTTTTTGTACTCCTTATCGGGTTTTTTGACAGACGCCACTGCCATTTAGCTCTCCGCTTTTAATAGACTGCAATTTTAGTGAAAAGGTATTTGAATTATTAATATTCGAATGCAGCTGAAAAAGTGATTTCACAAGTAACAATTTATTGTTTTATTTCGTTAATGATTTTAACTGTTTTTATTACGTATACACAAGACTAAGGCATATACACTCACAAATCCACTACATCAGCTATATTAATTCTTCTTATGCGTACAAATTCACTTTTTAGATGGGGCATTATATGATTATTGTAAAATATAGTAACCACGCAACGCTTTTCAAAATCACTGTCGATTTCCAGTATACTTGCTTCATACCAGCATATCGAAGTTAAACAGTTTTCACTTACCGGTGTTACCGAAACCGAGATCCCAATATTTCGGCTATATTGTATGTACCGGTATAACGTTTTTGAAAATTTAACACAATCAAAATATGTATGCAATTTATTTTTGGTTCAACATAAAAAGTTTAAGGAGCGCTGTGTTTATGAGCCCCAAAACGGTCACTTTCTTTCTTATGCGTTCCTGATGGCACAAGTCGATATTTCCGTAATGTTACGAGAAAGGTGTGCATTTATTGCAATGTTTTTGTATGCCTTCCGTTCAAACAAGCTTTGTTCCTTGTTTGCTGTTAAAATATTTTGATTATTTATTGAATTTGGGTTGTGATGCTCATTTTAAATTAAACAATTTTATTTTAAAAATAAAACACAATTTGTGTGTTCCATAGGTTTATAATGATCAGAACCGGTTTCGCTCATCACGAGCATTGTCAATATTTTGATAATTTCATGTAATGCTTTTCCACTTAGAAATGACAGTTATTTTTGGAGAAATGCTGTTATAGTATTTCTTTTTGCTCATTAATTTTTGCAATACTAGCTTTAATATATGGTATATCACGACCTTCTTCAAAGCAATAATGTCCTTAACTTGAATATATTATGATAAATAGGATTCAGACTGTTCTAAGGGATTCTCAATGTATGTATTTGACTATAAAAACACAGATGGTATTAATGTAAATTTCATAAAACTTGAAAAAGGTATCAATATATAATTACCTTACAGTTTCAATTATTTCAAATTTTCGTATCTAAGAAGAGAACCGCAATAAATCAAGTAACGGTTTTTCCTCTGTAAATATTGCGTATAAAAAGAAAATTATTCGCTTATCTTGAATAAACTTTGGTTGCCAAATTTAAAAGCATAAATACGTTATCAAATCGATACCTGCCGTTCATAAAAAAGCACTTTAAAATCAATAGCCGCCGCTCGAGGCCCGGGAAAATTATTTCACAAAAAAACACGGTGTTGACTTAAAATTTAAAAATTGTCAGCGCAAAAAAACGACACCGTCGCAAGCATCAGGTAAATATTATTCCAACGTCGATAAATAAACCATTTTTTACCTGTGGAGTGATTTTTTATCGCTTTTTTCTAACATTTTTTATGCTCTTATAAACGTTTATTATTGAAAACTCTACTGCTAGATTTTTTATCGTATTTAATAATCTACGACGCGAAGATATTATAACAAATCTTCAGTCAACTTATGTATCTGAAAATTTATTTGACGAATGGGTTCGTTTGGCTAATGATCAAATTTGAATTGTTGAGATTTTGTAAATTTTCATGTATTTTTTCACTTACGACAGAGCATAAATTGGTTAGCTTTAATAATTCATCTCACAAAAGACTAAATATGTACCAATTTAACTTGGCCGCTAGTGAGGGTGCCACCGTCACGTTACGAATGTTGCCATACATAACTAGAAATGAAATTTCAATAAATTCCAAAACTGATATTTTAGTGACAGCTATTAAGAGTAAACACATGTATTTATTTTTCATAAAATAGTAATTGGAGAAATTTATTCTAAACTGAGAATTCTACTTCCGAATTCGGCGGCGGCCAAGTTATGTTTGTAATACTCTAGAATATACTAAATAAAATAAATAGTTAATATCGAAAAATACACGAGAAATAATTAACTTTTTTTTAAAATAAAGCACAATTTGTGCTCATCGCGAGCAATGTCAACTGATAATGCTCGCCATGAGTGCAACCGGTACTGATCATTAGATACATGTGCCAGTAGCACATACAAATTGTGTTTTATTTTTTTAAATATAATGCTTTTCCACCAAGAATTGACAGTTAACACCTTAAAGTGAATGATTAACACTGGGAATGAAGAAAATATAGTAGATCCGAAGCGTTTCATAAATATAAATATTACGATAAATATAAAATAATATTTTTTAAAATATCCTCACTGGTTGAATTGTAATTGATATCTCTTCACTATTGTTGCTTTTCTTAGCAATCCTATTCTCGAATTCATAAGAGACTAGACACTTATAAAGCCTAGACAATTATGATTAACAGCTTTACGCTGAACTTAATATTTTTTGTATTTCCACTATTTATCATTACTTATTTTTTTCATCAGGTACTCTTCATGGAATCGAACTCGCACAGCTACGTCCGCGAGGATGGTCGCTGCGAATTCCTGCTCAACACATTCGACGCCAGCTCGGGAATTCTGAGGAACCCCCGCCATTCGCTTCCGCCCAATACTACGTGCCGATATCATTTCCAGGTAATTATGTTTATCAGGGCTTTGATATAATCTCTAAATAATTTACCTCTAATTCAAGTCCCTTAGCGTGCTATCATAATATCGTGTAACGACCGTTAATATCACGATTCAGTTTCAATCTAATTCAAGTTATTCGATCAAGTGGAATCGTATCACATATTCCGCTAAAGGCATACTTATAATATCGCAATACTTATTTGATATCATTGATATAAAATAGTCTTATGATGAACTCAGTATTGGTTTACTCGATAGAAAAATGGCTTGTCTTCATTCGGTATGAATCTAATTAAATTGTTTGATAAGTGAAGTAAATACACTCTTAGTATTTTATTTTTGTAACCATGCCTGGTTCTTGACATGACTCTTAACAGAGTTAACGTTTTTTTTAAGGGGGTAAGGATAGAAATAAAGTACTAGGTCAGAACGATTTGTTAACTTATCGCTACCGCTATGCCCCGTTCTCAGGATTGGACGGATAAGTGGGAGTTTACAGAAATCCTTGAACCCGATCAAAAGTTCATAAATCCATTGAAAAATCAATCTATGAAACTGTAAATATTTAAATCAAATAGTTTTTAATTCAAATATGTATTTTTTCCACCATATCCGCTCCCACTGTCGAGCATATGGCTTCCTAATAGAGGTATCTCAACATAAGTTTTCTACGAGAACTGCTTGATACTGTTTTTTTAAATAGTAGAGATAGAAGGATAGAGCTCGAAAGTGGTTAGCTAATCGCTCACGTTACGCTCCGTTTTTAGGATCGGGTGGGTAAGAAAGAATTTTAGACATCTATACCTACGAACAAAAATGCATGAATTGATCGAAAACTCAATTTAGACCGAGACATCCGTAACCATAGCCAACGACGTTGACCACTGCACCGCGAACCCGACAAAATTAAAAAAAATCTTAAACTCACCTAACAAAGATACTGATAAAAAAATAAGTTAATTATCATTCATTAATTAAGAAACGGATTTTTGATGAATTTAGATTTTACATACTGGCCAAATGATAAGTTGCCCATTACAATTGTCGCATGAAAACTTATCATTGAAAAATATTTATATGGAAGGGATGGGAAATATAATCTTTATTTTACGTAACATTGTTTCAATTCAGTTTATGATGGTACAGATTGTAAAAAATAATCTTAGAATGTTTTTTAATTGTTCATTTTTGTGAACTTTATTTTTAAGTTATAAATTGAAATTTATTATCTTTAATAAAATTTGTATTGTGTAATTGACAAAAGACATACATTATTAACTCGTTTCACTTAATTTCTGTAGACAACTTATTATGGTTTATTTTTTTCGCTAGGGTCGCAGTAATGAGATAGTATGGATATCCTTTATCAAATACTATGCAGCATCACCTGATCCTGCTGCATTTGATCAAGGAACTGACTGCAACGCGCAACTTCGAATCTGGGATGGTGGAGTAGTCGATGGAGAAATCGAAGACAAGGTAATTCTTTTTCATTCATGGATTACGTTAAAATTATTGTTACAACCATTTTTTCATCTCTGTACAGATTTAATATATATATATATATTTATTTATAAACGTTTTATTTGGACAATAGTGACTAATCACTGTTAAGTGTTAACTGTCAATTCTTGGTGGAAGGACATTATATCTTAAAATATAAAACACAATTCATTTGTACTAATTCCATATGTTCAGGACCGGTTTTTTTCAACGGAGTTGATAATGGTCGTGATGAGTGAAACCGGTCCTGATCATTATAAACATGTGGAATTAGTACAAATGAATTGTGTTTTATTATTTAAAATACAATTAAGATGTTAAAGACCTCTTACGATTCAATAAATACTAAACTGAAATCACATTTATACCTACATTAAAAGTCCATTAACTGAGCAAAAATGATATTACTGATGCATTAAGCAAATAGCCGATTGGGAAAATGTTAAGAAGAAATTAGTTAACCATTTAAAAACAATGAAATATTAAATATGTAATCAATATTAACAATCAACAGCCATCGTAAGTTGAGAACGCAGAGCAGCTATGAGCAGCATCCACCAAATTTTTATATCTGAAAAACAAAAATTAAAGAGACCAGAACCAATCCTTACAAGTTAAAATATAAAAATAACACTCAATTTTATATAAATAGGCCAGTCAAGTTTTGTATTTTTATCAGTTGATAATGCTCGTGATGAGCAAAATCGGTACTGATCATTATAAACATGTGGAAGTAGTACAAATGAGTTGTGTTTTATTTTTTAAAATATAATGTCTTTCCACCAAGAATTGACAGTTAGCAGCTTAAAAGTATTCTAATTATATTAATTATGACATTTGATCCATTAATACACTTGCTTTGTCATCATTTGGTCAAATGCTAAACGTTAATCGTTATTTTTGTTGAATTTATCTTTATGCTGAAATATGTACGGTAGTCGAGATATCCTCAAAAATAGTTATAATTACTGATAAATCATACACAAGTTAGTTGTTAAAAGATTGTTTACATAATTTTGCAATTATAAATATTGTTGAAAATATTTATTGTATTTATAATTTAGATAATGGGAAGCATTCTTTTGTGGTTGCGATTTACCAATTAACCTAGGTAGGGCCATTATCAATTCTAGCGCAGATTTTTGTTAAATTCCCCAAACATCAAACGTTTCGAATTGTAGGTAATGAAAATTAATCGTCGTTTTTCGAAACACTCGCCGCCCGAAATTAAGTCTGCGGTTCATAATGGTCCGTCATTTTCGGCATAATTGTTTTGTCAGACCCTTTGCAGAATCATTACGTTCATTCTGCGTGATTTTCAGGAAGTTTTGCGAGCGATGGGGGCTGTGGGAGGCTGTCAAAGGGTAGCCTTCGGAATAATAGATGATATGTACTCCCATTATTTCTCACCCCCTCCGTGGTCTTATTATTTTCACATCATTATAGGCGTTTGACGTTTCATAACGTCATCTTCTTACGTTCATTATTTCCGTAGCGGGCCGTGCCTACTTAAGTTACCATATTCTTGTAAATCGCAAAATACGATTCTAACATAGTATGTTTTCAAATTTTATACTTTTTTCATTTCAATTTTACAATGACATATTCAAAATTGTCATTTTTTATTTAATCTTTAAATAAATTTAAACCATTTCCACAACCAACTATGGGCACATTGACTTGTTTAACAGCACTTCTTTACATATAGGCTTCTAATAGAGCTTATCGGAACAGAAGTTTTGCTACAAGAACTGCTTGTTCATTAACCTCTCTTATTTTGAAAAGATTATAAATAGAAGGTTAGGGCAAGGACATGACTGGTGATTTGCTAACGCTCTCACTACGCCCCATTTTTTGGATTGGATACGTGAAAGATATTTTAAGAGATCACAAGCATCCATGCATTTGAACACAAACCAATACGTTGATTGAAACATCATTTTATGAAACTTTCCAAACTTTTATTCGAGTCTGTCAATACCGCAACCGAAGCGAACGATGTTGATCACTCAACCACAGGTCCGGTAAAGTTGATTTCAGTTACGTATTTCTTCATATAGGTTACAGTATTCAAATTTCACACAATTACACATAGTGAACACACGTTAAGTTAGTGTGTTTATAATATCAATTCGATGTATTTTGTTTATCTTATCAGTTATTTTGTTTAATTACTATACTGACTGATCACACGCGTTGAGTAAAACTGGTCCTGATCATTATGAAAATGTGTAAGTAATACAAAACAATTTGTGTGTGTTTTTTTTTTTTAATATGATGTTCTTCCATAAATAATTTGCATTTAACACTTGATAATAGGTCATAGAAAGAATAGCATGAAACTAACTAATCGACAATTACGCAAAAACAAAAAATATTATGATTCAAACATGAATTATTTGTTATGAGCGATTAATGTCGTGTATTTCGAATGATGCGAAAAACGAGTTCTCCGTCGCAGTACAAAAAACTTTACGACGTGGAAAACACGGTCCCCGGAGCTAACGTGCTAAAATTAGGCAAAGAGTAACAAATATTAATATTTTTTCGGAATCGGACTCTTCAATGGAAGAAAAGTAATTAGACGGAAGCCATAAAGGGCTCCCATTCGTTCAAGTCGATCGCATTTTTTCTATTTTTCAGTTAATCTATCTTATCGTTCGACTAGCCGTCATTTATTTGTATTTTTTTAGAAAATTAGCTGATACACTGTCAAATGGCGTGCAAGATTGTAATTCAAAAAATACCGAAATACGATTCAAGGATAAATTTGAATCCTTTTTTATCCTCACTCTACATTTTTCATTGACGTGTCTCTTATTGATTTTTCAATGTAAAGTAAAAATATACCAATTCTATAAATAGGAAAGCACCATCAACGAGTCATAAACTATAGCTTCTGGAAGTTTAATAGTATAAAAAATATCCATCTCATTTCATTCAGTTCGGGTAATACAATATATATATTTTTATTCCAAACATAAAATCTCTCTTCCAAAGGTAAACAGTGTCCCTGTTGTGCATAAATCGTAAACAAAGACTCGAAAATATTTATAGTATACGGAATTTATGCTGGCAGGATTGAGGTAGGTTTCCGAAATAAAGTCACAAAGCTCTTTCAGGGATTTCAAACACAGCTTATTTTTATTTAAATTGTTGGCATATCCAGTTGTTTTGTCACACATATAACGATAATATAGTTGCAAATATTTCACAAGAGGAAAAAACAAGCAATAATATTAAAATAAGAAGTTAATTTAATAATTAGTAATTAATATATTACATTACTTATTGTTTCATTTATTTCTTTTTAGTTTAACAACTCAAATCTTTGGATACTTTATTTTAGAATAAAAAATATGAGGTTACAGTAAGTGAAATGATGATGTATTGACTTCTTCTAAAGCAGAATATATATCTAAGCTAAATTAGGTTTTAACGTAGTTCCCACGAGCGCGTGAAGCCAAAATAACTATAAAAGAATTCAATTTTGAACTGTTGAGATTTCGTACTGACACAAGTAAAAGTTCACTCGTGTGCTTGAATGCCTGAAGATTCCGAAAGGTGAAACTCGGGTCGTAAGTGACAAAATACATGGAAATGTACAAAATCTCAACAATTCAAATTTTATATTGATATTCCATTAAGCACCCTCCGTCAATGTGTTTAATTATATAAAACAATTGATGCAATTTTTGTGGAAGTAAATTTTTTGTTATGTTTACTTATTTTAATGAAGTTCTGCAAGTAAATGAAAAAAACACGTCTCCTAATAAACTATTAACAAGCAATTAATTCATAAGTATAAATTATAATATTTTTTTAAAGCATATCAATTATGAATAATCAAGTATTTATGTCAACCAACTTCTATTATTTTTTTTAACCATGTCCGCTCTCAACGTTGATCATATGGCTTCCTAATGGAGGTATCTCTTGCTTTTCGAAGAGAGCAGGGGTAGAAGGATAGCTCTCGTTCTCGCTACGCCTCGTTTTTGAGAATCGGATGGGTGGGAGGAGGAGTATGACTACAAAGAGAAATCCATAAATCAATTGAAAGATCAATTTATTAAAACTGTCCTCACCGGGAGCTGAACCCGAGATATCCGTAACCGTAGCCAACGACGATACTAACTGCGCCACAGACGCCGACAATTTAATGATAGAAAAATAAGATGCGCCGAAGAATAATACAATATTAGCAATATTTTATTCGATCTGTCACGATTTCCTAGCAGCAGGAGGTCGACTCGAAGGTTCCAGATCAACAAATATCTACATTGACGGGTTTTCATGGAACTTCATTATAAAATTTTAATCGTTAAAATTCTTTACTCTTCGTCACTAGATTCGTCGACCAAAATTAAAAAGGATGTCTTATAACTTTACAATTCAGTGTTATCAGTTGCTTTTTATTCTCTTACCTGATTGAGCTAAGCTTACATGTATTCCAATATCCCCAGAATAATTTTGAAGCAATCAAACATTCTCAGGGCTTGAAAGAAACTCAACAAATTTATTTATTACCGAAATGGTTAATGCAAACAGGATAATATATAATGTTGTAATGCTTTATTAAAACAAAAACATAAACAGATAATATTCACTAGCTCTTTTTTGACGCTAGAAATAGAAAATATATCTCAATTACATATTGCAACTTTTCTCTACTCCAGTATGAAATTCTACACCTGCGTTTTGCCACTTATAACACCAACACAAATAATGTCTGCAAGCCATATATTTGCCACCCATACAAACCTGTAATATACATATCTTACACAAACGAATCTATAACGTTACAAAATGGGAACGAGAAAACACATTCCCATATTGAAAGTAATTTTTCCGCCAAAGCTAATATTTAACAACTAGATATTGCTTACTTATACACTATGAAGTAGCGGCGGCAACTTTCCAAACATGCTTTATACCAGAAATGTTATGTAATATTGTTGTGATATTTATCAAAATTGGCAAATCGTCGTTATCTCAGATTATATAGAAACAGTAGATAAAGGTTCGTCTACAATATCAATATGCACACAAGTACAGATTTCTTTTATTTATAACTAGTACAACCGTACCCGTCATAAATGACGGTGAAATTGAAATACTGAATGTTTAAATTAACCGTGTTCGTCTGTTCGTCTGTGACGGGTGTCACAGATGATTGAAATATTAAATTTCTTAAGTGGCTAGTACGTCGGAACTGTGTGTCCATTGCATAACATTTTATTTTACATTATACACCGCGAACCGCGACGCTTGGGTCGTGAGAAAATTTCATACCTAGATGTAATTTGTGATAATAATAAATGTTCAGCCAGAGTGAACGAGCGACGGCGGGGCAGGCGCGGCGTTTAAAACTGAAATGCAAAGCATGCTTTTTCAATGTCCGTAATTTATGCGCAGGGACTGAAAGTTCGCGCGTCTTGTCTTGAGAGGTTTTTCATTTCAGTTACAAACGCCGCGCCCTCCCCGCCGTCGCGCGGTGACTCTGGTCGAGCATTAAAGCGTCGACAAGGTTTCTGGGCTATTATATATAAGAATACATTCAACAATTATATACCAATAAAACAATAACTGATTTTTTAGTAGCAGAAAAAAATTTAATAAAAGTAATCGAAGTATGAATTTTTTTGCATAGCCTTACTCTTCCTATTAAATTAATTTGTTTTCGTGTATTAATGTACTTGTTTCATTTTTATTTATACCTATAACATTTTCTTGTCCTACAATATACATATATATATTATTAAATATGTATATATAATATGGAAAACTTAGCTATTTGCCAAATTAGATGGTTTTTATTTAATTTGAAGACGAATTAGACATTAAAGGTAGGAAAAAACCTAACATAAATTTGACTTTTTTTAGTCGTAATCTGAGTCTGAGTCGCAGTCGAGTCGCGTTTTTTTTTAACGTCTCCCGACCCCTGGTTTAGGTAAAAAATATACACACGATGTTCAAAAATATTCATTCGTTGAAAATAATATGATAACTATGAACTAAGACTAAACAGTCTAATTTACTGATATTTGTTTATTTTTCAAGTTAATTAAGCATTGTAGTCCTTTACTTAAAATATCTAAATTTTTAAGTTTAGTTAACTTACCATGTAGATATTCCCTTTACAGAGTAGTTCTCTTCCACCTCGCCGATCACACTATAAACACAGAGCTTTCGGCTGTCACAACCTGAGCAGATCGACGCTAAATCAGGCGACGGTGGCGTCGCGTGTTGCGCTTTAACAAATTACTGGCGATCCCGATGCCTGGGATCAACCCCCGGTTATGTGTCACTCTAAGTTTGGATGTAAATCAGCAATTTCAGCTGCGGGGGTGCTTCCGGAAATCCTCCTGGCTAAGTCCCCGTCTCGGAAGGATGTGTTTTGAAGCCGCACATGGCGTACTACACGTGAAGAATTATATTAGAATTTAACTACACTAAGATACTAAGTATACTTGAAATACTTACTGTTTAACTCATGTATAAACCATAATAATATATCTGATATTTAATTTCTCATGTGATTAACATGTAATTTTTAGAGCAACGATTTGTTTTTCAACGTAAAAAAATTCGCCATTCTGCGTTACAAATCGTTAGTTATTAAATACTAGTTACAGTAACCAAGGTTTAAACTCAGTAATATACTATCAAAAAATAATATATGTAGAAAGTTTTCACGGTTCAAGAAACACTGCGTGGTACTCCATTCCAATATAAGTCATGACATGAACTAAAATCAAAAAAAAAATGTTTGCTAGATTGACACGGTTGAGGAAAGATCCTGTGATCTTTCAAACCGGATGCTTTCTCAATTGACTATAACTATTTGTAAGCAAAGAGCGATATTTGATATTGAAAAAGGGATAGAATAATCTTTGAAATTATAGTAGAAATTTTAATGCATCTAATTAATTAATCTTTTTAATATTAGAAATGATAACCAAAAGGTTGCAATTTTCATTACTTACTCGCAGAAATTGTATGGTACATAATATATACCAAAACATTTCAGGAAATATAAGTTTTCGTTTCCCTGGATATATGCAAGTTCTAAATTCATTGAAACAGCCCTAAAATACAAAATTTTCCACACCGATTATGTAATGTTTAGAAACTTTACCTAACAAATGTTGCACATTTGATATTCTAACCCTTTAGCGACCGCAAGATTGCTGCAGCAGCGTTGCTCGAGTCTAAATTTATCCTTGCGATAAGGGTTAAGTGCCGCGAATTAATGACAATTTTAAACATGCCAACTGAAAGGAAGCCGCGCTGTCTAACTAAAATATGAAATGTAACATTGTGGAGGATTTGCCAGAAAGACGCAACCGTACTGTTACAAAGTTATTTTATATGGTAACTTTCTATCTTAAACTAAAGTCGATTATATATATATATATTCGACTTGATTCAACGGTTGGTTGTAATAAATTGACTTTACTTCAATGTTAAGCACATTTATGGTATCCATAATACATTTAAGGTTAGCATGATAAATCAACACATTGTCAGTTGGATGCAGAACTAAGCATTTTTTTGAAACACGTTTTTTGGGCTTATTTTTAAGATTAGAAGATAATTTATAATGCTTCAAAAGAGTTTCACTATTATTTTAAAATTTCAATTGATATTCACTATTGAACCGAAGTATTCCTAATAGGGTGAAAAAGAAAAGTTAATTCTTGAAATGGCTCTCCTGCGCAAATTACAAAATGACCCAAAAAATTTATCATGCAATGATGAAGAAATACATTATTGCATTAACACTATCTATTGTTGAGTTTTATAACGCCTTTTACATATATGCATATTAAATAAATTCATTTTCCCACAACTGCATGTTGCGTGTTTGCAGCGGCTGTTTCGCGGCCGTCTTCCATAACACAATAACAAAAAACTCATAGGTTATAAAAGCAAAGTTTTATTCCGAGAAGTACTAACAGCTGTTGGAGGATATTGTGAAGTTCTACAATATGTATAGTTTCTTAAGGGGACTTAAAGTCATCTACCGTGTTGATGGTCACCTTTTTTACCGTGTTGGGTTAAATAAATTCATAAGAATTCTGGAAATATAGAGTGTCTCATTAATTAAATTTGCAATATCGTTTATATCCTAGACGCATAATTTAAACATTAAGTTCATCAACAAGATAATCAATAATTTTGATCCATTTCACACGCGTTACTCGTTTCAGTTTACTTTTGAGAAATATTAAAACACGTGTCGTTTATCATTTGTGAAGTTGTTTATTGTTTTTAACACCTCTTATTCAACAAAAATACGCGACGAATTAACTCTCTCTTAAATAAAACAATGGCCTACCATATGACTTAAAATAGTATCTTTTTAAGCATAAATTCATATTTTAATTTACACAAGTAAATATATAAAAGTAATATGGTGAAATAAATGAAAAAATGACTTTTTTAGTAAGTATGTTAATTAAGTTTTTTTCATTTCAAACGTTCCTACTTCACCTCATTTCTAAAACTATGGCATAGAAAGGGAGCGATTTAAATAACAATTAATCCTCTCTTTATGCCTCCATTGTATGCTTACCGTCTTATTGGCATGGTTAACAAACACTACAACACCTATTAAACATTAGCAATAATATCAGTTACTACAAGTTTTAATTTTGACAAAAGACAAAAAAAAATATATAAATAAACCACAATTTTTTCCTACTACTTTTTTCATAAATTTAAAATAACTTAGCAAAACCCGTCGTGATCATACTATATATTGTGAAATAAGAACTAAAAAAAATAATTTTAAAATTTTATTATTCAATATAGTAAATATTGTCGGTGTTTTGGAAGAAAACACTTAATCGAAAAAATGACATTGAGTTAGTTATACTTAAATGTTCCTTATATGGAAGATTACACTTATCTTTGAATAAATCATACTTTTACTTAAAAACAGTTCTGTAAAAGGGGTATAGCATTTCAAACATTTGAAAAACTTCAAAGTTCAATTACTCAAAACTAGTAAGTTTCAATTAGTGTCTTCTTCGATAGCAACGACGATATGTAAAACCTAAAATTATACGTGAAATGTTTCAAAATTAAACACGCTGTAGTGCATTTTCAAATTGTCATATTTTAATAGCAGTTGACCAAACATCGTTGTCTTATTAGGTCTTGTGGTAACTGTCAATTCTTGTTGGAAAGGCATTATATTTTAAAAATAAAATTTTTACTACTTCCACATATTTATAATGATCAGAAACGGTTAAGCTCATCTCGAGCAATATCAATTAATAATGCCCGCGATGAGTGAAGCCAGTACTGTGATATAAACATGTGGAACTGGTACGAAACAAATAGTGTTTTGTTTTTTAAATCGTTCTCTTGTATTTCATTTGGGCTAACGTTGCCGAAAAAAAAAATTGAAATAAATAACAACAAAAAGAATTGTTCCAGACGTATTGCCACTGGCCTCAGTATCGACCTTGGCCCAATTTCACGTTACATAATACAGGAACATCACGACAGGCTACGCAAGTCATCTATTTTAATTCCTGTATACATATTACAGTTTGATCATTCAACAGGATCCAACCACTTAATTACACGTGAAATCCTGGTCTCCGAGCGGTAGTTTCGGCCTAAAAGTGATTCATTCATATTAATTATGTACTTCACACAGAAGCAACAAACCCGGGGAGGGCTACATAGGGTAGCCAGCCATTCGTGTACTCTACACTGTTATAACTATAACAGTTTTCCACTCGTATACCTATTCAAGTTACCCGCACTCATCGATCATGAAGTTGGATAACGGTGTTTCTGTGGCCGGCAGATATAGTGTTAAACCGCATGCTCTATTGTACTTTGCCAACGCGTAAATGGTATACCAATAATGCGTACAGAATTGTTTAAGCAACATTTCATCATCTTTGATGAATACTTTTAAGGAAATCTAAAAGCTAATGATTAGCTAATTATTGACTTTAATTTTTTTGATAAAAGTAGCATAAATTAATAATAAAATGTTGTTCTGTCAATTATAAAGGTTAAAAAACCATCTGAACACTTTTTTTGACGAAAAAGCTGTTCTGTTTTCATGCAAATCAACGAAAGTTCGACGCTTTCAAAAATGCTTGTTCAATCGATTTATGAATTTGCATCCAAATGGATGTTTCTAACGTTTTCATTTCCAATTTGACCAAGAAAGCAAGAATTAAAGATCAGAAAATACTCTTTAACATGCTTTCTCTCTCTGAAAACAGATGTTGAGTGAATGTAAAACCTTTCAACTCTCGTTATACGAGTCCTTTTTAAATGCTCAATAAGAAGTATATGTAATCCACATTAGAAAGCACCTTCAAAAATCGTACGAAAACGCTTGATTTAACTTTAATATAAAAAATAAAATGAAATACTTTCTTTTAAGTAACAATTTGGGCTAGTTTTTCCATTGGTCTAAGATTGGCCCATTACACGAAAAAGTCCTGCTATAATACCACGATAATACTAATGTCATATGAATATTTTTTAGTTAAGCAAATGTATTGAGCAGCCCCTGGTGGCAAAAATATGAATTAATGTGCAACATTTTTTGTTTTATTGTTGAATTTGTAAGCTGTCAGCATGGAATGATAAAACACAATTTAAAAACTTATCTTGAAATAAATTTTACTAGCCATATTTTCAATTTGTATTACTAAACTGTAAACGAAATGGTGTATATTTTTTCCCATCTCAGAATATTTGAATACATAAAGAAAAATAGCCAGTACTTCAAAATCAATGAATTTATAGTAATTACAGTGATTATTTGTATCGTAGGCCAAAGTCACCCGATTTGAATGAAAATTTTAGCCACCTTGTTTTATCTATACTTATATATCAATTATAACAATAAATCTATTTATGTTTATTAAATTTCATTTGAACACATTAGTTCATTTCTATCTAGAACAATATCACACGATAATGCAATGACGAAACATAAAAATACAAAAACCCTCTGAACTGGGCCAAAATTACCCCGATTGACCGTACTTCTATAAATTCAATAATGGAAGTTAATTACCACCTCGTCATTACCATATTCATATCATCAGAAAATTCCAATAATATTTAATTTAAATGTAATAAATTGGTTTCTTTAATACACAATTTCAAGTATTGGCTTTAAGAATTAAAAATATGTACCTTGTGTAATATTATTGACATAAATGTAAATTAATGTTATATCCCGACCAAATTCCACCCACTAATATTATAGACGTGTATACCACAGTCGGTAGGGCAACTGACAATTATCGACCACTATTAGTTGCCCACTCCATCGGGTGACCACTCTATAGCACAGCTCGCTTTAAAGCTTTCCTCGTCTAAACATCGCCAAATCCCCACTTTGTAATTTCGCGAACTTGTATGAATTTGCTCGAGCTTATGAACATATTGCAAATAGCGATTACTGATAACAACCATAACACAGGATTACCATAGAAACCATAATTTAATATTGTAAAGTTTATGTAAATAATAAATTCAAAGGAATAAATCCAAACTTTTATGGGTCAATAGCTAGGTTACTAGACGTATCATTGTCGCTGGTATAACATATTTTATCACACCCTATTCAACACTAATTCTATATTTTTAATGACTTTATGTTCATTTTCAACTTAATTAAATAATTATGAAAGTAAGTTTAACCTACGGTTGACCTTGCTAACTAAGTAGATACGTGGCAAAATTAGATTTCATGTAAGGCGTTCGTTACTAGAGGTTAAGTTGATGTCAAATAAAAAAAGCTTTTCATTTCATGAAACCTGAGTTCACTTAAAAATAATGTAATATCAGTTACTTCATTTATAATTATATTGTACGATAAAGTTTTTAAATTTATTTCTCTGTAATGTATTTAATACAGGAAAAAGCGATGACTTTTCTTAGTCTGTCTTACATAAAACGAACGAAATGAATGAGTCAATACAGATCAAATATTATCTATGAAAACAAAACACATTCTGTAGTTGTTCTTCTATCGAATGATATAAGGTTATAAGATAACGGGTCTTGGACAAATTAAACAAATGAGGGCTCTAGAATCATAACTCAGAATCCCCGACAATACTTGTTTTTGGTAAATCAAGGAAAACCGTTTGCATGCTAAAGTTATAAATGCATAATTTAACTGAACTAATCCAAATAAAACTGTGTAACAGACGCTTACACCATGATATATGTAAACAAACACTGTTGGCCATGACAGTACACTGCTGAGCTTTCATTGGCTGGAATGGAGGTTATTCGTTTAGATAATTATAGGACATTAGGACATTTAAGACATTTAGGAGCAACATTTTTATTTTCATTTTAGATGAGAGTTGGTTGGTTTACAAAAAAATCCTATAATTTAAATGGCAGGTGTGAACACGAAGATCAATGCTGCATTCATAACTCATTATTTTCATGTGCTAGAGATTATGAATTATGATACTAGACACCTCTAACAGTGGAATAGTTGTGAAAACTTCTGTTTTTTTTACATTATTAATATTTATTACCCAGCTTTGCCCAGGGCGTCTTTTAAAGCTGAAAATAGCACATTTGATCTAAAAATGGCAGCCAAAATCAGATGTGAAAATTTCACTTTGCTACTATTCACTGTTTGCGAGGAGCTCTTGTGACAGATAAATTTATGCATGTATTCTTTGCTATGTAGTAGAGGTATTATTTCTTCACCAAGAATTGACACTTAACATACCAATACAATACAAAGATTTTTTGTTAAAAAACAATAAATTGTAATATTGAAAGTTTATAATTCAAATGTCATAGGTGTCTGTTTGATAATACACACAATTTAGAAATACAATATATCCGTTTGCGCTTAGCCGCATTTGATATCCCGAGTATCGATGGACTAAAATTATTGTTGACTATTTTTTAAGCACAACACACATAGCTGTATTTATTCTTCCATAAGCATATACTTTTTTAAATCAATAAACTCAACGATAATTTCAAAAAAGTCAATCAGGAAAAAAAAGATGTCACTAAAATAATTATCTATCTATCACGCAGGAAAAAGAATATTAAATTATAATATAAAAAATATTAAGTGATTGATTTTACCTTCGCTGTAAAAGTTCACTGGATATCTGCGTTTACTACTGGCTCTTCATATTTGAGCTTTGCAATATCGAGTGGGGAGCTTTAAGTTCTCCAAGTCTTGAAAGCTTTGAGTGGACAAAGTAGTTGAAAATTTAATGAGAGTAGATTGCAATAATTTTGAAAGTAATTTCCAAACTTGGTTGGTTATTATAATAACGTTACAGCTTTTATACACTAACGTGAATCTTAAAATGTCAACCCTTCGAGTAAATTTTCTTGCTTTTCTTTTAGTGGTGCATTTTCAATTATTAATCTTCCATAATTAGGCTTACCACATGTTATGCAAAAGAAATACATGTGCTCTTTTTGGATACAAAAATACGATGCATTTATAAACAACCCGGTTTTGCCATGATTTCTTGAAAAATCTTAATATTCGATAAACTTACATCTTTTTTTTAAATTTAATATAATTTAAGTTATTTAGCGTTGTTGCCCTCTGTGGTTTAGTTTTAAGAGTTTTGGTCAGAAAGTTTCGGCAAAGTCGATAACAAATTGAGATCTTTGATGTGGGTGTTTGCGATGTCTTTTCTCCTCGAGTTGATCTCAAGTGACTATGATAATTCTAATCCAGCTGATTTTGTGTACATTTCATAATATATGGCGCTTTGACTATTTATTACAAACTGTTGTGCCGAAGTTATTTTTCTTCACAAAACAATGTTTTCAGTTCCACTAGAATTCTTGTAGAGTATGTATATATATTTTGTGGCACTCAATTCGTAACTATATTGTTGAATAATTTCGTAGAAAAATTAAATCTAATTAGAGGTATTTATTAAAAAAGAAGAAATATTTAATTTTCATCTGGAAATATTTTTCTTTAGAAAATTCTGTTTGCATTTATTTAAGGAATGCACACTTCATTTAGTTAATTGCATTAAACAATAATATACATCTCAATTTGAAGTGAATATTATGAAATTATGAGCTCATAAAAATATTTATGTGTATTAAACTAGGTGTACTTAGTAGGTTAGTAGTTTTCTTGATACGTTTTCTGCATAATTATCGCGGGAATTTATATTATCATATTTATTCAAACGAACGTTCATAAATTCACTCTGTGAAATAAATCCTCTAGAAACGTCTCGTTGAATCCATAAATTGTACGCCAATTACCGAACATACCATTTCATAGACTGAAACCTCAGCCAAACACCTACACACTACAAACGTACAAATGTTCTCAAAGTGCTCGATTTTAATGAAAATGTTTGCCAACAAACTATGAACGTAGAAATAATTTCAGGGGTAAGAAATCTGGTAGAGATGAATATTTTAAATTGTAATTTGTACTATATTTTTTCGTTTCCAGACTTTTACAATACCCAGTAAGTGGCGGGAAATAATTTTTTCATAATATTACCTTTGTATAAAATATAAATGAAAATAAACCGTGATAAAACAGGTTTTATTATACATAATGTTAATATTTATATAATATGTGGTAAATATCCGTCTTTGATTCTCGTAAAATTTGACTTTATTGAATAACATTTCTTTTATTCAAAAGAACTTTATAATATGCCATGGTCTTAAATTAATTGAAAAACCAGCTAAACTAACTTACAAAATTGTAATATTCTCTTAAATTCATATCACATTTATATATGTCGGTATTAATACACATATTTTCAGTATGCTGTAGTTCTTTTCAAAAACAATAAAATCACAAAATCAAACCTAATGCAGAACTACCAGTTCCTGACTCTTTGTCAGATACCGTTTTTTTTACTTACTGATTACTATCAATTAATTCATTCTTGAATACTATTATTTAATACATTCTTGATACTATTAATTAATTCATTCTTGAATAACGCTTTTAAATTTTTTTGATCTTAATAGAGTAGAACCCTGATTCACAATTTTCTAAGATCCCTTAAAAAACAAGTCTCGTAGTTAAATATAAAAATAACGATAAACGTGGGAAAAAGATACGTCAGGGTTCCACTGTAAATAGATTAAACTAAAATTATATTGTATTTTTAAATACATTAAATAAGCGTGGATAAAATAACTTTATTTATTGTATGCTTAAATTTGATTTATATTTAAGATTATAAATAATATTTTAATGAATACAAAAATGATGGATTGTGCGGACGATGTCTTGTAGAGTACGCAAGTAATTGAGGTCAGAAAATGAAGACATGATTTATATAATTAATCAGTATTTCAACTATGTCTGTAGAAGGTCTGGGCTGACACCAGACTGCCGCGTCATTTATAATGAAAATAAGATTGTTAATAACATATTCAGTCCTTTATGATATATTTTTTCTCAAAATAAAGTTACGTCTGGGGGTTAAAGGCGCCTGACTACTCTCTTTCAGATTACATTGCGAAGTTACTCCGCTAAGCAAAAGTGAGATCGAGTACTCGCTAAAGTTAATTTGCCTAATATTTTGTACGCCAGACGTTGATTAAACATGTTGAGAGTGAGCGGTTCTGGAGTAAACTTAATTTGTTGATTTATTTCAACGAATTCTATCAAGTAATAATTGTTTTCATACGCGCGCCATAGAGGGCGCAAATGAATTGGTTCTGAACCTCGCTACAGAGAACGGCATTATTTGAATTTCTGATTTATTATTTGTTGGTCGTGCTCAAAGCTCATTTCGTATGAGGCGCTTTCATCCGGAATCTGCGATTGCTTTTCGATTCATATTGAAAGTTGAACATGGATTGTTTGGTATTTGGAAAGACGTGCGGAAAATTAAAATGCGAAATCAGTAGAAGCTTATTTATACGTAATGGTGCCTCTGGGAATGAAAAATACTTATTTATGTTAGAAAAACCAACAAAGTATTTTACTGTATTCATGAATACTTACACTTTCATCGATACTGATCGCCGTGACCTTGCGGCAAAGCTCAACGCTTGTGCAATTTAGGATTTAAATACCCACCTGGATTTGTATGTTTTGATTTATAAAACATATTTAATGTTTTACCTAACTATACGTAATATTTGCAACCCCTACGTCATTATTCAATTATAAGCTTCTCTGAAAAAAATAAACGACTGGATGAATACCAGTTCAAGTTAATCTGTTTGTTATAACTACATTCTGTTCGAAGTTCATCATATGATCCGAATTAGGCAGAACTTATTAACAAAAAACAATTTTTTTTTCTAGATTCTAAATATCTATTCTATATTTATATAAAAACTAGTGAGTACCCGGCATGCGTTGCAATGCCACTCAAAGAAAGAAAGGGTTTGTGTTTTAATTCTGTTTATTGAACTGCTTTTGGATTAGAGGTCTGCACAGGCCGAAGTTTCATAGAATTACCCGGTTCGAGCCCATCATCTTCAGGTCTAGCCCGACCCGAACCCGAGTTTCAATATCACAATTGTTTTAACACAATATTTTTGTTTTTCGTCTGGTGCGTACACGAATAAATCAGAAGGTTTTTCCTAGATGTCGCTGTATGTACGTATTTGATTCTTTTTTTCAATTTTAGATTTTCAATTTTTTTTTCATCAGAACCCTTCACGGGTGTGTGCACAACAACTCACCGAAGTTTCATCGAAATCGTATGAATGGTAAAGGAACGCGTGAAGGACAAACAAACATTTATTTTATATAATATTTCCCGGCATGATCACAATAATTCCTTCCTGAAAGTTTCGTCGCGATCGGTTGAGTAGTTTAGGAGCCTATAAGATCCGGACAACCAACAAACCAACAAACAGACATTCATTTATATATATATATAGATTTCCCGGCATGATCACAATAAGTCCTTCCTGAAAGTTTCGTCGCGATCGGTTGAGTAGTTTAGGAGCCTATAAGATCCGGACAAACCAACAAACAGACATTCATTTTTATATATACAGATAAGACGATTTATGGAACTACAGCTGCCATTGCACCATGCTTATACATTTTATAATATACTCAGTAATATCACTAGCTAAAGTATAGAAAATAGCTTGCCTTTTGGCAGTATCACCTGCTAAAATTAGGTCAACACTATGTCTGTACCTCTCTCTAACCCTCTCTATCGCTCATTATTGTGATGTATGTTACAGACAGATAGATAGATAAACCAAGACAAAAGATATTGTTATAATATTACATATTATTTTAAGATAATAATACATGAAATATAAAAGTCATATTTGCAAAGTAACATGTTATCAACAAGTTTTCTGTAAATAAAATGAATGATTTATACGACTTTTCCTAATATTGTATATTCACTTTGACTTGCTTTAAATTTTCAAATTAATGCCGCGTATAAGTTAAGTTTACGATGCACGTGTAGTTAATATTGAAATCTTATCAACTCTGCTGATATATCCGTGCAAATGCTTCAGCGTTATAGCTGACTTCAGCTCCATATGGTGCCAGGAATATCAGTCTACAGCTAAAATTTAATTTATATTAGAAATTTGCTTAACTCTATGATTGATGTACGCTGCGAGAACTATGTCTAAATGAAATAGCTCCGTAGGCCCGCGTAACAAACGAACAATCTGTTTACCGTTTCAAACAAAAGGGATTGTTTTGCCGAGTCAACACTTTGGAGACCGGATCACCCGCTGAGTAAGTAGATTTTATTGTGGTTACGTTCGTAATGTGAAACAAAAACGCTCCGCAACGAAATATAAGTATGATTGCTTAATTCATTCAATTAAATAAGGGTTGTATTTGTTATTTTAAAGTAGAACAATATAATTTGTCAATGTAAAGCATTATAGAAATTCAGTCGCTTATGTGCTTTTTTTAGTTAGGGTAAAAATAGAATGATGGTCTTTGAAATAATAGGCAGTTAGCCAATCAAAACGATGCTCCGTTTGTAGGATCAGATGAATAAAAAAGAGGATGTAAAAATCTCAAATCGGAATCATTGTATAATATGACATCGTCCACTTTTGATTTGAAAACAAGTAATCTAGAACGATAAAAGCCTACTTAGCTCAGACCAGTGTTCTCCAACCTTTTTTCACCTGCGTACCGGCAAAAAAAGGACATTTTTTTCGTGGACCACTAATGGTGAAGTAAAAATGGTTTATTATGTAATATTTTTTTAATGCTATATTTTGACAGATGGACATAATTATAACTAACAAAAATACATATAACAGTCTGACACAATGGGGTTTTTTTTTCAATATATTGGATATTCTGAATGCTGCATTCACGTCCAGTTTATTCATTTGTATCGATTTTGTTGAGGAAATGGATGAAAATGCTTTTTCGCATGAACAGGTTGTTGAAAATGACATTTATAAATTTATAGCTTTACAGCTTGAATATGGATATTCATCTTTCACTCTCGCTTTCTTCTGTCGGCTTTTTTCTTGTACGGTTTTTTCAGTTCACCAATATTTTTGCATGGTGAATTTCTTGAAATTCGGCATACTGTTTGCGGCCTGGCGGAAAGTCTCTGCGACCCGGCACTGGGCTGCGGACCACCGGTTGGGGAACACTGGCTTAGACAGCCGTCAGTTGATAGCTTGCTTTTTTATGCCATACGCAATTTAGTATTTTTTATATGACATATGCAAGTCTTTTATTTAGGTAGAAAATATGAATCACTTTTTTAAAGCTTCCTTTTTTAATGTATTGACAATATAACATATTTCATTCGCAAACCATGACTTTATTAAAAATCATTAACCATTCATAAATTGCACTTACTACTCTTAAACGGAAGCCACTTTCTGGGTGTAGTAACTGCATAGAAAATTAGTAAACGACATTTCATTGACAACATTTTTCACTTTAAGTTTGTTAACAACTGTCGATTCTTGGTAGAAAGGCATTATATTTAGAACACAATTTAAATAAACCACTTACACCATTTTATGTAATAATCAGGAACGTTTTTATCAGTGGGGAATTCGTGAAATGAACATAATCTGATATTTATTTATATGCAAATACATCCATGCATCTTCAATAGTACTGAAAAAAATGAGTTGGGACAAAATTTGTTAATAAACGTACATTAAAAAATTAAATTAAATAAAGAAATCATTTTATTCCAAAATAGTAGCTGCTGTTTTCTCAGGTAACTGTTTTTCTTCTTCGTAATTTATGACTTTTTATGTCGCTTTCTTAATTTTTAGAAATATTTAAAATAACACTTTCTGTTGTTAAAAATCTGTAACCAAAACTTTCCTAAGTCATTTATGAATGATCAGATTATCGATGTAGTTATATGAGAATGTCTGATGTCATAATATGGACCACCGATTTGCGTTATTCAACTCCAAAACATTCTAAATTGAAGATTTTGCTTCATTTTGTGATACCGTGTTATATTAAAACCATGTAAATCAAGGAATAGATTACATACTTTCAATTCACAAATAAATAAACGCAAACTTATGTAATTTTTTCAATGCTACATCTGTGTCAGTTTCAAATATGATAAATTATTTATACACATTTCATTGCAATTTTCTTTAGAGGTCGGTATATTATATGGTATACAATTACGATGCCTAAATATAGTTATTTTATTCTTTCAATAGATGGCAGTTGAATAAACGTATCGATTTGTCTCGTCAATTTGAAACGGTATTCAGCACAGCCAATGTGTGTCGTATTTAAATCGTTTGGGCTGTTAGTGAAATGAGGGCCGTTGTAACGTGAAAAGCTGACAGCTAAGATTAACAATATACAAGTACAAACTAAACCCATTGTTGAACAAGCAAATGCTATTTACATAATGCGTCTCAGAAAAAATATCTTTTCAACTAACGTATTCCCATACTATGCGATACTGCTCGGTCCTTTGTGTGGTGAAGTATCCGTTGGCTTTTTTATTACAGCCGATCGCCATTTTAGTGCCTTGCGTTTTCTTTTTACTCCGACCGAGGAAAAATGAATTTCGGTTTTTTTTTTTTTGCTTTTCATGTGACGTTCTGTATTGAATGTGCGCTGATTTTTTTTACATAATACATTTTTATAACTTTGTATTGTCATAAAACATGATCTAGGAGAGTATGCGCTGTTTAATATTTATTTCCTCCATCACGTCATACAAATATATTTTTACGACCATCCGAAAAAGCATTTTTGTAATCTATATCATGATATACCATCATAATGCGATTAGTTGTTAATCCTTCTTTTACAAATACTTAAATCTTCACTGTTATTTAAGTGTAAGTAATAACAATAATTACTTGCCGAACCTGTAGTCATATGGCTATCGTCGTGTTCTTCAATTCTGTTGTCCAAGGGTTTGAATCCCCATCGTATTTGTAATTAAATGCATAAATGTGTGTGACGTTCACATTCTCCACACACTAATCTGATTATTTTCTTCATTCAAACAAATTAAAATATTCGATATAGTTAAACAACTTTACTGTGATTTTTGACCAATTTTTGTTGAGTAGAATAATACTCTAAGAATTAAAAAAAAATTGTACCGCTTTTAAAATTTTATCAAGGTGTTGGGACCGGTATCGCTCAACGTGTAATAAAATATGATTCCTTTCCTCCAAAAAGTAACAAATGAATTTGAAAAATCGACACAGTGAGGTTTAGGAAAAATTACTTCTTTCGGGTTCGTGGTGCAGTGATTAACGTCGTAGGTTTCGGTCAAGAATATCATGGGGTCAAATCCCAGTACTAAATTTTTAATGTCTAAAATTCCCCCACCACCCATCAATTCTTATAACTGGACGAACCAAGTGCGATTAGCTAAACACTAGTCTTGTCCCAGCCCTATCCTTATATCAGTACTCTTTTCGAAAAATAGAGGTTGGGCAACTGATTAACAAGTAGTTCTCGTATAAAAACAACTGTTAAAATACCCCATCAGGAGGTCATATGCTATACATTCGGAAAGGACATGGTTAAAAAAAATAATGAGCTTGATTCTAGCTACAATGCTAATATTAAAATAAGCTTCGGTAACACTTTTTATGTCACTGTCACAGAAGTTGTTGCATTGCTCTGTATGCGATTTGTACATTATATGTGTTATAATTAAAATATATAATATGTGTGTATTTACCAACGTATAAGTGTGCAATATAATATTTAGGTGTAATCAAATATCACCATCTACCGTGAGCGCGAATAAGCGGAACGTCAGTCAGAAAAGTGGCGGGAAACACCTTCGAAATTCAACTGTACCTGCATCCCGAAGGATCGTGCGGGAAAATTGAATCAAATAAACAAAGTGCTAAACAAAATTAATTACAGTAGATTTAAGGTGCACGGTTGTGCTTCGTTCGCCTTGCGCCGACATTTTAAGTAGTAACTGAGCGAGGGAGGGAGAGAGAAAAGTGAGAGGTTAATTGATTGCCGTATGAAAGTTTAACACTTTGAAATATGGACCCCGTCGTCTATTTTGCCACCCCCTTTTCGACGCCGACAATGGCGTGCCTGTTAACAATAAAAAGACTTATCTAGTTTCTTTGACTTTTGTCTGCATTGTTCTGAATAAATGTATTAATTTATAAACACAAAACACTAAACAAACCGAATTAAAAATGTTAATTCATATTTAGAATATCTATCACTAAATTGTGTCAGCTGCGTGATGCAGTGACCAACATCTCTAACTATGGTTACAGATGTCTCTTGTTCAAATTTCGGTACGGACTGTTTGATAAATTTATTTTTCAATCGATTTCATGGATTTCTAAAATTCCCCTCCCACCTATCCGATCATAAAAACTGGGCGTAGCGAGAGCGATTATAGCCACTATTCTTGTCCTATCCTTATCATCCTATCCCTACTCTCATCGAAAACGAGAGGTTGAGCAACTAACTAACAAGCAGCTCTCGTATAAAAACTTCTTTTGAGATAACTCCATGGGAAGCGGACATGGTGAAAAATGTCAAAATAAATTATTTTACAATTTGCGTTTACTTATTTAAAATACTGATAATCATGAATCAAATATTTTTATTGAACCCGCCCGTTTTCTGTAGAGAGCATATTGTAACCTTAGTGAGCATTTCATAAGAAGGTGTGTAACAAAAGCTAGGTTTTAAATCAGTATCACCAAACTAATATAACTCAAATAACTTTTCAGAATAGGGGACGAATGGAAAAATTTAGCTCGCATTGCACTTTTAGTTAAGTTATCATTCTTTGTATGTTTATATTACCGGATAAAGGGTATTATTTAAAATTAAAATATCAATGATTTCAATGCCGTAGAAAAACGTATTCGTTTAAAACTAGCACAGACAAGGAAGACCAATAGCATTGATGAGCCTGTTGCGGGATTAAACCTATATATTCAACATGAAATTAATATATTTCTACAATAGTCATCTACAATTTACCTTAATAGCTACTTTCAACGTTACTAAATAGTATATAATACCGGAATTAGCGCAAGATTTAAACGAGCAGAGTTATCTTAAATAATAATATGCATCGTTGGTATAGTGGCAATAGGCGATATGTTGAATACCAGATGTTTTGAATTTTGAATTCGGTACAACAGATTTTAGGACGCCTTATCGATCAAAAAAACAACCGCAGGCATATTCCATGTATATGGTGCGTCATTTGAAAAAATTAATATGGTCAATTTCGTTCACAGTTATTAGTGTGCAAAAAAACTCTAATTAACACTACTTTAAAAACAAATCACTAATACTGAAATCGAATTACTAAATGATTAATAAATCTTGTGAAGTGGTTAATTTAATAAATAATCTGTATGTAAATAGCGAGGTTTATATTTCATGATTTTCTTAAAAGTCGATTATATCAGACTTTTTATGACTTAACGCCTTCTGCCACTATACCGACAATATAATAATATATAAAGTATGCATTTATAGTTTTTTTTATCATTATATTATTATATAATTTAAGACATCGACTGAGGGTGCTTGATGGAATTTCAATATCAAATTTGGATTATTGAGATTTTGTACACTACAGACAGTAAACAACGTCAGACACTGTTTACTGTCTGTCAGTTTGAGTCCATTCATGCGCTTGAATGCCTGAAGATGCCGAAAGGCGAAACCCGGGTCGTTAGTGACAAAATACATGGAAGTGCACAAAATCTCAACAATCCAAATTTGATTATATTATTAGCCTAACTCAGTCAACTTTTGGATGTAGGCTACATTATCTCTATTTTTTAAGTTATATATATATTTTTTCTTCGTCTTTATGTAGCTTACTCGCGTATTTTTCAGTGAAGAAAATGATATGTAATCTTTAGTTTAATAAGATAGTAACTAGACATTATAATCTTCATGATTCACTAAAAATATCGCAGATATAACATTTGTTTCCAAATAAAATTTCAGCGGCCACCACTGTGTATGGTGAAGGAGTTACGCGACCTTAGGTCTGAGAGAATAAACAGTCTGACTATGATGTCTCCCTGTAATTTGAGTGATGACTTTCAAAGTCCACGGCCATGGGGTTGACCGGGTTCAACGGCGTTAACCAATTCTAAAACAATGGAATTCGATTAAAATTTTCGACCCTTTGAGACTTTCAATAAATATTTTTTTATTTCAATAACAATAGCGAAAGTTTTTAATCTGATTCTTTTTAATCTTTATTCGTGCAATTTAAGACCATATTTCAACTCTCTCGTACTCGTATAGTATTAAAACTCAACTCTACGCTTATGTGCAACCATAACACCAGGAACTTAGCTGTACGTTTTGTATCAGTAATATTTAATCTGAAATGTTGCCTATAACATCATTTTAATTTAGTGCGATCACACTAAATTATTTGAAAGATGTCAGTACAGAAATCAAACATGAATATATATCTCAAATGTAATCTCAAAAATTAAACAGTAAGTAATGGGCTTTTTACATTATATTTTTTAAAAAATGTCCAATAATATCAATTTTTAAGATATTTCGATTTTAAGTAATGTATTTTTTTTAATTAAATACATATAACAGTGCATCGTAACCTTTTCTCACTCACGGCAGAGCTAACAATAAATAACACACTTATAATGATTACGCAATATGTATTTTACAATTACGGTGGATTTTCACAAAAAGCTTATAAGTAATCTCAAACTAAAAAAAAATATATTAAAATACCTAATATAATATGAAAAATTTATGAAAACTTTAAAAACGGATCAGTGTTGCATTCTAATAAATTATTATAAAACATCTTTTTCATTGATTCAATAGGCATTTAATTTGTTGAACTTTACTATAACATCGTTCAAAAAAGTTTTTAGTTTTGCGAAAATTGAAGGATTTGGTTGTTAGCTATTTCTATTATATAAATGTTATGGCGTACAGAATGGCTATTAACCAAACCCTATAAATCTTCTTAAATTAATTATTTTGACATTTTTACCATATTTACTTATATTTTGTATATTTTTTTACTCTAGGGTCTAGGACATTAAAACAACAATATAGAACCTCTCTATAGAATTCTTTAATGAAAACAACCCATCCGCGTGAAGATAAACATGCTCTACCGAAAGGAAAATATTAAATCTCAGTTTCTCAGCAAAATGAGTTGTATGCATTTTCATTTTAATATGAACGCTAAATTATCCATGCACATAAACTTGCGTTATGGCCCCCAGCTGTTTCCCATGCTCTACGCTCTGTATTGATTAATGAAATAATGCCAATTAAACATTTTCAATTTATTAGCTTTGAATATGTTACGTTAATCCTCAATCTCCCCCATGAAGTAGATTGAGCAGAGTGTACCTAGGGCCTATGTATTAAATTATAATTGTTATTTATTTACTTTAATAAGATTTGTGCAAGAAAACACAGCGATGCGAAACAAGCTAACAGATATTTGATTACTTTTAACTATCAGGTCCATTATAATACAGCAAGTATACAACGCAAGTTGTTTATACTAGTTCCATAGTTGTATCGATCAGTTATATCGTTTTTTAGTTATAACGATCAGGCCCGGTTTACTCATCGCAAGCATCTTTAACACACCATTTTTAATTGGATTTTCATCCATCAAAAGCAACGAGCAAAACTAATACTGATCATTTCATCAAATCATTGAATTGGTATCAATAACGTGTTATTTAATTACTTGTGGAAATTTGATACTGATGAATTTTTTTATAATTTAAGACATCGACTGAGGGTGCTTGATGGAATTTCAATATTAAATTTGGATTATTGAGATTTTGTACACTTCCATGTATTTTGTCACTAACGACCCGGGTTTCGCCTTTCGGCATCTTCAGGCATTCGAGCACACGAATGGACTCGAACTGAGAGACAGTAAACAGTGTCTAACGCTTATATAGAAGATAAAAATGCGATTTTTATCTTTTTCGCATTTTTATCTTCTATATAAGCGTTAGACACTGTTTACTGTCTCTCAGTTCGAGTCCATTCGTGTGCTCGAATGCCTGAAGATGCCGAAAGGCGAAACCCGGGTCGTTAGTGACAAAATACATGGAAGTGTACAAAATCTCAATAATCCAAATTTGATGAATTTTTATTTCAATAATTACTAATCGTTTGATTGTTTTCAAGTATCTGACATTCGCTAATCATTTTTTTTCCATATCAGTTACACATGCATGGTTATGTAGCATTTTAACTGCAGGTATTTAATAAAAAATGTTAATCTGTCCATCAACCTTCCGTTTAAAATGGGGTAAGTATAATAGGTTGAAACTAGTAGTGGGCTATTTGTAAGTTATTTTCTCTCTCCACACAACGTTCTTTTCCGATTTGGTAGAATAATAGGAGATATATTCTAAGCACGGCGATAGATCGGCGTTTCGGTTCTAAAGGGGTTAAACTACAAACCTGTACTGTGAATACTTTCAATGTTGATACAACTTACATTTAGAATACATATAGATTAGCACATATTATAGACAATCTACATTACATTTTTTACAGAGATTATATCGATTGGTAAATGGCTAAATTGTTAAAGCGTTCATATTTTTTTTTATAACTAAATACATTGTTACTATAAATTATAATACGACCAAGCTAATTCCAATCTAACCAATAATTGTCGATATTTTTCCTTTGGGCTAATCATATTTAATTATATACCAGTTTGTAATGAAATAAATATAGTATTTTTTGTTCAAATTTTATTTGAAATATTCATAATTATTCAATTGTTTTTTTGTTTTCACACTTTTCAGAATAATGCCAGTCTACTGGGCGAGTTTTGCAAAGAAGAGGTGCCAAAGCTCTGCGATCACACTCTGCTCAGCAACAGTACCAGGTCTACTCGACCGTGCTCACTTCAAGAAAGCTATGTGACTACTGGGCCAGAAATGACAATAGAGCAGGTAGGTATTTTTTTCATAGAATGTTCACTTCAATAATGTTAACTATCAACTCTTGTTGAGAAGATACTTCATTTCATTAATTGATGCAATGCGTAGTAATTGTTTCATGATATTTTTATTAATGAGATCTTTTATCAAATATTCCACCTGACAATGCTCATTCATTGGATAAAATTGGTTCTAGCGATATTAAAAGTAATGCGTTGTCTCTTAATTTTTTAATTAAATACATATTCAAAAAAAATCATACTCAGTCTGCTACTAATTTAAGGTGTGTACAGTAATAATGGGGTTTATCTCAACAGAATGTATTCTACGATAACTGTTTGTTACTCAGTCACTCAATCTCTCTTTTTCAAAGAGATTAAGAATATAAAAATAGGAGTAGGACATGGCTAGTGGTTAACTAGCTCCTTTCCATATTTTCAATAAAACTACGAATCATAACTTTGTACATATACATTTCATAATAGTATAGATTTTTGTGTTTTGATCATTTCACAACAAAACACAACATGAGAAAAGAAAAAAAAATACACATGAAACCCATGCAAACTTATTATTAATTGCTTAACATTTTTTAAATTGTGGACTGATTATTATTTGCTACTGCTATAGTTGCCCAACTATTGAATCTCTCTACTATTTTAATTGTTCGTGTAAATACATTTTTTTTTATTTGAAAAAATATTTCATTCAATATTCTCATTTCTTTAATAAACAGCTTTAACAAGCGTAAATAAATTTCTACAAACTGATTGAATAACTGAATGACAAGAAAGAGAATATACCATTATTTTAACTCAATAAACATTTTGCTCGAAGAAAAATTTCCGCAAAAAATATTGAAACGTATTTTTATAGTATCATTAGGGAGAGAACGTTTTCTCAGATAACAAACAGACATTACTTTGATTACAGCTCTCTCAACACTCGCGACATAATTAACTTCCTCGAACTAATGTTGTTTTTGTCTTTTTATTTCAGGTTTTAAAACAAGGCTCGGCACTCTATCCGATCGTCTTTTTGATTCGCTACGAATTTGTCGATATAAGCCAGCAGGGGCAACCCATTCGAGGCTCAAACAGCCTATGTGATCGGCTATTTAGATCGACTCCCGGATCGCAAAGCTCGTCGGGGCGATTCCAATCACCTAAAAGCATATTTTTCTACGGCCGGGGTGGATCGCAGAATATGAGTTGCATATTACGATTCGAAGCTGGAATTGGCGAACGAATCAGACTCACGTTCACAAAAACTTCATTCGGAAATAAACAATGCTATTCCCATAAAGATACAAAAACTGGACGGTGGAAATGTGACAGGTCATACGCTACAAAAACTTTCAACGATGTAAAATCGTTAGGTTTTGCTGAATTAAAAATAACTGAATACCCGTGGCCAGGTATTGCATTGCCACGTGATTGCATCTGTTCAAATATGTCGGAAACATTTACAATTAACACGCTCACTGCAGCCGTTGTAGAAGTCAATCTAACGATTACAATGATGAACATTACAGAAGATTTTAATGACTTTAGTTTTGAAGGGGAGTATCAATTTATATCAGCAAATTCAGCTGAAGATAACGTATGTTCAACAGCATGGAATGAAAGAAGATTACGTGGATCAAGTGGAGAGATTACTCTTAAAAATCCTAATTTGTCTGATACACCATCATCAGAAGTAATATCTGATAAAAACGTAGTATCTGAAAGCGTACGAACTGATGATCCTACAATTGACAATTGCGTACATCAGCCATGGATGATTGAACCGAGTGATTCAAATTTGAATTATTTATACGTCAAAGTGAAAGGTTTCGAAATCAATCAAATATCCGCTTCAGTTTGTCCTACTTCCAACAGGATATTGATCTATTACGCTATGGACACAAATTCTCCAAAGGAGATTTGCCCAGTCGCGAGCGCAGGATATGACAAGTCCAACTTTGACGTGCAAACAGTGGAGTTGTTTTCCAAGGGTTGGAAGTTGAGTGGTGACCAATCGGATTCCGAACTTATATTGGAACCAAACTCGAGAAGTTTCGTCGTGGAGTTTGTTCAAAGAGAGGTCGGCAAGTACGCTGTTAAGTGGATTGAGGTTTCAAAGAGGCCAGCGATTGCCGGTTCCAGTTCTTCATTTGTTTCGTCAATGTCAGCCTTACCCAATATGATCGTCGATTGCCCAAACAGGTAAATAACTTAACCATACTTATTGATACTTAACTTATTTTAATTACTTAACAGTTTCAAACTTGTAACACTAACTTTACGCTTTATTTAATTATATTCAGATTTCTTAAGTAATGAATGGTTTAAAATTCCTTTAAGCGGGATATAATCATTACTTAATCTTACTACTATTAGACTCTTAACGTTGATAAGCAATATTTATTTTTAAACGATACCAATATTAACACAACGTTATTTTCAACGTAGAAGAATGGAACAAATCAAAGTTTCTAGTATTACTAATTAACTCAAGCCCTTTGACAATTATATTTTTATGAACACAAATTAATTTTCTCATATGTATTCTCTTAAAAAAAATTGTATCAATTTTTAAATACGAATTGATAACATCTAGTTGGGGATTCAAAGTAAGACTAGCAAAATGAAATTATGAAATTATTAGCTACACAATTTTATTAAAAATCATTAAATAATAAAAACCTAGGTAAGAATATAATACTTAGAAGCTAGGCTGTTGGCAAAGTTATGTAAGTATTTATATAGTTTGAAAACTGAGCTATTTTCAACGTCTTTATAAATTACCCCTCAAAACATATTCGTTCACATAAGTGGTACTACCCTAGCAAAAGCTCTTAAATTAATCTTTTTCTCTTGGAGGGAGGGAGCTTTCTGCGGCCTTGGATCAGGAAAAAAAGGCTGCGAGCTAGAGATTGCCAACAAGTGGATTTTGGCGACAACACAAAATATAAGCTTTATATCAAATTTATAGAGCTTTCATTATTATTTTTCCCAACGCACAGAATTGTTTGTCGGACAACGTGCCTGGATAACAAAAAGATTTTCCCTTTGTGATTAATCACTCAAGTAAATTTTTCTGATACCATTGAATTATTTGAATGAATATCGAAATTACTGCTTCCCCAAAAAGAAATGCTATTATCCAGCAATACATAAATAATTAATCAATCGGATCAAAGGCGTGAAATGAATATTTGTTGAACAATAGAATACGCATCTAATAAATCAGCAACAAAAAAGATTTTATATTTTATATCTATCTACTATTTTCATCGTCAATATATAAGAATATCATTCAATGTCAAAGTTCTCTTCCGTACTACAAACTTATCATAAAAATCAATGGGTTGAATTGACATTATCCTGATGTAAATACATTACAATGTAGTTAAGTTAGCAACTAAATAAAATACATGATACTTTTTTATTTATTACAAAAAAAGAAGATGGCACAAATTATTTTATTAAAGTTTTCAATAAACCATAATCAGGGTTTTTTTCCCATGTCCGCTCCCAATGTGGAGCATATGTTCTCCTAATGGAGGTATCTTAACAGAATTTTTATATGAGAACTGTTTGTTACTCAGTTGCTCAACCTCTCTTTTTTTTCTTCCAAATAGAGTAGGAATATAAGGATAGGTCTAAGACAGGACAAGTGGTTAACTAATCGCTATCGCTACGCCCTGTGAGGATAGGATGGGTGGGAGGGAGTTTTAGACATCACAAATACTCAGACCAAGATAATAAATCCATAAATCGATTGAAAGAATCAATTTATGAAAACCGTCCGCACCGGGTATTGAACCCGAGACATCCGTAACCGTAGCCAACGACGCAACGACCAACTGCGCCACGGACGCCGACAAATCAAGAATACCATATCAAAAAGGTATACGAAACATATGTATTCCAATCAACGATTTAAACAGAAGGTAACGAAAACCAGTTGTAAATCAATCATTTCTCGTCAAAGTTAGTGTGGATAGGAAAATGAGGTTATAGCCATTTATAGTTCACTATTTGTTACTGTATATCCGGAAAAAATAGTCTGCTTACCTTAATATGGCGCTTTCTATCTCATATATTACACATATTTATAGTATTACCAACATTACTTGGCCGCCGCCGAATTTGAAACTAGAATTGTCATCCTATTTTTAGTAAATTTGTCCAATTGTCATTTTATGCGAAATAAATATCTTGTCTACTTTTAACAACCGTCGTCTAAATATCAGTTTTGGAATTTATTGAAATTTCATTTCTGGTTGAGTATGGCAACATACCTAACGTGACGGTGGCACCCTCACCAGCGGCCAAGTTATATTGGTAAATCTGTAGTATAAACTACAAATTTACGCACACGTTTATCCACGCAATGGGATACAAACACACAAACTGATTGAAAAAGCAAAGTAATCATTGTCTATTCAATGATTGTAGCCGCTAGCGGTACTCAGTAGGAATGTTACACTTGGCTACGGCCACTCAAGCGTATTTTTGTGAGAGTTAATACCTTGCACAATCAAATATCATTCAGAATTCTTTAATGATTTTCAACTCTATTTCTATTATGTTAATACATTTTTTACTACTGTAATATTCGCAAAGGGTTTATATCCTTATAAGCAAATAGTATTTAACAACGAACACATGATTTATGATCTGAGATCTTCTCGCCTTGTATGATTTCTATATTAAATATATTAATATCGGTGTAATATTTCAGTTTTGCTTTCCAAGCCTTAAGACATAATAAACAAAAGACTTTCAGCGATCTTTGGAATATATTTGTTTTATTAGTAATAAATAATGAGCAAATCTAAAACTTTTTGTTTTATTAATTCATTTGTAAGAATTGAAAGCAAAATTTGTATAATACAATACAATAAACAGTCATACTTAAACAAGCTATATAAAGAAACTAACTTTGAAAGCTAAATTGATTTCACAAAATCCTTTAACATAATATGTTACTAACTCATTAATAATATATTTGCTTCCAGATGTTGTTAAATTTTATTACTTACTCACGTAAATAAAAGTTTTTTAAGTTTAATTTTTTTATAAGACTGAATTCCGTGTCCATGGCAGTAAAAAAAAACTTAATTTTAAATAATTATATAGTATTAAAAGTTGCTGGACCGACTTTTTTGCCAGTTTTTTTGTTTTTTTTATTCCAATATCAATAAACTAATACTTTTTAAATACTTTTGTAATATGTTCTTTTAAAAAGTATGAAATACTGAATTTAAAAAATGTCAAACTGTACCTAAGACCTTCATAATCTATTAATAATATAAGGTCAACTAAGTCATACAAAGATATTGCATAATCGGTCATTCTCAAATAAGAAGTTTGGTGTTATTAGAATAGATTTTTCTATTTTCGGTTAACGATATTTTTTGAATTGTCTTTTCTAGCAATTTCTTTTAACAACCCGTTACTAGATACAAAATAAAAACTGCTACATGTGGAGAAAACTATTTGAAAATAATAAAAATACTGTAGCTTAAAGAAATTATTCAGTTAGTTATTACTAAATCATGAAATGTCAAAAAAATAATATTTTGACAATCAGTGCAATTAAATAGTTATGGATTTATTAAAGGAAACGTATAAAAAATATTTATAATCTTATGATTCAATTGCCACTTGTTTTTTTAAAACAACTTTTGTTAAGTTACTCCATCAGGAGCCCGTAAACTACAAATTGTCAGTGAATATGGTTCAGTAAAATTTCAGTATTCTCAAAAACAAATTGCTAGCTCTAGTATATTATCAAGTAAGCCACTCAACTCAACCTACAATCAGCCCTCGTTAGTTTATCGTGAAAGTACTATAGTGTCTTCAAAATACAATTTTAATCGTGCAAATGTCTATCTACCGTATTAAGTTACTTTTTCATTGTTTATTGGACAAAAAGGCGTTCGTTATTGAGGAACTAATATCCAGCGAAAAGACGTTTTTCTTCAATAATCGCCATCAAAACGAAATTAAAAAACAGTTTAGGCGAATGCAGTAAGTGAGCCGCCCCTGTTTCTCCCAGAGTCGTTACGAGGCACCGACGCCGAGCGCCGTTTACAGCGGAGCGGCATTATGTTACTTTCGTCGGAGCCGCCCTTAACGAACGGGGTATCCGTTACCGAGAAAAACAGATTGATGGCAAAATGATGGCCAAATGCGCCTTCTGCATGAAAAGCGCAAAGTTTCGCCTTCAAAATATTTGAGCCGCTACGCGTCGTCATATATGATTTATATACGTTTTTCCCGAGAAATGAATCGTTCATTTTTGGCCGCAGTTTTGTCTACGCGATATTAGTATCTGAAATATATTTTTTAATCACAGCCGTTTCCAATGTAAAAAGATAAATAGAAAATATTTGCTATTAATTAAAATTGGACGAAATTTACAGTGTTGACGGTCAATTCTTATTGGAAAGGCGTTACATTAATAATAAAATAAAAAAAACTGTACTGATATACACACAGACACAGTTTTATAAAATGATCAGCATTGGTTTCGCTTATCGTGAGTACTGAAACTGAAAAAATCTCTTAATTTTTTTAATGTAAATTTTGTCGTGATTAGTAATACAACCAGTGGAATAAAATGTTTAACCTTCCCGTTTTCATGCTTAAAAATTTCTTTCGGATCTCATGCAGTCACATTTCGTTACCATGTGGGTTTTGTAATATAAACGCATTTATAAAGCGAGATGAAAATTTCAAAAAGTGACTTGTGGTTTTATGTAATTATTTTCCGTCATATTTTGTGTGTAAAACCTGAAGACGAAAGAATCGAAATTCTTTATAGTAGAACAAGCTCGAAACGTGTATCGATGCCGTTTGAAACAAAATGGTTGCAAACGATACATCATGCATCTCGGATTGTTACTACACTATACCATAATTTTATATTTTTTATGGTAAAATTGATGAGGTTTTTTTTAAATTATGATTAATTATACAAATAAGACGTAAACTATTATGTATTTTTAATTATATGTAGAACTGTTTTATTTACAAATAGGAAAATCTTTCAATTTTTCATATTACATATTTCACAGATAATTTAAAGGTTTAAAAGCCGAAGTAACTCATTGTTACACTACGAATACAAAAGGGTTAAATAAGTGTCAAATTTTTAATTAAAAATTGTCATTACGAAAGAAAAATGTAATTTCACTCAAAAAATGAGCCAGAAATAATGCAATACACAGTCACCGTACTGGCAGAAGTTACAGTAACATATTGACAGATTTGAATAAACAGAAAAATGAAAATTTTGCCTCTTAGGATAAGCCTCGGTATTTTATGTTACATAGATAGTTATAGTATCAAAATATAGATGTATTTATGCCATTCAAACATTAATCAAGCTAGGGATCAATAGACACGAAAAATTGCTTGCCTAGAAGTCTTCATTAATATACTTACTGCAAAAATAAATTACTGTGTTTTCCAAACTGGGATAATTTATGCACCTACTGAATTATTCCAGACAAAGATTTGATGTTCAAAGATCTCATTGTTCACCTACTTAGTTTCCGTATTTTTTGTTACTAACCAACTTCTGCCAGTACGATGACGATTTACTAGGGACTTTTTGCTGATGATCGAAATATGTTTCTTGTTCATTCTTCTTCCTAAAAAAAGTATGTAATTGTAACATTTTCTTTTACAATTCTACATCGTAAAGCATATTTCATTTGTAATATTTATACTCTCATTTTTAGATTTGCAGTTCTTGCTCGCAGATAAATAACGTAAAATAATAACAACACGACTGACTCGAAAGGTTTTTGTGCAAAACAAAAATGTATAAATAAATATGCAACCCAATTCATAAAACATGGACTACTGACTCGCATCTTGCGAACACGTCACACCCACGGTTTTCTTTCCTGAACATGTTATTTTTATATTATACTACAGAGTAAATCAAAAACTACAGCGATATTTTTCTGAATACATATTATTAGATTAGTGATTTTTTTTACTATTATTAATATGATGTGAATGCAGAATAGTTCGAATACACTGACGCAAATAAATTAGCGCAACCGTTTCAAATGTATTGAAATATATGGACTGATAGCATCATCTCACTATGCAAAGATGTAATCGCCCAATTGGATTTCATTAGCGCCCCTAAATAGTGAAAATATAAAAACACAATTTTTAGAAAAACTGATTACATTTTTGATACAGCAGAGAATGCAAGAAAACGTTTGGGTGGGGATGGATTCTAAAAAGTTGACCATTAGAAGTCCTGGGTGAGATTTCTGTATATTAATGGTTGGACAGATATTTATCTGCAAACAAAGCTACCCAAAAAAGCATGTTGGATTCTGTACACATACAGACAATCACCAATGTTTACTGTTTTCATCAAGATTTTTTTAACGTTTTTATTTACCTTGCCTGCTCCTGATGTGGAGCATATTGCCTCCTAGTGGAGGTATCTTAACATAAGTTTTCTATGATAATTACGTGTTTCTCAGTTGCTCAATCTTTCTTTTTTGAAGAGAGTAGGGGTAGAGGTATAGGGCTAGGAGAGGACTAGCGGTTAGCTAATCGGTCTCGCTTCAACCTCTTTTTAAGATTGGATAGGTGCGGAGGAATTTCATACATCACAAATATTCATGCCTACGAATATAAATTGATTGAAAAATCAATTCATTAAGCTGTCCGTATCTGGACATGAACCCGAGACATCCGTAACCGGCTGTTTATACAAAATAAGATTTCAATTTAAAGAGAACGGACTAAATCCTTTGGTACTTTAGCCAAGCCAATGACGTTTAACACTGCTAAATGATTTGAGTCAATTAGTCGTTTTCCTGTTAGAGTAATAACATAATATCTGTAAGAATAGATATTAAACAATCGGTCAAAAGACTCTGCCAAGAGCAAGGAGAGAAAAAAAATTAAAATATCACAGTCAGCCTTAACTTTAGATACAAACGAAATATCGATTAAAACATATTAAATTTCGGAGTTTTTTTTAGGACTAGAGTTCTGGATCGTCAAATTTATAGCAATATTACTCACCTAAGATGATCGGTAAAGGGAAGTATTTATGATTAAAACACTAAATCACTGGACAATAACTATTCATAGAAAATATTCTTAGAATATTTAAGCTACGCTTGGACAAGTTTGCGAAAATTTGATAACCATTCTGTAGAGGCGTAGCTTATTTGTATGCGCAGGTCAGTATTGATGGCCGAAACAAAAAAAAAAAAAACCATCGAAGGCAGATGCCTTGGCAGAGATTTGAATCAATTCCGTTGTGTTTTCCCATTTTCTTGTGCCCACAAGCGTATTGCTTTACGATAAAGTACGCTTCAAAAACACCTGCGATTGTTATTGGGAAATAAATTTATTATTCGACCGGTATTTCTGCTGCTTGAGCTTTTTAAGGTTTGATATATCGTTAAAAATGCTCTATTGTTGACTAAAAAAATACGACCCTAATGGTCTACCGGAATACTTAGATTCAAGTCTAGGAGAAGTAATATATCATTGTATTTATGGGCTTATGTTAAGCATTATAATATTTTATATATCATAGTATTCGTCGTATGTCAGTTCCGTGGCGCAGTTGTCAACGTCGTTGGCTATGGTTACGGATATCTTGGGTTCAAATCCCGGTGTGAAGTTTCATAAATTGATCTTTCAATTGATTTATGGATTTATTTAATTATTCATTAATTAATGTTTGTGATGTCTAAACCTCCCACCCATCCAATTCTTAAAAACGAGGCGTAACGAGAGCGATTATTTCAACAACGAATCGTGTCCTACGCCAATCCTTCTAGCCCGACTCTCTTCGAAAAAAAAAGAAAGAAAGGTTGAGTAACTGAGTAACAAGCAGTTCTTATAGAAAACTTCTGTTGAGATACCTCTATTAGGAGGCCATATGCTCCACTTTAGGAGCTGACATCGTACAAAAATATATTTTATATTATATCAAACTATACATTCAGTAGATTGTATTACCACCATGAAATAATAAAAAAAGATATGTAATTTTTTAATTAGTATTTCTTACCCTCTCTTAAAAATGATAAATCAACGATATATTCCTAGTGCTTTTTGTAAAATTATTTTTTAAAAACAGTGTTTACCTTTTAACATTTTCAAACAAATGCATTACTTGAGCCATCGAGAAGTGAAGTGGGCCAAGTGAAGAAACTTGTTTATTGAAAGTTTTAGTTTAATGAACTTTTTACATTAATTTACACTTCATTTAATTCAACCTATTACAGAATTAAATACTTTTGCAGTCTGTATTTACTTTAATAACTTCACTTTTATTATTGTTTATTACGCGTAGAATACCAAAATGCACTTAACTTTTTTTTTAGAAAATATCAGTTAGCTCACTTCACTTCTCATTGGCTCATTTGTATTGTTGATTTATTCAATTAATCCATATTACCAATTGGCTTAGGTATAATTTGGATTACAGCGTACTAATTTAGGTAAACAAAGTAAGTTGGGTAAAGCGATCTCTGATCACTCTGCCAATGAAAGAGTTTTGAAACAAGCCAATAATAATTCAAAACAATTTTTTTTCCCTGTCCGCTCCCAATGTGGAGCATATGGCCTCCTAACGGGGGTATCTTAACAGAATTTTTCTATGAGAACTGTTTATTAACCAATTGCTCAACCTCTCTTTTTTTCGGAGAGAGTAGGGATAGAAGAATAGGGCTAGGGCAGGACTAGTGGTTAGCTAATCGCTCTTGCTACGCCCCGTGAGGATGAGATAGGTGGCAGGGGGGACTCAGACTACGAACAGAAATCCATAAATCGATTGAAAGATCAATCTATGAAAACCGTCCACACCGGGAATTGAACCCGAGACATCCGTAACCGTAGCCAGCGACGCTACCAACTGCGCCACGGACGCCGGCCGGGGTATAATTTGGATTACAGCGTACTAATTTATGTAATCAAAGTAAGTCAGGTAAGGAAATCTCTGATCACTCTGCCAATGAAATAGTTTTGAAACAAGCCAATAATAATTCAAAACAATACTTAAATTGTTTCAAATGCAAGATCTTCGTTAGACTAATTCATACTTAGGTCTTTTTTGAACTGCATACATCGAGTGATTTCATTTTGAAACACACTTTTTCTATCTCAGTATCATTTATTTTGCCTTTGTTTCCGAGTACACTTACTGCACTAATGACTTTTGACTGAATATCTTTTGCGTCAAATTGTGTTTCGCATCATAAGTAACGAAAAAAATTGTAAGCCATGCATACGGCTAGTGTAGCCTAGCAGTTTGAATTATTGTTTTATTTAAGTCCTACATAATTTTTTTATTTAACAGAATGTTTATGAAAAAATAACTGATACAGCTAGCTCCGGTGGTAGCAGTTTTGTCACCATCCTGTTAACTATCAATCTTTGGTCGAAATGTATTATATATTTAAAAAAAAACATTGTTATTGTACCGATTTTACAATTATAATAGAATTACATCCCGTCAAAACCCACAATACTATTATAATTGTAAAATCACTGGTATTTCTAAAAGAAGTTGAAAAGCGGCAATCGCCTTCGGCAATTTGCCACTCTGGTAATATGGTGTTTACAAAATAAGGATTAGGACGATTTCCGAAATTTTAACTCAGGTATCGGTGTGGCTCTCAGACGTATAATGTATTGCCTCGTAAATGATATTTGTCGCATTTGTATCTTCTATATAAGCGTTAGAAACTGTTTACTGTCTCTCAGTTCGAGTCCATTCGTGTGCTCGAATGCCTGAAGATGCCGAAAGGCGAAACCCGGGTCGTTAGTGACAAAATACATGGAAGTGTACAAAATCTCAATAATCCAAATTTGCTTATCAGTCTGTTGAAAATGCTCAAAATCGTCAATAGTTGAATAAAACAGCCTCTGATTTAATGAAAGAATTTACTGTGGAATAAGCATGTACATTAATGGACTTTTTTTTAAACTCACAGAGTCGTAGTTAAAAATAAATAGCCACATTTCTCTTTACCATTTGTATTTCGTTGGCTTTTTTCTATACAATGTATTTCAATTAAGCATTATTTCTGTATTTTAACAGTGCATATTAAAACATCGACTATTTTTGTATGACGATGCTAGAAATTTAAATTATTTTATATGCACAAAGAATTGTTACCCAAATTACAAAAATTACTCTACGGCTGGTTTTAGGAATTTGTATGGCATCAAAATTTGAAATTATCATATTTTTTCCTTCATTGTACGTACCCGTTCTAAATAAAACATTTAAACAGATTAGAAAAGCGATCAATTTTAAAAGATTTTAATCATAAAAATGACCACCTTTTCCGACCATCGTATTCGATTAATATTGCTATAAATTTGATGATCCAGAATTTGAATCTTCGAAAAAGCCTACATTTAATATAATTTAATTTAAGACATCGACTGAGGGTGCTTGATGGAATTTCAATATCAAATTTGGATTATTGAGATTTTGTACACTTCCATGTATTTTGTCACTAACGACCCGGGTTTCGCCTTTCGGCATCTTCAGGCATTCGAGCACACGAATGGACTCGAACTGAGCGAGTCCATTCGTGTGCTCGAATGCCTGAAGATGCCGAAAGGCGAAACCCGGGTCGTTAGTGACAAAATACATGGAAGTGTACAAAATCTCAATAATCCAAATTTTCTACATTTAATAATTTTGCAATCGATATTTCCTTTGTATCTGACTGTGATGTTTTAAAATCTTCCCTCTCCCTCTGTTCAATATCTATTATTCCTGACTCTATTCTATTACTCTTATTGTATTATATTGACTCAGATAAGTTTTCGTTTAATCACCGTATTATTAAATTAATATATAATACTAGTAAGTACCCGGCATGCGTTGAAATGCCACTCAAACAAAGAAAGGGTTTGTATTTTAATTCTGTTTATTGATTTGCTTTTGGATTAGAGGTCTACATAGGCCCAAATTTCATAAAATTACCCGGTTCGAGCCATTTCACATTTGTTACACAAACCCGACCCGAAGGCCAGAATTTTTTTTTTTCATACCGAAAAAAGCCCGTTTTATTTTTCAATTTTGTAATTCATTCATTCTTCTCAAACAATATATGCTATTGTTTTAATATTTCCAATGATTTCATAGCAGATGTGAAATAAATTATTTAAGTTATGAAAACTATTGCCTTATGGCTGACTGATGACCCGAACCCAGTATGAAATATTTTTCTTAAATTTGAATTCCTAAACTGGGCCCGGCGTGAGCCCAAATCTGAATTGTCTCTACCCGTACGAGTCCGGCCCTGACCCAGGCCCTTGTATACATTTTAAATATACATATTTTTTTGTTTTTTCGTCTGGTACAGAGATGTCGCTAGTTGCGCGTATTTCGATTCTTTTTTTTAGATTTTTTCTAAAAGATTTTATTTTTTTTTCTTCAGAAACCTTCACAGGTGTGCACACAACAAACTATCCAAAGTTTGATTGAAATCGGATAAATGGTAGAGGAATGCATAGAGAACAAGCAAAAAACAAACAAATCTTCATTTATATATATATTTGGCAATCAAAATTTGAAGTGGTAATGTTTTTTCTTTTTTTCTTAAGAAAAACATCCAGTGGAAGAAAATATTAGGTATTGCTATGTGATTAAAAAGTTTAATAGGAAAAGGAATTTACTGATTATGCCATGAACTTAAAGTAGAAGAAAGTATTTTTGTTATCGAAAAGCTTAAAACATAACTTTGACCCTCAACTTACCACACAACGGATGTCAATAATACCGTTTTAACTACACCACTGTGTCAACCAATGCGAAGTTAGTAACAGAACGTTTATTATACTTACTTAGCACATACTTGAAAGGCATTTCTCTTCGAGGAGAGTAAGAAAGCAATCAAGTTTTATTTCTCTGAGACCATCCGGCGTCCCACATCAATTAATTTCGCGTTTCAGCCTCCCCAACTCCGTCTTTTACTCTCTGGCACTGATTCTTTCACATCAGAATCGTTTTATCGAAGTTATTGTAGACCGCAGAAGCAAAATATATATTAGCAGCATATAGATACTACAAGTCAGTAAAATATACAGACGTTTTTTCACAATATTTTTTTCAATACAATAAATAGGTTCTTTTCCATATAACAAAAAAAGTGATGGAATAGTATTGTTATTAGTCTATATTTTAAAAATAAGCCCCAATTTGTTGTACTACTTCTACATGTTTATAATGATCAGGACCGGTTTCACTCATCGCGAACATAATCAAGTGATAAAAATAAATGTCATATTGAGGCCATTTATAGAAAATTGAATGTTAATAATTAAAAGGTCTATCAAACAGTTGGTGCGAGAACTGTGACAATAATTTATAGTTAATCAATAAAATTAAATTTTGTAAACGAAATTAAATAGTCTACTATTAAAATGTTGAAGACCTCTTAAAAATCAATAAATACAAATCTGAATCAAAAACTGAGCCACATTAAAAATCGCTAAAATGAGATAAATATAATGAGTTTAAAAATAAATCGTAAATATTTATTAGCCAAAATAGTAAATGGAAAATTTTAAAAGAATATAGTGAACCACTTAAATATTTACAATTAATTGAATATTAAATTTGTAATCAACAATACTAAACAGCTTATGATAAATTGAGAATGAAGACCGGTAATGCGCATCCTCATTGATGATTCAAATAAGTATTTATTGATTTATAAGAGGTTCTTTAATTCTAGAGTATTTAATTTCATTTATATATAATTTGTTTGATTATCTGTAAATTAAATTTGGATTATTGAGATTTTGTACACTTCCATGTATTTTGTCACTAACGACCCGGGTTTCGCCTTTCGGCATCTTCAGGCATTCGAGCACACGAATGGACTCGAACTGAGAGACAGTAAACTGTGTCTAACGCTTATATAGAAGATACAAATGCGACAAATATCATTTACGAGGCAATACATTATACGTCTGAGAGCCACACCGATACCTGAGTTAAAATTTCGGAAATCGTCCTAATCCTTATTTTGTAAACACCATATTACCAGAGTGGCGAATTGCCGAAGGCAAATTGCCGCCTTTCAACTCCCCTTAGAAATACCAGTGATTTCACAATTACAACAGTATTGTGGGTTTTGACGGGATGCAATTCGACGAATGGGTAAATATATACAATCATTCCACATTTAGTGAAATCTGTTAGGTGTTTCAACGTATCGGATATAATAGCGGAGAATTAGGAAGGTTCAGCTGCTCATTCAAGATTGGTAAGGAGTATAACTGGCCTCTATTAATTTCTAAAATTTCCTGATAAAATAATTTATGATCCCCCATGTTTTTATGCAACAGTTTAACCCCATCATCCGCATTAAACGTATGGTTCTCCATTAGTAAGTGATTTGCGAATGTCGAAGTTTCTTTTTTTAAATATACATTATAAATTTATAATTTCAATGTAAAAATAATATAATTGTATCAGGAACGCTTTCGCTTATTGTGAGCATTATCAACAAATAAAAATAAAAGTCATAATAAGGCTATTTAAACAAAATTGAATGCTAATAATTACAAGGTATATCAAACAAATTTGGATTATTGACTAGCTCAGTTTTTTAAATACAGATAGCATTCAACTCGGAAGAATTAAAGGATTCTTTGGTCGAATACTATTTGTCAAATTAGTCGATACTTTAGGAGAAACAAAATCTTTTCCACAGTGTAAGGTTTTATCAAATTCTTATCATTGCATCGCAATACACAATTCTACATTGAATATAACTACAAATGAAACCAAAAGTTAAAATTATACAAAGATTCTGTCGGAAATATAGTGTTGATATGTGGTTTTAGTCAAAATAACTGCTTTCTTATTCAAGTGTATATTTAAAACATTCAATATTCTTTCGAAAAATCTACCATTTACAAATCTGGATTTTTTTTAAAACAAATAGGTTTCTATTCTAAAAAGCCCCATATGTCACAACTGTAGGAATAAATTCCCATGTCAAAGTATTACAAGAGTTGCCACGTGTCCACAATAATACAAATTAATAAGCTATACATTGTTATGAAGTTATTCCAATTCAATAAATTAATTTTTAATTTTTATTATTTTTGTTTAGTTATAATGTTTTGATTTGCTTTTGACTTTGATATTCAATTCTATAAATAGTTGCTCCATGATAATCCTATAAAATGGTTAAAAAAATGCTTTTCTCGCCGAAATAGTAATGATTTTCTGTAAAACATTATTATTTCCGATAAGAGCACATGCCGATGGCAATCGTGAGCTCGTCAGCGGCCAAAAAATTGTTTTTGAATAATGTTGTTTCCACGGAAAATATTTTACTCTGTGAAAATTGGGCATCATTAGCGGCATTTTCTTTGATGCAAAAAAATGTCGTGAAAGCGAACGATTTTTTCCCTCAGAACGGGCAATGATTACTGTTTTCCCGAGTATTAGAAATGTGCCCGTTTGCTGTTATAATGGGGTTACTATTTTTAAATATTCATCGTCAAAAATACCACGTTGAGTTATGTTTTACTATAAATACAATTTTTTTTAATGCAAAAATTAAAGAATGAAACGTTCTGTGCACAGCAGGCACCACATGCATATATTATGTAATGTATGGAAAGCACATGGGTGATCAAATCAAAAGTAGAAAAGTATAATACCTACGTCCATAAATTTTACTCTATCAAACTTACTTTTTATTCTAACATTCTTAAAAGTTGCTTTATATGTTAAATTTGTACACAAATATATCATTGAGAAGATAAAAAAAACACAATGTCTTTCAAATAAGTCAACGTGATGTTATGAAATTTAATTTTTAAAACTACAATTTTGTTTTTTTTTTTTGGCATACTTAATTTTCTGAAACGAACCTAAATTTGATCTTTAAATATGCAACAATATACAAGTATACACATAACACTGTTTGGCGATTTAATATTGCGGTATTCTTTTTTCTTACACAGGCGGCGCTATTCCTTACTGCGGTCCTGCTATGGTATTACTACACTATTTAGACGTTTCACAATAATACGAGTCAGTCAAATGTTTGAATATTCAATATCCAAATATATTCGTCCCTTTATTAACTATTCAGTATTCGAATATTTGGGCAACTATTCGAATAATATTTGTAATAATTTTTAATGAAATATTTTACAAAGTCGACGAAAGATCACATCACAATTTCTTCAGATTTCAAGTACCATTACGAATACACCTGGTAGTGGTTATTTTTACCATCACCCAACTCAGGCGCTATCAATAACTTATCATAATACTTGAGTTCGTAGAATGACTTGAGGCTAAAAAACACTCTAAACATGGCGTAATTTTACTAATTGAAGAAATACCGTTGTAGCAATCCGACGCAGCTGCAAATTTTAAATATTGTAATACAATGGATCTGTAATCGAATGTGTATTTATCTAATGTTTTGTTATTAATTCTTCAAATTGAATTTTCAATAGTATTTTCATACTTCAGAAACTAATCGAATATCCTTATTTATTTGAATAGTTTCAGTTTTACTTTTGATACTCGAATAGTTGATAGACGAATAGTTGGAATCCAAGGAAACTCAAAAAGCGTTGATTATTCATATGTTAGGAATCAAATAATCATTACGTCTTATTGTGTCATTTTCTACTAGCACGTCATTATTTATCTAAATGTTTATCGTTTCATATATTTTTGTTAAATGTCTTTGAATATTAAATCCTACTTAAAACTGTTTTTATTGTTTTCTTTTTTAAACCACTGTTTAGAACTTACTATCTTTGTAGAAAATTGAAACAATAAATTTTAATATTTATTAAGTAATCAAAATTTCACAAGTACAACTTTCTCTCATTTTTAAGATTTAAATCAATGTTTTTAAGCTTACTTTTTTACATTGCAATACTCGTCAATTCATTTTTAGTTGACATTTTATTTGACTCTGCAGAAATAAAGTAAGTAGATTGCCAAATTAAATTTTTTTTGAAAGCTGAAATAAAAACGAATATTTGGGGAGGCATAAAAATCCGGGTCAAATTATTCGCAAACGAGTGGGTCATAAAATCTCGAAGCAGATTTTTATTTTAAATTATCTAATGGTTTCCGGTCGCCCTATCGTACTCAAGAATAACTAAAATATCTCTTTTAATTTCATTCGTTTTTTTTTACAATCATTTTTAATACAGTTTTGAATACTTTTTAATTGAACAACGGAAAACCCCGCTGCAACCGTGGGCTGTAAAATTTACAATAAACGAAATTACTATTAATTTTCATTTTTTACTGTACAGTTCAACATTTTATTTATATTCAAATAGTATTTAACACTTTAAAAATAAAATTATGCGCCGTTTTATTAGTAAGCAAAGTACTGATAATTTGTATTGCCTGAGTTGATCGTCTGTTTAATAGCACCTCTCCCGTCGTAAGTAAAAATACAGCCATCGGAATAGCAAATATTCTGCGCAATCAACGATTAGCTGTCATACATATAAATTATAAATACTCCCCTCGTCGAGTTTATAATATACTTTCCGGGTCCGTAGTACAGTGGTTAACGTCGTTGGCTACGGTTACGGATAATTCGGGTTCAAGTCCCGGTAGAGAAAGTTTCATAAATTTATTTTTCAATCGAATTATGGATTTCTGTTCATAGGCATGGATGTTTGTGATTTCTAAAATTCCCACCCACTCATACCATCCTAAAAGTCAGTTCTCATAGAAAACATCTGTTGTGCCATGAGCTCTTCATTTTGAACGGACATGGTAAAAAAACTGTTGATTATAGCCAACACTTTTACGTTGCATATAGATATGATGATTATTTTTGTTAATAATTGTTATAGCGTACAAAATCAAAACAGTCGTTGGTCGATATCTCTAGAAGTGTTTATCCGCACCATTCCAATAAAACGTATCCAGTCCACTGTCAAATGACAGAATACATAGTATCCCACCTTTTAATCAATTCGTAAATATACACACATATATTATATTCAATGCATGATGTCAATTCTGGTTAACCTTTCCGTTTTCATGCTAAAAAAATCCCTTTGGGTCTCATGCACTCACATTGCGTTACCCTCTGGGTTTTGTCATATAAACGCATTTTTAAAGTGAAATGACAATTTTAAAGAGTGAAATATGGTTTTATGTAGTATTAGGTAATTATTTTACGTCATATTCTGTGTGCGAAACCTGAAATACATATCAAACTATGAGAAATTATTCAAAGACGCAAGAATCGAAATTCTTCATAGCACAACAGGCTCGAGGCATGTTTCAGTGCCGTTTGAAACAAAATGGTTGCATACGATACGGTCATGCATCTCAGGTATTTACTATACTATACTAATTGTAACTAAACTATATTTAATACTATACTATACTTTAATGTTGTATTTGATGGTAAAATTGACGAGGTTTTCAAATAATAAATAATTATGCAACTTAATGTATTTGTTATTATATGTAGAACTATTTTATTATCAAACAGCTAAATTTTTATTTTTTTGTATAACCTATTTCACAGATAATTTCAAGGTTTAAAGGTTAGTAATATGAGTACGGAAGGGTTAAAAATACATTTTTATAAAAAAAGCACACAATTAAATTTATGTTACCTGTTCCACAATTTTTCACTGAATCATTTACACTAACATCTTACAGATAGTCCAACTTGTGTAATTTTATCAATACAATATATTGAATACTCATTGATGTGTACTCAATTTCAAAGCATATAACACTTTTAATGGGTTAACTATTGTCAATTCTTGGTGGAATGCCATTGAATTTTAAAAATAAAACATAATTTTTAATGTACTTCTTACACATTTTTATAATGATCAGGACCAGGAGTAAAAATGTGGAGTTACATAGCATAAAAAAAAATATGTTTTAATTTAAAAATAATTTTCTTGATGAAGAATCTCTGAGCACATATCTCGCAGCTCTCAACATATTATTATCTTTTACTTACAAGTTTTGCTCATTTATAAACTCACTGTTAAGATACATTATTAGTCTTTTATAAATGATTTACGTAAAGAAACTAACAGACACATAACTTATTGCACAGAAAATTAAGTCATGTAAATTTGGGTGTAAAATAAAATGTTTGCTTATTTTTAATTACACTTGACATTTCATTTTTCCAGTGCTTAAGAAAGTTTAGGTAACACGTCATTAAGCTTATGTTAAATGTCAATATCTCTCAAATTTAGATTTTCAGTTCTACGGGAAAAATGAAAGAACAATACTCAATACAGTTTTACTTATTTTTATGATTGAAGCTGTTTTTCATTTGGTAATGAAGATATTACGCCATTACGTCAACAATTTTAAAAATTATCAACATCAGAAATACGTTTTTAAATTCTTGGACAATTTTACGCTTTCGTATCTTACGTTTGAAATTTTTTGAAATCAAAAGTATGAAATTTATCGCGTAAATAGAAAGCAAGTCTCTCCGTATACAAATAGAATTTTTTTTTTAATATGTAAACTCTAATTATTGATAACGTCAATATCCTCTACGCCACCGGGTCTGAACGGAAAGCTACCGCTAATTATTTTATATTACTGCAACTAATTATTTGGTCAGTAACAAATTTTATAAATGGTCAGTTAATAATAATGTTTGGTCAGATAATAATTCCCAAATAAATTAAGGTTAGGTTAGTTTGGTTAGGTTTAATTAATAACTGACCATTTGATATAAATTACTGACCGTTTGTTTCATTAAATTACCACATGTATACTGACCATTCATCGAATTAGCTAGAGACCATTTCAATTAATTATTGGCCAAAAATTGAAATAGTTACTGACCCAATAAATGCAAGTTTTAATTTGCATTTATTTGGTCAGTAACTATTTAAATTTTTAGTCATTAAATTCAATACATGGTCAGTAATTAATCGAAATGGTTAGTAACTATTTTTCTGTTTAAAAAGGTCAGTTAATAAAATAAACGATCAGTAATATATATAAAATGGTCAGTTATTAAATTATATGGTCGGATATTTATATGAAACGGTCAGTAGTTTAATTAAACCTAATCTTAACTAACCGGAAAATATCGTGATTATTTACTGACCAAAGATAATTACTAACTGACCATTTATCAAAATTGTTACTTGCCTAAAAAATCTGTTAAAAATAACTGACTGCCTTGATTAATAAACTAAATATTTGTTTTGGACTCAAGCTCATTTGATTTCACTGATTAATTGATTGAACATCAGCAACAGCCACTTTTGGCAACCACTGGTATCCACTCTCATCTTATTTCCCCTACAAAAACCAAAAACGACTATCCTAACGAAGGCTCTGCCGCCGAAAAATACTGATCGCAATTAAGGCTAAGAGTGGTTTGGTAGGTGGGGGGCACCAGGGAAAATGCTATATTTTATTTCGCATTGGTGAAAAGTGTCGCGCGGGGCCATTAAGTTGATGAGTTTATTTCAGTTCGGCGCCCTCTTAGTACTTTGTGAAAACTTGCCGGCAATCAGCGAAATAGGGTGAATTAAAAAAAAACATCGCGCCATAAGTCCGGCCCTGACAGAACCGTACTATTTCTTTTATAAGTATTTTCAGTAAAAAAACGCATTAGCTTATGACATATTTTCATACAATGGACCTCACAATGAAAAAATAAATTACGCAAACTTGTTTTATATTTCAGGTTGCCATACGACAGGAAAAGTTACAGCCATTTATAAATTAATAAGCTTTCCGTAATATACATCCAATCCTCTTTCTACGCGATTTCACTTTTACGCGATATTTTTGGATGGCATTTTTACTTTTTTTTTATGCGACATATTCATTTTTACATGATACTTCTTTTAAAAATGTTATTGCAAGGACTGCAATGTACAAAATTATGCGAACTTTCTTATGTTTATAATTTATCTCTATAAGTCGGCGTCCATGGCGCAGTTGGTAGCGTCGTGGGCTACGGCTACGGATGTCTCGGGTTCAATTCCCGGTGCGGACAGTTTTCATAAATTGATATTTCAATCGATTTATAGATTTCTGTCCGTAGTCTGAGTGTTTGTGTTGTCTAAAACTCCCTCCTCACCACCCACCTATCTCATCCTCACGGGGCTTAGCGAAAGAGATTAACTAACCACTAGTCCTGTCCTAGCCCTATCCTTCTATCCCTACTCTCTTTGATAAAGAGAGGTTGAGCAACTGAGTAACAAACAGTTCTCATGGAAATTCTCATGGATTTTCCTGATTCATTAATGCTTATTGCATTAGTAATGTCATTAAAAAATTTTCTCAGCTAATGAACTTTTAATGTAGCTATATTTGTGATTTCAGATTAGTATTTATTGATTTGTAAAAGGTCCATAACATTTTATTTGTAGACTCTTTTATTTGATTGATGTATAATTTGTTTGCTAATCAGTATTTTCTTATCTTAGTTCATGAAACATCAGTTTTATATACCTTCATTTTTACACTCAATTTTATGTATGGAATTAGTTCAAATGAATTGTGTTTTATTTTTTAAAATATAATGTCTTTCCATCAAGAATTGTCAGTTAACAATTTAAAAGTGATATATTAAATATCCTAATTTTATTTGTACTTTTTCACAGGTGCCCAGAGCTGAACGCATGCATCTCTGCTACTCTCTGGTGTGATGGTGTGAGGCACTGCCCTTCAGGGTTTGACGAAGAAGACTCCAACTGTTCCTACCACTTCGGAATACCATTCCTTTACATCGTGATAGGTGCCGGGGCCTTCTTGATACTAATCATTCCAATAATTTTCACATTCTGCATCCGCTTCTGCCAGCATAGACACCGGGAAAAGAAGAAGATAAAAGCACAATTGGAAGCCAACTCGACAACGAATAACCACTTACATGTAAATCATATGCACAGCAATGGTACTGGGTTAGGACGATACCAAATCCCACCGACAGAAGGCTATGTCCCTAGTGATCCAGGATATGGCACCGCTCAGAAATACGCCACAATTGATAAGTATTCAATGGGTTCTAAGTATTCAACAGCTGAAAGGTACGGCCTCAACGACGCGAGGTTTAATTCCACTGATAGATACGATCCTCGTACTGACGAGCGGTACATGAAAGATCCGACAGAAACCAGGTACGGAGGTACGCTAGGCAGGTACACTACCCCTCATTCTAATGCAATGGGCTCAAGGTATGGCAGTTCGAAAGGGGTCTACGTTCCCTCTACGGAAGACATGTATGTTGAAGGCAAGGACAGCTTTTGTTGACAGGAGCTTGAACTCGTTGAGACCACTGTTTAACGCGAATCGTTAAGTTAGTATGTTTGTTCTAATTCGTATGTTATGATTTACGATAAGAGGGTTTGACAACGATCATAAAGCAGTGGTATATTATTTAATATTGTCAAATTTTCTGGTAATGGTTTCTTACTTGTTTGTTTAATATTTCTTGAATGCAAGCTACAGAAATATATCCGAGTGAAATGAGTCTAATATTATTAAAATTTAATTTTACTTTGAATTAAAAAATCATTCAATAACTCTACCTTTAAAATAAATAACAGGAATTCGCAGTAATTTTATAATCATTGCATAAGCTAATATCATAAACTGCACCATATTAATTCTTCAAATGTAGTGCTTTACTATTTATAAAATAAACACAGATTGAAATCCAATATTACAAAGATAAACTATTGCTTTGTTGCGTATAAATTCAACACGTTTTAATTCAAAAACAGGACCCGTTTCACTAGACATCTTGTCTTGTGTCATGTCGGTTAAGAAACGTTTATCAAACCATCTTCAAGTCTAAATTGATACATTTTATCAAATAATGTTGACCGACTCTGCGTAACCGTTTCAATATCTCTATACAAACTGAATAATATACACGATTCATGTACATTTCATTATTTTACTGACGTAAAGAATTAACATTTAATGATATTCAGTCTCTTGACATATAATGATTGCTACGAGAATAATTGATCAATGTGTCACCATTAGAATCATTTTTGTTATTCTTGAGGCATGTTAAAATGTCTTTGTCTCTACAAATACAACATCGTAGAGTATACCACGTATAACTTTGCACTTCTGTATACTATACAGAGCGTTTCAGTGTATTAGTATGTATGGATCCTGTTATCCTAAATCCTAGACGGTGGTACTCTACCAAATTTAAACAATCCTAGTGATTTATTAGCTCTTTATTTATTTAAAGCCCGCACCGTCAAAGCACTCTGGGTCGACAGTTTTAATTATATTAATATGCAATTCGTTTGCTTCATATTGGTAAAATCCATTTTGTATTTAACGACAATATATATTTTATCTAAAATTTTTATTTTATGAAATTTTAATATACCTACTCAACATTCTTTTTACACGAGGGATACGTTCAATGCAAAACGACCGTGCTAAAATCCCGTCTAAAAGAACGAACATAAATAAATTAGACAGTGCAATTTCAAAACTGTGATGCAATTTCAAACTAAAAATGATCCGTGGAATAAGAGGATTATAATATGTATAACGTCTCACTGTCATCAGTAATAAATACTTTGAAGAAACTATTTTTTTTCAATAATTAATTTTTTAATTTTTGAAATATTGTTTAACATAATACCACTGTTCTATCGTTGCATTGTGAAATAAAGTATTGATATATTAATTAATTAATTAAATTTATATTACGTATATTTAATGTTTTGTTATGGATGTAATTGTTTCTGTTGTGTGTAAGCGTAATGGCGTGGGTTTCATCGATTCGACTGCTGTATAAATCGACTGAATTTTTATATGAAGTGAAATGTCTTTAATAGCTCATAATAGTAATGAATATAGCATAATATTTAGGTGGAATTTTTAACGATTTAAAACCATGTATTAGAAAATCGACAAAATTATGTAACGATTAAATAAAACAAAAGAAAATCAACATTTCTACGTATTACAGATGTACCAATTTAACTTGGTCGCTAGTGAAAGTACCACCGACGCGTTAGTAATGTTGCCATACTCAATCAGAATTTAAATTTCAATAAATTCCAAAACTGATATTTTAGCGACAGTTATTAAAAGAAGACAAGACATTTATTTTGCATAAAATTGCAATTTGAGAAATTTATTCTAGACTGACAATTCCAGTTCCAAATTCGGTGGCGGCCAAGTAATATTGGTAATACTATACCATGTTCTTATTGTAAATTAACTTCAAAAATTATCACAAAGTTGACTTTGAATATTTCATTAACTGTAAGAGAAATAAGTAATTCAAACTCAACAAAATTAAAACTATGAATTATTTTAACCTATTAACGCCAGTAACGCAACAGTATTCCACAATAGTCTACGCTAATGGTGCTTGATCGTGTACATACAATATTTTATTATCACAATAAAACATTAAATAATGACTCAATAACACATTACTATTTATTTTCCTGAAACCATTTCATTTCATCTAAAATAAAAATTGCTCCATATACCGTGGTAATTAAATATCAAAAACTCATTGACCTATTCATGTGCAACATACTAACCGTAGTTTTAACTGGTGATTGGTTTTACCTAATAACATTCGCATAATTTTTATATTGCCTTAAAATCAATGTTAACAAAATACGCTAAAACGAATAATGATACTGAACATTTTTTCTCCATTGTTCTTCAATGTATATATTCTCTTACAGAGATTGAAATTTTCAACATCATTAAACAATTAAAATTTAATTGGAAAATAATTAATTAAGTAGTAATGTATATTGACTGTATTTCAAAACATTCAATATCGTAAACTATACATCATATTATAATGAATAATTTAATAAATGTAATTTTATAATGGTTCATTGATACTACTTGATAATTATTTAATATTGTACATTTTTGTAAACAAACATTTAGTTTTTAAGAATTAAAATGTTGTGAATAGATAATAAAAAATAATGAATCGACATTTTTAATAAACATAATGAATATTGGTTTCTTTATGAAACTAACACTATCATTATTTAAAAGTTTTATAAAGCATAAAAAATAATTCCATAGTTTTTTTTTTTAAATTTGAATGTTTTTATTTAAAAAATTTCGTAGGTGATTATTTAAAAATGTTTTTTAAATATCTAGAAATTCACAATTGTATCTGTAAATATTTTGCTATCCGTAGAAATTGTTCATTCGTTATTTATCTCATACTTAAAAACATATTTTTGTGAAAATTTTTAGATAAGTTGACTAACTTTATTATGTAACGGATTTTTTTTAAGCTGTCAGTAGGAAGTATTTATTATTTATTTTAAGTTTCAAAAATATTGTTGTTCGCAGAAAATGAGAACAATTAATTATAATAAATTATATTTTATACTTAAAAAAAATATTTTAAGCGATAAGTTTTTCAATCTATAGTCTATAAACAGTGTTTCATAATCTTGAAAAAATTCATTCATTTCATATAATTTAAAATGCCTAAATATAGAAAATTGCATTGAAACTATTAATTGTATTGTAAAAAACGTTTATTTATTATATTGTAAAAATATTATCATTTTTACTGACGATCGTTGTATATAATACTATAAATAAATAATAAAATATACAATCATATTTCTAAGTTTTAACTTGTGCATACTAGATTAAAAACTATTATAATATAACCTACACGTATATTTAATGTTTTTAATATTCGTTAATAGGACTAAGTAAAATCTATTAAAATGTAGTACGACCATTTGTTTTAAATAATTCAAAACAATTGTAATGAATAATGCACTTAAAGTTTTGAATTAATATTATTCATCAAAACAAAACTTTTTTTTTTCAATATTCTTTCCATTGTATATAAAACCATTAGATTTTTTCTTTTCATTAAAATCAGCTGTACAATAACATAGTATTTATAAGAAATTATTACCAAAGATGTAGGTAATTTTCTTAACCTTATGTTAACCGAAGAAAATACAATATTAATCCAAATTGAATCTGTTTTATTTTTGTACATTCCAGGTGATTATTATTGCACTAGGTATGTAGTAACTAGTTTTAGAATACGTGTGGCGGTGAATAATTCAATCAATAATTTTTTAAAACCCGGATTCTCATTTATAACAAAAATATATAATATGGTGCGGAGAACTTATCTCTATCTCTATCGCACAACTTCACTTGGCTATGAGCAAGTAGGATACAAGAGCTTGCGGCCGCATGCCCTTGTACCTCGCTGGCACCCTTCACTTTACATGTGATTGAGCGAGAAAGAGAGAAACCACGGCACTCACCTGATATATATTTGTCTTGATTTATCTGTCTATCAGTAGCACATTACTCTCTAAGTGTGTGTGTGAGAGTGTATGTATAGAGTAAGTTTTACAGGTGAGTAATTTTTTTAACGTAGAACACACACTCTCTCTTTGTATGGCGCATCGTTCGTATCAAACGTATTGAGAGAATGCCGGCACTGTCACATGAAAAAAGTGTCTATTAAATTAATACAATTTCATTAAAATTTTACCTACACTGCACTCATTAAGGTAACAGGGAACTATAAACATAAATCATTTCACTTGTCAAACTAACCTAGGAACAACTTGTAAATTATTGCAAAACAGCATCGATTCTTCTTTCCTTTATGCACTTACTGCACCTATTATTATTAATATACAGATATTGTGAAATTACTTAATTTTAAAAAAGAAATACATAGAAAACCACTTTTTTTCAACTATTTCAATGTGGCGCATATTTATTCCAAATAGAGCATCTCAACACAAGTTTTTTACGAGAACTACTTGTTAGTCAGTCAGTCAACTTCCTCTTTTTGAAAAAAGTAAGTATAGAAGGATGATACTATAGAAGCTAATTAAGCTAATAGCCCTCGCTACACCACGCTTAAAAAATCATATAAGATGCTTAATTTAACGAAAACCTCGTTCGTTCATGAATATGTTGATAGATTTTCTAAGAGCAAATAATTGTCAGCAACTATAAATAGAGATAAACCTTGTCAAATACAAACACAAAAAATGTATTCACGCCCCCATGGTTTTTCCTCTCGTTAATATTTTTTAAGTAATTTTACCCGTATGGGAAATATCAAAGAAAATTTTGCATGGAAATAATGATCTTTATAAAAATAAACATTTACAAAACTAAAAAGCTATAGTTTTTCGTAATATTTAATTTTATAATATTGTCATAAGTATTTTATAATATCGTCGAAGTCTCCAATTACCAAATAACATAAATATATTCAATATGAACAAAATATTAAAATGTCTGCCTTCTCTCAATTATATAATTTCTGTCAAGTTGGTATAATATATAAAACTAAATAACATTTTATCAAATGAACATGTTGCAGATATCTTTAATTTTTCAATCAAACTTATACCTAGATGACATCCGTCAACATCACGCATTCAATCTTCTTACACAAATAGGACAACTATTTTCTAACAACCAACTGTCATCATTTTTCTTTCCACAGTTGACTTATTGAAGCTTCTATGACAGTCCTACACATATATGTGGTGTATTGAGTTTGAGTATATGGGTGAAAATTCCGATCACATAAATCGATCGCATTGTTTTTTAATTGATATTTTTATTGAATGAGTATTCAGTATGTTCTGAATAAGGACGGCTTTTGTAAAGGAGCAAAGGTGCACTGTTTTCTCAAGTACATATTCCAGTACAAAGCGATATACAAACAAACATAAGAATTCACCAATTTTAAATTCACCGCATGTTACTCATAAAAAATATTGCAGGAAGCGATGATTCACAACAATGCTTAGCAAACGTATTCCGCTCAAAAACAATAATAATAAGTTTTTGAAAGTCTGCCTATGACCAGGAGGTGCGGTTCTCGTATTGCTCTCCCTGAGTATTAGATATTTCGTACGGAAGTTTAGTTTTTTTGAGACGTCACGTGTGTCCCATATTCTATTTGTATGCTACATTTTAACACATTGAATATCAGAGCACCTCCTGCCAAATTATGACGAGCGTTTCCGAATGTATGAACAGACTCGCTCTTATGCAGGGCGTTTTTTGTCATATACCGCAGTGGAACGGCGTTACAGTACCTTTATTCACGGTATCTTTAATGTAAGAAATCTGAGCTTCTCAAAGTAACGCGTTTTGCCTCTTTAAGAAGCATCTTCAGCCTGAAGCTTCTTGTTTTCCATGTCCGCTTCTTAAAGATGCGAAACGCGTCACGTTAGTGGAATAACAATGTTACCAATTTTTTATTATAGTGAAACCTTTTTTGCACTCTCTAATACTCTCTTCACCAGCCGCCATTGTTTCTGACTATGTATGTATGAATGAGTATTGAATATGGATTGATATTTTAACCATGTTTATCTATAAAACAAAACCTAAAGTAAGAAGTTTTCATTTTAAACGTACATTAATAAACTGGCATAAAGAACGTTAATTCGTTAAAAATATATTATATGCAATATATTATACCTTACCTTATCTATTTTATAATTTCGCTATCAATTGCATGAGTCTTCCAAGCTAACAGTAGATCAGTCTCTGATCAAAAGTGTGCTGCACGGAAAATTTACCTACTTACTTAGGTGAACAGGTAGAAGTAGTGAGCAAGTACAAAGGACCCAGGATCCGTAATGAGCTGCTGACGTCACTAGACTGGAGTCTGCGGTGAAGCACGCGAGACGGCTCGATGATATCCCCCTACGTATGTGGAGTAGCCGTGTGCAAAAAATCATAGGGCAGAAGACAATTTGTTGTGTTTGATGAATATTTTTCAGCAATTATTTTAAGTTTGTAACTTGTGAGCTTACGTTTATGTCATTGATTGTAATTATTATTATATTTTGCATGTAAAATCAAGGCTAGTTCATAACTATGTATATAGTCAGAATAGTCAATAATAGGCCGATACGAAATTAGTGTATTCTTTTTTTTTGTATATGTAAAACACACAACTATATATACTGCCATCATGATCTTTATTTATACAAAGTGAGGTAAGAATATTCACAAGTATATCGTTACGTAGTTATAGGAATAACGTGTAATAAAGAAGAAAAAAATTTACTAAGCGATTCCACAGACATTACAATTATTTGTCCTTACATTTCTTACAGGCAGTCAACCTATTAAAACATAATTAATTTTACGATTAAAGAAACGGAAACACTTAAGTAACATCAGACAGTGGTGCTGACAAAAAAAGTAGCGTTTGACAACAGCAATTTTACGACCATCGTGATTTGATTTATGCTACACATGTATTCGATTAATACACCTATTTATTCAGACGATATTTTCTGTTTAAGTAATTATACAAAACAATATCGCCTCTATCAATGCATGTATAGACACTATCTATTGCAGGAATGAGCACATGTGAAGTCAATGAGAGCCAAATTGAGGACTTTTATATATCGACATAATCCCGTATCTGCAAACATGAGATTTTAAAGAAAGCGTTTCAAAGATTCATAACGCAATTGCAAAGTAAAGGTTGCATGCATATTTCCCAAAATTGGGTCAGTGTTACTATTTTAAATCGGCTTACAATTAAATGCACTTTTGTTTAGATCATATTCACTTTTATAAAAATAGTTTTCACTTATAACAAATACATTTCACAAAAAAACAAACTCTTTCACTAAAAATAAAGTGATCCCAAATAATAAAAAATATTACATTTACGAAAAAATATTTTCACTTAGATAAAATAGATTCCACTCAATATAAATACTCACACTTTTCAATCGATAGTTGCACGAAGCTGTAATGAAATATCATTTATTCTTCTACCGTATATTAGGCTGCCTATATTGTCTTTGCTCCACGCGTTAGAATATATTACATAAACTAAACCAGACCAACCCTAACATAACCTACCACAACTTAACTCACTTTGTTAAAAGAATGACTAAGTGGAAACTGTTAAAATCAAAGTTTGAATGTACTAAGTTAATATTATCTAATCCAAAGTCCAAACTATCGAAATGAATGTTCAAGCTTACCAAGTGAATACTATCTAACACAAATTGAAAACTATCGAAATAAAAGTTCAAGTGTCCCAAGTCAATACTATCTAACACAAAGTGCAATTATTTATAACCCTTTTGAATCTAATTTTCCTTGTTGTTTGATGCCTACCCATATAACTGAATGTGTAGACAATGAAAATGCAAAAGACATAAAAATCACATATTTTGCACTTAAGTGATTGTACGATGGGAGTGTCGATATATTAAGAGCCATACTATAGTCACGTTCTCAAGTAAATAGTATTAGAGATTTTTTTTTGGATATCAATTTGATGGAGCATTAAGTCCTAAGACACGTTAGTGTCATAATTCTTTGAGTCTCCTTCATCTCTAATGTTATTTTGTTTCCACTTCCATCGTTGCAGATAGAAAGGCGTGATCGCTGCGGAGCTAAGCAATCCACAATGAAGCCAATTCACGTGGGCACCAATTGCATTTATATAAATATACCTCCCCGCATACCGCACCTACATAGATCTACATATATATACCAACGCATACGCACATGCAATACGCAAGGAAGCATCCAGAGGAAAGTCATTTTCTATTACAAGGGGTCGTGTTTATTTAATTTAAACAAAGAAAATCCCTGTTTACATCTATGGAGTGTCGTTGAGCAGAACTGCTCTCGGTCTAAACGAATTCTTAAGTATTGTCTCATCGTAATTTTTTAGGTAAGAGATCGTTGGGTTATAATGTTTGCCTACAAAACTGTGAAACTTTTGAGACATTTCAAGAACGAATTGTAGGTACTTTTAAGTCTCTGTGTAGTAGCGAGTTACGTACGTACCACGGGGCGTTACATATTTGTCGCAATGATTTATTTTGAATAATCTGAAGAGCCTTCAGATGCTTGTGGTGGAGATAAGTCATTGGACGTTTCGTGTTTATTTCGTGTTTTTGGCATTTGTTTTTATTAAGTTTATCTGCAAATAAATCTTCCACACATTGTCGTATCTGAAATATTTACTTTGCCACGAGATGTTCGCGGTAAATTATGCATTCATACACTCGCGTCTTGTAACTTACAACATTTAGAAAGGAAAACTCGCGAAAATACACGTAAAATGGTGAAAAAAAATACGTATATTTTTACCAAGAGATATTGGGAGCCACACTTAACCCAATGAAAGATTCGCATTTGTCCACATCTGATCTATTGTATAATTTGTTCATCCTAAAAATTAATCTAGTCTGATGTAAAATAACACTAATAACGTAATTTACGCGTTTAGTTATCTTCATTATTTAGCACAGTAATTCAAAAATGTATGCACTGTGCCGTGGTAGATACTGCTCTACCAATATATTAAAATGAGACATTATATTGTAACAGCTCTTCTCAATCGGTTCTGTCTTGTCAGAGAAAGCTTTCTCATGCATACGTTTAATTCAACCACCTCGGCACCATCATTACAACGTGAGTTTCCTTTGTCTGAGCTTTGCCAATGCCTCCCTTCTCCTTCATCTTCGTCGTCTGAACGCTTTCCTTGCCACCCTTTTCCTGCTTTATGTTATTTCGCGCTTTAGTCCTAGAATCGAAATTAAGACGCTTCATACGTGTTTGTTTTGCTGTTTATTTTACTCGTAGTATTTACAGGAAGTCAGATTTTATAATATTTACTCCAATAATATATATACAACGATAATTATCGTTAGCAACGCTAGAATAAAATCAATATACGTGGAGTTTGCCGTTTGCTGAACTACGCATTAACGAATGTAATGTCACCATTTTTACAGTGAGACAGAAACTTTCATTCATCGTATAAAAGCGGTTAGCGTAAATGAAATGCAAATATCATACTATACTTTTATGTTATTATTGATACTGCTTGGGTTAAAAAAATTAAAACAAGGAGGTAAAGTGATCTAAATGAAATATTCATTTGCATACAATAACTATAGTCGACTTTTGGACAAGCAGTAAGTGCTTTACCCTAGCAATCAGATACTGCTGGTTTGAACTTGCGACGAGTCAATATTAGTTTTTTTGAATTTAATATTATCTTGTGCATAGATATTTTCGATTGGTTTTGTTTCATTGATCTTGAATAACTTAAAATACCAAATTTCAGGTCTGTAGTGCAGTGGTCAACGTCGTTTTCTACGATTTCGGACGTCTCTTGTTCAAGTCATGGTACAGACAATTTTATAAATTGATTTTTCAATAGGTTTATTTATGTTCGTAGACTTGGATGTTTTTGATGTCTAAAAAATTACCTCTCACCCATCCAATCCTAAAAACGGAGCGTAGAGATAAGCTAACCACTATTCCTGTCGTATCCTTATTCTTCTATCACTACTCTCTTTTAAAAAGAGATGTAGAGCAACTTAGTACCAAACAATTTTAGAAGAAAAGACATCTGTTGAGATACCTCTATTGGGAGGCCATATGCTCTACATTGGGAGTGGACATAGTAAAAAAATACTATGAAAATTATAATTGAATTTTTTTCATCTAATAGATACCAATCTTTTTAAATCTTTTCAATGCCACCTATATAATCAAATATGAATCCGAAATGGACAATTTAAGAAATATATTAAATATGATATAATTTAAGACATCGACTGAGGGTGCTTGATGGAATTTCAATATCAAATTTGGATTATTGAGATTTTGTACACTTCCATGTATTTTGTCACTAACGACCCGGGTTTCGCCTTTCGGCATCTTCAGGCATTCGAGCACACGGATGGACTCGAACTGAGAGACAGTAAACAGTGTCTAACGTTTATATAGCGAAACCCGGGTCGTTAGTGACAAAATACATGGAAGTGTACAAAATCTCAATAATCCAAATTAAATATGATATAATTTAAGACATCGACTGAGGGTGCTTGATGGAATTTCAATATCAAATTTGGATTATTGAGATTTTGTACACTTCCATGTATTTTGTCACTAACGAGCCGGGTTTCGCCTTTCGGCATCGTTAACGTTAGACACATCGCAAACGTTAGACACTGTTTACTGTCTCTCAGTTCGAGTCCATTCGTGTGCTCGTAATTGACTTAACTGCCAGGACTATGAGAACAACTTATTTTAAACAGCTCGATGAAGAGTAAATATGCTTAAGATTAATCTTTTTTATTTAAATCGGTTCTGATACTGGTGATCGCGGACCTTACAGTATTATATAGCGATTTAATTTTAAAAATGTAATAGCTCATTAATAATTGACGTAAGCCACATACCCTTGAATAACAAGCGAAACATTATTATACATATAGAACTTTTTCAATAAAGACAGATTTTATATACTTACCGTTTTTTCCCCATCAACAAATTGATAAGAAACATTTATTCTGAGAATTTTAATTCCAAAAAGTGTTTTGTTATAATATTCACATCTTAATATCATTTTTTTAACAAATGTAGAAAGCAGACAGAATAAAAACAGAGTGCTCATTTTCTTAAACGGCCATCAGCGTCCAAGGTAAAACGGTCAACTAGACTTCGCTGCGGAGTGGAGAATTTTTCCTTGTAAAACTTCCAACATTACCGTATTGTGCGGGGCAAACATTTCTCCCCGGCGCGGCACTTACGTAAATATTCACGGGTCGGGAGGGGGGGGGTTGAAGTATCAGACGTAAGCACGCGATACCATTAAAGCTCATGCGACTATACTGCGTTGTGTCATTAGTCTCAATTGCCTCTATCGTAGGTAGAGCTACTTTTTACCGGGCGCCGTGTAATACAACCGGCCATTATAATCATACGAATCGGTGATACAGGATGAACTGAGGTATAATTTCAGCATTAATATCAATATAATTACAGATCCACATGATGTTACAAGGGTTTACAAACAATACGGAAATTTCCATAATACGTTTTTGTTCAAACTATTTTTTCAACCAATTCCGCTCTCAATATGTTGCATAAGGAATTTAAATTGAAAATCTTAACAGAAGCTATTTTTAAAAGAACTGGTTCGGAGAAGGTAAAAATAAATGGATGTCGCTAGGAAATGACTAGTAATCATTATTTTCAATTTTTATTTAAGATCTTGGAATGGGTGTTTGAGATGTCTTTTCTCCTTGTGTTGATTTCGAGTGATTTATCTATCTCATATGGTTTAAAATTTTCAAAATATTTAGCACATTGACAATTATTAGATGTAATCTCAAAAAGTAGTTAATTAGTAGTATATTTCAAATCAAATATTTTTTTTGATTATTAAATAAATGGAATAAAAAAAAAATTTTACGAGGCGGTGCGCTAAGCTCTACAGTGCGTTCTGGTCGTATTTAAATACCCCAAAAAATAATGCATATGTATTAAGTTAAAATATTTCAATTTAAATATATGTATATTGTTAAATTGTTGTGTTTTTGCGTTTTATTTTGTTAAGTGTTTTTGAATGAGAGTTAAAATTTCAATAAATATATTGACTGAGGAAAGGAAAAAGAAGGTAACCCACATCAAAAAATATTACGTATAACTCACAAAAATGTGCCAAGACACTGCATGTATGTATAAATATATGTCAACTGTAGAAAGGCAACAGGACTTACCCCTCCATCTTTTCAAAATGTTCTTTTTAGATTATCACAATGTATACAATTTAATACACGTTTTGTTTGGGCTATTCACAGTATTTTTTATGAGTGGACTACGTCATTTTTCCTTTCCACAGTCGATATGTATTTTGTTAGTTTATAGTGCTTTAAAAGTAGAGAATGTGTATAAATAATTCAAAGAACGACACTTTTGACTATGAATGAATTGTTAAATGCAAGCATGGTTCTTAAAATAGCCGAGAATGTTTAGTTTCCGTCTTAATTTTCCAGGAAACTCAGGTGGTTTCAAAATATAATGACTTCGATGCAACATATCCCATAATCCACTTGAAATTCGAGTATACACTCATTATGAATGCAGCACAGGTAAACTTTGCCACTGATAATATTTAAATTTAATTATTCATTTTCTGAAAATACTAGAATTATTCAACTTGAAATAATACATAAATTGAGAGCTTAATTGTTTGAAAAGGATTATAATATATCAGATAACAATGCTATGAGTTTTAAGCTCTGATTTTTATTCATAATAATCATAAATATGACTTTTTATATAATTATTATAATGCTCTAAATGTTATTTTATATGAGGGAAGATTTATCTCTAAATCATATTATTAAACGAAATGTGTCATTAATCCCTTAGTAACAGGGGTGACGAATAGTGACGAAATCAAATAAGGCCGCATTTAAGATACCCACATAAAAATGTATGTTCATTATTTTGTAAATGAAGGAAAACCATGAAATTTATTTATTTATGTATTTTAGTCAGAAGGCCGCAGGTTCGTCACCTCTGCTTTAGTGCATTGTAATACGATTTTAAATTGTTTCGTGTAAACATAGCTAATTCCTATATTATTAATTGCATTTTAATTTTTACATTATCTGATGTAATATGTGAAATAATATGATATTTCCGATAATATTAATTATCAGAAATAAACTGAAATCCGTTCATGAAAATACTCAATAAATAAAATTTGGATTATTGAGATTTTGTACACTTCCATGTATTTTGTCACTAGCGACCCGGGTTTTGCCTTTCGGCATCTTCAGGCATTCGAGCACACGAATGGACTCGAACTGAGAGACAGTAAACAGTGTCTAACGTTTGCGATGTGTCTAACGTTAACGATGCCGAAAGGCGAAACCCGGGTCGTTAGTGACAAAATACATGGAAGTGTACAAAATCTCAATAATCCAAATTTGATATTGAAATTCCATCAAGCACCCTCAGTCGATGTCTTAAATTAACTCAATAAATAGTTACCAATAAACACATAAACAGACAATTGAATTACATGTGTGCAAGGCTTTTCATGTTTGAAGAATGGAAATAGCTCTATATTTAATATGCATAACAGGTAAAAAAATATTCATTTTAGGAATTTATTTAAACAATTTGCATAACATAATCGGTGAAAATAATAATTTCTTTCCTGAATTCACCTGGCTTACTTTGCAAAATTCTTCTAATTTTAGGTACTAAATCAGGACAATAATAATAATAAACTTCTTTCGAATTTCAGAACTTTTACTTTTTAAAATCTTAATTTATTTTACGAGTTCTAACGATCCAGCAACTAGGTCAGTGCTGTATTTTTGACACACTTTACTGCAGACAAAACTTTTTTATTCGATTAAAAAAACAATGACACATTAAGAAGAACGCTTGGATTTTTTTTGTAAACTTTTAATCCAATTCAATCTAAAGTCGGTCATTATGTGCTATCTCAACGACAAAGCTACATGTATATCACCAAAAGACCAAAGTTTATCGTCGTTTACATCGCAAAACTGTATATCTGAAAAATCTATTTATTTTAGGAAAGCGTAAAAACAGTTATTATTATTTAATTAATTATTTTATTACTGTTTTAATTCGATAAAGTTGTGTCTTAAATTGTTTTTATATTACCCTGAACAAAAATTGATTTTGAAGTGGAAACGACATAACAAAATCTGTGAGAAGTTATTAACACATGTTTCATTTTCAACCAGGTGATACGTGTTATTTAATGTCAACAAACTTTTCTAAATTAAAAAAAGTTTTTCACGATATGAGGTTTTAAGACATTTCGCAAAGGTGGCGTAAGTACTCTTTGTTATAGTGGTCCCTAGGTCAAATCTCCAGCCGCATATTTTTTTACGAATTTTCATCTAATGAAACATCATGACATCTGGTTTATTCTACTATATAAAATATGTTCGATCATGCTATTGCTTTTGATTATTTTTATTATAAACAAAGAACAATGCTAAGTATAAAAACTTGTTGTTGATTGACTGATCTTATCTTAAATAATAAAGATGAGCGATTGAAGCAATACGTTTTCGTAAATCGCTGGCATTCTTTTAAAATAGGTTACATTAGTATCTTGACTTGTATTAATCGAAAAATTCTTTCCATTTGCTATTATCGGTATTTTTCTTCAGAGCGGCAGTGTGGCATCTAAATAGTGTTCATTCTATACTTTTTAAATCTTGCTACATTAACGAAGTAATAAATTAATAGTATATTTTGTAACTGAGTGAAATTCAGCCAATTTTTCCACTTCTCAGACTTTAACCAAAATATCCAGAACCCAATTCTACGATGTTGGTTAGGTTTTACTCACAACGTTCCAAGTCTAACTTCTAAAGATCAAAGGCTTAAAATTACAGACTTATCCATTATTTTTGGCCGTTTCCAATTGAGTTATTTTTATAAATAGCTGCACTGTGAAATAAGCTCAATTTCATGCATGTTTTGTAGTCTGAACGTTAACTACACTGACCCGGCCAAGAGCTTTTGTCACGACGTCACGACATCTATTAGAAGAGCTTTTTATAAAGCGATCGACTACTGCGGAGATATGTATTTTTAACGTATCACGTAGACAGTTCACTGTTTTTAAATAGAATCAAATCACTTGTATCTGTCTTAAAAGAAAATAATTTAATTGTAAATCAGAATTTAGGAATGTATTATAACAATAGAAAAAATGGGACACATTAGAAACAAATTAAATAATAGTGGAAACTAGGGCATCGAATCCCGAACACTTTTATTATTCCGGGATTCAAATTTTCTCAATCCCGGGATTGGTCATTAAGTGTAGTTACATGTTTTAAATTACATATATAAAATTTGCCCATTATTCTTTCGATTGTAATGTATTAATAATGTATATTTATTTCATATTTTTATTGGGCATTGGAATGGTTTTTTTATTGGGTATCAGTCGTTTAAAAAAAAGAGAGAAAAAGTAGATGTAACTATCAAAACAGTTTCATATTTTATCTATTGCAGTATTAAAGTAGGTTTTACCATATGTTATATACAGAGGACATGTTCTCATTTGTCCTCCATTTCAAATTAGTTAAAAACGATTGTTACAAAATTTAAAAAGAAAGGAGATCATAATACATTTATAATAATTATATAGGTATTATAAAAAAACCATGTACATGAACAAACCGAGATACACGTTACAGTTCATAAGGAGTTAAATATGAATCATTTTTTAGCATTTACAGTGAATCCCAGAATTCATATTTAGATAATCCCGGGATTGTGGAATTTAATAGTTGACCGGGATCCCGTAACTGGAAGCCCTAATGGTAACCACCCATTTTGTTTGATATATTATTTACTAGACTTAAATAACATAATATACAAACTTAACACGAATTCTCATCAATACTCTCACAAAGAGACGGTTGACCCTATTGAAAATATTTATATATGGATACTTTGGAATATCATTGCACTATATGATTTACATCACAGCGTCATTTCGAACATGTAATGAATAACAATTCAATAACATGCTTCTAATAAATAGATAGATTTCACTCACATTTCTAGAGGTTTTTAATAAAAACTTGTTGAAGAACATCAACCATGTATTGTCAGTATGATTTATAGCTTTAATATATTTTATATGATCGTCTGGGAATGTTGAATGCTTGGAAGATATAAACGTTGTAAAATGTAATTATTTTATATTCAAACGAATTATTCTGTTCTAAAAACCATATTATTCATACTGTTTGTATCCCGAAATATCTTCACTATTGTATTCATCTAAAATCATATATGCATTCTATACAGAAATTAAAACATATATTTTAATATGAATTAATAAAACAATAATGCTAGACAGAATGTAGATGGTATTTCTCGTCTGTGTCTATTGATTCTCTTTTTGAAATGTTGTATCTTGAATGTTAAATATAACTCCGTGCAATATAAAACCGTATAACTAACCAAAATTTATTTATATTAAAAAGAGTTTCACAGCTTTATACTAAAAACATAAATGATTACAAATAAAAACAGAGACAGTTAGATAAATCAAGGTAAATATAATATTACATGAACTAGAAATTACCGGGTTAAACTAAATATTCTTTTTATTCCATGCCCGCTCCCAATATGGAGCATATTGTTTCCTAATGGAGGTATCGTATCTTAACAGAATTTTTCTTCGAGAACTGTTTGTTACTCAGTTGCTCAACTTCTCTTTTTTCGAAGAGAGTGGGGATAGAAGGATAGGGCTAGGACAGGACTAGCTATTAACTAATCGCTCTCGCTACGCCCCGTGAGGATGGGAAGGGTGGGAGGGAGAACTCAGACTACGAAAAGAAATCCATAAATCGATTGAAAGGTCAATCTATGAAAACCGTCCGCACCGGGAATCGAACCCGAGACATCCGTAACTGTAGCCAGCGACGCTACCAACTGCGACACGGACGCATTGTTATCTTTCTTTTTTTACGAATTATGTAGCTCATTAAAATTTAATGATAACTTTTTTGAAGTGAATGAAAGTAAGTCTTGTATTCGAATATTCAAAATATGGAATCAACTATTTGTTTTTGTGGTCCTCAAAATTATAGATTCCTGTTTGATCGACGCCTATAATATTTATAGTTATATTGGCAAAAACAATATAAATAGTATTGCTTCTAATTTACTGAATTTTAATAATCTGTTTTTATTAAATACGGAAAATTTTATCGTGACCAATTTTCATTATAAGATGAAAGCGTGCGCGGCCTCGCAGCAGTTTTGTGACCCTCGCGCACTCGTCTTAAATTGGTGCGCACTTCATTTGAAAAAAATATGTAGTTATATTAAATTATTTTCAATATACTTGTATAAGAATTTTCAAAATAAAATATGTAATCCACCAGCTTGTTTTTTATATACCTAATAGCATAAATGAATAATCAATAGTAACTACATAATAATGTAAAGCAACACAAAAAATTTTGAAATATGACACACTAATATTTGAAAATGGGTAAAATTTTGCCGCGCATTTGTTGGTTTGGCCTACTTAGTTTTTGGATTTTCTCTGCAAAAAACCTCTTGTCTATGAAGGATCGGACCATTGACGTCTGCCAAAAGATTTTGTTTGTAAAACGATAATTTGAATATTCTATCTATACATACCACACGTGTTAAGTTTTAATGTATCAATTCACCATAATATTAAACTAAATTTCTATAGGCAAATATATAAGGTTGTTTTAATATTATAAATAATCAAAAAATAAAATTTTCATCCATTCTACTGTGAAGGGAATCGCATTGCTTATTCCAAAATACATATCACACTTAATTCATAAAACAATATTATAAACATCTACACTCTGAAACTCAAAATATTCCCTCATAGGGGAACATAATAATAAAAAAATATTTTTTGCTTGCTAATAATTTAAAAAAAAAACAACTTAATCCCTGAATAGAATTTATATTAATGCAATAGAAAAAAGCATAAAAAAATTATGATAGCGGTGGGATTCGAACCCACGCCTCCGAAGAGACTGGTGCCTTAAACCAGCGCCTTAGACCGCTCGGCCACGCTACCGATGAGTTATTGCGAGCTAGATAACGGTCGAACTCGACAATGATGAAAAAACAATTTATAAATAGGTATAAATTCAATAACAATAAATTATTATATAACCGAATAGGTATAACTGGCTATAAATTGCTATTAACTTAACACGTGAATAACAGGCATTATTCGAAAACAAATATATTTTTTCTATGCTTATTCATGTCTAAATAAAATTAATTTACCTAAATATTTATAGACATACTAATAATAATTTTAACAGTCTGTTAGAATTTCAAGATTAATATCAGTGTCAATCAATTAAAATCAATATTGACGTTTTGTAAAAAATATTTTGATTCGTTCGACAATCAATAATTATTATAACAAAAAAGCCTGTCCGTTAAAAAATAAATGGCAGGAGGAATTTCAAAAATGTGACGTCATTTCAATGGGGGTCAAAGATTTTCTGACGTAATGTAACGATGGAAGGGGGGGCTCAAAAAATTGCTTAATTCGTGTGATGTCATTTATGGCCGGCCGTAATTACTTATATTGAGATAGTCTACCATTAACGGCAAATTAAAATTCGTATCGTTTGACATATTGACACTTTTCAGTAATGGATAAATAATGAAGCTAGCATGTAATCCAGCTTACACTACATATAAAATAGCGCGATTATATTATAGAGTTAGTTATATACCTACATGCATTTTAGTATTAGTGCTTTTTCAAGCTCATTATTGATTATTGTTATATTCATTTTATAAAAAACAATAATATCATATCATGTTTGTAATAGTTATGCAATTAATCAAATGCATTAAACTTATACACTTTACCTAGGGCTCACATATTACGTATTATTAGTTTATATTCATCTCCTTATCTGTCACTTTGACTGCGACATTTTGATAATATGAACCGGTGTGAAGTTAGGAACAAGAATCAATTTTGACGCGACGCGTAGCAACCCACTAAACTTGGTAACTAAGTGCCACAAAATAACGGAAATCAAGCCGAACCGAAAAACAAAAATCAAGTCAAATTTACATATTCTACAAACCATCAAAAATATGTAAAAATTTATTATAACAACCGTATTATTCTATACTTGAAACCCAAGCAAAATTTATCTAATTTTTCCTACTGCAATATTAAAAAGGTTTCTTTGGTTTTATCAAGTTTTGTGGAATACTGCTGGCATAATAACATGTAAAAATATTTTTTTAACGATGAAACATACAATGTTATTTCAACCATAGAATACATTATGTACAAAATTTTATTAATCGGTTATCATTATGATAGTATTTATCAAAGTAATAAACTTTCAAATAAGTCAAAGTTTATTATATCTTAACTTCTTAGTCTTACTATCTTTTGAATCGATACATACCTACCTATTAATTAATTCGAGACGTGAATCATACAAGAAACAATAAATATTAGTATGGCCCATGAACCTTAAGTTCATTACCGGTTTCTTTTATCGAGGAAGCGCTGTTAATTTAATAACTTATGAAATGCATACTACAAAATTCCATCATACATCACTAATTTTATCTAAATTTCGGCAAACAAAATTAATATTTATCCTAGAATTAATTGGGCTGGATTTACTTTTTACGTTAATAAACATTAAAATATGAAAGATAAAGTACGATACTTATTGATTGAATTGGCATTTTTCTAGAACTACATTATAAAAGAAGCTGAAATATCTATCAACAAACTGATAAAATTCTTGTAGAACTAAATTCTTCTTCTAGGTAAGCAAGTATTCGATTAAGTGAACTGTTGGTGGCGTGATGTTGAAATATATTTCAATTATATTTGAAAATTCTTGAATAACCAGATAAACGATTTTTTTTAATAAAACACAATTTGTTTGTACTACTTCCACATGTTGATAATAATCAGGACCGGTTTCGCTCATCACGAGCATTATCAACTGATGACAATTCAATTATTAATTACTGATATCTATTATATTATTCAATGACAGTAATATTATATTAGGAAATTTTATTACTGAAAATGTATTGAATGCGAACTATTTCTTGCTCCGTTTATGAGATCCCGTTGACTGAAACGCATTGCCTAGGGCAGTGCTCCGCAACCTTTTCTCACCTACGGCACATCTAAGCATTCATTAATAATTCACAACAAACCAAATGCCAAAATATGTAAATTTCATAAACAAAACGTTTTATATGCTGGATTTGAAATAGTAGTTAATAGTTTTTTTTCGTAAAAGCTAATTAAACTCTGTAAGGTTTATCATTACATAAGCATTACTCCAAAGTGATGGAACACTTAACTCACAAAAAAAATATATATAAAAAGCATTTGTAAAAGTTTTAACTAAAAAAAATTACTTAGTAGTTAAGCTAAGTTTTTCCCATTTTTCCTTTCGCCATATTTAAAATAATCTTTATGTTTTCACTAATAGTCTCGTTGGTCGCTCGGAGCATTTTCAATAATCATAGTTGTATCTAGGTTTGCCAATATTTAAGTTTCTTTTTGAACCCATTTTATTAGTCAGTGCATGTGCATAACGTTTAATTTCGACCACTAATTGTTTTGTTTAACTCATTCACATGCTCAAAAATGTCAGCAACGTGACAAATTCATCCAACGATTATTTTTAAAGAATTGATAGAGTTTTGGCATTTTTCGGTTTTTCTCATTTTGATACTGTCTTGCTGCACACTTGGGATTGTCTTGCGGCGCATTAGTTGCGGAGCACTGATCTACTGAAATAAAATAGGTGAAACTAAATTTACTTTTAAGGTGTTAACTGTCAATTCTTGGTGGAAAGACATTATATTTTAAAAAATAAAACACAATTTGTTTGTACTACTTCCACATATTTATAATGATCAGGACCGGTTTCGGTTTTTATAAATATTTGGAAGTAGTACAAACAAATTGTGTTTTATTTAAAAAAAAAAAAAAGAAACTAAATTTATATCGATCACAAATTATGATCATAAATAATTTTAATTTATCAAAAATCTTACTATAATTGAACTCATTACGAGAGTGATTAAAGAACCTTAAAATTTGTTGACAAATGTGTTACGTCTTTATTCGTTTTACCATGAATCATATGATAATAATTCTTCATGGTTCATTCTCATTCAAATGAAATAATTTGGTATTTAAATTATTCTCATTTTTGTTTTGCCATATTTACGACAAAGAACTATGAAATAAGTCTTCTTTTTCGTCATAAACCCACTAATAGAGAGAAAGCGCTAGACTTGTGGCTTGGAAAATTACAGTCATATATTTCAAACACTGTTCAGAATATTTTATTGTTTAACATAGCAAGTACAGCGAGAACGAGTGCATCAGACTTCAGAGGAGGCAATAAATAAATTTATTAAAGCTTTTCTCTTACTTTAGTGGAAGTAATTTTCTAGTCAGCGTGTCATTTTTACAGTGGTGGGGAAAAACATAATCATTTTAATACATAATGATGAAATATCAATTGGCATAATCTTTCGAAAACCATGTCTACTTTTAATAACTGTCGGTAAGATATCAGTTTTGGAATTTATTGAAATTTCAATTATGGTTGAGTATGACAACATCCGTAACGCAACGGTGGCGCCCTCACTAGCGGCCAAGTTAAATTGATACATCTATATCTCTTATATCAAAAATAAATAAACTATACACTCTACGAAGACCGGAAAACTTACTTATGGATATTAAAAGAGACAGAAAACATGCACCAATAAAGTAGCGACAAATTGAAAAAATGACTGGTATCCCCTGCAATGCTAGTAGAACAAAAAATAAAATGGTTGATAATCCAGATCTCTGCATTGTGATTATTGTTAATCGAAGAATTATTAATCCTCTATTTCGAAGCGCCCTTGTTATTTCACTCATACATTCAACAATAAACAATATTCATTGTGTGGCGTGAATCGTTGAGACGGAGAATACAAGATATGAGCATAAATATGTAAGCGTATTAGTGTCACGGATACGTGTCAACGGAAGCAGATCCACTATTTTTTTTAGTTTGAAATCAAAAAAATAATAAACATTTTTGAATGTGTCAAAAATTCAATGAACACATAATGATAAACGTGTCTCACCATGTAGTTGTATAGAAGATAAAAGATTACATGTTTTTTCTGGTTTCTAAATATATGCCTTTGAGAATTCGTAAGCGAAACTGATTCTGATCGTTTTGAAAAGTTGTGGAAATAATACAAATAATTATTTTGCTTTAGTTATCATTTTTTAAATTATGACCGTTATAAAAACCCGTAGCGAACTTTGTTTATTTCGCTTCACTCTAATATAGTATTTAATATACAGTTTGTGTGGTTACTTAAATCATTGATTGAATTGGCATTTACTTGGTAGAACTCCATTATAACTATTTCGGCTTAACGCCATCGCCATAGTTCTGACTTAAATTGTTTTTAAAATTACGTTATCAACCTTAGGAAAAATAATTTTATGATTTAAAATACCTAGGCAGCAAAAAAATTTGAAAAATCGAATAATCAGCAGCTAAATATTCCAAGCAGTGCATTTTTCTAATAGAAATAAATTAGTACTTGCACTACAAAAAAGGTAACAAAATAAATATTATTGCAAACCAAACTTAGTATGCGACCCTACGTTAGTGTGTATTTGTAAGTTTTTTTTTATTTTCATATCTTTTATTCTCGGTCTCAATGTGTGCATACTTATACACACAAACACACTTGAATATATTTTCCCTACTACATTTATTCATGCAATCTACATTGCAGATTATCAGCTGTTTATGACGTTTGCCATTCTTATGAATAGTGAAAGCTTAATTCACCATCTGAATGAGGAACGGCAAGACGGTGGATAGCATTTATAAAAACTTTCCTCGTAATATTTGCTTCATGCAGATACGTGAAACAAAAAAAAGCAATTTACCCTGCACAATATTTGATAGTTTTATTAATTGGGTTGTGATTATCCCATTTTCGGTAAAATTATGAAGACACTTATAACGCAAAAAATGAAAAACGATAATAAATCTGGTTTAGCACAGTTTGCTGATGATTTAAAGGAGTCTAAGTCCAGCCTGTGTCTTCTTCTTAATACACGAATTTCGCCTCATCGAAAGGCTGCAAGTGACCATACATACCGTCTTTTTCCAAAAATAAGACACTGTCATACTTTCTTTTTCGGTTCAAAATACGTGCTAGAGCTTACTTTTCTAGTACAACAAGTAGATTTATATATTTTTGTTTAATATTTATTTATAATTTAAGACATCGACTGAGGGTGCTTGATGGAATTTCAATATCAAATTTGAATTATTGAAATTCAGTACACTTCCATATATTTTGTCACTTTCAATTTCGCCTTTCGGCATCTTCAGGCATTCGAGCATACCGAAAGGCGAAACCCGGGTCGTTAGTGACAAAATACATGGAAGTGTACAAAATTTCAATAATTCAAATTTAATATTTATTTGTATATAGGAATTTTACATTTATTACTTTTACTTTAGGAAAAATATCGATTGTAGAAAGGAAAAAAGACGTAACCCACACACAAAAAATATTGTGTACAGCCCACACAAAACGTGTATTAAATTTTATACATTATGATTATCGAAAAATAATATTTTGAAAAGCCGGATGGATACGTCCTTTTGCCTTTCTACAGTCGGTATATTATATATATAGTGCATTAACACATTTTGTGTGGGTGACGTCATTTTTCCTTTCCACAGTCAATATGTACATGTTAGGTACATTTAGGTAAGTTCTACACTCCATATTCCAGGAATTAATTTCGGCACCTGCGAGTGCATTGCTTGCAACGAACTGTAGACGTAAACAAGGTAATTCTCGGAATTTTTTGTTCCAAACTGTGCAATTCTCGGAAATATTAGACCAATATTGGACCAGCTAGAGGTACTAAACTCAACAGCATTTTTTAACAAATTATATTTTTCACATTATTTTAACTAGGGCTTATTTTTGGGGGAGGGTGTCTTATTTTCGGAAAAAAAACGGTAGTATGTACTCTCCTTTTCTCAGATATATCTGAACACTTTGGAGTCTAATATATCGGCACCCCTAATGAACGAGGTAGTAACTCAAGTTTGGTTATTTAGTAGAAGAAATTATTAATAAAATTTAGTAGACCGAAATAGATTTTAAATATCGATTGACATGTATTGCTTAGAATTTATAGTAATTAATAAAAATCTTTATGTAAAGCAATAAGTTTAGTAAATAACATATTTTTTGCACTATATATAGTAAATACAATCCGTTGGTACTTGAAGTGGACATAGACAATGAAAGAATAAGAAAAAAGTAGTCTCAGTAAAATTCTGGAATAATAATAAATTGATTTCATACTATTTAATTCTGGACAGAAAATTACAAATTCAAATACGTAATAATGTCAAACGATACAGTATTACAAATTTTAACTTTTAATTTTCTGTCCAAACGTTCTGGTTGCAGTTCATTATCTACTTTGTATGATTCTCGCAAGCCACTCAATTCTCAGAACGCTGTTCGAAAATAAATCCATCTACATTAAATAAGATCGTGTGAAATTTTCGAGACACTCGAGATCAACTCGAATATCATTCGGTATTGAATTTCTTGTATTCTTATCTCTCATTTAAAAGTTTCGTAATTACGTTAATTTCTTATGATTTTTTAAGTAAGGGTGATGAATTTATGTTTGTTTGGTCAAAGGAGATTATTGGCTTGATTATATATATTGATTTCCAGTTGTTATAAGATATTCCCGTTATTACATACGCATAATCAATTAAATTTCAATGCATATACTTTAACGTTTACTTATCAATACGACGTAAATTCCTTTTCCAAAAACACAATAAATACGTTAAATATTTTCATTGTAAATAAATTTTATGATGTTGGAATAAGTGAGATGACATAATATTGTCTATCTATTCTCAGCAATATATAATATAGCTAATGTAAAATAAGTTTAAACATAGTTCTAACGATGGCGTCAACCCGAAATTGCTATCAACTAACTCATAAAATTTTGTAATGGAATTATTCCGAATAAATGCCAATTAAATCCATCATGGTTTATTTTTATAAATATTATTCCTTTCCAGCAAGAATCGATATTTAACACTTTAAAGTGATCTACATGAGGTGTTTACTCATTCAGTCAGACAATTATTGTTGCCAGGTAGGGTACGTTTGAATTAATGGGGGTTAATCGCAGTCTAAATGCCTTCTGTATCAAATATAAAAATCAATGTATAAAATTGTTTGTTCGGGGTTCATCGACTTGACCGCACAACACAGTACGACGATATCTCTTAAGTTTGAAAGTTCGAAAGAGACTTACAGATAAATTGCCTTTTACTGTTATAAAATGCAGTCGTTATCGTGCTCATTAAACGATATTCTTTATGGTCATCATTTTTTATAACAAAGCTGAAAGATTTGCGAGTTTTTGACAGCTTGCAATAAAACTCTTTAATTGCTCCACGACCGCTTCCAAATGTGACCACACGTAAATTGGTAAAATTAAAATTTCCTGCGTCACGTACTATTTGAAGATTCTACGTGACTTATCTGGATACCGCGGGCCGGATTTATTACGGTTTCTGAATGCAAGCAACGGCACGCCATGTATTTTACAAGAACGTTTCTGTTATCCTTCTCTAGACGAATGCAAGATTTATTCAATCTGGATAATATTATAAAATATCTGACACTTTAAAATTCTCGCCACGAAGTCAGTCAATCATTTTAAACGTATTTTTATAAACTAGATAATAACTCGTCTCAACATTGTGTCAATTTTTTACGACATAGGTTCCCAACCCTTTTTGCTTCAATTTATCATAGCTCAGAATATATTTAAACCTTTCCAAAATATTCTAGTTCAAGGTACATTCCAAAAATATGCATATATTATAATATAATATGTTCGCGTCCGTGGTGCGGTGGTCAACGGCGTTGGTTTCCGTTTAAGATCTCACGGGATCAAGCTTTTATTCGGACAGTTTTATAAATTGACTTTTCAATCGATTCACGGATCGATCTTTTTTCATAAAATTCCCTCTCACCCATCCGATCCAAAAAACGGGGCATAGCGAGAGCGATTTGCTAACCCCTAGTCTTGTACAAGCCCAATCCTTATATACCCACTCTCTCTTAAATAAAGAGAGGTTGAGACACTGAGTAACAAGCACTTTACGTAGAAATACCTTCATTAGGAGTCAATTTATTTTGTAATGAATTTTTTGCATAAAGTCAGCTAATTGTTGGTCATTGAAAAAAAGTGACAAAAAACTCGAATTTTGTTTTACAAGGCTTATTGCAATCGAATTACAATAGTTACAGTAGTTGATGCTATTGCATTTTACGGAAAATGTAATATTTTTCCACCGTTTTTTAGAATATATTTCATATGAAATAATAATATGTTCAAATTTTATATTAAAATTCCATCAAGCAAAGTCATTCGATATTATAAATAATAATATTATGTTCATTGATTGCAAGTAATCCAAACTTTTAATAGCGTATATAAAATTAAGTTTCTACTCCAGATATTAAACTTACGCCCACTTAATTAACCATTATATCGCAAGGATCAGTTTCACTGTATAAAATGTACTGTTTTTAATGATTCGTATTACATTCGCTTATTCTTGCCAAGAGAATGTAAACCAATATCTTTTTTCAAATTTTGACTAGAATTATACTTATACACACACAGATATGCTTAGTTACTTAGCTTAAATCATAGTTTTCCAAAGCGATCCATATGGACTCCCAGTGGTCCATATAAACTTGCAAGGGGTCCATGTCAGGGGGGGAAAATGGGGGTCCACGGATCGGAGTCCATTTAGACTTCACGCATTATAATCGGATGTCATATAACAAAAAGAACTAATGGTCGAGCTTAGAAAAGGTTACTAGCAGTTCCAGCTTCAGAAAGATATTTCTGTTACTTATCTTGCATTATGGGCTATTGCAAGAACATTTTTGATAGCTTTTCCATTTTTGTAGCTCGTGGAAAAGGGTTTTGGCGCGGTTATTAATCTTCTTTGAGAAAAAAATCTGTTGCAAATCACTGAACATGGAGATTTACGACTATACCTAACTAATTTGAAGCCAAATATTATGTTCATCCCTCTCATTAACAACATATATTTGTATATTAATTCTATGTAAGTATTTTACTACGTTATTATTTTTTTCGTTCCATATCCTAATACTCAATTAAATTTTGTTTTCAATAAACAACATTATCTGGTGTGTACAAAAATTATACATGTTTTTTCTTTTTTCTCGGTGAGCAGCGTTGTGTCCACATTTGAAGTTAATATGTTTAGGAAAATTCAATAAGTGTGCTGGGGGAGGGGTTTCACGGGGGAAATAAGTTTGGGAACCTATGGTTTAAGTCAAAAACTATTCAGACGACGCTTTCATCATTCGATAAGTGCTGATACGCCTTGGCAAATCATTGCACTGGAGAAGACACAGAAAAACAGTTAATTGATCTTCGATTGATGCTTGCGTTAGATATCGGGGTAAAGGCGATTTGGTTTTGAGGGGAATTACAAGATTACAAAGCGGAACAGCTGACAGTGTTGATACCTTGTTACGCCCGCAGCCATTGAAGAAACGTTGGAACTGGTTAGGACACCTGCAGTTACTACCCTTATGAGCCTTAACCATACTTGCATTTTCTCCCAACGAGTATGCCTCTAAAATTTAAACAGACTAAATAATGTAATTGACAGAAATAAAGGATAGTGGCATGACAGGGGAGGAAGCAAACTCTTTATTTCTTATCTATACAATACGTATAATAAACAAAATCCAATGCCCATATCACAAATTATAAATTAGCATAAATCATGTAAAAAGTTTCTCCCAAATAAGTGAAACATGTGTTACTCCTGGAAATAACAAATCAATTCTTATTTCATGTTGAAAACGAAAAACCAACCCTGTAATATCCAATCGAAATTAATGAAAAACAATAATTTATAATTTGACACTTTCATCATATTTGGATTCCTTTCGCTGGTGGACAACAATGGTTTTATGAAGTGTAATATAACTTGCGTTATAAATAAATATGTATGATTAATTTTATAAAATAAAAAAAATAGTTTGGCATGTTAGCCATTTTTTGAATTCGGTTATTTTGCTGTTAGGTTGCTATGGTTGTTATTAAATGTATTCGAGCTAACTGGCACGTTTGATCTTAAATTAATATGAAAACCTTGTAACAGTTTACATTTGCACATTCATGTGTAAGGGCGCGTACGTAGCAAACGAAAGGTGCAAAGCTAGCTATTAACAACACGCCAGGCAAATCCACTGAGGAACATCATCATCAGAAACTTTGCCCATAAACTGTGCGAACTAATACGGTACAGTCAATTTGACGAGAAGTTTGTTTCACTGCTGCCGTTGGTTGAACCATAAAGGAGCAGATCTTCAGGACGAACGCCAAATAAAGCGGTACCGGACTAAACAGAACATGATGAAACACAAAAATTTAAAGATAATACTTTTGTCGTATCTACTATTTATTGAACATATATTATATGATTATAGACATGAGTGACTTCTCATCGAATTATTCCTTGAATTATATGAAATAAACAGTATGATCTTTTGCAAATATTTGTGTTTAATATATACAATAAACACATTCTAATTGCATATTAGAGTTTATTATACTTTTTTTATTTGAAAACTACTAAATAATATATAAATTAATATATACATTATTTATTTCTTGTATTTTCAATAAATAATAGATACGACAAAATTGTTATTTTCAAATTGTTCTGTTTTTTCCTGTTCGTCATGTTCTGTTTAGTCATGAAACGAAATAAAGAAATCAAATTGAATTTATAAGAGTTTACAAAGGCAGCATGTAGCAAAAATTATCGATATTTCGAATTAAACAATATTTACGCGATAATTAAAATTCTAAATTATTTTTAAATTTAAATTTTAAGCCATGGCTACTCTCAATGTGAACCATGTGCATCTCAACTTAACTGGTTAACTGTTGCAAGCCGCGTTTTATTTAAGATTTTATTCACTAAGTAGTATATATGTCAGTGTTTAAATTGTAGCTAGTACGTCGGAGCTGTGCTTGCATTGTTTACACCGTGATCGTTTACGTCATGAGAAAATTTCATACCTATTTACATCTGACATGTGATAATAATAAAACGTCTACATCGTGGTCTGTGCTATTATATTTACTAATAATTGATTACTGTCAATAGTCTTATTTCTTAAAACTCTAAGCTGTTTATTTTCATTCCTTCATTCTTTACTTGGTGGCGGAATTTTTACATTATTATTTTTTTTGTTAAAATTATGATAAATAACCTAACAATAACAGTTAGGCTGACGATGCTTCTCAAACAAATATTGATAGTTACTATACTATCTATACATTTCTATTTTTTTTTAACTAAGAGGACCTGATTTTCTCAGCAATTCAAAAGAAAAACGGATTGTTTTTGAAAATTCTCACTCCCTGAACGAAACTTTTCCTGTTTTAAAATATTTTTTATGGAATACTTACAATACATATTATGTTACTCTCTAAGGATAAGCAGTAAGTAATTTTCAATTTATTTACATCGGGCTTCCATATATCGTCAGATAAAAAAGATTTTATGCAATATTTTGTTGTAATTTATTAGCTGGTGAAAAACCAGAAGTCTATTTTTCTAGAGGATCTGATCCGAGAAAAATACGACAGCGTATGACGGTCATAGTTGAACATGGGACCCTCGTGAATATTTCTCAAGTAAGAAACATGGCCAGGAGAAAATTGATCGTGAATATTTTAACGGAGCTTTTTACGAATGAGGCTTCGGTTGAATCACTCAGAGAGCTTTCGGTGAAGTTTTGCCTACTCTATGATCAATTTTAGATGAAATTTGGTCTCTTCGTGTCACAATTTGTTAGAAGTTCATTTTGAAAAGTTTTCCTCCCTCTTTTAAATTTTCTACAGTGTGATTTAATCAAATTAAGTTAATCTTTTTTTTTCAGGAAATAAAGAATAATGAAAATGTGTTAATAAAATCAGTCTGAAAATGTTTCTCAAAGAAGAGAAACACGTGTAATGCTTTATAACACAAATGGAACCAACAACCGCTCCTTGACGTTTTCATTTGTTCAAAATTCTTATGAATACTTAAGATACTTTGCTACTTTCACTCTACTATAAAATAGTTCTTCCAAGTAAATGTCAATTCAATCAATATAACAAAATAAGTATCTCTTACTTCATGAAAAATCTTTTAACTGCATGGGAATAATGCCAAAAAATAATTATTTCACCATAAGTATCTTTTAATTTTTTATTATTTATTTAGATACCACACAGATGAATTATAACATAACGAAACAAAACATTATTCAGCCAATAGGCTGTGTCGAATAAATTTTTACTGAATAGAAAAATCAATTTTAAAATCATTAACAAGGAGAGATTATGACTCAACAACTAGAAAAGTCTTCTTTTTATCCTGAATACAAACAAGTATTAAGAACGCTTATGAAATCTTTTAATTGAAGAAAAAGATAATAAACAATTATGTTACAGATTCATATCGAGAAAGAAATTCTAAATAAATATCTTAATATATGTTGTCAATTTTGGTTTTTCAAAACTACAATATAGAGACCATTTCTTTGTGATATTAATAATGTGGATTCGATAGTCCATTCAGCTAATTTATAATTTTAATAGAATTGGTTAAATATTAAAACATATAAGGTTTTAATTAAATAAACATTTTCTTCAAAGAAGCGCATGTCATTTCTAACATCAGCTTGCAGTCGTATTACAAGATCTGTATGGTTAAAAAAATACTTTTTATTTCCGAACCTAACTAATTAAAGAAAAAGAGATTTGGCCTTAAGGTCTCCCTAGAGTGCCTAGCGTTAGTTAGTTGTATCACAGAAAGCAGTTGGACAAAAATCACACAGCTATGTGCCCTATTCTCTCTGAAATAGTATGTTTTTTTCTGATTCTCTCTTTATACGAAAGTCATCCCTGGTTGCCAGAGTGACTTTAATTATCAAAAAATAAATCAAATAGAAAAACATTAACGTTTTATTTAAACATGACATTTGTATTCTTAATATGAAATCTCAACGGGAACTGGCTGTGTGTCATCATTTGTGTAACTATTTCCACTCTTAATATACAGCATATGGACCTATAATGAATATTATCTCAATAGAAGTTGTTCTACTCAAACTGTTTGAAAATTTTTTATGCTTTTTAAGAGTAAGATTAAAATTATAGCGCTAGTACTGGACTAGTGGTTATCTAATCGCTTTGGCAGCCACCTGTTTTAATAATCGGATGTGTGTGAGGGAATTGAAGCATTACAAATATCCATGCCTTCGAAAACAAATACATAAATCAATTTATGAAACTGTCTGTGCGGGTATTTGAAGCCGTGAACACGGCAACCGAAGCCAACGACATTGACCTCTCGACGACAGGATCAGAATATCTACTTAATGGAGCTTTGTTGTTACAAACGGTAAAGACATACAAAGTAGACAAAAAAAAATTATATTAAAAATTTCTAATTTCAATCTTAATTAATTTTATAAAAAAAAAAAATAATACAAAAGCTCACATGTGTCATTGCATCCCATCTTTGTCATATAATTCTCTCCGAGACAAAGCTCTGAGAGGATAATTGCCACAGAAGACGGAATAAGATAAGTTGGAAACTTTGAAGTTACGGCCAGTGGAGTAAGTTAAAGGAGGATTGGGAAAACTGAGCTCAGTTAAAAACTTCTGCAGTAATGATGACTAAAAAACAAAAGCAGCTGGGCATTGTAGTTTTTCGTTTTTTCTTTTGAGTCAGCAATCCGTAATCGGCCATTTTAGAAACAAGTTTCATTCGTAGCCAGTATTTTCAAATATTTAATTGAATCTACTCTTATATTGGATTCACTCTCAATTGTTATGGCCTAAAATTACTTTCATTTTTTACTAACAAATTCATCAATATCTTCTTATCGTTTATAAAAATGAATAATACTTAGTATAACAACTAGCCAAGGCAACAGATATATCAAACTGTTTAAAATCACACAAGATCGATTCGAGAAGAAGAAAATATCACAAACACCCATACCCAAGGTCTCAAAAATTAAATTGAAAACATCTAAATTTGTTTAAGACATCGACTGAGGGTGCTTGATAGAATTTCAATATAATATTTGGATTATTGAGATTTTGTACACTTCCATGTATTTTGTCACTAACGACCCGGATTTCGCCTTTCGGCATCTTCAGGCATTAGAGCTCACGAATGGACTCGAACTGACCCGGGTCGTTAGTGACAAAATACATGGAAGTGTACAAAATCTCAGTTAGACACAGTTACAACGTTTTACACACAGTTAATTGTGAAAAATCTCAAATGTTTTCTGTGATTGAAATGCGCATTAGTTAAACAGTTGCATTCAATTCTATGTATTATTTATTTCTTCAGGGTTGAGAAAAACATTTTTTTATCGGAGCACAAAAAAAAACGTTGTTAAGCTTTTTTATTTTAAAAAACTTGAAACAAAAATGAAATAGTATCATTGTGTGCATTTTCAATATTATTTGTCAGTATACAATCCTTATTTATATAACACTTAAGTGATGAATTAAATACCCTTTTTTCTGTGTTATCTCAATAAATAATACTAAATAAATAAATATAATATTATTCACTTATTGTCAAAAAATATTATTGCATATTATAAAACGCATCTCATATAATCGCAACGACTTACAAATTTCGATAAAGCATAAATATAATATATTTTAAAATCGTATTATATTCTGTTCTAAAACCTATCTGCTACAAAAGTTACAAAATCACTGTTTTCCAACTGGACAATAGTATGGCAGTCCAGTAAAATGCAGCTTTAGCCAAATAAAATACAATGTATTTAATTTATAAAGTTTTCACATTCGTTTGGTAGTGCAGCAAGTCTTTTTTTTAGTTCGTTTTTTATTACGGAAAATAGATTTAGACGCTTCACAGTGAGTTATCGACACTCTGTTTCAAAACAATATCATGACTCAATATAAAATTAAAATTGATCACTCTATTATTCCACTTATTTTATCACTATCGTGACCCGTTTCGTTTCTTTAGAAGCATCTTCAGAACAACCATATCGCAAGGTTATTTATTTCAGAGGTAAACAAGGATTCTAATTCTCTCATTTAAAGAATATTTGATAAATAATTTACGATTTAAAATCGCCTTTTTTGCCACACTGGCTAAAAAAGTTGTCAATTTAAATTTTATAGTGCTTTGAAAACAGATGTTTGCGGCGAATACTAGGGGTATGGTTGCTTTGTCAGGAACTCGGAGGTAAGAGAGCAGACAAACCAGTCTCTTATTACGTCCAAAACAAAAAAGCGACGATGGACCTGGTTTGAATGCCCCAGGAAAGCCTGAACCCTGCCTGTCTCTTCTACCAACCAGATGGATTTCGTCGCCCTGGAAACCCACTGTCGACCATCCAAAGGGTGTGTTCGGCGGAGCTACGGGATGCTGGGATGACCTGGGAGGAAGTGAGGAGACTAACAAGGGACATAGAACCTTGGAGGAACCGCATGATGGCCATTTGCTCCGAATAGGGAGCAGATATGGTTTAAAAAAAAATTGAAATCAAAAAGTTATGCATTATGTGTTAGTAAGTTATAAATGATAAGTTAGTAGCCAATCAATTCATTTCATTTATCTAAGATAGTAACTATAACTACAGCCAGATTGCTTATGTTGGACTTGTAAGCTTTCAAAAAAAAAATGTCATTTTCATGTACATCAATATGATATTGCCGTACATTGTTTTAAATTTAATTGTCAATTAAACGGCTCATTAGAAAAGCTTTTTCTTATATTCAGTACATCTAAAATTATTTCATATATTTAAATCAATTTCAGTATGAACCGTTAATTTAAAATGTCTTAATTTCGTATCAATAGTATTAAATAATCATTTCATGTAATAATGAAAGAATTCCAAGAACAAGCATGCTGAAAATATATCTATTGTTCTTATTTCAGGCATTTTAACTATAGTCAGTCCTTAGCATGCTTTAAAATTGATCCCTCGAGAAGTGAAGTGATAAAATCATGAGACTTGTTTATTGAAAGTTTTTGTTAAATGGTCTTCTTAGATTCATTTACATGTTATTTGATTTAACTTCTTACAGTATAAACTACTTTCGCAGCCTATATTTACTCCTCATTTCACTTGTATGATACTTCATGGAATGTAGAATACCAAACTGCACCTAACTTAATCCTTTCCAAATATCAGTTAGCTCACTCTACTTCTCATTAGTTCAATTCTGAAATGTATATCTACTAGGCATTGAATTGTAGTCTCTTTACGGTTTTAGCGGAACCTATCGCTGAGTGGTCAACGTCTTTGGTTTTGTTCACAGAGTAGCCGAACGTACTATTGATTTATGCATTTGTGTTCGAAACCTTGGACGTTACGTAGTGTCTGGCTTATCTCCCATAAGAGCAATAAGTTAACGACTAGTATTTAATAGCTCCTCCGAAAAAGAAAGATTGAGTGACTGAGTAACGAGCAGTTCTTATAGAACAACTTCTGTGAAGAGAAACTCTATCAAGAGTCAATATACTCTATATAGGGAGCGGACATGGTTACAAAGCAATGTATTTACGCCAAGAATTGATAATAAACACCATTAACCCATTTTTTCTCGAATTTTGACAGATTTCATGTCATTTTGCTTGTAAAAAAATCTAATAAAAAACACTCGTCACTCCGAAAGGTTAAAACCTGAAAGAATACTGCATCAGAAACCCCCGACGCTTGGCAGACGTTGATCGACCCAATTTCAATTGTTGAATATTGTTTATTGGAACGGTAAAAATAAAAGCTAAATGTTCCAATATTGGAACACTGTACAGAAATAGGTTAAAGTGTCTGATTAATTATAATTTAATATTGAAAAGGATTGTAGACTCACCTTTAGTTTCCATTTACCCAATAGAGATCTCCGGCAAGGACACAAAAGAAGTGAAATAAAATTACAAATACCTCTCTCTTTAGCTTTGATTCATTTCTATTGAGAAAATCTATTGACAAATTGCTTCATTTTTATCGAGACGGTGTTTCGCGATAAAACTTTTTTTATATTCCGATCGGGTCCGGATTAATCAAAAATCTAATTTAACTGAATTAAACAAACGCGACCCGGTTGAGCTCGCTCTAGCCCGTTCTTTTCAGTTATCAGAGAGTCCCTTTTCTACTCAGTTTCTCCGCGATCGTTTTCAGCTTGTGAATATTGAACGCTCTAAAGTAAAATCCATTTGTGCAAAAGTGGCTCGAGGCGCTAAAACCACAAAAGGTAGTGAACCAGTCTGTTATCTGTGATATTGGGAGTATCGGTTATTCACCACCTCGCCGATTAAATGACTGCCTGCAGTGATTGCAGACCTTTTGAAGCGCTTCTAATTCAAAATAGATGCAATTCATTCAATCTTATTACTTAAAAGAGCTTTACATGGCTTATTGTAAAGCTGTAATAAAATAAATTTGTAAGATAATGATTGAATTGATTTTCACTTGATAGAACTATATTATTCTTTACTTTTCTACCCGATAATAGCAATATTGCTCTTATCAGGTCGAGGTATACTAGAGTTGTTAATTAAGCATCAAATTTATAGTAGAAACAAAAATTTAGCTATTCATTTATGATAACATCTTAATTTAAGGTATTTAAAGAGTAACCGAATATACAGCTAATCAAAACGAGTGTTCAGGGTACAAAAAGAATAATAATGTATACACAGTTTAGAATTCCATTCCCAATGTGGTTAATAGGAACTTCTAATGGAGATTCTTGACGGAAGATTTCTGCGATAACTGGTTTGTATTCAATAAATCTACTTCTTGTTTGGGAGTTGGTAATGATAGAAGGATAGAACCAAGGAAGCATTAGTAGTTAGGTTACCGATCTCGTTATGCCATGGTTTAAGGACCAGACGGACGGGATGGAATATATACATAACAGACACCCATGCCTTGTTGTCTTTGATGTCCACATTTCACCCATCGAAACACATAGATACATTGAAAGAATTAATTTACTAAGCTGTCCGTACCAGAGTTGACCTATAATAAAATTTTATAAACTATAATTAAACACAGTTTAATAATCTTATCGAGCTATCAAAACATGGAAAAACGTTTTCTTTTTACGATAAATTAATAAACCTAATGAAATTTTATACCCAACTCTGTAACATTAAGAAGGTAAAAAAGAGTCATTCATTTAATTCCACAAGAATTAAGTACATAATATTGTTTATAGCTAATTCGGCCATCGCTATAACTATGGATAAAGAGATTTTCGATCACGTTTATTAGTAGGTAAAGATAATATTACCAACTCAATTACAATAACATATTTAATTTGAAGTATTTAATGTGACTATTTCATGTCAATCTAGAGAGAAATAAATAAAAATTATGAATAACGATTACAAACAGATTTAACAATACTAATTATCATAATGTTTTAAGGAGGTGATGACGATTACATAATTCTTGTTAAAGCTTAATAATAACTAAGATATTTTTCACATAATTAAAACTATGGGTATTGTCAATTAAACGCGGATTGAATCAATATTATATGTAGTTAATTATCAGAATAACATTAAATATACAAATAAACATCTGCATTATCGACATCCACATTCCTTCACCACCATATCTTGATATGCAAACCGATATGTCAAAACTCCTTTGGAGTCAATGTACAAAATTGAAATGGACTCCAGTTTAGTTGCCACACAGCAGGCTCTGAAACGAAAACATTGAATCATTAAATCCAATATAGTATGATTTTTCATATGTCTTCCTCACTCAAGAGCAAATGGGGCAGGACGCTAGTGGAGATTTATTTCTATAAAAAAACATGTGGCAATAGAATAAAGTACTAATGGGACAATCTCTTAAAAAGTAATTAAAAGCTGTTACTCAACGTCAAATAACTCGAAATGCGTTGCCAAATCCCGTAACTCAAGACCTAGATTCAATATGAAACCTTGTCAATTGAACCTTAGAGTTTCTGATCTCTAAAAGGGACCAAATATACAAAAATAAAAAAAATCCGGTCCATGGCGCAGTTGTCAATGTCGTTGGCTTCGGTTACGGATGTCTCGGGTTCAAATCCCGGTACAAATAGTTTCATAAATTGATTTTTCGATCGGTTTATAAATTTCTGTTCTTATTCATGAATGTTTGTAATGTCTGGAATTCCCTCCTACCCATCCGATCCTGAAAATAGGGTGAAGCGAGAGCGATAAGCTTACCACTAGTCTTGTCCTATCTATATCTTTCTATTCTTTCTATCTTCAAAAAAGAGAGATTGAGCAACTGAGTAACAAGCAGATCTCTCCAAGAAAAACTTCTGTTGAGATACCTCCATTACGAGGTCATAAGCTCCACATTGGGAGCGGGCATGGTAAAAAAAAATTATTCACCATATGTTGACGTAGATAATTTTCATTTTATTCTTATTAAATGGTAAACCTGTGACCCATTTTTAATTATGCCAAATTGGTAAACATATTACAATAAATTTAGATATATTTTCATTCGTAACAAAGAGCTTATATATATTTTGTACTAATTTCAACGGACTGTGAGTGTGAATTTAAACAAAATTTACTTTAAAACCATCACGTTCTGCATAATCTCATTTATCCTTGTCAAAAAAATAGAGGGTAAAACAGTAATCTGTAAAAGTATTTCCATTAAACACGTACGATCTCTTAGTATTTGCGTTATATGAATTAAATCATTTTGTACAACGGTAAACTTTCAGCCACTCTAATACATTTTCACTAAAAAGATTTTCACTGATTTTTTGTTACCATGTCATCTTCCAATGTGAATCATATGGACTCCTAACGTAGCTTATCTCAACAGCGGTTACTGTACGACAACTGCTTGTTACACAGTCGCTCAACATACCCTTTTCGGAGTGAGTAAAGATAGATGGATAAAGCTAGGATATAAGTAATGGTAAGCTAATCACTTTTGCTACACCACGTTTTTTAGCATCGAACGGGTGAGAGGGAATTCACAATAACATACATGGCTCTGAAAATAAATGTACAAATCCATTTAAAAATCAATTTATCCAGCTGTCAGTAGTGCAATACGAATCCGGGAATTATGAAACCGAATCCAACGACATTGGCCACCCGTCTATAGACCTACAACTGGGTTAACTTCTACCGGCTTAAAAATTAAAATAGCAACAGTTAAAGTAAAATGTATTGCATTTCATTTTCATAAGATAGCAAACGTTTCTATTCACCAAATAAATACCAAATCCACATTTAAAAAAATATTTTTCACAGCTTAATATCTTCTTGAATTTCGTGTTTACTGAAGATTCAAATAATTATTTATGAACGAGCTACACAGTTTTACGTCTAATAAACCTTATACGATCTAAAATAATACATTTTTTGCTATTAAAATAGTATTACATACTTTGATAAGAACTATTTTCCTTTACTGTTAATCGGTTGCTCATTTGTTTTCCTCTCAAATAAACAATAAAATGACAACGCATTGAATAGAACATTTTTATTTTGAATCAAATAATTCATATTCATTTACGTTCTGGTCAAGATGTCAGATTTTCAAAAATGGAAAAATTGCGCTTTATTCTTCGACAGAATTTAAAATATAAAAACACACAAACGTTAAATATCGATTAACATTTATAATATATGCTGTACAATCATTTTATTATGTTTAATGTACTCAGATATCTCATTTCACTATGCTGAAATTAATTACCTTGCTTAAGAACAACTATATTTTTAGGATCGGTGCAACTATATTTGCCTTTATATCATAATGATCGTTTGAAGGCAAACTACATAGTCGAGTTTAATTTAATGTTATAGCTTTGATGGTATTACTTCTTGTGAAATCAGGTGAGTTTAAACTTTTAATTGATTATTAACAGTGATGTGTTACTAAAATGCTACCGACCGGCTCGCACCTTGATAAACATCAACCCACAATTTTATAACTTTTTTTTTCAAATAAAAAACTTTAAAAAAAATGTACGTTAAAAATTATCATTTACATTACATAAATTCATTCCTAATTGTGTTTTGATTTTCATTCGAAACTTTAACCGTGACGGGTCATGTTCGTCTATCATCTGCTGTGTGAAGGTGACTTCTAAGTTATGGTTTAACGAATGGTGTAGAAAGAATCCCATATAGTCAGTGGCAAACCTATCAAATTAATTAGTCTGATATAATATCAACTTTGGAAAGGAAGAAAGACGTAACCCACACCAAAAAAGATTGTGTATAACTCACATAAAACATTCCAATACATTATATTTATATATATCTAGTGAGTACCCGGCATGCGTTGCAATGCCACTCAAAGAAAGAAAGGGTTTGTGTTTTAATTCTGTTTATTGAACTGCTTTTAGGGTCTGCACAGGCCGAAATTTCATTAATACTGATTCGGTTCGAGCCCATCAACTTCAGGTCTGGCTAAACCCGAACCCGAGTTTCAATATCACACTTGTTGTAACACAATATTTTTGTTTTTCGTCTGGTGCGTACACGAATAAATCAGAAGGTTTTTCCTAGATGTCGCTGTATGTACGTATTTGATTCTTTTTTTTCAATTTTAGATATATTCAATTTTTTTCTTCAGAACCCTTCACGGGTGTGTGCACAACAACTCACCGAAGTTTCATCGAAATCGTATGAATGATAAAGGAACGCGTAAAGGACAAACAAGCATTTATTTTATATAATATTTCCCGGCATGATCACAATAAGTCCTTCCTTCACGATAAGTTTCGTCGCCATCAGTTGAGTAGTTTAGGAGCCTATAAAATCCGGACAAACCAACAAACCAACAAACAGACATTCATTTTTATATATATAGACATAAATTTCCCGGCATGATCACAATAAGTCCTTCCTGAAAGTTTCGTCGCAATCGGTTGAGTAGTTTAGGAACCTATAAGATCCGGACAAACCAACAAACCAACAAACAGACATTCATTTTTATATATATAGATATACAATATACCGACTGTAAAAATGCAAAAGGACTTATCCCTCCGTCTTTTCAAAATATTTGTTTTTGATAATCACAAAGCATACTATTTAATACACGTTTTGGTTGGGCTATACACAATATTCTTTGTGTGGCGAATACTCAAATTTGCCCTTTTTTCTGAACAAAATTAGTATTCATTAACAAAAACCTTCGCTCCGCCTCTACAAAACTTAATGCAATTGTATTAATAATATTTTTAGCTTTTCTGACAGTTTTAGAATCATCACGATTATCTCTTAAAATGTTATCGATATAATCTCAAATATGTGCTATTATAATTAATGCCAATCAAATTTAATTTTCGAGGAAGGGTTTCTTGAATATTTTCCATTTCAGACCGACAGTTAGAATTTAACAATTAACACCACTTATCATGTCACACACGAACTGAAATGTCGTTTTTTGTATATATTTGATTGTCTTTTTTTTAGATTTGTTTTTCAGAAACTTTTTCGGGTGTACGCACAACAACTCACCAAAGTTTCATCGCAATTAGATGAATGGTATAGGAACGCATACGAGATAAAAATAAGTACATTTTTTCTTTATTTGGATGTAATATAATAAGTATGTTAAAAGGTACCTGTGAGCTTTGCTTGGGTCGACGCTGTGCAACAGTGATTGAATTACAGCGTGTTTGGTGGGAGACAAGTGGGATGTCAATGGATAACTGCACTTTCCCCAGCATTGGTAGGCCTGTAAATTAATAAATATTTTATATTGGTATGCCCGTCAAAGGATAGAATTGTGGATTCAATTGATGGAGTGGGCAAGGCAGAAGATTTGCGTGCTTGGCTTCATGCCAGTTTGGTGAGTTAAGCAAACCAAAGTAAACTCTTCATGTTTATATATCTCGTACTTAAACGAACATATCAATAAATTAAACACTTTTCAATCGATTTCAATGATTAAACCGGTGGTAAATTCGCCGAATATTTATATTGCCTAAGCTTTAAATCTCCTGAAATAAACTCTATTAAATAAAATATCCCATAATCAACAGACGATATTTGATATTTCTTTGAATCCGTCCAGGCCATATGATCTTGGGGATAACGTTGTATACTGCTTTTTTAAATATTTTAAAAATGTCGATCTTCATTTTATACAATTAAATAATTATTTAAAATAACAAATATGCATTACACATTGTTGTTAAATTACAATTGAATGCATTAGATTGAAGAGAATGGTCACTGGGTTTTTATTTCTTATTTTTTTACCTTAAATTTATAGGAATTATAATAATATTGATAAAATAATTATAATAATATAACCCTTTATCAAGGTAAAAATAAAATAGACAACATAGTTTCAATAGAGATAATTTGCAATGTGTAAAGATTACATATTTATTTAAAATGCAGATACGCTATTTTAATAAAATACGAAGAAGACGAAGAGAGAGAAGAAAATAAGTTAAGCGTTTTCCTCTATTTAATAAAAAATGTTTTATTTGGATTGATTAGGTTAATAATTTATTTTTGATAATGATTCAATACCACAATAAACGTGTGCTTACAGACAATCACCAAACTTAATAAGAATTATTTTAATTAAGAAAATAAGTATTTCTAAAATATTGCTTTCACGTAAGTAATACGCAAAATTTATATTCCTCTTTCCCTACCTGGTATCCGCTAGGTTGAACAATCCATAAGTCGTAATTGATTTCAGCAAAGTCCACGTACAAGGGTTTTCTTTTACAGGTGTTTGAAAATCTCTTCCTTTGTCCGTCGACGGCTTTCCTATGCGGGATGCTTCTGCTCGGTTCGGTCCAAACATTATTGCGATCGTCGTAATCTTCCATATTTTCCACGTGCCTTTTTTTACGATATTTTCCCTCGTTCCGCCTTTCAAAATTTTCCCATTCAGTATCCGCTTTTCCCGCAGATCGTGAGCGCAAATTCAACGCGGTGGAAATCGAATTTTCTCGATGCGCGTCTGACTCGCCGTTTGTTTTTGTTTGTGATAGTTTTAAATTAAACATTTGATTGAAAAAAGGGTCGTTTTCTTGTTTGAATTGCTGTTTTTCCCCCGGAAGAATGCTACTGGAATATTTTTGAATATTTTGATTTTTTTCACGTATGTTATATGATAAAAGAAGCAAAGGGTGGTCGTGATCCAGGTAACCCTTTTCAGAATCAGGAGATAATACCAATTTTAATATTTCTTTTGAATTTAAATCAGTCATACGATTGATAAAAATTTCAATCGCAATTATTATCGGTTGTTTCTTACTCATAATTTTATTTTTTACTGGATCAGTAACATTGACTGTAATCCACGTGCTTTGTTTCTGATATATATGTTTAATAGTTTTCCAAACAACAGTATTGTACAAGTTATCCATCATCATTAGAGTAACGATACTTTCTACGCCTAAAAGAAATACTCATTTGAATAAAAAAATATATAATCATAGCAATAATAATCACGATGTAATTTTACTATGTTGGTATTCCCAAATCTATTCAATAAAAGCATGGCCGCATTATAATAAAACATAAAAAGAGACTGGTACAAAACTTTCATAATACACTCATGGGAATGAATTACTTTGAAAATAATGTCCACCATTAGAGCAAATTATTATGAATAATTTCATTATTTGATCGAAATTATAGTATTTTATTTTATATACTCGGACAATTATTAACATTAAATGGAATATTCAATGATTTATGTAAAATAATCATATATGTTATGCTACAATCAATAAAGAGTAAAGAAAACGATTAAATTGATCTCCAACTTATGGTCAATCTATTATTTCTATGTAAATAAATGGATATGTAGTCCATGATACTATTACGTTTCATAATTTGAAGATTGCAATTAGCATGATGATAAGATAATTAAGTTATTAAAATCTTGCTTATATTTAAACATTTTAATTTTATTAAAAGTAACCTGTTTTATATTTATTGTTCTTGTTGTAAATAACCATTACACGAAATTCAGCGTGAACAAACATTTCGTCATGATTGGTTTTTGGCAGTTCGAATGTTACAATGTGACAATCATCTCTCAGAAATTTGGTTTGTAAAAGATTTTCATGTCGTTTCCCGCGTTGAACTGAAACTAAAGATAATATATTGTTTTACTTTTGCATTAATGCGTTAAGTATTTTCGAATTTTGACTATTATGTTAGTAGGATAAAATATATAAGTTAGTTTATAGCTATGTCTATTTCACATCATCGTCAGAACTATGATGGCGCGAAGCCAAAACTCTCTAATAAAATTTTGTAGAACTGAATACTTTGATATTATATCATATTGTAATGAAGTTTGACCAATTATTTACCAATTCAATTAATATTATATAAGTATTGAATTAAATTTTCAATCTAGAATGTAAAACTTCACACAATATCAAAACTTTGTAGTTTTTTTACATGAAATTCTAAGCACCCACCTCACACACTAATCATAATCTATCATGACAATCTTAATATATTATTTTAAGTTCATTTATTGTATATTGTATAGGACTATAACTGAATTGATGAATTAAGCTTTAAATCATATTCATCTGTATTTTTCTAATAATATTAAAACCTTAATAAATATTTTACTATACTATACAGTAATTTTATCGTAAGAACTTATTGTTCTCATCCTATCGTTTCACCGAAAATTGACAATTGAATTAAATTGAAATTTTGCTCTTATAGAGTGAAAAGCTGCTAACTCTCAAAAATTAATATTAACCGGAGGAACAAAAAAAACCGTATTTGACATCAATCACAGGTAGTTTAATGATTATATTAAAAATATACGGTATTATTATTACGTGATCAGTATCTTTTTATCAAAACAGAGTTAGCATGTTTACGTGATGCTGGAAACCAAAAACATGGATTACAAAATTGAAGCAAAAAGTCCTACTATTATACTTGATAGCATGCTATAACCTTTATTGAATTATAATTATCACGAAAAATTGATTCTATAATGTGAAAACTATTAATTTATACATTATTACCTATTTTTTTAGGAATTACACTTTTTATCACGTCCACAAACGGATGATTCACTCTTATAATATTGGTGAAATTTACAGTTTTCGATTGGTGGTATAAATCCAACATTATTTTCGGAACATGAAATCCTTTACCCTGAATACCGATCAATTGTTTATTTTTGTATTTATTTTCAACACTTATCACACTTTGTAAAATTGAATTCACTGATTTTGTATGCTGAAAACTTTGAAATAAATTCACTTTTATCACCGGTGCAGCTAATTTGATTTCCAAAATTGAATGTTTAATATACACAAAAATTAATAAAGCTATCACAAGAATACCCAAGAAAATGAATGATATTTTTTTTTGAAAATACATTTTCCAGTTGAATTGTTTGTTATAATTAAACTATTAGTTATAAATCCAGTTTAAATATTTTTAATTGTGCGTGCTTCTTGTATGAAAGGTAAACGTTCTGTATAAATATTAATGACTTAATCTAAGAGCATTTTTTAACACACCAAGGCAGTGTGCAAATTAACAATTATTGTTTAATTATTTCCTTTTTCTGAATAATCTAATACTAATTCTTTATATGTTGAATAGTTAATAAAATTGTGTCTTATCGTTTTCTCAATACTTCTCAAAATATGTGTAAACTTTTAAAGACTGCTTTGGAAGCATTTTTGACATAACGCACAAGGATCTCAAGTACAATAAATGACGAATCAAATAGAAGCTGAAGATATTACAATCTACATCAGTTACTTAAAATGGAAATAGAACAACTTTCAGAGAATATAAACTATTTATAGACAGACATCATGGAAAAGTTACTATGGACAATAATAGTTATCCATAAAACATCATTATGGAAAGAAATTGAATGATATTTATAAAATTCAGCTAAAAAACTAGAAGTTTCACTTAGACAATCAGCATTTTAAGTTATCCTAAACAGCTAGAGTCAACAGTCCCACTCCATTACTGGATTTTAACTTTTGATCGCACAACTGAGTAAACTCGGAACGGCGATAAATAAATGATATTTTTATTAATCTATTTATTTTCATGAATGCTTTATATTGTTAAACTTACGACATATAACGTTTCAGATAAGATGAACTGAAGTCTAAAGTTGGTTTCAAGAGAAACAAAACACGTGTCACAACTATCAACTGTGTAATAATAGAGTTGTCAATTTTAATTTCATATTGAAAATTAAGCAGCGTTTCCGAGAGATCCATTGAAAATATTGAGACGAACTATTTATTGAAAAAAATAATCAGTAATGTTTTTGCTCTATACCAATCAGTGGAAAGTTAGTGGAATAAACATCGGAAGAAATACCTTAAACAAATGTGATTCAATTGAGATATCTAATCATTTACCATTTATTCTCATCAATTGTTCTTAAAATTACAGAATCTGGAGCCAAAAATTTTATTTCAGTGTAATTTTTAATATTTAAATCATTGGGTCTCAACATGTTTATAAAAGCTCGAATTAACTTTTGTACTGCCAGCACAACAGCCGTGATTGACACCACTTATAAAGCACACACCGTGCATAAAATTAACATAGATTCACTGTTAATGTGCATTTCTTTATTATGAAAATCGATATAATGCACTCGGGCTGCATTTAGGGATCATAAATCTTTTCAAATTGCTAGTAGCATGCACTTAAGTCCGATTTTGAATAATTTTACTCGCTTAGAGTTACGTATCACTTATCCTGACGGTTCTGTTTTATGGTTGCGAGCCATGACACATCACAAAATTTCTGGATAACCGTACATTTACTGAACATCGTATGTAATTTTATGTTGTTGCGGAGAATTTTAGGGCGCAGTTACTGTTCATATTGATATTAGTGACCAATCCAGCAGCTCAACTGTCAAAACTGTATTTTACAGTGAAATGATAAAACTCCGTCTCCAGTTACAGATGTCTCGAGTTCAAACCCCGGTACGGACCGTTTCATAAATTGATTTTCCAATCAATTTATTGATTGCTCTTTGTTGGCATGAATGTGTGTGATGTCTAAAATTCCTTCTCACCCATCCGATCATAAAACTGGGTATAGCGAGAGCGATTGGCTAACGACTAGTCCTGTCCTATCTCTATTCTTCTTTCCTTAATCCTTTCCAAAAAAGAAGTTGAGCATCTGAGTAAAAAGCAATTATAGTATAAAAATTTCTAATGATATCTTCAATAGGAAGGCATATTTATGGTCTAGACTGGGAACGGACAAAGTAAAAAGTATTTACTGTCACATTCAGCCTTTCTACCAAATACAGTATCACGCAGTACTACATTGTCAGAACGATATAGTAATTTTCTATTATTTGTTTACCTTATTGGATTTTCTTAAGTGATATTCATATTACACGAGTGTCGTGATTTAACCAGGTGGCTGCCAATAGCCTCTAAAGTCGCGCAACTTTACGTGAACGGAACGCCGCTCATACAAAAGTGACGTCTTTAGACGCTCCGCTTTAAACGGGAGTTTACTAACGTAAATCAATTATTTAAACCATGCAAATATGTTGAACGCGACAATGATACAACGATAAAGCTAAAGCAATGAAGTGATGTGTAGTGTGTTCAACGAAAACGTTTCGCGGCGGGCAAGGTACCGACATACATACACTTACCGGCAGTTAAAAAGTTAAAATCGCTGCAGTAGATAATGACATATTTTAAAAAATTCTTCTTTTATATCTAATTTAATTTTATAATTAAAAATTAAGCTTCATTAGTTAATATTATAATTACTAGTGTCATTTACTATAAAATGAAATTTCATAAGCTGTCAGATAATTTCATCAACGTAATTTGAAATGATATGAATATTTATAAAAAAAGTTCGTGCACGACTTTGGTGTGGTTGTACGTTGTTATTTTGATCCGGCAAGAACGTTAATTACATTTTAAAGTAGGCCCTTGAAACCTGCCCGAGGGCGCTTATTATTTATTCAGACACGAGTGACGTCATGTTTTTCAGCCTCTTCACTGATGTAAAAATGTAACTGTCTCCGTAAAAGTTTGCCAATAAACTTTGCATCATTTTATTTTTCAATATTATTCAGAAAATTCATTAAAAGTTACTTTGAGAAAAAGTTTCTTTTCAGAGCGTTCATTATTATCACAATGTATGCGGAGTCCGTGTCGTATATTGGTCAAATGATATATTATTTGTCAATTAGCCTCGTCAGTATTGCTGACGAATAATGACAAGTAATTTCGTAAATCTGCAGTGTCATGTATCATTATACACTACTAAAACGTAACCACACAGCTACATCAGTCATACAATCATTCGACGCGTGACGAAAAACTACGCCCAGGTGTGGGCATTTATTTTTTCATAATTATAGTCCTACTCGAAAACGGGCAAGTGGAAGATAATTTATTTACCGTTCAACTAAACATTTACAGTCTTGTAAATGTTGTAGTCCGACTTTATAACGGACAACCTCTCGCCTGCATTACTTCATTATGTAGGGGCTCGATTGTACTTTCAATTGATCAAAGGTGTTTATTGTAGATGATCTAAGAAAACCAAAGTAACTGAAATATTGATTCTAATATTGATTCTGATTGGGAACCACTTAACTGGGAACTACTTAGTCCGTGCAATGGATTGTATACAAGTTATTTTCTATCAACCCTGCAATTCCACTACATTTAAAAATCGGTCACGCTAATCGGATCATTATTGCTAGTAATTATACATCATTGATAAAAAACAAAAGAGTAAAAATAAATTCTCCCATGACAGCCAAATACAATTATTTTTATATTATACTAGAGAGTACCCGGCATGTGTTACAATGCCACTCAAAGAAAGAGTGTTTGTTTCCGTCTGGTGCGTACATGAATAAATCAGAAGGTTTTCCGACGCGTGAGCAGGCCACATACAGCTGTCCATATGAGAAGCATGGATTATGCAAATGTAGTCCACACACTTGCAACGATTGTCTCTGTGCTTTGTTGATGGTAATTGCATGTGCGAGTCGCACCGTAAACTGCAAATGTTTGAATTCGACTGACATATCTAACGGAGTCATTGGGATGCGTGACAACAGTACATCTTGTCCTTTAAAGCTTCCATTTAATACTGGCAATTGTAATTTCACAATTGACACCACTTTTATGTCACACAAGAACTGAAATGTAGCTGTTTGTACCTATTTGGTTCTTATTTCTATATTTTTTTACATAAACCTTCGCGGGTTTGCGCACAACAACTCACTAAAGTTTCATGGCAATCGGATGAATAGTATAGGAATGCATACGGGACAAACATACATACATTTATTTGTATATTACGATAAACTGCGAATGACATGTGCTGTTTGACATTTGCTGTTTGTCTTTTGTCTTCCAATTTTCTATGTTACGACACGCGCGCCACCGTAAAGCCACTTAAGTTAATTGTACTATGCTTATAACCTTAGTGCACCTGCAAGCAGTAAGTTAACAATGTGGCAGCGTAAAAAATATTAAAAAACATACAGACGTCAATTTTTAAATATATAAAATAAGACCTACTGTAAATTAATTGTACTATGCCTAACTTGACAGAGTTTTATCAGAATTGGATGAACGGTATGCCAGTGCATAAGATACGAACAAACAAACATTGATTTTCATATATTAGATTAAAATAATAAATATAGAATGATAGCTCACCTTTTTTTATCAAGACACTACACTTGGCATTAGATTAGTATACAAAATAATTTTACTTTTTCTTATCTAGTAGCTTATTATATTCCACTTGAATATTTCAGAGAAAATATTTCAACTGAAGTTACTCACATTTCATATTTTTCTACAGTCATTGACAATGAATTTTATATCTGAGTATCATACAATTCTTTTGACAGTTAAAATGTATTTTAAATAAGTGCCATACTTTTCTTTTTTTAATTTAAAAATTCTCTTAAGAATGGAATGCATTATTATAAACAGTAATTGCTACATTTTTTGAATGGCACATTATCGCAGTGACACATTAAAATATCTATATTAATGTAATAAATACTGATCGTTTAAATAAGTGATGGATCGAGCTATCTAAGCTTTTTTAGCTCTTTAGCTCCCCCAGTTAAATAGATGTGATAGAAACAGTTAAATACTAGCTAACTTTTTTTCACATAAATCTTCCTTTTTTTCTGTTCAATAATATTATAATTATATCAAATCGACAATATCAATTACTTTTAAAAAATATAATAATGAATGATGACGGTAAATGAAATCGAAGGAGTTTAAAAAATTGTCGTTTCGTTAATTTATATTTTATTATTGAAACTATTCCGATGTTTTTTTCAATAATACAATTATATTATATAAAATCCCTGACTGTAATTTTACAAAGTAAAGTCACCATTTATTCTTAAGTCATTTAAAATCAACATATATGGGGATTTTTTAACAGCGCAACTTAAAAAACAATCAAAATTATATATGAATTAATTAATATATAGTCAGAGAGATTTATTTATACTAATGATAAAATAGAAATATTGAAATGTGAATATTTACAAATTTCAAAATACAATAATGTTTCTTTATGCAAACAAATAATTTTTAATTATTCACCATAAAAGTATTCAATTGTTAATATCAGTCTTTGCATTCTTCTCTCCAATAATGCAACATAATAAGACAAGAAAAGATACAACAAATTTTCAATCAGCTTTTTTTGTTCCTTTTGTGCACAAGCTCTTCAGAAAATATTTCATTTTAAAATATATTCAAAATGCTTCGTCTTCATTATAGTGAATCGAATTTGTCTCGTTGTTTTGTGAAAGACATTCAATCTTGTTTGGTTATACGCATATGTCGTTTTGCATTTTTCTTCAAGTGCATTTCCTTTGGCCTCCGTATTTCAATATAAGAAAATGTGTATCGAGAGATTTCAATTTGCTGATTGTTTGGTTCAGTGTCATTTTGTAAAGAATAGATAAATTTGGGTGCGGTAATGATTCATACAAAAATATTCATTTTAAAAAATAAAACACAATCCATTTGTACTACTTCCACATATTTATAATGATCAGGACCGGTTTCTCTCATCACTAGCATTATCAACTGATGATAATGCTCAGTTGATAATGCTCGTGATGAGCGAAACCGGTCCTGATCATTATAAATATGTGGAAGTAGTACAAATGAATTGTGTTTTATTTTTTTAAATATAATAAATTTTCACCAAGAATTGACAGTTAACACCTTAAAAGTAAATAATATTCAATTAAATATATAAGGTGTATTATATTAAAGATAAAATCACATAAAATTAAAATAATAAAAAGTTTAGAAGCACAATTCCAATTTTTTTCGGTTGACGAAATTTAACTGTAGGTGTAGGATGTTAATGGCGATCATGCGATTCCGGAGAGATGTCTTAAGTTGTTTCCCTTGATCGTCGGCTGTCTGTGTTCTGCTATAGTCATCATGACTTGCCTTTTCAGAGCGTTCACCTTAATCATTACGTATGCAGAATTGATTTAGATTACATTTGCAAGTGCGTTCACTTTTATAAATGTTATGTTTGATAAATATAATACTATTCGTAAATCTGCATTGTCAATTGATGACTCGAGCCAAATATAATTTTTTAAATATTATTATTGAATAATATATTTTTGTTGTGTCTTTTTATTATACTTTATTGTAAATCTTTAACTTCGTATAAACATTTTTCTTATTTATTTTAAATGTTTTAACATCGTTTAGTAAACTGAATTAATTGTCTAAATAAAGTACAATGTCGAGCTCTGTATTCCAGTGGTAAGACCTTCACTTTAGTGATAAGATGGTAAAAGGTTCAAGTAGAGGCAAGTTCATTGACTAGTTATTATAATTTAGTTTCAAAAATATTTATAAAATCCTGGACAACTGTTTAACCATTTTTTTTAATTTAAAATAATTTTAATTGAGATAAACTAATTTATACTCAATCAAAATCACTCGATGTGAAAAAAACATAATTGTTTATGTAATAGAAACACTGAAACATTGAAAAAATCAATCGCTGACTCTCAAATCAGACAGGAAACAATCGTGAAACTTCTAAGTTTCTAATGTCACGTCAAAAAGATCATTTTACTATTTAAAATAAGTTTTCATTTACCTATAAATCTTAGATAGTGTCGGGCAAATTGTAAACAATTTACTTCATAGGTTATTTCAACTGATTGCCAAGCTTTTTTAATAAAATGATTGTTTATTCAAATTTATTTCTACAAACTTGTTACAAAATATTATTTGTTTGTCTTATGTTTAACAAAAATATTTTTCCCCGCTGATAACTAAGTAAGAACGCTTAATAGACGAAGAAAATTTGTAATTATTGTCGTCAAATATATGCAAAAAATAATTATATAAATAAATATTTACGAGCAAAAAAACAGATCGCTTTTTCAACATTTTATTCTGAGAACTATTGACTTCACCCAAGATTTGTAAGTCCATTGCAAGACATGCAATTTAAATCGACAAAGACATAACAAACCAGGAGCAGGTACAGGAATTTCATTCCGTATATCCAAATAACCTGTTATTTCGAATTGCTCCGAGGAGGACTTCTGGTCCAATGAAGTCCAACAAATTGATTTCCTCGTATTGAAGAAAATAACAGCCATATTCAGTACGCGATTTATTTATTTTAACCTTGAAGAAACTCTTAGTCTATTCACAAGAATAGAGTCAAAAAAATTCACACTGTATTTGCAGTGACAATCGGTGGCATTTTAAAGGGTACAATTAGTCAAACAGTATGATATACTACTCGTTCATAATTTTCGATTATTTTCAATATCTATAAATCTTCGGCCCAATTCGGTCTTTTTTATACGCTGCTTAATCCTGAATTTCTTTGTCAAAATTTACTTGACGAATTAAAGTCGAAATTCAAATATTTTTATAAGAGGCATTGAAAATCAAAACCTATCTAAAAGCTATTTTTGAAGCATGAATGTAATATACGTCTTCACTAGATGCACCTAAAACTATCATATTTCATTAAAAAATCACTAAATTAGAAAATATAGTATATACTTTTCAATATTACTATTTTATTAAATTTTATTGTTTGCAAAACATATTAAAATTACAATATAAGTATTATTGTGTCAATTCAACCCTGGAAAATGGTGACATAGATTTGTCAATGCTTTGTTTCAAAACTGAAGTAAAACCTATTGCATGTGTTTCAAAATGAACTTAAATCCATACCTTATGATGAAAACCAATAAAATCCATTTTTTTTCAATTCAAAATAACTTCAATAATATATATTATAACTACAAAAATTTTTGACATATTCATGTTTTACCGCTATTATATATATGTAATGAATATTCCTCAATTCAGTTTTTCTCAATTTGCCAACATTTCGTTTCGTGGACTTGTTTGGTTTTGAAAATTGTCGCATCAATTAAAGTCTTATGGTCATACATAAATAATTTTACATGAAAGAATTTTTTTTCGACCACTTTTATAATTACAAAAAATCGATTTAACTAATGGCTTATATTCTATCATGCATGGTATTAGAATAATAATTATTGTAACACTGACCCAATTCAAGCGAAAAAATATTTCTTTGCATATCGATTCTTATCTCATCAAAATAAGTAAACTTGCCTATTGTTGGACGCAAACATAGCTAAGTAATTGCTCAGTTCGAGTCCATTCGTGTGCTCGAATGCCTGAAGATGCCGAAAGGCGAAACCCGGGTCGTTAGTGACAAAATACATGGAAGTGTACAAAATCTCAATAATCCAAATTTGATAGCTAAGTAAGTTTTCATGCTTTGTGTCATAGAAAACAATTATGCTTACTTAAAGAACATTTAAATGAATGCAATAATACATCTCGTAATACAATGAAAGATTCATTTGTTTTGAATAATCGTTTTGTTTCCACAAATTTATTCTCAGGTACCTTTTGGAAAATTAATCGTGAGAGATGTTATATGATTTATCTAAGATGAAACCTTATAACTATTGTTGCTTTTAATTGGAAAGTAACAATACTGAAAATAATGAATCGTTTTGTGTTGGTTTAGTCTATTGTCGAATGTTGAAATTCCCATGCAGTCCAACTAAAAGTAATCTTGTGACGTTCGTGTCATATAATACTGCACTCTGAACATGTCACTTACAGGGTTTGCGTAGGTACACAAGAAAATATTCTGTCGTAAATTAATATTTTATATTACGTTTTTTTTTTAAATTATCAAATATAGGCACTTCACCATACACGATTCATTAATCACAGTCGAATCAGATGATGATCTTCGCGATGAGCCAAATCGTTTTTAATCATTATATAGATGTGGAAGTAGTACAAAACAAATTGTGCTTTATTTTTAAAATATAATACCTTTCTACCAATAATTGACAGTAAGTTAACACCTTAAAAGTGATATGTAAGAAAACGACATTTTCTGTTCTGATGATAACGTGATACCGAAATAGCTTTTTAAAATATTTTACAATCCTTATATTTTGACAACAATAATTAAATTACTGTTTTGATGAAGATTAACCAAGAGCAATCGGAATGAAAAAAATAATGAGGAATATTTTTTGAATCTATGAAAATTAATATTTAAATTCAAACGCGAACATTTCGATACCATTTAACTTTAAAATTATCAGTTGGAAAGCTCCATATCCTTTACACCATACCCATCCCACAGAAAGCAATGTTAAATTGATTTAGCATTGGAATATTTCACTTAAGCCTTGCGCGCATCTGATCGTCAGTTATTTGACGCATCGGAGCTTTGCATCAAAATGCGAGTGCTTTGCGTGTAGTGCTTTTTGATGAAGTGTTTGCATTGAAACTGTGAATTGAAAGGGTAAAGAGATTTATCGCTTTCAAAGCTCGCCTCACCTACTTACTCTATGGTTTGATCTTCACTTGACATTATGTAAATTTCACCTAAGCGTCTTAGCTATCTAGTACTTGGCTCAATATCGAAAGCTCAGAATATCTACATCGAGGTTTTGGTGATAAATATTTTACGACTTAATTACATGGGAAGTGGATATTTGGCTGTCTGCTCTCAGACGCTTTTAATAATTTATGTTTTCTCTACACTTAACATGATTTTTTGATTCAATAAACAATACGCTGTAACCTTTCACTTAAAAGCAGCTAAAAAACTATTTTGTAATTAAGTCGTATTGATCATTTAAAATTACAATAAAACATTGATATAATGGACGAATTTTGGCAAAGGTGTATCCGTTAAAGCTGAAAGTGTGTTAGTTATGTAATAAAGTAAGCTACATAAATGTGCTTTTTTATTAACAAATTACAATGTTACAAAATACCGGAATTAAATATTATGTGATTTAAAAAGTCGACGAGGGATATAATATCTATTTAGCGCGGAGGAAGTCCAAAAAAACGGTTTTTCAGGCCAGTCATTATTATTTATCAATAATAATTATACTCTTCATTAGGTAATCATTTTTACTATCTTATCAGCAGTGTTTAGATAAATAACAAAATTACATTCAAACAAAAATTAATAGAAATGTACTTCTAGAGCTATACAAATATTTATTTAATGAGCAAACTTATACTACCGAGACCAGAAAATAATAATAATTACATCGCATTAATTCAGGTAGAACTTAGTCTCATTGACGCATAAGTTTATTATAATTTTTCTAGAGCATCTGCGGTGTATACTGTTATTCCCACTGAAGAGTTATATATGAAATGTTTTTTCGTACTTATCGTAAAATGAAAAAATAATGGAGTTATGCTCATAAGTCCCCCCCTTCATAGAAATAATGTAGCTTAGTCTACGTTCAACCGTCAGAGGACGCCTGAAAATTGCTACAGATATGCGATCAAGTCCTTATCATTTGTGAGACTTTGATACGAAGGAATTCCTGGACGTAAACATGCGTAACTTATCACGTATTTAAAAAATCTCAATGTTACCGAAAATTTTGTCCGTTATATGAAGGTCTGTGTAGTGCCTCCAAAGTTCACAAGGACCAATCAATAAGCTTACTACAACAAGCATCCACCTCATAATGGATAAGATCACAATGTTTATTCCTGCTTTATTTAATGTTTATTTATGCTTCCAAACTTTTTTTTTCGAAAATAATGAATTGAGGTATTTCGGTTTAAGCCGGTCAGTCGGTTTTTTTGTCAAAAAAACACCGAAAACCGGTTAGTAATTATCTCCGGTTAATTGGATGCCCAACCCTCATGATATCCTAACTTTTCCAAAATAAACAATGACAACCACAGTTCTATTTTTATATTCCTTATTCACGAATAAATTTTTTTAGCCGTGCTTCAGACAATTGACATATATATTTACAACCTTTATTAATATCGTTTAAAATTTAGTATTAAAAATAGTTCATAAGTGCTTAATACTAAAATAGATATGAGCTCTAACAACAGTAAAGATCCAGTTAATGATGTTTCAAAAGCTACTCCCATTTTCTCATGATGTTTTGACCAAAATCCTCTATCCGATTCAATTATTTTATTATTTTGTGTACTTAAACAAATTTACGTCATTATTTTGTCTTTTTGTTTTATTTTTATTGTCATTAATCCTTAACAGAACGAAGATTTAATTTTTTTCCGCTCTCAATGAGGAGTATATAGACTCTTACTGGAGGTATCTCAACAGACGTTTTTCTACGAGAAATGCTTGTTACTCAATTGCTCAAAATCTCTTTTCCCAAGAGAGTACGGATAGAAGGATAAGGACAGGATTATTAGTTAGCTTATTACTCTCGCTACGCCCTGTTTTTAGTATTGGGTGGGTGGGAGGGAATCCTAGACATCACAAACATCCATATCTACGAACAAAAACCCGTAAATCGATTGAAAAATAAAATTATGAAATTTTCTGTACCGGGGTTTGAAATTTTAAGTAGTAATAGAATTATATGTATCTCTTAAATAATCTATTTTTTTTTAAAACTGATCTGGATTGATCGATTAGTGATAATTTTAAACTATTTAACAATTTTAACTTCCCTAGCTGAGCGAGAATGGTTCTGTTTTATAAAAAAATAATGTATTATATCTACGAAACATAACATAATGTATTCTCAAACGTTTGGGAATAATAAAAACCAAAGTGTGTTGAATAAAAATGTCCGCCATCAAAATCTGACATGATCGGTTAATTATTATAATAACTTCTTTCAAATAATACTACCCTCAATTAAGGGAATAACTTTGTATAAGTTGAATGACAAGAAAACTTATTGAAACAATACAAATATGTGAATCTTGAAAGTGGAGTAATGACTCCAAACTAAGTGTATTGTGAAACTTCAGGAAAGCTTTGGTGTTTATTTTTGGTGTGACACCATTGGAAATGTAATGAAATCTGATTTTCTCCCCAGCCACGCTGACTGAGATCATTTGCTTAGGACTTTAATCCTTAAGACTTTAGATGAACCGCGAATGCCGATCGTTGTAGCAAATTCTGGTCTTTGATATAAGGTTAAAAACAGAGGCGAATTTCTCAACCATAAACTTTCCCTTGCATATTCTGAATTGAACGAGATTTTTTCGATAAATTCAACGGATTCTTTTGGGGGAATCATTCTTCAATATCAAATTAATAATAAGTAAAAAATTTAACAGCAGGTAGGTATTTAGTTCTACAAGAATTTTATAGCTGTTATTGTTTTAACTGATTTTAGTTTGAGAAAGCCAGGCTGAAGTGGGGGCGAAGTATTGGTTATCAGCATCCAGGATAATCAGTAAGATCTCAATACAAACGTCACTTCGATCCGATTAATCTATTTAATTAGATGCAGTGATATTAATAAAATTACAACATCGAAATTAAATGTACGTTGAAGTTAAAATTAATTACAATTACAAAATTATGATACATTTTACAAAAATACAGAAGCTTCATGACAACACCGCAAGTTTAAAACGCATTTTACTTGAGAACAAATTATGCATCACATTAATTAAAATGATAACGTTACGTTGGCAAACAAAATTAAAACATCGCCCCATCTGACAGGACAAAAAAATAGGGATGATTTCGAGATGGCGGTTGAAGGAATACTGAAAAAAAGATTTTGAACCAATTTGTGACGGCTAGATATCATTTCTCAGAATAGACACACTATTTCATATCACTTATTCTAGCAACCGATAATTTATTTAAAAATAAGTTTCAAACAATCAAATTAATAACTTTGTTATTACACCTGTTGTGCTATTAGGTTTGTTTTTTGAAAGTATTTTTTACTTAAGGTATCGATTCAAAGTCTGATGCTCTGAATATACTATAAAATAACGATGGATTGTTTTTCCATTTTCACGGAATGTGAAAGGCAAACGGAAATTAGCAAAATACTTATATATGTATAAATTAAATACTGCAATTATCATTTGATAATTTCTGATCATTTGATAGTTTCTGTGTAATTTTTACTTTTAATTTTATTTTTTTTTTAATTTGTCAAAGAAATGAAACACATGTAATGCCTAACGACGCAAACAGTGGAATAAAAAAGTTATAAATTTTAATTGTACATTATTTTAAGGTAGATAATATTATACCACTAATCAATATAAAATATGAATTTTCCATCTCGTATATCACAGGATTATTGGAAATCAATAACAATTTTAAAAGAAATGGTATATGAGGCTTTTCAGCCTCGATACTTAAAATTTTAATCACGGAAAAGTACACTGTTTTTTTGTAATTGGTCGGTATATTTTAGATTTATATTATCTAAAAAAAGTACTCGATTCGGTTCTGCTTCGTGAGGACTCTGTGCAAACGCTAAGTTTGTGGTTAATCGACAGGACGACAGGCGAAATCATTTCAGGATTATATTTGACTTCAGGATCTGTTTGGTTACTCAAATGAAAGCTTAAAATCCTTGAGCTTTTCATCGCACATACATTTTAAAACGGAAAATGTACAAATGGCAAAGCGTAGAATGAAGAGAATCTTGTTTTATATTGCCGTAATAAAACACCGTTTGGTAAAAAAATATTCATTGAAAGCTTTTCCGACGAAGCTTTCTGTTGTATAGCATTAACAAAATAATACTGCCTACCCGGAAGCTTTTCAAAGACATTTAAACATTTTCGCTTTAATTAATTAAAAGATCGTGAGGACTTGTATAAGCTATTTTAATATTTAGAGTTAAAAAAAGTTTTTTCACAAACAACTTTTTATAAAGTATAACCACCCGAAAAGCATAGTTCTGAGATAATTAGGAAACGAGTTTTCGGGAATGTTTAATCTTCTACTTTACATCTGCTTTTTGTAGATTTTAATGAAATTCTAGGATTATCTAGAAAATGTATTTATATTTGTAACATTATAAACATAATTTTATTTTTTTCTGCTTTTAAGAATAGTAGTTTTCAGAGGTTTTCACAGGATTTTCGTAGTTATTACAATGATAATTAAAATTACATTTTGTAATTAGTAGATATCTGTATTCTAAGTATTTTCTCATACTGAACTTAAATCAGCAAATTTGTGACTTGTTTCACTTTGGATATTTATCAATATTTTTTGATATAGTAAACTATCCATGTAATAGAGAAATTAAAATTTCATAAGTTTAAATAATAAACCAAAAAAGAAACCACAAATACGTAATCAATATCAAGAAACATACTATTGATTGTATGCAATATTTTAATAAAAATGGTTTATTTGTTATTAGTACAAACTCTTGTCTGTTAGGACAGTACTATGTTATGTTCAAAAACATATAACGGTGTTTTATATAAAAAATAAAATGGTAACATTTAATACATTCGCCCAACGTCACAACCATGGAAGTGTTAACTGTAACCACTATTTATTTTTCAATTTCAATAATTTTATCGTGTAACAATTGCAATATTAGAACCCTGAATCCTTGAATGATTAAATTTGTTGGGAAACGAATAAATACGACAGACAACACCGACGAGCTAGCAACACTTAACGAAAGCAGAGATACCTAAAGAACACCTCATAACGTACACCGAGGCTGGATAGATGACAGACGAAACGCGACCGAACGTCATATAAACCTGATGACCTAACTGTTCTGAAAAATTCAACAATAATTTCTCACTCACCGTCGACAGCAATGGTTGGCGGCAGATCAATTCCAAAATTTTAAAATATCTGTAATTACACAAGACGAATAAACACATTCCAAAAAATTCATGAAATTCTACTATTTTCAGGATTTTAAAAACCTGAATTTAGACTTCCAAATACGAAAATTCCTGAAAAGTGAAAAAAGAAATCAATTAAACTTTTTTCAAACAATACTCAGTTAAAGTAAAGATTATGAAACTACACAATAAATAATAGTTATACACTTAATTCTAAGTAGTTCTACGTAACGTTAGCAAACGTTATAATGGAAATGAAGGAATCATTTCTCTATTTGATTTCATAACTGGAAAATTATGGACACAACATTTTAAAGGAATTTTATTTTATTAGTATTTTATAAAAAAAATGAGACGTTTTCTCGATCTAGATAAAAACATTATATGGTTTTCATTTACACATTCTTTGATAATATCAAAATAAAATTGTCTTTTTATAGTTAAACGTATCTTCAGCTCACCACCACTGTTATTATAAATGTATTCGTAAGAAATTAAAAAGTCAGTCTTTTCAAATTTGGCGTCTTACATTATTTTCCGTTCAAAACTTTTAGAAGATTTAATTTTTCAAAGCCTGCTATACAATCTGAGTGTTCTACATCCTGTGGCACATGTATCACATGAAGTTTCCTTAATACCCTCCTTCCTTCCGCGCGCCACTGCTCCGTCGCACACTTCCCGGATGCCACCCTCCCCCCACGCCCCGCCACTGCTTTCCGGCAAGTAACGAGATAGTTCCGACAAAATTTCAACAACAATAAACTTTTATCCGTAATCAATCTTAATTAGGTGATAAAACCCCGCTTTGGGTTGTTATCATTGGCGTCCACAAGATTGTCTGGTAAAAGGGCTGTGAAGTAAAATAAGCCATTAAAATGAATTTATCGCTGACATCTCGCATGCTCAAAATAGTTAACAATCAATTATGATACGTTAAAAATCACTTAATATACGTTTAAAACGTAGAAGCGCAATCGTTATTGCGATAAATGACATTTGGTTAGAATTTTAGTGAAGTCATGCAACATTTTCAATAGAACCTAGTGGTCTTTTCTCCTACCCGGGTACACTGTCAGCTCTTTTAATCACAAGATAGACACTTATATAATATGATGATTCGTATCAATTTTGGTGGTGTTTTTAGCTATTTCCACCCACCATATCCGGTCATGTACACACAGTGTAGAGAGAGCGATTAGCGTACTAAGTCTTTCTCAACCCTTATTTATATTCTTTCTTTATTTAACTTTTCTCTAATTATCAGTTTCAGTTTTTGCATAATACTTTCTGCTAATATGCTCTATTAAAAGTCATTTAGCTCCACATTGGGAACGGTCATAACATAAAAATCATCAGTAATTCTAAAACCAACACTTCTTTTATTTCCCGTGTATCATTTGCTTTACGGCATATTAAAAATATCAGTCTTAGCATGGAAGTTTTCAATTGTACCATAAATGTCTCTAAAGAACTTTAAAAAAATACTGACATCAACTAAATACATTTGCTTATTCGCTAGCAATTGATTAAATTATGACTTTATATTCCAAAAAGTCATTATTTTACGAAAGAGGTATTATACTATATTACACCATTCATGATAACCAAATTTCTTGCTGCATAAGTTTAAAACGTCAGATGATTTTATTACAAAAATTGTACTCATTACATTTTCAAAACCTTTACTAAACATCGAATCTTTAGTTCTACAATAAATAATTCTATTTTGTCTAATGAAAGGAAATACATTTATGATAGCCGAGACACGAGTTCAATTTAAAACACTACACGAATTGACTGCAACTAAGTCTCTTTAAAGTGAAAATTAAAAAAAATGTAACTTCTTTCAAAAAAAACTGTTAACACTTGAGAATTTGAGATTATATCAACTCCTTCTAGCCGCGTGTCCTTAATTCGCTAACCTTTCTGTCACGCCAATGGTCATTAACCCAACTCGGCATGGACGGGGTTGAAAGTGTACTAAAGGTTGGAGGTCCGGCCCTGTGGGAGGATGACTATCGTCAAGTAGTTTTGCACTTAGTTATAATTATTGTTGTTCAAAACAAAGTAGTATGGTTATGGAAGATTTTTTCGTATGTGTAAGATCTTAACCACATTAAACAGGGGTAGATTACCAAGTTTCACAACCATCACGTCAAAAACTATAAAATATATTATTCATGATAATTTTAACACTAACATACAACCATTTTTTGTACAGTATTCTATATTTCAACACTTTTTAGCAGGGATGGGAAGTGTGTCAATCGTGAAGGTATTTTTGGTCGATCGTGGACCTATATTGTATTATTCCTTCTTTGAACGACTCAAAACTAGTTCTTGATTTGACTGCGTGCTTACGTCTAGCGTTAACTTCATATTATCAAGTATACGACAATATTGCTGCAAATATGTAATACAAAGTTTCGGATGCAAATAAAAAAATAATTTTAATTACTCATTCTCATATTCGATATGCATGGGAAGTGTGTAACTATATCAAAATATAAAATATAAATATTAAAAAAATCGGCGTCCGTGGCGCAGTTGGTGGCGTCGTGGACTATACGGCTATGGATGTCTCGGGTTCAATTCCCAGGTGCGGACAGTTTTCATAAATTGATATTTCAATCGATTTATGGGTTTCTGTTCGTAGTCTGAGTGTTTGTGTTGTCTAAAACACCCTCCACACCCACCCATTCCATCTTCAAAGAGCGTAACGAGAGCGATTAGCTAACCACTAGTCCTGTCTTAGCCCTATCCTTCTATCCCTACTCTCTTCGATGTAGAGAAGTTGAGCAACTGAGTAACAAACAGTTCTCATAGAAAAATTCTGTTGAGATACCTCCATTATTAGACCATATGCTCCACATTGGGAGCGGACATGAAAAAAATATCAAAATAACAATAAATTTAAAATTAGTTTTTTTTAGAAGTGAAATTGTTAATTATATTATTGTGAGTTATTAGATTTTTCTATCATCATTTTTTATATGTATTTATAAAATATCTGTTTTCAAAATACATATATACCATCGGCGTGAGGTGAAGTTATCTCTATCGCACAACCCCACTTGTATATGAGCAATTCGGATACCAGAGCATGCGCCCGCATGCCCTTCTATCTCACTCTGCACCTTTCACTTTACATCTGATTGAGTGAGGAAGAGAGAACAGCCCGGCACGCGCCTTATATATGCATATATGAGTTATAAAATTGAGTTCCTATTGTTCTCTCGTTATGTAATTACAAGCGATATCAATTTATCGCCGTCAATAATTTATTAATTAGTTTCTCTTAAAAAAAAGTGTGGCGACGCCTGCTCTATAGTATGTTTAATTTGATGAACGCAAGTGAGTTCAGACGAGCACTGTTTTCTATGATAGAAGATTTTGTCAGAGCTTGCTAGGAAGTTTTTAAAATTATCTTGAGCTTTTTTTCAAGCTGAGAGTCATTTCTACAGGGAATTCCCTGATCCGACGAAAAGTCACTCGAGGTTGTCCTCAAGATTCGATTCTTGGACCACTTCTATGGAATATCTTATTCGATGATCTCTTGGACCTTGCGCTCCCTCAAAAGACCCATAAACAGGCATATGCTGACGATGCAATAATGTTTTTTCAAGGAAACAATAGAAGTATTCTTGAACAGCTATCAGCCGACTGTTTAAGGCAAGTAGTTGCATGGGTAGACTGCAACAAATTAAATTTTTCACCTCATAAAATCATGCAGCATAATGCTTAAAGGAAAACTGTCTCGAAAGCCAATAATAAGGTTTAATACAATAAGGGTTCCTGTCCAGCGAACCATGAAAAATCTTGGGGTAATATTAGACCACGTGAAAGCTGCTATAGCTAGCTCTAAGATAAGCTTTGAAAAGGCAGCACGCATGGCTAGGGTAAGTTGGGGCTTAACATTTCCTACGGCAAGACTCTACCACAAATCAATATTCCTTGGTATTGCGTATCATGCTGCAAGTTGCTGGGCATATAGATGTGCCCAACGACAGGAAATATGTCAAATACTTCTTCGGGAGCAAAGGTTTCCACTTCTTGCCATGTCCAAAGCCTATCGAACCTGCTCAACCGAATGTCTTCCTGTTATGTTAGGACTTATTCCTCTAGATTTAGAAGTCCAAAGAAGAGCTGAAATTCATCTTTTATTTCTCTGGAAACCAACTCAAATTGGCAGCACAATTCTTCAGCCGTTGGATTCTCAACAGTTCCTCAAAGCTAAAGTGGAAAAACTCTGCTCACTTACTGTTCTAATGACTTGGCAAAAGCGGTGGTCAATGTCTCCTCGGGGTAGAACTAACCATCTATTCTTCTCAGATATTCTCTTTCGTCAGAATGCAACATGGTTTTCTCCAGATCACTGAACCTCCCAATTTATCACTGATCATGGTGCGTTTAATGCCAAATCTTATGAGTTTAAAATTAAACCAGACCCATATTGTCCTTATGATGATAAAAATCAAGATTCTGAACATATTCTTTGGGATTGCCCAATTATGTTCATTGAAAGAGATATTCTGTATTTATCGTGCAGAAATAGTCGCGATGGTCCTATTGGACATCCGGATCTGGTTTCTTCCCCAGAGAACTTTTATCAGTTCAAAAAATTTGCGGCCACCTTTGGAGAAAAAGTTTACCTTCCCTGCCCCTCACCATTTAATCCTTAATTGTTGCGTCACCATATAAAGTTTGGTGTATTTAAATTAATTGTTAGTTGATGACTTTAATATAATTATTGTGTACTCATCATATTCCTTTAAATGTTACATTATTATTATTTCTTATTGTTACTTATATTATAAATATTTTATTGTGGACTTACCGTATCATTGAGGAGAGATGATCTCCGGTGTGATACAAACAAGTTCATTGCATTAAAAAAAAAACTTGTTAGGAAGGCTTTGGTTTACTATAAACAATACTGTTTTAATATATTTATCAAAAGCAAGCCAACTTATGATTTATAGTGAATTTTTATATCAATGAATTGGAATTTAGATTGAAACAATCGATATAAGATCAAATCTGTGCTAAGCAGAACGCAGGTGCATGCATCCATTATCTAATAGACAGCTAACTAGTGGCGGCATCTAACAAATAAAAATCAATATAAGTATACAAAGATACTTGACAATATTTTGACATTTGGCCAACTTGTTAACTGCGAATTTTTCCTTCTTCGATTATTATTGTCGATGTGAGAGTAGAGCCCATTGAAATAACGAGCGTCTCTCACAGTAATGGAATCATATTGAAACCGATTGCAAAAAAAACCAAATCTCCGCAGCGTAGAAATTTTACACGCCACCCTATCTGAAGGAGGGCCTCTCAATATTTATGAGTCGCGTACCACTGAAAGTGAATACAAATATAAAATACAATATAAGATAAGTTATTATAAGCTCAATTTAGATATTTTATTTATTTCATGTAAATGTGTTTGAGGTCTTTTGCCAGTGGTAGCAGTGCCACATACCAATGTTTATTCAATACTCACATTGTACTATGCTTGGCACACAAATATATAAATCAAGAAACATATTACACAATTATAATATACTAGTAACCGTACCCGTCATAGCTGACGGTATCGAAATTGAAATACTGAATGTCTAAAGTAGCTATTACGTCGGAACTGTGAGTGTATTGTTTACACCGCGAACGCTTACTTCACGATTAAATTTCATACCTACATGTGATATGTTACAAAATAAAACGTCATCAGAGCGGTCTGGGCCATTATATATAAGATAATTACGTCACATTGCAGTCCTGGACTATCAACAAACACGTCTTTATGCATATACATATTACATTACACACAATTGAAGTTAAAATATACCATGTCTGCTAGCAATGTGAACTTTATTATAAAAGAAGTTTTGATGAACCACTAAGCGTGTATTTATATAAAGAAGAAATATGTGAGGATGAGCGGGACTATAAATGGACCTATATTAATTAGAAATAAGTTAAAATAATCGAGAAGCGAGATTCGAATAATATTTCAGTCCCGCTTTTTCGTTTTACAGTACTATCTGTCTTTGCGCTATAAATCACAGGTGGACACCGCAACTTGAAATTATTTTGTATTTTATTTCTAGTTTGAAAAAGCCTATTACTCTTCTTCCATATCCACTCCTTATGTGGAGCATATGGCTACCACGCGGTGTCTTAATGATTCCCTGTCACCCACCAATCGCTTTGCTTCCTCCCATGACATTCCAGAGTCCATCAGCTCAGCCGAATATATCTTATAGATAGTACCCAATGATCTACCAGCACACTGAAATTCCACTGGTCGGAAGAAGAGGCAATCAGGATTGCGGCTCTCCTGAGACATCCGCAACATGTGACCCACCTAGTTCAAACATCTCTCCATAACCGCCGGTGTGACATTGCGTTGCCCGGTGGAACCTTATCACAGGTCTTTGAAAAATAATCGTTTCAATTTGATGCTAATATGTTTATTGCAAGAAAATATTTACTTGTATTCTATTTGTTTCTAGTTTTATTTTGAAATGAAAAAAGAAATTAACTGGCTTCTATTATAAATTCAGAAGAACGATGTGAGTACATAGAATTAGACGCTAGACTAGAAATTATTGATAGCCAATGAGACATGCTTATAAATATACCATCGTTTTAAATATATTTCAAAACTATAAATTGCGTATTTTTTTAATAATCACTATTAAAAAAGGCTTTCAATTTTTTAGGATCTATTCATCTTCCATGTTCTTAAATGCATAATTTTGAGATTAAATTGTACACAAAATTAAACAGGAAACTTAGTGGGAGAGTTAAATGAAACGTCACTTCGTAATTCTTTTACTGTGTACCACTATATTAATCTTTAAAAAAATCCTGAAGTATTAACAACCGTTTGAGAACCACTACAATATTCAATCACGGTATCTATTATGAAAGCAAACAGCTGAACGGCTGCGAAAACAGCTTTCAACGGTCAGAAATCATTCGCGCTCTGAAATTTTATTATATCTCTTCTCCACAGATATACAATAACTGGCAGAATAAAAACCGATACTCATTGTGATTTGAGGACATCTCTATCATTATTTTTTTCTGCTCACGCTACATTCAATTCAATTTATTGTTAGTATCATCGTTAGAAGTTCTTATTTAATATATGTTAATATTTATATCGTACAATAAAAGTTTATTTAAACACTATGCTTATGAATTGTGTTCCAAATGTCGTATGATTGACGAGATCTAACTTTAGGTATAGGATGGTAATTTATGTGACAATTATTTGGATCCGGAGAAATTTTGTTAGTTCAGGTCGCGACGACAGAATTATTCAAGTTTGTATGCATTTTTATTTCAAATAAAAACATTTCTCTGAGTAGAAATTTAAAAAAACACAATTTAATCTAGCCAGCATTGACTCATTTGCAGTAATCATATAAGAATCAATTTCTCAGATAAATGACTTTAAATGAAATTAATGATTATAAACACATATGAATTTACAGTTTTGATATGTTTAATACAAATAATTTAATACATATAGATTATATTTATTGCAACTATGTACTAATGTTTCCAGCTGATATATGTTATTAAATTAAATTATTATTTTGCAATGCTTAAAAATGTGTTTGTTGGTAAGTAATTTTAAGCGGCTTCTTTTCCGTCAAGGTATTAAGTTTTGAAGCAATTCTTTACTTATTCAACAAAAGGTCAGGAATCGTTGATGTTGCTGTCTGCGTTTGAAAACTGCTAGAGTTTGAAAACTGCTAGAGTAACTGAGACACTGCGACACTAACTGTCCACACTACAATTTCAGCTAGACTGACGCGGTCTAGCTATACCACAGTGACACTGCTCTATTTGACTGTCCGCACTTGGACACTCAGTCTAGCAACTAATTGCCTAGACTAAAGTGTCCAGATGTATAATTTACTTTAGTCATCACTTGCATTGATGACATGCTTTTTCAGGGTGTTCACCTTTATCATTATATGTCGTCTACATCAGTCAGCGCTTGAATTTGCTGACTGCATTTGCGTTTACATTTATAAACATTATTTGTAAATTGTTTCTCCCTCCAAATTTCTTAATCTAGTTACAGTAAGACCTGTCTGACGCGAAAACAACAGCCCACAACTGTTTTCTTGAATAAAGGGGGATTTATTGCTTTTCTGCAACAATCTCGCAAATATAGTGAAATGAGTAACATACAAAATACAGAAAACGTTGATCACGTAGAAAAAGAAGGACCAACTTACACTCAAATCAATACTAAAAGTATTCGAAGAAGATTTTATATGAACTTCAAAATGATAGTTGTTAAGGAAGCTGCAGCAATAAATTTTATCTTGAATTTTAATTTTTCCCTTTCAACCATCTCCCAAATAAACAGGCCACGTCATATTCTAGGCCAGGTTATATTTGGGATGATGAGATATATTTAGAAATTTTAAAATGGTTTTAATTGCATACATTTATATATTGTATTTTTGAAAATATATTTTATATCATATATTTATCATTTCAATCATATCATCAGTTGATAATGCTCGTTATAAGTGAAACTGGTCATGATCATTATAAAAACGTGGAACTAGTACAAAATAAATTTTGTTATATTTTAAAAATATAATTTCTTTCCACCAAGAATTGACAGTTCACAACATAAAAGTTGTAAATATAATTGAATTGAATTTCTTTATATCTTACAATTACATATTTACGTGTATAAGAAAGAACCTTTAAATAATTTAAATAGAGTTGGTTTGTTCAAAAATAGCTTTTCAATAAATTCATTTCAAACTTTACTAGCTTAATTCATCAAATTTCTTCGTTTTCGCCGAGTATCCAATTTTAGTGGGGTCGTAAAATTTTTGATATTTCAATAATACCCAAGGTAATTAAATAACAAGCATTGAATTTCCAACTGGCAATAAAAATAACTAAACACGAGAAGACAATCGGCAAAGCCTTAGCGAAGTAGGCTGTATGTTTCACAAAATGAACTGCTAACGTTTCATATCTATAAATTCTAATAAACCTATCACGCGACTCAGTGGTGGGCACGTATAAATCATTTAAAGGTATAATTGTTGAGTAGTTTTAATAATATATAGCCCCCTCAAGATTGACATTTCAATTCAATGAATGTTTTTAATGATTGCTTGTTTAAGAAGTGTTTCTTTTTACTTGTGAAATGGTGAACAACCCTAAGGTTAAATTAATATGAATGAAACATTGACAAACGCGTAACTAAGTGGAATTTAATAAAATATTGAAAGGGTGGTATTAGGATACCAATACTAAACCACTGTTGAAATGATAAAATAGGAACATAACTACAATAAAAGATACTAATTTAGTGAAACTAAAACACCATCAAAATCATGAAAACCTTGATAATTAAAGCAAAGTAACCATTGTTGATGTACTCAAATATATCAATAAATCGATCGTCATAAATGACACTAAAAATGTAGTAAAAATTCATGAAAACCTTGAAATATAAAGCAAATATAAGCCAAATAAATATGTTGAAATGCTCCAATACCCCAAAAACCGCATAAAATCGTAAACTTGCAATATCCAGAAAACAGCCTAGTATAAGGATCAAATTTGAACAAAAATACCATCAAAATCTTGACAAATAACATCTTGAAATACTCAAATTAGAACAAATCTATCGCACCATGAAAACAGGTCATGTGCAAAAATCAAATGCCTCGCCCCCAAAATCGCAGCAAGAAAACAGCCGACGATCAAAACCTTGACAAATTATCGCACCATGAAAACAGTCGATGTTCTTAAAATCGAATGCGCCGCCGGTCAAAAGTGTGTCGATGAAACGGCATGTCTTGACCAGTGCCTTGCGTAAATGTCGGCCATCTATATGGCAATGACGCCCTGTATAATGCCAACGGCCTGTCACCCTGGAAGGCTGCTGATGACTATACATAGAATGTACTCGGCGGAGTTACGGGACGCCCCTGGAATGATCTGGGATTAAGCAAGAAGACCATCGGGGGACAGAGAATTTTGGAGGAACCTTATGACGGCTACATACTAAAAATTTGTTTATTGAAGGATTGTTCAACACAATTTGTATTACCGTTCAAATTTTTGACTTTCAGTTGGAATTTTGATATAAGAGTAAGAGACTACCAGAATATTACAATAATAGTACTCAACTATTTACTTAATCCCACGTTTTTTTGCAAGCTTACCCGGGCATTCTTCTTTTTAAAAAACATCATGGTTTTACGGACCAATTTCAAATGAGTGTTTCAGTAGCAATTACTCAAGCTTTTCAATAAAGTTTCATGAAAAAATAAGAGAAACGTCATGAAGACCACAAGAGTATTATTTTTTTATTTGTGCCTTATGCTAGTGTGAATAGAACGGAAGTATTATGTAATATTTATCAGTAAGTTTTAAATGACAGATTTACGGAACTTTTGGTTAAGAATAATGGACGTTTCTGAGATTATAGTTAAGGTAAGAAAAATTCAAATATCATAGGCATATTTTCACTTTGATATGAAGTAATATATCAACACAGAATTCCAAAGTAGTTATAAAAACAATTTGGAAATCGGTTGTAAAACTAAGTAAATTGATATGATTTAAGACATCAACTGAGGGTGCTTGATGGAATTTCAATTTCAAATTTGAATTATTGATATTTTGTACACTACCATGTATTTTGTCACTAACGACCCGGGTTTCGCCTTTCGGCATCTTCAGGCATTCAAGCGCACGAATGCCTGAAGATTTCGAAAGGCGAAACCCGGTTCGTTAGTGACAAAATAGACGGAAGCGTACAAAATCTCAATAATTCAAATTTAAGTAAATTTAGTTTTTTACCCTATAGAGTTTGAACGATTGATTGTTAATCCAATCCATTAATTTATTATGTACCAAATTTGGATTATTGAGATTAACGGTGCACGCCATTTTGTCACTAACGATTTAGTGAATAGAAATTCGGCACAGAATGGACTCGAACTCGATGTCTTAAATTATTATGTACACAATATAACCGACCCGGTACTTAAAGATCGTTTTGGATTTTAAAGAATTGTTTTCAAACTTTTTTTAACGTAAAATTTCTACTAATTAGCCGCTTACGTTCTGGGTGAATAACTCCGGAGGTCAGTATTGTAAAAAGAAATTTTGGAGAGTTAAAGTTTTAGAATGGTTTCTCATGAATTATGCCAATTTTTGTTCTTTATGTAATTTATTCTGCCCTTTAACCACTTAGAAAGCATTTATAAAATAACAATTCTTAAAAATTAATGATGAAATACAGAGAGATATGAAATTATCGTTACAGCAATTAAGCTTGAAGTTTTTAACAATAAAAATTCAATGAAGAAATTTGATATTTATTATGAATATTGACCCTCTTAAGTTACTATTTGTCTGATAATGTAAACTTTCAAGGAATTTACACATAATTAAGCCATATTCTCTTCTTGATGTAGCTTATTTCAACAGAAATTGTTTTATGAGTTCATCTTGTTATTCAACCACCGAGTGTTTCTTTTGTGAGAGAGAAATTATAGATGGATGGGACTATAACAGAACTAGTGATTATCAAATCATTCTCGCTATACACTGGCTTTGTAAGATTAGATAGGTGGGAGGGAATTTAAAACATCACAAACATCCATGCCTCCGGAAGATAAATAGATAAATCAATCAAAAACTAATTAATGAAACTGTCCTCCTGAGATTCAAGCCAGTGAAATCCATAACCGAAGCCAATGACGTTGATCACTGCACCACGGACCACACTCGTTGAATAAAAATCCACATATCTACCAATTTTAACCTTCAAACAAAAAACGTCAAATGCACGCCTATTTCTCACTATCTGTCATCATTTCTTATTCATTCCTGCTGTAATGAGTGAGATGTTAATTTTTACTTGGTCATTTCTCAATTTTTTCTCAAACAATCACCACTATTTTCATTTATTTTTAATTTAATTGCGTCTATTGAGAAGACAACCGAGGTAAGCAAAACTGTCAATCATAGCTTTATCTATTTTTGTGTTATTTCCCGATATGTTGTCATGTAAATAATACAATACACAATAACACATAGATTATTATCTCCAGGAACTACTATTTGGAGGTTGCATTAATTTTCAAGACTAGCTTTTAATAACGAACAAACATTTTAAGACCATCGCTCAATTAATTTGATCACAAAGGAATATTCGTCGCGTGCTGTCTTTGAGCGTATTTCTGAAACATGAATGCACGCACAAACCCCTACCCTTAGCCACACACCCCTCGTGTGTTTCTGTACCTCGCATTTCCCGATGCTCAGAAGAAACATCACGCAAAACGGGAAAACTGAATATAGTCTTTTCATTGTATCCAATTGTTTTTGAGACACATACAAAATGCGCCGTTTGCACGCACGAGCGACATCTGTGGCTCGCGACTGGGAAACATTAGTGCTTATCCTGCTATTCCTGTCAATTTTGAGTCTGGAAGTTTCTTTTCTATTTCTGCCGTTTAGCAGTCAAGTAAAATAACAGTATTTGTGTTTTGAATGTTATTTTAAGGAATATGTATTACATAATATCTTTATTATTCTTTGTGAACATCTCCACCCCCAATGGGGAGCATGCAATCTTCTAATAAAGATTATCTTAACAGATAATTTCAATTGATATTTATTTTGAATTTATTTCTAATAAAAACAGATGTAAGACCATGGGTGATGAACCTGCGGCCTTGTAAAGTATCAAGTGGGATCTTTTGACTAAAATAAATATTATTTTCTCCATGTCCGCTCCCAACATGGAGCATATGGTCTCCTAACAGTGGTATCTCAATAGAATTTTTCTGTGAGAACTGTTTGTTACTCAGTTACTCAACCTCTCTTTTTCGAAGGGTGTAGGGATAGACGGATAGATAGGACAGGACTAGTGGTTAGCTAATCGCTTTCTCTACGATCGGATGATTGGGTGAGGGAGTTTTAGACATCACAAACACTCAGACTGCGAACATAAATCCATAAATCGATTGAGAAATCAATTTATGAAAACTGATTTACGGAAACTGAAAATGAATTCATTCACCGGAAATTGAACCCGAGATGTCTGTAACTGTAGCCAACGACGCTACCAATTGGACCACGGACGACAAATAAATAAATTATTTTCATTGTTTTCCTTCGTTTACAAAATAATGTACATTTATTTTTATGTATATTTTTAAGATAAATGAATGTGGCCTTCCGACAAGAAAAAGTTCGCCACCTCTGTGCTAAACGCTAAACTAACAAAACAAAATGCTGAAATTGAAAAAATTGATACCTAAAATACGGGACTACAAATTTGTTTAAACATGAATGGACATTCTTGTTTCATGATTTTTAATATTCATATACGAAGGTATGGTTTCAAGTTTAATTTATATCTTATTTTTTTCAAGAATAAAAATGGTTTTGCATACATTCTCTTGAGACCGCTGCTCTGAAATACCTTCATTTATGAAAATATAAAACATAAATTAGTTATTTTTTGTGTTACATTTGTGACGAATATCCGCTCGCTACCGCTTGTCACTAAACTTTATTCAAAGGTCACTGAATGTGGGGACATTTCTAATTCATTATGGCTTAACTTAACTACAAACTTCCTCTTTTGAACTTTCCGTCTTAATCATAGCGCTAAAGATGAGACAAAGTGTTTTATTCAATTGTCTTTCCGTTGAAGCCCGTATGCGTGACAACGAACAATGATTATCAAAATGTAACTTTAATACGTTTATGAAAACAAGCTTTGTTACTGAAGTTAAATCCGGCTGTAACTTGCTTAAAAATTATCGCCAGTTCATCTTTTTTCAAGTATCTTTTAAGATGGTCATCCAAGTATATTATCATAGTATGAGAAAAAACTGCTAAAATGCTTATCGGATGTTGCGATAAAAATTCGAGGAATTCTTTGGACTTTTTTCATTTGTTGAATTGTTTTTGCAGATAAGTTTGGATATCTGAGTAGTCAGCATGCTGACTAACTTCTCCGCTTGCATCAGTAGTGGATCCACATGTGACGCAGTTAGAAAAGTCATTCTTTTTGAGGCATGTTTCCACCATAAGTTCTTCTCAAGGTTGCAAACTTATTTGAATGGGTATATTTCCAAGTTAATAGCCATGTGTCTAGTCTCCACTATTGATTTCGCCGAGAGTAAGTTGTCATGGGAACGTACAGAAATACTCGATTGTATTGTACAACCATTCCCTTGATACAGTGCTGGTCCAAATAACTTTTTAGCGGATTTTCGTCATCGAGTGAACGTTAACATTCTTGCACAGGAGCAATAGCTGTCGTAATACCTGCAGTCGTGGATGACGTGGTAATGGGCAACTCCATATCTGCTTCGTTCATGAAAACGATGAATATTGCTCCTCTATATTCGATAGTACGTAATCTACAAATTCATTTAGGATAATGTCCGATATAATCTTTTGTCTTTCAGAAATTTCTCGAAAAGTTCCCAAAATAAATTGTTTATATCGTTGTTTGATATAACTTGTTCTTTCATAACTTGTCGTAAAGCATGATAAGTAATGGATATCTTCGTCTTGAATTGTAGGTTGCGTCTCCTGATTAATATACGGGTTAATTCCTGTAGATGACCCACAACAAGAGGAACTTTCATTTCTTCTGACCATAACAGCTGAAGGTATAGTATCAATGAATTCTTGTTCTCCATTGGTAGAAAAATTTTCAAAATTTGTTGCTTTTCCGTAAATTGTATCTCCCGTTTGCGAACAAGACGCTTCTTCATCGATTTCGGTAGTTCTGGTGCTTCTTCTATTTCCGTAAATGTCATATCGTATGGATCGTTCATTACAAGTTATAAATTCTTCAAGTTCGTCAAATAGCGATGTATCAGTATGCGATGCCTCCGACATAGTGTTAATACTAGTTTTTTTTTTTTTCCTACCTTTCTTTCCTATATGATTTTAAGTCCGTGATAACCGCTTATAAAGTTAGTGCTAGGGTGGGTACAGACTAAGTCTTTTTATCCCTTTCCCGCATGTAAGCTAGCTACGTAATGCTGTCTAAAAGATTCTGTCAGCGTTAATACTAGTCGAATACGTTTCTTTATATATGATTTTAAGTCGAGCGATAACCGCTTATAACCAGTTTCAAACCGGTATAGAGGGAAAAGAGAAGACTTAAATCGTATAGTCTCAATGGCCCGCCTCCACGACGCAACACGGGCAGCTATACGAATTGCACTGCGTGCATAATTCATTCGATGTTAAGTTATTTCGCTACGTTATCTTTAAAAATGATGTTTGATGACTTATGTCATTTTTTTTTTATAAACACAACTGCGTAATAAAAAAAGTTCTGACTGTATAAGACAAGCAATCAAAATGTATAATATGTTTTTGACTAAAGCAGAACAACGAGGAATGGTCGAAAACCCTTTACTTGGCTACTGATATTACCTTCTGAATAAATAGATATGTAATATCCATTACTAATAGGCTGCTTACATTATATAGAAATATATATGTACTTTATTTGGACATCCCTGCTTTTCTTGACCAAGGCCCCGGCATGGGGTGTTTTTTAAAATATTAATCTGAATCCATGGACATCTGAGTTGTTGTACGCCTCCCTTCATTTTTACAAATGACTTGTAGCGTGATTTATTGAACAAATTCACATTAACTAGACTATTTCAGCGAAACAATAATGACATTTTCAATGAATACGGCGGTAACTTTTAAGATTAATTTAATATGGACAAAAAGAATTTATTTATACAACAGTTATTATTGTACCATCGTCCTAGCGTAAAAAGTGTCCTTTTTATGAACTTACAAACAATATCAAATTTGGATTATTGAGATTTTGTACACTTCCATGTATTTTGTCACTAACGACCCGGGTTTCGCCTTTCGGCATCTTCAGGCATTCGAGCACACGAATGGAAGTGTACAAAATCTCAATAATCCAAATTTGATATTGAAATTCCATCAAGCATCCTCAGTCGATGTCTTCAATTATCTTAAATTATATCTTAAATTACAAACAATAGACCAAGGGATCCTGGAATTATAAAATTCACCCCCTAGAGGAATTCCCCACTGATTGGGTACCTCTGCGATAAACAATATAATATATGTATACACGGAAAAAAGCGGACATGGAAAAAAGTGGGCACGGAAAAAACCGCACACAGAGTAGAAAAAGAAACATTCACATTTAAAAAACTTCTTATCGTTTCATGAGTTTTTCATCTTGAAAAAAATGTAAAATCTTCATAATAAAATAATCGACCATTTTTCTTATCATAGACAACCTCCAGTAAACGTTTCGTAGTCTGCTCAAAGAAAAGGGGGAATCGAAAGCTTTTTTGATAATGTAGATAGGTAAATGAGATAACCTCAATTTTTTGTTTATTAATGTTTGTTTAATACGTTTCTAAAAAATCGAACGCTAACTTCCTTTTGCTCTGTAAATGAAATTACAAGAATAAATCAATTTAAAGGTTAGGGGTTAAAAAGTGATGAAATACCGCTCAGCAGGTTAAGCGTAGGCAACAATACAATAGAGGAGAATTAGGAAAGGGGGTGGGTTGCGTATAGAAAGCGGTACGATATATATTATTAATAACAAAATCGTATCAACAAACGACTTACAAACTTGATAACAAGTCTCTTACAAATAAATTTACTCACGAATAAATTTAATAATAATGCTTATTCTATTTAGTAACAATTGTTTAAGTTTTGTAATAAGATTTTTTTTAACGAACAACCTTTTTTTCATGATTTAATTAATTCTGACGTCAGGCTATGAACTAAGCGGTTCCAAATTACGTCAGAAACCGTTATGACTCGGATGAGATTGTGTACCGCCAGCCTCTTTTATCCGATTGGTGGAATTTCTGCGTTCAAGGTGACCGAGAAGAAGCAAAGCAATTCTTGTGTGAAAAGCAATCCTAAAGACATCACTTAGTGACCATTTACTTCACATTGGCAACGGATATGAATTAAATTTTTCTGATAATTTAAATTAAAAATAGTTAAAAATATGAATTCATGGGTGAAAGCAATTGTTGAAATTAAAAATAGTTATATTAGAATTTTTTTTTCGTTTTCGACCGAGAAAAATCGAGTATGAACCCGAATAAAATCAAAAGATTTTTTTACCATGTCCACACCCAATTAGAGTAAATGACCTTTTAATGTAGGTATCTCAACAAAAGTTTTCTACAAAAACTGATTGGTACTCAGTTACTCAACCTCTCTTTTTCTAAGAGAATAGGGATAAAAGGATAGGTCTAGGAGAGTACCAGTATTCAACTAATCGCTCCTGCTACGCCTTGTTTTTAGAATCGTATGGGTGGGAGGGAATTTTAAAATATCACATAATTTTTTTATATATAATAAATACAATACTATGTCAAGAGTCAAGAGACGACATTGGACCTGAAGTGCCTGCCTTACATTTTATTCTTTAAACCATCGTGATTTCGGCATTCCCCGTTTATATGTTTTCAAAACCTGAAAAGAAGCATGAAGCATTCATCTTGGAGGACACATAATTAAATTATATTTTTAGAGGTGCCGTGAGGTAGCCAAATCACCCACATCAAGAGCAGACATCGACGAATAATAAGAATAAATGTATACATCCTTTGAATTTGAATCTACCAGTAATATAACACCAAAAAATCCCAGACGTTTATAGTTCAATTGAATCAAAGGAATTTCGGGTCCTTCTGCTGGACTATTTATTCACAGTAGCAATGTATTTGTGCAAAAAACTTTCTAGGCTAAAACGAATTGCCTATCGACATTTAATAAATAAAATTTTGGTCAGAAATAATTAGTAAATTTGAGAAATTACAACTCGAGATTGAATTTATATTTTCCATTGATTGGACCATAGATTTTCATTTATGGGTTATCAAAATAATAGATACACACATTTTAGTTGCAATACTATTTGAAACGACTGTGGTGAGAGATGTAATGGGAGTAACCATTTAGTCGGAAACTTCAACGAATAAACTCAAGTCAAGTTAGTGGAAAAGTTTATGGCCTCTTTAGCGCAGAGGAAGGTTAGCACAGAAGCGTTTCCCTTGCCGTCATATTAACGTAATGAAGATTTGTGCGCTCGCGTTTCGCCTTGAATCTTTACAAAGCTTTCGCGCAATCAAATTTACTCTCGCACAAAACGTACGCACGTACATTGCGATATTGTGGTATTTTTTCTAAAAAATATTCTCCAAATTTAATTTTTTACTGCCGCAAGATTTCGAATGCAATTTTTGTAATGCGAAATATTTTTACCACCATATGATTTGGAATGCACTTTTATATTGCATTCAAAAACTTTGCAGGGTCATAGAGAGTTCAAATACATTTCAATTTCCCATTAATAGAAGTATGATAACTGAATGGCATCTTTGAAGGTAACAAAAAATATAAATTGAAGGCAATGAGAATACAGTAGTAACTATATTTATAAATGAATTTTTGTTGGTCCCTTACGCGTTCCTATACCCTACATTCGATTTCGATGAAACTTTGGTGAGTTGTTGTGCGCACACCCGTGAAGATTTCTGAAAAAAAAATCTGAAAAAAAATAGTCAAATACATACAGACAGCGACATCTCGGAAAAACCTTCTGATTTATTCATGTGCGCAGCAGACGGAAAACAAAAAACAATGAGTATACAAAAAAACGTCAAAAAACAGAATTAAAACACAAACCCTTTCTTTCTTTGATTTGCATTGCAATGCATACCGGGTACTCACAGGTGCTTTATAAATAATATGTAATATCATTTGTCTTATTTTTGTGTAAATCTCATTCCAATATATTTATATGATAAATGGACCTCAAAGTTCTCTGATACTGGTAAAATCAAATTTAGACAGTCGAGTCGAATGTTTTACACACCACCACTACAGATAACAAAAAATTCCTATATTTAATAAAAAACTAAATAAACCTTAATTCAGCTACAAACGAACGTAACACAGCTGCCAACCTGCCCCACATTTTTTACGTAAAGCTGGGTTAAAATGTATAACAGTCAAATGGGTCACAGTCAAGAAGAAAAAAAATTTGATTTCACAATGCCGTGATTCAATTATGATGTATTTAAAATACACATCGCTTATTGAAAAAAAAATCCTTTTAATTTTTGAAAGATTCCGCCACGGTTTACCGAATTTTTAAGTAATAATAATTTACTTTAGTATACAACTTGTATCCATAATATTTGTTGAAAATATTTACAGCTCCATAATGAAAGTTGAACAGTAAAACACAAACAGCCAAGCGGTTTGTCGGAAGTTGTAGCGTAGCTATGAGTTCACTTCCCACGTTTGATATCATTAGTAAGAGAACCGCACATTGTAATATACCAAGTGGCATAAAGCTTCCTACAGTGCTCAACCAGTTTTCGAAAGCAGACGGTGTGTGGAGTCCTTTAGGTTAAAAATGCCATTCATGTTTGACACTAGATAAAATAGTTTTTAATTGTATATTCAACCCAATAACTCCAGGAGCTGGTTTTTTTTTTAACAAAAATTCATAAATCTAATAAAAATTATTATTTATGAAAATGTCTATACAGGGACTTTAGCACGTGGACACCGTAACCGAATAGTACGAACGCCCAAGAATGTAGAACATTCGGCTACAGGTTTGGTATCATTAGATTGGCATTGATAAATATATTTCCAAAAAAAATGAAAATGCTATATGTAGCTTAACCTCTAGAGCGCCATGAGCTAGTTAACTCGCCGAAGCTTGTATGTAGCATCAGGCCATAGACGAGCTTATCGTCGTCTTAAATCGAAGGGTAAAATTATATGGTGTCATATATTGACAAGAAGTGATTTTTTTCCTCTTGTCAAATATCGATATTATCGAAGTAATCTGCAATCTTGATAATTATTCTAGCACTCTAGCAAATTTGTCTGGCACTAAAAACGTTAAAATAAAAACTATTTTAATTATAGTATTTTCACTCGAAAAATACTGTGATAAACCGAATCCGCTCTGTAACAACGTAATATATATTTTTACACGGAACTAAAACGGCTTCAAATAAAATAATTTTACGACGGTTTTTTATTTTCAACTTTACCCCTTTTTACCGCCATATTTCCCCGTGATTTGCCCGCGTCGCATGACACTTGCAAATTTAAAATGATTTGTCTATCGCACGGAAACATTTCATACACCGGTGCAGACTCACAAGGCGGGTGCGTTAATTTAAAGGGTAAAGCATAGTCTAAATCTAACCCTGGGCCATTCATTATGATTGTAACGAGTGCGTGGCGGGGGTGGTGGCAAATCTTACCTTGGAGATTCGCGAACGGTTCCATCACCTGTGCCTCTCCGATAATTAATTGGGTACCCCTGATAAATACCTTATATTCCCTACGCGATTTATATTTGCGTTTTCGTTTTAATAATACCCCGATAAATAAACATTTCCGCGACTAACGCGCTCAACATAAACGATCATAGTTACAATTGCGCACAACCCATGCACATATAAATATATAATTGCGTAAAAAATAAAATTACAGAAATAATAATTGCTTAAGTATAAAGGTTATGTATGTAATATTTTTACATTTAAAATTTATAATTTTCTTCACATACGTCCATATGCGCAACTATCACTGACAGCGTTTATCTTCTGCGAGCTTGTTTTTTAAGCGTATCTATATCTTTGACTTCTTATGCAAACACTTGAAGAATCATATTTCATACAACTCTCCAAGCATATCGATGACGTATACAATATTTAGAAAAATGTAATATTTCTACTATTGCTTAATATATACTTAATGGTAAAATTATATGACAATTAAATAACTAGTTTTATAAATGAGAAACGGTAGTGCTACCTGTCAATACGCACGATGCGTCAACAGAGAATGTGTCACCTGTCAGCATTCTCTTAATAAGCTTAAAGATGTCCAAACAGAGAGAGAGAGAATTTTTTGAGTATACACTGCTTTTCAGATAAAATCAGACAAACAAATTTAATAGTCGCATTCATCGCGTGTAAAGAATTTTCTTTAGCTGAAATTATTAACTTATTTTATGCTAAATTTGAAATGTTGAGAATTTGTACATTTCAGCCATTCGAGCACACAAATGAACTCGAATTGACAGACAGTAAACAGTGTCTTAAGTGTATACACAAGATACGAATACGACCAAATGTTATTTAGAAGATAAAATATTGTAAGTCTATAATCAACACTGATACCTGAGCTAAAAATTCCGGAAATAGTCTTTAATCTTTGTTGGGAAAACAAGCGCATTAACAAAGTAGCGAATTGCCGGCGGCTAGAAAAACCAGTGACTTTTACACTTATAATAGCATTGCGAGTTTTAAAATGCAATTCCAAGAAAGGATAAATATATTCAATCATTACAAATTTAGTGAGTTCTGTTGGGTGACTATGAGATGAATTTACTAATATGGGAACATTAAAAAAAAATATTAATCGTTAGTGACGAAATATCTGGAAATGTACAAAATCTCAACAATTCAATTTGATATTGAAATTCCTTCAAGCACCCTCTTTTAAATTTATATTATGTTCTCATGAGAGACAATTTTAATAGCTTTGATTAATTGTGGTTTTGAATAATATCGAAGGCAAGGAAATCCACCAATGAATTTTAAAAATAAGTGTCTATGGCCTACTCAACCACTCAAACATATTAATAGACTGATATAGGGCCGACATTTTCTCATCCCTTGAATGCAGTCATTGTACACTGATATACGTAAATTGTTATAGCAGCCTATATAAAATCTGACAGTTACATAATTTGTTCATAGCATTATTAACTATTAAGCTTTATAGCTAGCGAACCAGATGTAATTGAGAGCAACGCCGTGATTTTGATTTTAATGACATGCGAGGGGGCATTATGAAACGCCGTTTTTCAAAACTTTTTCGTTGAATGTTCATTTCCATCGAAATATGTTTTAGTTTAATAATAGTACTTTCACACCTTCTCGATGTTTTATAACGAGGTTTTCTAATTTGAGAGACAGGTGTCGCTTATTTCAAAAAATATTTAACAAATAATCATCATCATCTTTAGTAATTTTGATTTCATCAATTTGGTAAAATTGACAATGGGGTTCCAACTATTCTTCATTATCAGCTATTTGCCCGGTTTGTTTTTTTTAGTCCCGAGTCATAAGTCTGATTCAAGTATTATGATAAAATATTGAAAGCGCCCGAGTTGAGCGAAGGCAAAAAAAAACCACTTGAAATTTGGAAAACTTGTGATGTGATCTTTCGTCGATTTTGTAAAATATTTCATTAAAAATTATTAGAAATACTATTTGAATAGTTGCCCAAGTATTCGAATAGTTATAAAAAGGCCGAGCATATTCGGATATTGAATATTTAAGTATTCGAGTTGGAATCACTAGCCCGTACCAAGCAGACAGCCAGAAAGTCGATAAGAAGCAAAACTACTCGCAAACAGTCCGCCAGTAAGTCCGCCTCCGGAGGAGAAAAATAAGCCTCATCGTTACCGTCCCGGCACAGTCGCTCTCCGTGATATCTGCCGCTAACAGACGAATACCGAGCTGATCATCCACAAGCTGCCCTTCCAGCGTCTTTGTGTGAAATGGTGGTTATCCAGGAGGCGAGAGAGGCGTACCTGATCGGTCGCTTTGAAGACATCAACCTCTTCACCATCGTCAAACAAAAATATCAGTAATATTATGACTTTACGAAATTGTCGCTTACTTTGAGTAAATTCTTTTACAAAATAAAATCACTAGAGCATAACTTTGCCATAACATTCATTGTGTACCAAGGTATATGACACGTATTTCACATATTTGAGAAGCATCTCTAAACTTATTTTGTCGTTAATTTTTTAACGAAAATGTAGACATTGATTCTATGTATAAATTATTTTTCACTATTACAAATTAAGAGTGGATTTCTTACTAGGCGCGAAGAGGAGAATGATACACGCAATAACAATACAACTTGGGAAATTGTGGGCAGGCAAAAAAGTGGATAGTATTGTTTCCACTGTTCTTACAAATGATTACTATTATAATTTGAAAATAATCTCAGGATTCCATTATCCTTGTTGATGCACTGACATATATTAATGAAAAAAAAATATTTAATGATTTATTTATAAACATACGTGCAATCGATGAAATCTAGATAACTTTTATTTGGAAAACGTCTCGACTAATAAAGACATTCTTTATAATACTATTCTAAAAATAATCTACAGCATAAAGAAGATATGACTGCAGTGGCGTCCTTAAATAGTGACTTTTTATTTTTGTTCAATAAACTAATTCATCTCAACTAAAACGCAAAATTTAATTTTTAAACTGTATTATCCATTAACGACTTTTTTTCTAAATTCGACATTTTTTCCATGTCCGTTCCTCAGTTACTCAACTTTTCTTTTTTTCTAAGAGATTCGAAATAGAAGTGTAGGGCTAGGACAGGACCAGTGGTTAGCTAATCGCTCTCGCTACGCCCCGTAAGGATATGATGGGTGGGAGGCTGTTTTTGACATCACAAACACTCAGACTACGACCAGAAATCCATAAATCGATTGACAGATCAATTTATGAAAACCGTCCGCACCGGGAATTGAACCCGAGACATCCGTAACAGTGGCCAACGACGCAGACAAATTTAACATACTTCCACTTCAAAATTAATTGCTATATCTACACTTATAAGCATACAACATTAAATAATACTGAACACTTTAATTAGAAATCTTATTTCAATTTCCATGTTAGCTAAACATGTTTTTCGGCTGAATGTTTTTGTCGGAGCAGTGACGATTGCTTCGATATTACATTTTGAGAGTCACCGTGTTGCCAGGTATTCCGGGCAGCAGCTATTAACCAATGCGAAGGCAAATAAATCAGCGGAAATCCGTCTGAGTAACACACACCCACACACGTGTGCAGATTATCACCGATACATTCACGCACGTAACAGTTACCAAATTACATCTAGGCTGATACGATGATTATAATACCGTGTGCTGTATGCCAGGAAATTTTTGATTAAATTAATATTAAATTTTGGCCTTTGTACTAAGTCACTTGTTCACAAATGATTCATAGATTATTATAATTTGAGAGAAAATGACGGTTAAACGACATATCTGTATTAGTTAAGCTATTTTAATATTTTATTTATTCTTTGAATGATTTTAATGGTGCAGTTGTTAATGTCATTGGCTACGGTTACGGATGTCTCGGGCTCAAGTCTCCGTTCAGACAGTTTCAGAAATTTGATTTTTCAACCGATTTATGGATTTCTGTTTGTAGACATGAATGTTTGTGATGTTTAAAATTCCCTCTCACGTTCGTTCTCATACGATCCCAAAGACGGGGCATAGTGAGAGCGATTAGCTAACCACTAATCTTGCTATGGCCCTATCCTTCTATCCCTTCTCTCTTCGAAAAAGAGAGGTTAAGAAGCTGACTAATATGCAATTGTCGTATACAAACTTCTGCTAAGGTACCTTCATTAGGAGACCATATGCACCACACTGGGAGCGGACATGGTAAAAAATACGTACTAACCCTTAAATTACGCAAAAATACGCAAAAAATATTTTATTTTCTGTGTGAGAAACCGGTATTTGAAATTAACTACGTTATAATTCCAATGCATAATTACAAAGCTTATTGCATTTAATATTCAAAGACGATTTTTTTTAAATATCTTTTTGCTCAAGGCTGACAGAAAAATAGTTCCATAGAGATTTTCAGTAACACTCTTCCTTGTGCACTAGGTAGGAAAGTATTTAAATCCCCGACAAAAGTTACTAAATAAAACGAATACTTTTCCGATTCCGGGATCGATTCCCATTGCTGCACTAATTTATATTTCTCTATTAAAATTAATAAATTAATTGAACCATTGATTTTTTACATTATGAATTGCAATTATTTTAATATGAATTCCATAAAAGTTTTCCGTTAAGACACTTTCTTATGCACTTGACGTGAAAGAAGTTTATTGATTAAAAAAAATTACATTAAAATAGAAACAGATTATCAAAAAAACAAAAGCAGCTATTGATTCTATTGAAATGAGGTTTTATTTACAATGAGATGCATCCATTGAGTTCGATATTATCTCATATAAATTTGACTATATTATTTAAAATTATTGAATACATGAAATGAAAATACATTTAAAAATATTGTTGAATATTGTATATTGTATTGGTTTACCAAAAATTATTTTAATAAATTCTTTCATTCGTTCAATTACAATTTTTTTTTTCTATTGAAATAGTTAAAATATAAACATTAACCAATAGTATCACGACAAAATCGTTACATAAATATATGTGAGATAAGTAAGTACGTTACAATACATTATATTATAGAATATAAAGGAAATTAAGATTGAATTATACGACATAACTGTGGAGTTTTTTGGTTTTACTTAATGGCATTAAAAAGGTAAAATTTTAGTTATAAGTCCTTTTACGAGAACTATTTATTATTTAATCACTCTACCTCTCTCGTTATTTGTAAATAGTAAAAGTCAGAAAATGTGCCTAGTAAGCGACAAGTAGTTGGCTAATCACGCTCCCCACGCCACGTTTTTTAGGAAAGTGTTCGGGAGTATAAAATTTTGCAATATTTATTTATGTCTGCCCGTGGAGTTTGTGAACTAATAATTGAGCATATATCAACAGAGGTTGTTCAATGGGAACAGAATCAATTAATGAAACTTTTCATAGTGGGAATCAAACCCGTAAACAACATGACCAATGCCAACGACGTTGACTATTTTGCTACAAGTCTGTCGTAAATACTTAGGTCGAAATCACAGTTAATGATTAATTTCTAGGTTACTTTTACGATGTTAAGTATCAATTCTTGGTGAAAAGGCACAATATTTTTATAATAAAACACAATTCGTTTTGTACTACTTCCGTGGAGTAGATTAAACTCTAGCGCTAAGGCGGATTCTCAGTATACGAATACACAGGATACTTAATATCGCTTAAACTAAGTGACTGAGCAAGTCCCATTTTCTTTTTTTTTCTCTCTATATTTTAGTTTTTTAATCACAATAGTGCGTCGTTAAAAGAACGGTACTGTGCAGATCTGCGTTGGGCCAATAACGTAAGGACTTAATTTGTTTCTTTTCTTGGTCGCTATCGCGTTACGAAAAGCGGCAGGGAAACAGCAACTGCATACACATAACGAGTGGAAGTGGGGCTACCTACTTGTGTTGTCATACTACTTCCACATTTTTATAATGAGCAGTACCGGCTTTTGGTTTCGCTCATCGTGATCATTATCATCAGTTGATAATGCTCCTGATGAGCGTAACCGTGTTTGATTATTATAAAAATGTGAAAGTTGTACAAAACAACTTGTGTTTTATTTTTAAAACATAAGTATATTATTTTGATGGAGGTTTCCTAAACATTAAAATAAAGTCTTAGTAATACATAAGGAAAACATTTATTTAATATCATTTGCTTGGCCAAATGAAAGTTTGCAATTGCTGTGTGATATCTGAGAAGCAACAAGGCATCTCAGTTGAAGATATTTAAAGATACAGACCGGCATGATTGCCATCTCTGTTTGGGACATTACAGAAAACACATTTGGAGTTTTAAGTGCAAATGGTTGAAACCCCTGCCAAATAGTTCAAAGTAATTTGGACAGGATTTTTGGAGAAGGTTTCAGGCAGACCGAACTTAACGATTCGAACGATGGTGTAAACGTTTCCGTTGTATGGTTCTTTTTAAGATATAATAAATTCTATAAAATAAAACACAATTTGTTTTGTAGTACTCACACATGTTTATAATTATCAAGACCAGTTTCGCTTATCGCGAGCATTATCAACTGAGATACAGAGGAACTGGCAAACTAATATTTAATATCACTTGAGAAAAGACATCACAAAAACCCATGCCGATGATGTTAAATGTAAATTTTGCCGAAAGCTGAACCCAAGCACACTTAGACTATTTAAAGTAAAGCTCTTGCCACTAAAACAAAAAGGCTGACATTGCTAGCCCTGAAGCCGAGCCGTCAAATTGAGAAAACCTTGAGCTTATGTCCTATTCGGTAGCAGTGTCCACGGGTTCAGAACTTAATACGAAATAAAAAATTGTTTTTTAATCAAATTATTCATTTAACATTAAAAAAAGTGTTTTAACGAAAACTGATTTAAAATCTCTCGCTCAATATATCTTATCAAATAGAGTAAATACATAACAATATAAACAAAAAAGTTATAATTTAAGCATCGACTGAGGGTGCTTGATGGAATTTCAATATTAAATTTGGATTATACATGGAAGTGTACAAAATCTCAATAATCCAAATTTAATCTCTCTAATTAACTAATTAATTGAGTGGTCAACACTCGTGGGCGTTTTTCCATTTCGGTTGCAGTATTTATGGGGTCGAATTACAATACGGAAAAAAAAATAATTTTCAATTGATTTATAAATGTGTGTTTAAAGTATAAACCTATGGGAGGTAATAAAAGCGACTAATACTTTTCTAGCTATCCTGCTATTACAACTATATCTGAAAAATAGATATTGTGTAGTTGAATAACAAGCAGCTATAGTTAAATAGCCTGACATTCTCCGTGCACATTTGCTGATCATTTGGTATTTTTATATATGCTCCACATCAAAAGTGGATGTGGGTGAAAAAATCATCGCTCTCTCTCATATCTTTTTCAGAATAAAAATATGGTGGATGGAATGATACTAAAATTTCATGCCTTTGAATGAAAATCAATAAATAATCGTTATCAATCGGGGATTTACTTATGACAAAATACATTAAGTCTGTTAAGTTTATTTTCGTTCAATACAGTCGTACTGAAAGCGTTATCCAAGCTGTAAATGCTGACGTCTTTTACTCTCACCCGCATTCAAGAAGCGTCTCATAGAAATGATATCCGTAAAACCGTCATTCATATTTGGCAAGATTTCAAATTCACCTGCTAATTTGGTTTCAACGCTCAAAGACTGTTTCGAGCTCAATCTGCATACCATTTCAACTCCTATGATTTGATCTTTTCGACGGATCCAGTGGTTAATTTGTAGAAATACGTTTTCATTATAAAATTCTCACTGATTATTCACTATCAAGGGTGTCAGCTGTCACTTCTCAGCTGGAAAGCATTTTATTGAAATAAATAAAGCACATTTTTTTTCGTACGACTTTTCTTATTTGCTAATACAGTTGATCATCTCAGTTATTAATTATTTTTAACTCATTATGTGGACTTCTAATTTGGTTTAACTTTTGATTGCAGTAGTTATTTAATTCTAGGAAGTCCTTAACATTTTAATCACAGAATATTTAATTTCATTTTTGTGTAATTTGTAGGATTATCTGTAAATTCTTATCGTAGTTCTTCAACCAGTTGTTGTATATACTTGGTAATTATTAACATTCAATTTCATACAAATAACTTCGCTAAAATTTATATTTCAACGGTTGATAATGGAAATCGTAGTTCGAAAAATGTGTTCATTAATTTATTTAAAAAGATAACATTATTATTCCATATTTTTTGTGTATTAGAAACATCTTCAGACTCAACAGACAGTTAACAATATTTATTTCGTATATCTACTGCAATTTGTCGTTATAGTGTCAGAAGGCGTTAACTCGAAAATCGGCTGTTTTGAGTTATAAATGCAGTACTATAAATTTTAGGGCGGTCTGTCGTCTGAAAAAACAAGCTCAGCCATATTCCATGTAATTTTTACGTAATTTGAAGAAATCTATATGAATTAAGTCAATTCCGTTCACAGTTGTAAGTGGCAAAAAACAATAATTACTGTTTCTTTAAAAAAGAATTACTAATACTCCAATCGAATTTGTAAATGATAAACGAATCACATGAAAAGATTTGTTTGAAAAATTATGGTTATGTTATGTTAACAGAAAGACCTAAATTTCATGATTTCAAAACAAGGGTTTTTGACTTAATTTCTTCTGCCACTATACTGACAAATAATCGTTATATTCTTCTTTATTTTTGAATTTACTTTACCATTTACCGAATGTGGAGAAGGAAAGATAAATTTAAATTACTAAATATTTGATAGCAGTAAATATCTAGAGAAATCAATTTACTAGGAGAGCTGAACATCCTATTTATAGCGTTATTTACTACAGTTAAGGTTTGTATTCATTTGAAAATGAATTTTCATGACGTAGTTAACGCAGGTGTCTTGAGACGATGAATTTAATCAGTTATATCGACACAATTTTCGTGTGTAGGAGACATTACTAAATAATTATAATTATATTATTCTTTTACATGGCTCTCAATGTATCAACAATATTATGTTGCAATAATTTCAATTCCTTACACTACAAAAAAATATAAACAATTTCATTCAAAATAAACCAGTGTTTGTAAAAGTGACAACTGTGTTTCCAATCAAATTAATTTATCAATCCAAATCTACAAGAAGCTAGAAGACAACAATCATTTTATCCACTCCGCAGAAAGAGCAACGGTATTAGAATAGCAGAAGGGCGTTATATGCATTCGTTCTCAATGAAAGATATGATTTAAAGGTTAAAATCGTCTTACATACCTGTCTCATGATTCCATACCACATTTTATATGCGAAAAAATCCAAGAAACTAATGGTGATTGAGAAGAGTATTCTTCCTTAATCTTTGAATTACAGAACGATAATATTTTCAATACCTCACGAAAGCGAATAACTAATGTTTTAAAGTGTTTTAATTCGGTATTATAAGACATGGTACTGAAAGCGTATGTTACAGTTAATATAATGCTTACGAATAAATGCACTTTTGTTTAGGTCATATTCACTTTCATATAAATAGTTTTCAATTATAACAAACACATTCCACAAAAAACAAATTATCTCACTAAAAATAAAGTGATTCCACATAATAAAATATATTTAAACATTGAAGAAATATATTACAAGTACGAAAAAATATTTTCACATAGATAAAATAGTTTCAATCAATATAAATACTTGAAATCGATAGTTGCACGAAACTGTAATGTAATGTAAATGTCATTTATTCTTCTACCCTGTTTTAGGCTGCATATATTTTCTTTGCTCCACTCATTAGAATACATAACACAAACCAAACCAGGCCAACCCTAACAACCCTAAAATAGTTTCAATCAATATAAATACTTGAAATCGATAGTTGCACGAAGCTGTAATGTAATGTAAATGTCATTTATTCTTCTACCCTGTATTAGGCTGCATATATTTTCTTTGCTCCACTCATTAGAATACATAACACAAACCAAACCAGGCCAACCCTAACAACCCTAAAATAGTTTGAATCAATATAAATACTTGAAATCGATAGTTGCACGAAGCTGTAACGTAATGTATATGTCATTTATTCTTCTACCCTGTATTAGACTGCATACATTTTCTTTGCTACACTCATTAGAATACATAACACAAACCAAACCAGGCCAACCCTAACATAACCTACTACAACTTAACTCAATTTTTTTAAAAGAGTCCGTAACTAAGTGGAAACTATACATATTTTAAATCAAAGTTTGTGTGTGCAAACTATAGAAATAGAAGTTCTAGTGTAGCAAATGAATACTATCTAACACAAAGTGCACAAAGTACACCATGAACTAACCATTGTCTACCTTATCGTGCCTAGATTTTACACGCCATTTGTTGACATGACGTCTCGACATTCGAATTTTCTCGCGTGTTTCCCTTCATAATGGCAATGAAATTTGTACAAACAATTACCAGCATTTCGTGAGTGACGAAGTTTCTGTAGTTTGGTGTATCCTTCATCGTAGTTATATGCACAACACTAGACCAGTTTTGTCTTGTCGAGGCAGCATTACAAGCTCGGAAATAGCTGTCAGTGGAGCAACCCTGCATCATATCTTACGATAGTATAATTATTCGTAGTTTTAAACACACGATTCTTGATATATGTTTAAAAGTTTTGCACGATATCGTCTACTGCTCATTTTGTTGCGTACCGTATTACACTTAACTTCAACAATAGTTACTTTTCACTTCCAAGGTGTTAACTGTCAATTCTTGGTATAGATGTACCAATTTAACTTGACCGCTAGTAAGGTAGCCACCGTCACGTTAGGAATGTTGCAATACTCAACCAGAGCTGAAATTTCAATAAATTCCAAAACTGATATCTTAGCGATGGTTATTAAAAGTAGACAAGATATTTATTTTGCATAAAATAGCAATTGAAGAAATTTATTCTAGAGTGACAATTCTAGTTCCAAATTCGGCGGCAGCCTAGTAATGTTGGTAATACTATAGTAAGGTATTATGATCAGGACTGGTTTTGCTCATCACGATATCATCTACTGTACATTTTTTTGTGCACAGTATTAGACTTAACTTCAACAATTCACTTTAAGGTGCTAACTGTCAATTCTTGGTAGTAAGGCATTACATTTTAAAAATAAAACACAATTTCTTTTTACTCTTCCCATCTTCCACATGTTTATAATGATCAGGATCAACTGATGATAATGCTTGTGATGAGCGAAACCAGCCTGATCATTATAAATATGTAGAATTAGTACGAAACTAATTGTGTGTTATTTTTAAAATAGATTAATATTTAACAAGATAATAATCGGTTTTTTTTTTGTTTTACAAATTAAAATTAGAATTCCATTTCAAATTCGGTATTATCTAACTGTGTTGCGAAAAGGGCAAGTCATTGTATATAGGACAGATAGGAAAGATTTTTGCAACTGTATTTAAAGAACACATTTGGTAGTATAATAAAGATAAATTTCTATTTGGAAAATCACAACATATTGGATTTACATTTCATAAAATCTAATTTAGCATCCGAGTGCTTACATTGGTAACCAAGATGTAAACATAAACCGTTTTAAAAAATGCATCTAAATAAACAGTGATTATAAAGGTTGCTTAATTATATTACCCTCTTAATACCCTTAGTCCGGAAACTTTCTACCTAACTACAAAATACTATTATTATTAATACTGTTATTATTCCTGCTATTATTGTAAAACTTTAGTAAAAAAAATCCTTGGAAAAACTTGAGCTATAGTTATCACATTGCATAAATCATATTTAAATAAAACTAAAGACTTTAGAGTAGGTTAAATTATGTAGTTGACTCCGTGGTGCAGCGATTAACGCAGTTAGCTACGGTTACGGATGTTTCGGGTTCAATTCCCGGTGCGGACAGTTTCATAAATTGATTTTTCAATCGATTCTGTTCGTAGACATGAATTTTTGTGATGTCTGAAATTCCCTCCCACACAGCAAAGCGATTAGCTAAACACTAGTCCTGTCCTACCGCTATCATTCTGTCTCTAATCTCTTCGAAAAAGAGAGGCTGAGCAACAAGCAGTTTTCGTAGAAAACTTCTGTTGAGATATCTCCATTAAAAGCCATTATGCTCCACACTCCACATATGCGGACATGGTAAGAAAAATATGTAGCGTATGTTCTTTTGAAGTGATTAATATAAATAATAAAATTTCAGTATATGTACAGTTATGTCGAAATAGCTATCAACTTTATAACATAATTCGTGTTTAACTAAATACATTTCAACATATTACCTTGATGAATAAATGAAAATAAATTATAAAAGTATATGAAGAGCTTTTCTCTATAATGGCATTCAGACTTTCCTCGAAACACTGGAAACGCACATTATGACTATAGTTTTATGCAAAATTATTATTATCACAACTTTCAAGAGTGTCCACAAAAGAGTACAGTTGGTATCAACAATTTACATAAAAATAAAACAGCCACGACGGGTCATAAAATTAAAAAAAAACGATACGTAATAAAGCTCAACTGCTCCAAAACTTGCAGCAGCGTGCTCCGAGAAATGCATCCAGCTATATGAGGGTGGAAAACATTAAAATTCAGAAGTATGCAAACTTTTTGCCATAAATTACGACATCAGAATAAATATTAATATCTCAAGATGTTGTAAATATAGTGACAAAATGTAAATGGTTATAACATGACAAAGTTGCTTAAAATGACTTGAAACATTAAATGTAAAATTTTAACATTTTGGCAAAAACTTTATGAATATAAAATATCGACGGTGTTTTGGCCAATCGATGTAACCCTCAAAATTGAAATTGATCAGGAGAGAGTAAAATCTGTTTCTATCGAAAACATTATATGGTTACAAGATCATTATAATCATTACAAGATCGTTACTAGAAGCCTATGTAATTACGCATAATCAATAAAAAATGCATTTATTTTAACGACTAATTAACAACACCGCGTCTCTAAAAAGACAATTAGTACCGTTGTAAAATGATTAAACAGTATATATAGCTACGCGAAACACAAGTTTGAAAATTTATTGTTTAAAATTGAATAGCTTAGAAATTAGTTAAATCATTAATAAAAATCAATTTTTAAATAACATATGAGCGGTCTAGTATCATAACTCATAATCTCTAGCATATGCAAAAAATGAGTTATGAATGCAGTTCTTCGTGTTCACACTAATCATTTAAAATATCTTTCTAACCTTACAAACTCTCATCTAAAATGAATGTGAAAATTTTATTTATTTTCAAAACTCAGATTCTCCAATGCCCTATAATTTTCTAAGCTAATAATATTCATTCAAGTCAATGAGAGTGCAGCATTGTATTGTCACCAGTGTTTCTTTACATATCACGGTGTAAGCGTGTATTGTTGCATTAATCTCCTGAGTTATGATACTAAAGCCCTCATATGACGAAAAGTAAGCTGCTGCTTAGTTGAAGGCATTGATTAGGGATTGCAATTCCGTTTTTACCGTCACCGGCATCTCGGTCTTTTAAGTGAATTTTAAATGTGAAATACCGGTATTACAATATGTTACGGTAGAAATATTTAATGACAGTTTTCCCAAGAAACGTTGAATCTGAGAGAGCTTTTTCTGGATGTTTTTAATCCCAAGGAATTCATTATAGTCAGCCTTACAACATATCCAACGAATATATGATTGATACAACTGTGAAATATATATATTGCATGATTATAATAAACCAATATCTTAAAATATTTATGTAATTTTGAAGACACTTCAAATATTTTTCAAATGCTTTGAGCAACAAGCAAGACTTATTAATATAATATTCACGAGTTCATAGATCACCAACTATCTGACTGGCAGGGGTCATATGTTGTAGACCACTGGTTACGAAGCGTTGAGGGGTTTTCAGGGGGTAACTAAGCCACCAACGACTAATTGCCAACAACAGCTGATTGGCCAATAAAACTGTGACGCTAATAAAAGCCTTCGCTTCGCTTTTGATTGGCTCCGATTGTTCGCAACTGGCTCTATTGATGTTTATGTTTTAGTAAAAGCTTTTCTTGGATTTTTTCCGATTTACTTGTTGCATCATAATGACATTCTGCCATTTGCCTTCATCGTTAAATGGATTTTTTATAAAACAAAAGCAAACAAAGAGTGAAAACTCGATGTTTTAAGTATTTGCTTTTCTCTAGTGGCGGTTGGTCTTTATCGATTAAAAAAAATTGAAAATTAATTAGAAATACCATCACTCTAACATTTTAAGTCTTTTATTTATTTTCTACTTAATCTCTTATTAACAAAATGGTAGCAAAGCATATCAGAAACAAAGGTTTAAAAGGACTCAGTTTATAGCGTTGATCACTAACCCGTTGTATTTAAAATAGGAATAGGAATTGCAACATTGTTTGCTTGCATATGTTTTACGTAAATTAAATTGATTGAAAAGTTACAAAATATCTTTTGGCAGTAGTGGCTGATTAATATAATAATAATCATTTAAATCCCTGAACCCTGGAAAACTCACAATACATACATAACTTGATTTTAAAGATTAAAATATTGTGAAAATAAATGTAAGAATGAAAACTAAAAATAAAATGAAGCCCCGATTTAACGTTCTTTATGGTTCCTTCGAACAAACTATGTTGAATTATTCAACATTGTTATTATTTTCCGGAACTAAATTAATTTGAAATGATTTATACCGGAAATGTTATGTTTACCTAGTTTCCAGGCTTTCTATTGACATGTTTAATTTAATAGTCTTATTTTTCAATCGCAGAATTAGCGGTATCCATATAACAAAAAAAAATATGTATATTCTGCAAACAGAAAAAAACAAGGAATTGAATTATTTTAAAATAACATAACAAAATTAAAATACAACCAATAGCTTATTCACGTGAAATATTTAACCGATATGTACTGTCAACTGAGCTTATTTGAATCTCAATTTAGCTTCGTACTGATTGCTAATTGGTAGATATCCAAGCAGTTAATTATGAGCCAGATTTCGCCTTTCGGCTTTTCGAAAACGACCAGAATTATGCTGTATTAATTTATTTAATACAGCGAATCAATAGGTATTTAACAAAGAGAAAATTATAACAAACATATCATTTTTTAAATGGTTATTTTTATGATAAAATGAATTTTTCTTTTTTTTTTCATTTAGCAAATAAACACGTTTTATGATATGATAGGATTTTACAATAGTTCGTACTGAAAATAAGTAGAATTAAGCTAATCGTTCTCTCCATCGACGACTTGTTCTTAGGATCAAATGAAGGTGAGAAGTTACCTATAGCAGTGGTGCTTATCATGATGACAAAACTTAGTGTCGTAGTCGTGGATACCCTTCCAGGACTATCGATCACTCAAACACGCCTCAAGTCTTCAAGACTCTTTTTATTGCAGTAAGTTATGTTCAGATACAGATACAATTTATAATTTATCTGAGAGATCTCAGTTCAGGTAAAATACAAAATCTAGTCCACTAGCCACAACCAGCCACGGAGTGAGATGCAAATACAACTGAAACATACCAAACACACATTCTAACACGTTCGGCCAGTTTTATCACAAGATTATCAAGAGCGAACACGTTTGGCACGTCAGACTGTAACATAAAACCAAAACATATACCAGCGTGAAGCGAATAGGGTTCAAATTATCAGATGTGAGTGCATCAATTACTTTTTCATGTTCCAGTGCTCTTGACACGAGATCATCGATGATCCGCTTTGTGACCATTAAAGGTCCAGGATGTGCATGACACAATTGGGTCGTACCAAAGGTTATAGACAATATTCATTCTTGGATACAAATCAATGTATGAAAGTGATCGTTCGTATAGTTGTGAACCCTCGATCACGCAACTGATTAGGCCAAAAGCGTACTACCAATTACCACTCGGCTAAATGACCAACAAAACTTTTCTCTTAGTATGCCTATGAAACTGGACAAATCAAAAAGTTATTTACTATCAAGGGATATATAAAAGCAAAGGGTTTGTTGTTAAATAGTAATAAATAATTGAAAATGCTTTATGACTAAAGATATGAATTTAATTATCTCGGCTTACTTAATATTTGGTAAGCTTTTTAAGCAATGAATTCCATGAAACTTTTCAACCCGAATCAAAATAACTGCACTAGAAACGTTATTTTACTTGTTTTAATATCGCAACTTAGTGGGGCTAGTATTCATAAATTTCAAACACGTGTTGCAAATGTGTTTTTTGTGTTTTAATGCAAATATTCCCTGTTTGCTTTATTACTGTTTTAGTAGAAAATACTAAGCTTTTTGATATGGCCAAAGCTAGCGTGGTATAATTTCATTAAATTTGATAAATTATTTTTAACGAGTCTCTACTTTAAACTTGTATGTTTTGGTTTGAATATTAAACAGTCAGCAGCGTCCATTAAGCGCTTTGGGAGTTTATATTGGTTTATCCGAGCCGGTTGATACAATCTGTGACCTTAAAACGAGCCGGTTGTTATCATGCTTAGATTGTACTATTAATATAATTTTAAACTTCGTGAATAAAATTTGTGACGTACATAATATTTTACAGCAAACTTGCTTCGCAGACGAAAAAATTGTACGCATTTTCACATACACAAAAGTCTTAATATATAATTTTATACTACTTATATCTCTAAATAGTAAAGCCTAATTATGTGTCATAATTATTAGTTTCTTGTTCAGTCTCCTCATAAGTCATGCCTAACATTCAATAAATTCTCCATGGTATGTATGCAATATTATTGTGTCATTATCAAATAAACATATCAATTTTCAAAATGATTTCAACCTATGTATACAATTTTTAAATATCGTATAAAAAGAATGATCTTAAGCGCTAATACTTGTTCAGATCTGCCTTTCTGCGTTCATAACTTTTATTGGTAACTACAGTAAGTGCTTACTATGGCTATTTAAAATTGAACTAAATTAAGGTGACATCGATAAGTAATATGCAAAAAATAAAAGAATCATGTTTATTTACAACCATATATTATATCACAATACAAACTCTTTCTCGTAACTTTATATTATTGATTATTTTCAGCTGGGCGTTAAAGCAACGCAACAAATGATCGAATATTAAAATTGTTAATTTTTTTAATTGTATCGAATGACTGTGTGCCGCAGGTCAATGCATGAAGAAGTTTAATATATATGTGGATTTTTAATATCAATTTCAACGTCATTCATAAAAATATGACGATAAAAGCATGATATAACTGGTTGCATATAAAAATATAACGTGAAATACTTAAAAACTCTAAAGATTTTCATATTTAATAAAAGTTATCTCAAATCAATACGAAAATCTTTCAATGGCCGATTACTTTCGAGGAAAAACTTAAGAAAGCTTTCATTTCCTTCAAATGGTTCGCCAATGGTAGTAAAAAAACAGTAATTATGAGTGTTCAAGATGAATTATGTCCTTAATCAAGTTTTCAGCCAGTTTCAGAAATGGGTGGAATTAAATTAGGGCCGAGTTGAAGTTACAGTAGGACGTAATTAAGTTTCATGGGGAACATGATCCCTTTGAAAAGGCAACCCTAAAAACTTATCAAATAAAAAATGCTGTCCCTAGTGGAAAGAAATTAATATTTTCGCAGTTAGTATGAATATATACGGCTACATCATCAAATAAAATACATGATTTCATTTTTGTGATATGATAATAATTATATTGAAGAATGTTATATTATATCAAATCAATTTAAACTATAATATTATGCATGATTTCATATTTATACATCACTGTCCTGTAAACTGGGCAATAGAAAATAAAACTAGCTGAAATTATAAAACGACCCTGACCATTTGGCTAGAAGTCCTGTATTATGATTTTTATTTATCAATTGACAACATAAATTTAGATGCTTCTAATAATAAATTCATCTTAATATTTATTTTGATCTTAATACATTTTTTTTAATTGCATTAAATTTACATTAAATTGTTAGTGCTAGATGCGCATGCAGTAGTGCAAAATGCCACTGTAGAAGACACTTTGACGATTAGGTCAGAGCTTACAATAGGCTATTGTTCTCTAAATTATAATCAATCATATTTATAAACTTACTTTCTCAAAACATATTTTTCATTGAATTCTAACAAAGGCTCTAATTAAATATTTGAAATAGCTACCTTGTGTCCTGAATAGCCTGCAGCTTTAAAACGAGAATGAGCCAGATAGCTTAAATGACAGAGGCAAAAGGGATAAAATCGTTCAAAAGTTTAAACTCAATCTATCAACATACAAAAAGGCCGCCGGGAAACGATCATCAAAGATAACGCGTATAGCTCATTAATTTTTAACGTATTTTTAATAAGAATATGTCAATTGGTAAATCATTTGTTTTATGAGGCATTAATTTACAAGGAAATATATTTACTATAAATTTGGTAGTAGATAACGCAGATTTGAAGAATTTATCCATTATTACAGAACTACATGAGTCCATATTGCAAGGTTTTTTGGAGACAGTTATTTTTCTGGTGAAGGTCTTATTTAAAAACCGGTCGCAAAATTACTAAAAAATACATTCAGTTTATACATTGTGTTGGTTAAATTCAGCATTTGCTTTGTATAACTTCATTAAAGTAAGATTAAAAAAGCAAATTTTTAGTTCCATACAAATTATGTCATAGTTGATATAATTGGCAGCCTCTGTGTTCTAGTGGTAAGAGCTTTGACATAACAATCAAGTGCCTCAGGGTTCAAGTCCCAGCAATGTCAATATAATTAACAATAATATAGTTGAGTTTTCGATTAATAAAAAATGATTTATAAAAATTCTCCTCGAGTTTGTCTGTTATGATTTTTCAATTTAAAAATGTGTGATGCGTAGGTATTAGCTACTATGCTAAATATTTGTTTTAATTTTTATTATCCTCATATTTTTCACATGATGGGTTTACGAAATAGCGTTCAATTGTATGACGTAATATTTGTGAATTTTAATACTTTACTGTTATATAACTATTATATTTTGCAAAACGTTTTATGATTATTAAAAAAATGCGGAAAATAGCAGCATTTAATTGTTGACAAATTTGACTTCAATGTTTCTACCCTAGTTTTCCGATGTACTCTACAAAAATCCAATAAAAGGATGAGCGTGAAAATTTTCAAACGATTTAATTTTACGAAAGGGTAGAAACGAAGTTTGTTTTACTAATCACCACATATTCGACATATGTGTTGATTGAATCACGAGACATAAGGGATGAATTCATATTTAAGAAAACATTTAAACTTATTACAATACTACATTAAATTGCGTTAAACCATATATTTCGATAGAAGTGGCATTTACAAACTTTCTTGTGGAATATGTAATGCTTTGTATATAGGATAGAAAGGAAGTAGTATTGAGACTGAATTTGAAGTTCACGAAAATCACACTCCCGATTTGCAAATCGCCTTATATTGGATTCGCATAACATGTATTTTTACGACAACTGCATGTTACTCAGTTGCTCAGCCTTCTTTTAACAGAATTGGGATAAAATAATAGGACTATCGCAGGATTAGTAGTAAGCTAATCGCACTTACTACGCATCACTTTTAGGGTCAGATGAGAGAAAGAGAATTTTAGACACCACATGCATCCATAAATTGATTGAAAAGGCAATTTATGAAGCTGGCAGTACAGGGAACCGACCCGAAAATTCAAAAATCCACTGCACCAGTTATTTGTCGGGTCTGTGGTACAGTGGTATATATTTAGGAATACATAAATTCATTTAAGCATAATTATGACGAAGGTGTACTGCCGAAATAGCTATCAACTATATTAAATATTTCTCGTGTCAAAATGTCGTGTTTTACTTTGTTCAAATAAAAAGACATTTTTTTAAATACCATAAAATTATTGTTTGTTATAATCGAGTCAGGCTCACCCTGTGGACTCTGTGACAAGACGGACGAGAGAAAACAGTTCTGATTGTTGACAATTCAGTTCAGATCAATTTTATAAATTAATGGCGATTAATGTTTTGACGGGCATACTGTAAATTTTAATACAATCTGGCCTTAAATCCACCACAAAGAGTTTGCATTTGACCTGCCATGGGGAGTTAGACTCTGAAGAGTAGTATTGTGTGGTGAAAATGATTTCTTTACAAGCTTCTAGGACATAAACTTGCCAGGAATAAGCGGAGCTTTTGCGCCAGGTGTTAGAGAACGAATAAATACTGCTTATTAATAATGATGATGGTGAATAAATAGCAAGCAGTGCACCGATCACCTAGTAGAAATTATCTTTATTTGTCAATATCCGTGTCTACCCACTTGGGCCTGTGTCTATAATACAAAGACCATATAGAAAATATTCCAACCAATTTCATTTTATGATCAATCGAATACTTTTGTAGACTCGGTAAATTTATTTTCTCTGTCTTTTTGGTGATTTCAACTTTCGAAACATTCCAAATATAGGAATGTTTACCTCGTAAATTGCTCACCTGCTTATTTTTCAATTATGGTCTACATGAAACTTTAACCGGTTAACAGCAGCATATACGCGGTTAGTCCTGTGGTTAATGTTCACAACATAAGAGGAATAATGTCAACTTATTAAGTCACCTTTTCTGAATCATAGCACGAATTTTTTTTAATTCATACTGCATTTCTTAAGTTGGATTCTTTATTTATTATTGGAAAGAGTAAATTTTTAAGCCGAATGAGTGACAAAAGATTTCTGAAATCTGTAAAAAAGCAACGAATCAATTGTAAATAATTATCCAAAAACTATAATCTAAACGTAGCTAATAAAATCACATTATTTAATTTACTAATAATGTGTAGATAGAAGACCAATACAACATTTTAACAAAACTTATTTACTGAGGTAACTGTTGTATAGAGTAGTCAATTTTAGAATGATTAAAGATGCAAAATGCGACTAGAAGATGACAACTTGTCATCTAATCATTTGTCCTGAAAGGAAGGATAAAGAGATTATAAATGTTTACATACGATACACTCTTTATTTTTTTATTAGGTGGAAAACTATTAATCCAATTTAATCCTAAAAATATTTTATAATCGCGTTTCATTAACAAAACAATACAATGACTTACGAAATGGTCTTAAGTGAAATTTCATACAAAAAATAGTTATAAATAATAGACATCAAAGATAGATATGTAAATTCTGAGTGATGATAAACACTGACTCCTTAGTATATTCCTTCTTGAAATGTTTCCGCAATTGCATGGGAAAAAGTGATTCTTTAATAATGCACTTTGACGTTAGCAATAAAAACCCCCTTGATTCTTTGGCTGTAAACGCTTGCGGTGTAAGGAGGTAAAAAACCTAGTATGCTTGGATGTAAGTCTCATAAGTGTGAAAGATTGCGTGCTGCATTGTAGAGAATTAATAATAATTTAAAAGCTACGTCTTTTTCATCGAAATCTTTTTTTCATAGAGAATATTGTTTTTTTTTTTTTGAATTTTTTTTAACCATATCCGCTCCCTATTCGGGTCATCACACGGTTTCTCCAAGCTTCTCTGTCCCCCACCAGTCTCATCGTTTTCTTCCAGGTCTTTTCAGCGTTCCGTAGCTCCACCGAATACATCCTATGGATGGTCATCAACCGCCTTCCAGGGTGACGGAATCCATCTGGTTGGTAGAAAAGACAGGCAGTATTCAGGCTCCCCTAGGGCATCCGCAGCACGTGTCCAAGCCAGGTCCATCGTCGCTTTTTTATTTTGGACGTAATAACAGGCTGGTTCGTCCGCTCTCTTACCGCCGATTTCCTGACAAAATCAAACCACCGTACCCCTAGTATTCGCCCCAAGCATCTATTTTCAAAGCACAGTATACGATTACCCTGTGCCTTGATGATGTGCCATGACTCGCAACTGTAAAGCAGCACCGTCAAAATGCATGCATTGAATAAGTGGCATTAAGTTAAAAGTTGTTCCAGCTATCCCTAATCGGATTGCGAGCTCTTTACACGGATTACCATTTCCCGTAATGTGCACCCCCAAGTACCTGAAGCCGTCGACTCTTTCGATGCCTCCCCTCTCGCTCGTCAGAGGGTAGTCTGGGTCCAGACAGAAACTGTTGCAAAGCACATTGGTTTTACTAGCATTGACTTTGTTTATAATACGGATATTTTATTTGTTTTTATGATTTTTCTTTTCTAATTTTAGTTGTAATTCCCCTCACTTTAGTCATATTTAGAAGTCCAAATTCACTTGAAAGCATGTTTATCTTACTCGAGTTAATTTTTAATCTACCAAACCCAATGCGAAATAGTTAAATTTGAATTATATCTGCTATGTCCTAACTGACGTCATTTAAAATTGATTTATACCACGCGTGGGTTGTTGTTGCCCTTAATACGCTTAGACACGCCCTACGCAATAAGCTAATTTATGGTTCATCATGCTTATAACTCCATGATATCTAATTCAACATGAATAATTCCAAGATTTGAACACACATAGGAAGCCTGTTAAAATTTTCCGAGTAATTTTCTATCAATATACAGCAAGAATACTCGAGTTAACTGCGCATATTTAGTTCCATATAATACACACAAACAACACCCCCACCCTTCGTTCTGGGCTGTTAGAGAACAGCCGTTACGCCACTGCATTCTACCCACATTTTGCGTCTGGAAAGTCAGTGGTGTACTGAAGAGACAGCATTAATTGTACAGGGGCGCATTAAGAATGACAACAGGATAAAATTAAAACCCTAATTTCAAATTTTTAAATTATTAAAACACAAATTTCTTATTTTTAAATTATTAATTTAAATTTAATTATTAATTTATTTTTAAATCTTCTAGAATTATAACATACAGTTTAGAAGATAGGACAAGATATAGTTTGATGATTCCGTGAAGCTATATCATAAAGTTCTTGTAGAACTAAATACTTCGCTTTTTTATCTTATTATAAGGAGGTTTTACTTGGTGTTTTACCAAAACAACAGTTAGAAATCGGAGAGCCAGATAGAAAATAAATACTGGACATCGATTCGTAATACTTTTTTGCAAGGACATTAAAGATGTTTATGTTTCATTAATCATGTTTTAAATTCATGTTTTTAATAATATAATAAACAAATATACAAAGGCCACTATCCTCAAAAATTTGCAATCGGTTTTTATGTAGAGTTTATTGTGTTTATGTGCAATTTCTTTTTAGCAGAATGAAAAAATATTACCCATCATTTTATTTTTGTTAAGTTTTGATTTAGAATCAGTGTTACAAAATAAGGCAAGAGTTTCACTTTTTTAAGAATAATCTTCAATTCTCAAGGAGACAAAACACGTGTCACAATCATTAACACAACCAGTGGAATCAATTATATGTTTAATAGCTGAAACATATAGGAATATTCACAGTTGTGTCAAGTTAACTCATTCGATTACAATATGCATACTCAAATTATACTAATTCGGCTCTGTCTTTACCTTACAAAGCAAATTTAGGTTGAACTACCCCCCTGAGTCAGTCATTATGAGCGAGAATAATTAGACCAGCTTTTATGTCTCTTTTGTTCAAATCAATTTCATACTCGATTTACCAGTAAGTACCTAAATGTATGCCTCGAAATTATTTACGAATCCAGTCACCAGTCGATTTGTAGAACAAACAATAGACCACACCAAGCACTTGATTCCTGAAATTAATTTTGCGGGAACTTTAAACCATAGGTAGGTAGGTTATCACCAATAATAATAAAGGAAAGACTAATTGTGTATATTGGTACAAAAATAATACGATATAAGCTTACATCTCAATTTATTGATTGCATAATTACTAAATTATATCGCCGTTGTTCTGAAAGAAGACACTAACTGAAAAACACTAGTTTTAAGTAATTGGTATTTGAAGTTTGACAAATGTTTGAAATGCGATACCTTTTTCATTTTGTTTGTTTGTTGAAAGTTGTTTTTAAGTAAAAGTGTAATTTACAAAAAAAAAGTGTGTTCCTTCATACGTTATAATTTAAAATAAGGAACATTTTGTTATGTATAACTTACTCAATATATCGTTTTTTCGATTTAGTGTTTTCTTCCAGAACAACGATGATATGTTTGTCTTGATTTATCTGTCACTGCACTTGCGCATGATGCGCGCACAGATATTGTGTGTGTGTGTGAAAGATCTTGAGTGTTAAGTGATTACTACCTGCTTTATAATAAGTTTTTAAATAAAATGCAACCGCTACAAATTTAATAAAGAGTGTGATCTTTATTTGGTCACGTTTATCATATTTTCTTTATGTACGCTTAAAAAGTGTATTATTAATTTTTTTATAATTTTTGGAATCAAATAATAATAATAATAATAGTAATCTGCCTGTTCGTTGGCTACTGTTATTAAGACTCTTAATTTTATATTCGACTCTTAAATTCAATCATATAACATAACGTATTTTAAATTTGTCTTGATTTATCTGTCAATCTCTTTATTTGTAACGCAGCAGACACATACACATACAAACGCTCTCTCTGTCAGGGCATTCACAGGAATAGAATGTGTGTTTGAGCGTATGCTTTGAGAGTTTTTTTTTTACGCATGACACTCCCACTCTCTCTTTATATACACATGCGCATCGTCCGCAGCATGCATAACACATAATTTAAAGTAAATAAATAAATACTACGAAGAACGTAATGTTTATTTATATAAATAATTAAGTAATGGTAATAAATTATATTTTACAGAAAACACACTAATCACAAATTTCGAAAGGATTATTCGATACAAATCATTGATAATTATATAATTTTTCTGAAATCTTCGCGTTGAATTCCGGGTAATTTTTTTTTATATATAATTCCCGATAAATATAATAACATGGTTAACAAGTTCTACGATTATAAGTTAAACTACATCAAAATTAAATTGTTATTTAAAATAATTCAATTTTAAATTCAATAAAACGTCCACTCTTTACGAGAAACAAATCTATATGTTTTTAAATTTGATAAATTGTTATAGAGAATTGAATAAAAATTTAACCGCATAGTAATTTTTCATCTGTTTGGCTTGTAAAATACATATCTAAGATTAAAAAGAAAATTGAGGAGAGAAATGATTAATGTTGATTTAATTAACTGTACTAAGTAAGCTATGCAAAGTCTTCTATTCACACATAGGTCATTTTTGGGCTTCCATACCTTGCATTTCATTTTGGTTAATTTAAAGGTCAGAATTCGAATCAACTTTTGATCAAAATAAAATTTAATTTTTAGTTAGAATAAAAATATGAATGTTCTGAAGAAAATTATTATTAAGTCAGAATAAAAGGTTAGACTAGGTTAGGTTATAAATACTGACCATGAATAATTTATTCTGCTCTCTGTCATTCTGACCATTTAATTTAAATTCTGGCGAGAAAATCAAATTAAAATTTAATTTTTCGTTAGAATAAAAATTTTCAGAAAGAAAATAAATAATTGACCTTTTATAAATTAATTATTTATTACTCTGTCATTCTGACCATTTAATTTAAATTCTGGCGAGAAAAATGCGAGCCTTTAATTTTTCAGTATATTTTCAGAGAGAAAATAAATAATTGACCTTTTATAAATTAATATAATTAATTTTTTGATGTATAAATAGTCGTCTATATGTCTAAAATAAGTCGGAAAAAATATTTTTGGATTCAATTTATTTCAATATATTGTTACTATAATAATAAATGTTAAGATTCAAATTTAAATTCAAATATTTTTTTTTATTTCAAATATACATAATATACAATATTTTAGCAGACTAACTCAAAATAATACATTTTTTTGAAAACATTTTCAATGTGAATGCGAATAAAATGTGCTATTGTAACCGGTTGCAGTGTTCACGAACACAAATACCCAAAAGCAAAAAATTGTAAATTGATATTTCAATTGATTTATGGATTTGTACTATTTTACCATTCCCTCTCACACATCGAATCACGGCAAGACCGTTATATAAAATTATCATTATATAAAGTTGTGGAATTGTTCCAATGAAATATATTTTATTTTTATAAATTTAATATACTGCAAAATTCAACAAATAATTGACAGGTAACTGCTGAAAAAAACTATGTAAGTATAATAAATATTACAATATGATTTAAGTCTTGGCTTTAAGTATTGGTCTTGTATAGTCAACAAAAATCATCTCTATTTATTACAACCTATCTACCATATTTGTCTAGAATTTATCTATGAGATACATACTCGTTTTGAATAATAATAAACTGTAATATACGATAATGGAATAAAATAATAAATACTATTTTTAGAGTCTTGCATGTATCATTTTCGAGCTCTTTTGACATTCGTACATTTTTTACTTCTACCATAAATATTTTCTTAGGAAAGAACGATATTAATTTTAGAAATAGAAGCCATCTAACCATAAAGAACTCAAGTTTTTTTTTTTTTGAAAAAGATGATACATATTCGTTAAATGCGTGCACCATTCCACATCGGATATGGCCGCTAAGGAGAATAAATTATTCCCTCGAAGCCTTTTTCTTTATATGCCTTGGTCACGAAGTGATAAAACATTTTGCTATTAAATAACTCTAGACTACGTAAGACATGTGTTTGCAAGTATGCTTTGAAAAGAGCGAATTGATTAAACTTAAAACGAACTTCGCTTTTGTGAGCTTTTCTTTATTTGTGAACATTATTTATCTTATTAAAGATGTTTGGTCCCACGGTTTGTAGTCACCACATTATGTGTATTGGTGATAATTTCCCATCGTTTAAATACCATAATCGTTGTCATTTTGTTAATTAAAGAATGATTTCGCTCACTTATTGAGTGAAACCAATTCTAATACCTTAAATTATTATATCGACTGAGGGCGCTTGATGGAATTACACTATCAAATTTAAACCATTCAACTTGTCATATTTGGATTATTGAGATTTTGTACACTTCCATGTATTTTGTCACTAACGACCTGGGTTTCGCCTTTCGGCATCTTCAGGCATTCGAGCACACGGATGGACTCGAACTGAGAGACAGCAAACAGTGTCTAACGTTTATATAGAAGACACAAATGCGACAAATATTATTTACGAGGTAAGATATTATACGTCTGAGAGCCACACTGATACCTGAGTTAAAATTTCGGGAATCTCCCTAATCCTTATTTTGTAAACACCATATTAACAGAGTGCCGAATTGCCGCTTTTCAACTTCTTTTTGAAATACCAGTGATTTTACAATTATAATAGTATTGTGGGTTTTCACGGGATGTAATTCGACGAATGGGTAAATATATACAATCATTCCACATTTAGTGACATCTGTTAGGTGTTTCAATGTATCGGATATAATAGCGGGGAATTAGGAAGGTTCAGCTGCTCATTCAAGATTGGCAAGGAATTTAACTGGTTTTTCCAAAATTTCTTGATAAAATAATTTATGATCCCCCATGTTTTTATGCAACAGTTTAACCCCATCATCCGCATTAAACGTATGGTTCTCCATTAGGTGATTTGCGAATGTCGAAGTTTCTTTTTTAATATAAAGGCAGCTAAATGTTCTGATACCCTTATATCTAATGTACGTGTGGTTTTACCCACATAGAAATGTTGGCAATCATTGCATTGTAATTTATAAATACCAGATTTGTTCTTAAAGTTTACTCTATCTTTATTGTTAATAAGTAATTTGCCTAGAGAGTTTTTGCAATAGAACGCCGGTCTAACACTATCAGCGAGTTGTTTTTTAATTTTAAAGCTTGTGCAACCTAAATAACTAATTCTATGCCAGATTCTAGGGTGGTCTATGTCTTTAGACAAGTTCCCGGCATCTATTCTGCTACGTTGTTTTTTTGATACAAGACTATCTATAAGACGCCTTTAAACCATTCAAATTGTGTGAACCTGAGAATGGAAAGCAGCAATTTATATGACAATTTAATAATTATATTCTCATATAAATTGCTTTGTCTTCCAGCCTTAGATTAAAAAAGAACCCCGAGTTTTCGCAAATCACTTGCACTTCCATAAGTTTAATGCGGATGATGGGGTTAAACTGTTGCATAAAAACATGGGGGATCATAAATTATTTTATCAAGAAATTTTGTTTCGCTGAACCTTCTTCTTTATATCCGAGAAACAACTTTAAATGACATTCAAAACCCACAATACTATTATAATTGTAAAATCACTGGTGTCCCTGAAATTTTAACTCAAGTGTGGCTGACAATACGTAAAAGTTTATATCGTTAGACACTCATATTATAATGCCTGTGCCGAAAATTAAATCATTCAAATTGTGTTCACTTCCATAAGTTTTGTCACCAATGACCCGAGTTTTGTTTTCTTCAGCATCTTCAGACATTCAAGTGTACGGATGAACTCGAACTGACAATACGTAAACATATTATATTGTATAAGAAGAATTACAATTGATTGAAGTGGAATTTACTTGGAAGAACTCTATTATAATAGGGTAAAATATCAAAGTGGTTGGAATGAGATGACATGATATTATATATCTCTTCTGATCAGTATATATAGTTAAGCTAAAATAAGTTTAAGTATAATTCTGACTATGGCGTTATGCCAAAATAGCTATCAACTACCTAATAAAATTTTGTAGAACTAAATACTTTGATGTATTGCCCTATTAAGAATTTATAAAATAAATTATCCTTGACCTTATAAGATATAAATTAATTCTTGATATAAATGATATAAATTAATTCTTACTGTGATAATAAAGATGCCGAAACGCTGATCTTCAAGAAGTCTTAAGATAATTTCAAAATTCACAGAAAATAATAAAAAGAAGAAAATTCTCAATTTAGAGTACTTAATAAAATTTCTAAAGTAGGTACAAAATCAACTCTGACAATATTAGCATTAATGTGTTCGATCAAACTGTCAAAACAATTTCAAATAATACCTACTTTACCCGACCCAGCTACGTGTGTTCGTGCAAATTTATCCCTGAGTCATGAATCTCCCCCACCCTTAGCTCATTCGCTTCACTCGCGCCTCGCGGAATTCGCCGAAAGTTTTAATCTGGAATCGATGTTAATTTGATTGCCTAATTGAGAATTGAAACGGCACTAAATTTTACGAACGGACAAAGTTGCTCTTCTACACAATGCTTCTGCCGTTCTGATATCATCTAGTTCTATTTTATGACGATTCTCAAAATAAGGTTCTTACATTAAATTGAATTGTTTAGTACGAAATGGTGACAAGTCTCCGTTTTTACGACTGACATTTGAATCAAGGTCAGGGACAAGTCGAGCAATAATAATTATTCTGTACACAAATTTAGACCTTTACAAATATTGTTGACAGAATAATCTTAGAGCACATTTTCATTGTATTTCAAATGATAGTTGACTTAATTTATGGAGTTAGTAATGAATATTAATTTAATCACTTTTATAACAATATAAATGAACTTATTATCTTCTCTAGAATGTAAGTAAATTTTTACATACATAATAGTCCTAGGAGTTCAATTCACATGATACGATACCTGTACGCTTTATTTTGACCAATAAAATAGTGAAACAATCCGTGAAAAATTTAACCGAAACATTTAGAGAAACAATTCGATATTTTTTATTAATTTTTAGTAACTTATTAAAGAATCTAGTCGTCTTGCCTATCACTTTTAATGTGTTACTGTCAATTCTTGGTGGAACGGCATTAGTATTTTTAAAATAAAACACAATTTGTTTGTACTACTTCCACATGTTTAAGCACTTTGTCTTGTCTAGTTGTGGAAAAATATAATATTTAATTTTAGATATCTGCTGATGGTGCTTGGCGGAATTACAATATCAAATTTTAATTTTGTACATTTCCATACGTTTTGTCACTAACGATCTGAGATTCACCTTTCGGAATCTTCACCCGTGTACTCGAATGTTTAAAGATGCCGAAAAGCGAAACCCAGGTTATTTTCTCAAAACGTATGGAAATTTTTGAAAAATGTAAGCCATTTAAATTTATTTAAATCAAGTTGAACGTTCGTTCGCTTTAAATACAACGACGTATATACATCTGCTGTCATATTGCCTGTTCTGTAGACGAATGGTCAACGCTCTTAGCGTTCGTCTTATGCAGCTGCCGTGTTCATGGAATCCAATCCATTTTTTAAAAGGCATTGATGTCAATGATATAAAAATCCACATCTCACTCACCTGATCCCAGGCTACTAGATTTTTCTTAGCCCCACCTTATATTTTTATCTTCCTCGAAAAAGAAAGATTAAGCAACTCAATGACAATAAACTGTCGTAAAAACAAGGTCTGTAGAGATGTTCCATTGATTCCATATACCTTACATTGGGAGCAAACATGGTTGAAAAAATTAATAAAATGTGTGAAATTTTCAACTTATCTATCGAAAGTTATATCGACGTGTTATACTGAACAAAACTTTGAGAAGCACGATCCTATTAGTTTGAACTGAGAAGATTAGTTAGTTCCAAAAACGAATGGATATTTTTAGCGCACTTTTTGCTCATTGAAAAACTTACGTTCTTTATTATTCGAGACTTTAGTCCTGTGTTCTCTTGATAATGAACTTTTTAATCCGCACTAAAGTTTTTGTCTCTGAGAAAAGAACGTTGCATTCACTTTTGCTTTAACACAGAAATATTTTCATATTAATTGGCTGCAATAGAAGATTACTGTAAGCTTCCCTGTAGACTTTTATTTTTATCTTTATTACACATTTTTATACAAACTATTTAAGTACATACCGAACATAACGCTAATCACGTTCTGTGGTACTGCTCTGAAATGAATGTCGAACGAGCAGAAGTTTGCTGCGATCCGTCCTCACACGGGTCCAATAGGCCGCGCTGATTTGATTGAAACTAAGGTTAAGTCATGGCGTTTGAAAGATTTGCTTTTTTATCTGGGGATCGCCATAACTTTGATTACTTACTAGAGACGACGGGCTTTCAGTATACGGATACAGAGGATATTTAATATCAACTTGATTTAAATGGCTGAGCTAGTCACAGCTTTTCTTAATTTATTTTTTTTCAATTTTCTCAAGCAGACCAATCCATGGTATAAAATCAGCCGCATGCAGCTCTGCTTGGGCTATGAATGTGAGAGCATGACGCCCTTTTTCTGTCGATAGCGTTATAAGAGGCGGTCATGGGACATTGGCTGCACATACACAACGGGTGGTATTGGGAAAAACCAATTTAAACCTGTTCCTACTGACGGTTAATGAGTGAGACAAGCTTTCATTTTAGATAGTGAGATTGTTGTCCATTCTTCCAGATTTAAATTAAATTATCATTGTATATACATAATAATAGAATAAATATTGTATTAAGCTTACTTAGCACTTGAGCTTTATTGAATTACTGCTTAACCGATGCGTTGGTAAAGAACTGCTATTATAGACAAAAATGTAAAAGTAGGCGGTAGATATTAAAAGGTTCATGACCTTTGGCTTACGCGCTATATAAAATTAGTTTAATACTTTAGAATTTAGTTGAATAATACATATTATAATCACTCGTTGTAAATGTTCATGAAACTGTAATTTGATTACAGCAAAAATAGTAACATCGCAAACATAATTAATTTTATTTGCACAATCTTACAGCAGATCACGATTCATGTTTTGTTTATTTTTCGTTTATTCTATAATGTACACATAATGAATTCAAACCTAAGTACTAATTTTCCACGTTTTCGTCTTTTGACGAAGATTTGAAATCTACCCATTGACGTTCACATATCGAGGATGAAGGGTGAAACCACAAAATCAGTGTCAAGATGATTGACAGATATTAAATATTAGCAGATAATGCCTTGTTCACTTAGCTACATTTTACGTTAAAAGTAACTGAGAGATAATTTATGATATCTGGAATATCTGTTTTTATTATAACCTTATTTCTCGATTATAAGACGAATATTTTTACCTATCTTTGAATCTGGTTTGCGTCTTATAATCTATGACTTCTTACAATTGCTGTAATAATTCAAAATAAGATATTATCTAGGAAGAATGGAATAAAAAAATTCAGGCTGATGGTAAGAAAGTATTTATTTAATATCCGATTTCTTTTTTTTTTAAAAAAAGTTTTGTTACGTTTTTATTCTTGATATTTATAAATAGGGTCTTATAATGAAGTAAACATTGTATTTCTCTTTGATTCAAAGTCATTTGTAGATAGATGAAAAATAAATATAAATTTATTGATTTAATTTACACTATTTTGGTAGGACTCCATTAAAGTAAAATAAAAATATCAACAAGAATTATACGAATTGGTTGATTGCTTGTTCAGCTTCACGCCACAGTCAGAACTATTTATGTAAAAATAGTTCTGACGATGTTGTGAAACCCAAAATAGCCTTCAAACAAATTATACCATTCTTATATAACTATACATTTTGATATTTTTTCATTACAAGTTGTAACTTATATTATGTATAGTATACGTGCAGTGCTTATCTTTTTAATGGAAAATTAGTGAGAACGCCCGTCATAGATGACGGTATTGAAATTGAAATACTGAATGTCTAAAGCAGCTGTTCTTTAGTTTCCATACTGAAGGACGTCACGTTGGAACTGTGTGTATTGTTTATGTACACCGCGGACGCTTAGGCCATGATAAATTTTCATACCTATATGTGTATGTGAAAATAATAAAACGTCTACAGACTGGTTTGGACTATTATGTAACGCATTATTACATGCGCATTGTAAATCAGCTGACTTTAGTGAATTTGGATTATTGAGATTTTGTACACTTCCATCTCTTCAGGCATTCGAGCACACGAATGTCTGAAGATGCCGAAAGGCGAAACCCGGGTTTAGTGACAAAATACATGCAAGTGTACAAAATCTCAATAATCCAAATTTGATATTGAAATTCCATCAAGCACCCTCAGTCGATGTCTTAAATTATGACTTAAGTAAGATTAAAATAAACAAAATATGTGGCATATTGTACTCAATACAAAACATTATTTGATTTTTATGGCATTTGCGACGCTTCTCCGAAATAATGTACGATTTTCAGAGCACGGGGAAAATTGTAGAGGATCGTGAACACACGATATTCAAAACAATAATGCTCCCGCCTTTTTCGGCCAATTTTCGAACGAGGCACAATGATACGCAAACAAAAAGCTTTTAAATTTCGAATAAAACGCGTCGCTCACTTTGACATAAAACTGGGCACGGGTGAAAAAAAAACAATTGAATATTCAAATAAAGAAAACTGTAAAAAAAAGACAAATCGCCATTTCATTCATTCATTACTCTGACGGAACGGGGTGGAACTAGAAGCGGTCTTGTATGAAAGTTTTTAATGGCAATTCGAGAGTTTTCGTCGTCCTCTGGGAAACATTACTGACTCAGGCTACTAAATTTATTTGATTATTTCTAAAAAATTAAGAGAAGATCTGTTTTTTTGGTAAAGCTATAAGAAATAAGATCATTTGTTAAAGACATCAGAGCTTGTGGTTAGGGTAGTTAAGTGTGGTCTAACACTTATAATGTCGTTTTTTTAATACTTAGTCTACAGAAAAACTGTGATCAGAATATTGCTGAGTTTTGAATATTCTTTTATGTTACGTAAATTTCGCAAAACTATATCCTACTGGGCTGTTGGTCTACAAGCCACTATTAACAACAACATTGACAAAATATAGACAGTTTTACTTTATCATTTCTTATCTTTTTTGAAGAATAATAACTCTTTATGTAACTAATCGTAACAGAAGCTATTTCATGAAAACAGCTTCATACTCAGCGAATCAATTTCTCTTTTTCTGAGAGTGTTAAGATATAAAGATAGGGTTAAAACAGATATAGGGGTTAAGTAATCGCTCTTGCTACGATCGGATGACTGAGAAGTTATTTAGATATAATAGACATCTATGCTTTTGAACACGAACTCGTAAATCTATTGAATAATCAGTTTATGAAACTGTCTGTACTGGGATTCAATCTCGTTACCGAAGGCAGTGTCGTTGACCATTCGGTTACAGGACTGGCGATTTAATAGTTGCAATATATAAATGTCAGCGTTCGTGGCGCAGTTCGCAACGTCGCTGGCTACGATTACGGATGTCTCGGGTTCAATTCAAGGCGCGGACGGTTTTCATAAATTGGTCTTTCGATCGATTTATGGACTTCTGTTCTTAGTCTGAGCGTTTGTGATGTCTAAAACTCCCTCACTCCCACCCATCCGATCCTCACGGGGCGTAGCGAGAGCGATTAACTAACCGCTAGTCCTGTCCTAGCCCTATCCTTCTATCCCTACTCTCTTTGAAAAAAAAGAGGTTGAGCAACTGTTCTCTGTCGAGCAAATCAGTGATGTATACTAGAAAGTTAAACTAACATATTGTCTTCAGACCGGAAACCATAGTAAAAGATGCAATTACTGTCATACATTGATTTAGTTGTATTAGAATATTATCTTTACATATAAAAATGAATGTTTGTTTGTTTGTCTCTCCCGAATGCATTCCTATACCATTCATCCGATTGTGATGAAACTTTCGTGAGTTATTATACGCACACCCGCAAAGGTTTCTGAAAAAACAATCTAAATACTTTCTTTTAGTGGCATTGCAACTCATGCCGGGTAAATGCTAGTAATATATAAAAAGTCTTTTCGAAATAGTGCGTACAGTGTTTTCATCCAAACCATTAATTTTGATGATTACTTATTACATATAATTGAAAATATTTCCTAACTCAACTATTGTGAGAAACACAAATTGTTTTTTATTTTAATCTTATAATTATTAGCACCATTCAAGTAATTATTATCTATATATTAAATATTATTTTCAACTTATCTTAAAGAAATGACTTGTTTATAACTTATAATTTAGTTAATATATGATATTTTTTTATGTTTACACCGGGACCGGTATTTAGTGAGTAAGCATTTCAACAGAAAACATTAATTTCTTGTGAGTTATTTTTAATTATTAGGTTATTTTATTCATGAAATCAATTCTCTATAAGCACACAATTATTGCTTTACATTGTGACATTATTTTGTAAAACAACTTTCTTTCACTATTAAATTTAATAAATAGCGCCACTGGCACACAAAAATTCTTTTTTAGGAGATAAAAAATTACAAATTAACATTTTCTTTGAAGGTACAAGCTTATATTCTAGCAGACATATTCTTTGTTTTACCTGACTGTGTCATTTTAAACTACTGTTTATCGTAAAAGGAAACTAGTTCCATTTCCATGGAATAAACTCGTTGTCATATTTTTTTAATAACTTATCTTATTTTTATTAATAATTAATAAACAAATAAATTGAATTAACTTCAACTGAAAATCATTTTGACTTGACAGCTGGCAATATTAAAATCTTCCGCTCAGTATTCTGCTCACAATGACGTCCACCTCTTTCTACAACAAGTTAGTTCTGCTGTTTTTTTTTTGTAGCTATCCTTTTTTATGGGAGACCGTTAATCTACAATGATTAGGTACTGAGCGGTCCCTCCCCTTCACCTCCTTGCATCCCCTCGCGGAAATATCCCCCCAGGAGGGTAGCGCGTTCTTTCTATGTGCAAGTTGCTCTCCTTAATCTTCGTATTGAAATTTTTCCCTTTACTTTTCTTCGGCTTTGTTATTATTCGGAGGTGGAGGCTTTTTCGCCTTACAAAGGAACAATCGGTCTCAGAGTTAAATCATCTAAATTGTGAGGTATTTTTATCCGTGCTTTACTACCTTAATATTTTTAATATACAAATTGCGAAAATGCTACGCCCAAATTATTATTACTGACTCTTTTTAATCTTGTTCATAATTAGGAGTTTTCAACTTATTATGTTATGCAACACAATTTTTTTTTACTAAAAACAAAATTGCAGTCAACACTACTTCAAAACTGAATAAATCCAGTCGGCGGCAGGATTCTTAGAAGCATTAAGTATGACTATATTGTACTTTGATAAAGACTTTATGGTTATGTGGTGTTTGGTTCCATATTACATAATAGGATATCCAATTTGAATCGCCCACTTTCACCTGGATTTTGCCTTTCGGGATCTTTAGACATTTGATTACACTAATGAACTCGAACTGACAGTTAGTATATAATTTATATCGGCAAATAAAGAAAAAATATTATAACTAAGTCTATTAATTCTATCAAGTACCCCCAATCGATGTCTTAAATTATATACCGCTGGGACCACCTAGGAGGAAGCAGGGAGACTGGCGAAGGATAGAGAATGGTGACCATATGCTACAAGGAAGGAGCAGATATAGTAAAAAAAAATATATTATGTTGAAAAATTCGACATATATTTCGTGGATAATATAAATTAATAATGTAAAATTTATAAAAAGTTTTGTAAACAATTAAAAGAAAAAAATAAACACTAAATAATTTATCATGTTTTGAAGCAAATCAGGGAAAATTTAGCAAGAGAACTACGAACAGTTTCCACGTCATCTAATCCACTAATTTCTTGATAATTTGATGAATAAATCACATCTGAATAAATACGATATCGGATTCAAAATAGCTAATATGCATAATAATTATTCTAAACACGTTTGGAATACAGTAAATCGCTTTAACATTTTTTACTGTCTCACCGTAGTTAGCTGAATTATGTTTAATCAATAGCGAAGTACTTAACATGTCCGTAAAATGCTTACATAGATGTCTGTTATTCTATCCCTGATTAGTGAGGCATTAAAACAAATGGTAATCAATAAACATATTCGGTAGTTAACGATTTGTTTACCGATCTCGACCAAAAACAGAATCGTTACTTTGTTACAGCTCCCATTCATTGGAAGCTTCTCCAAAATACACCTTTTCATGGCATTTATATCACTTATCTGCTGACGGGTAAAACGCACCCTAACCGATTGATAACAATACATTAAACAACCCTACTGGTTCACATACAACCCGCCATTGCTATGTCAGTCTGATATCCCTTTAATTAATTAACTGTAAACGCCATTTTAACTCAAAGTCGGTGCAGCTTTTCATCCCTCTGTTGAATTGAGTTACAGATATATAATTAAATAAACTCAGAATTCCAACTAGTAGGGTGAATATGTTTGTTTTCTTTAAGCAGGTATATTTAAAATTATATGTAGCAATTTGTTAATACATCGTTAAGTAATTAATTTAAACGTAATAATACGGCTATTTCTTGTGAGCAGGATGATTTAAAAGTCTATATTCCTGCTTAAAATATCTTCAATTATCGGATGGGTTTTATTGAATAAAATTGCATTGATTTTATCGTGTATTGAACTAAGCCACCGTGCTCATGTGGCTTTTAGATTCTGATCTGTGTTCAAATCATATTAATAATATTCTTGTCAATTGATAACACAGTTAACATAAATATTTGTTACCTTTAGCTATGGTTATAACTCGTCGTATTCAACCAATCTCTTACAAACGGGCTATTAAGTATAACTTACTAAATACTCCGTGTAACTTATTGTAATATTCGTATGCTTTGGTTTTTTAATACCTTCTGTTTATTTTACGGATTTTCAAATATTGTTTGACAGCTAGATATTTGACAATTGTTGTTGAAATGGATACATTGTTATTTTTTAGTCTTACAAAAGGTTAGTGTTGATTATGATATTGTCCTTTTCTACACATCGTAATACAGGTGACGTTAATGATTTTAAATTAAACAGCACATGTTAAAATATTAACACTCAAATAAGAAAGAAGCAAAACATTTGCTCATCGCTGAATATAATTCACATCTCTGATCAATGGTCGTGCTGTCTTTACAGCTGACTACTCATAATTTGCGGCACGTCAACAAAAATCTTGAGCTGTAATTAAGAACTTTAGGAAGGAAAAATGTTTTAAAATCGAAAACTATATTCTATGATAGATGGGAGAGAGAGAAACGGTAGCAGAAATATAGTTTCATGATTTTCCTTTGATAAATTTCAATAATAACATTGAAAATAAATAAGTAAAATAACCGATTAAATTATAAAAAGAAATTATATTTAATCCAAAGAGTAAAAGAATAGATCTATATTCAAGCATACAATTACATGTAAACGTGAAGTGTGCGAAATCAAAAACGTATGTAAAACAACAATAAATTCCTTTGAATAATTACTATGAACCCTATGAGGTAAGCAATATATTTGAAACTCACCAATATTGATTATCCATCACAATATTCTCTAAGGCACCCGTTTTGCCAGCATCTCAAAACGTCTATTGTAAATTCCTTTGCCAGCCTTTCAACCAGCGTCTTAGAAACAGTTAACCTTGTAAACTCTCCAAAATCAAACCAAAGGGGTTGATACAAACTTTGTTTACCGAAAGTACTAAGGCAAAGAGTAAGCTAAGGGCCCTGGGGGGGCTGCCATGGTTAAATACCAGGGATGAGGGGCCCAGGGGAAAATGTAATATAACTAATCGCCTTATATACCGCTCAATGGTTTGTTTATTCAATTACATCTGTGATCTGGGGTGGCATCCATTCATTTCTGTCAAATATTTATCTATTGGAGCAGGAAACACTCCTGATTTACTTGATTGATGGGTATGAATTCTATTTAAACAGCACGACTGCACAAACTTTTATATTGGATAAAATGGTAAATATTTATTTCCAGATTTATTTGTGTTTACCAGATTCCCTCCCCCGCCCTCTTATTATAACGTTTAATCACAGATATACGATTACAAAAGACATTTACATGTAAACTGCCGTCAGAAGCAGCGGTTGCAGACCTTTTGGACTATCCTGGGACCCGGCCAATTATTCAATCCCGTAATCCCGGGATTGTCTAAATATCAATCATGGGATTTCAGTAAATGATAAAAAGTAATTCATTTATCAAATTAAGACTTCGTGATTAACTAAACGTGTGCCTCTGTTTGTTCATGTACGTAGTTTTATAATATTTATATAATTAATATAAATGTATTGTGGTCTCTTTTTTTCTTGTATTTCGTAACAGCTGTTTTTGAACAATTTGAAATGTAGGACAAAGGAAGACCGCTTCTTAAATGGATAGAGGACAATATTTTAAAGTCGAATTGACGGATATGTCTTGTTTTTGATAGCATCTGGTAAACCCTACCATAATTAAGGCAATAAATTAAGAAAAAACTTAAACTATTTTTATCATTATGTTTTTTACCTTTTTTAAATGATTTTCTGATTCTCAATAAATAAATTAAACCATTGCAATAACAAAAAAAACATTAAATCCAATGATTTTTTGAATTATCGGAACCTTGAAAAAATACGAAAATGATTGGATCTAATTTTAAAGACTACAGAGCGGGTCTCGGCCAAATGATGTAAATTGGAAAAATAAATTTACCACTTTTTGCAATGGAAACCAAAATTCTGACTCGGCCACTTGATCTAAACCACTATTATATCGACACTCCCTAAGTATAATCCCGTATCTGCAAACATGAAAATTTACAGGAGTGCATTGCGAAGAGTCATTACACAACTAACCATATAATTTTTTCGATAAAAACAGTTTTTACTCTTTCCTGAATAATTTCAATTATTGGGTTTACATCAATTGGACAAAACACCGTCGATATATACATTCCAATTGAAGCAATAATGAACACAAATAAAAATTTTAGTGTACATTTTACCACTTTAAATTACACTTATTGACCAATTCCGGGACATTCTATTACTATTATGAGATATTCTGAATCCCGAAATCCCGGGATGGTTGGCAACCAATGGTCAAAAAAACAGATGACGTATCTTTATTTTGGTATGTTGAATTATAGAATATATTTTCAGAACAAATATACTAATGTTTTTGAAATTAGTTTCTGCAAATAGTTTTTTTTTTAATTTATCAATATTTAATGCTAGAAATATTCACTTACGGCTATATCCAGAGGCACGTAAGTAATGTTTTTGATAAAGCGGTTGAAAAAAATGCTTGTATACTGTTTACTGTTTTGTTGATACGCGGACAATTTATTTAGTTTACTGACCTAAAATATTGTAGTAGATACTGACCGAATAAATACAGTATTTATTCAGTACAACTTTTGGTAAGTTTTAATTTTTTTGAAAATTAATGCTCTACAAATAATTAAATTATGACTTTACACTCTCTTGAATACACAGCATTTCATACTAATGTACGCCAATACAACTAAAGTTGATCTTTTGTCGATCCACAAAATTCTCTTAAATTTTATATACGACACTATATTAAAAAAGTTTGAATTGCAGAATGCACTTCAATTTGTTTTCATTATAAAGATAATCATAATGCTTGCAATCCATGAAAGGGTTCTTATTAATAATTTTAAGCTCGTAAAGTTCCTGGACGGGATAAAAGGGGTATGTTCACAAAAAAAAACCTTAAAGCGAAGCACACTTGAAAACATATTGCTTACATAGAATTTAGAATAATATATCGATGGCTTAGTGCTATACAAAAATATTAGTATATACATATTTTCTTTCTAAATTATTTTTTGTTTCATACGTTGTATCACGTAGAACGTTTAACCTTGCTTTTCGTAATAGTTAATATAATCAATGTCCAACTTTCAACCGGAAAAAAAGTGTTATCAATTCACTTAAATTTTTTAAATCAAACGTATCTGTTAACATATATTTAAAGCTCCAAAAAAAATCTAAATCTCTCTTTTACCATGTTTTAATATTTAAGACGAAGAATAAGTAAACCATTGGCATAGAAGTAGCAATTAATTTGAGATTTTCGGTCAACAATTCAAAAAAATTAACGAAAACACCGGTTTGAATATTCAGTTTTATTCCTAAAATAAAATATTGAATTAATTAATGACAGAAACAAATTCAATATTGTTGTATCTCAGTATATATCGATGGTGTTTTGGCCAATTGATGTAACCCTCAAAATTGAAATTGTTTCGGAGAGAGTAAAAACTGTTTCTATCGAAAACATTATATGGAGAGTTGTGTTATGAATCTTTTGAATGCACTCCTGTGAATTCCCATGTTTGCAGATACGTGATTATACGTATTGAGTGTCGATATAATAGTGGCTTAGATCAAGTGACAGTCAGAATTTTGGTTTCCCTTGCGAAAAGTGTTTAATTTATTTTTCTAATTTATACCATTTAGTCGAGACCTGCTCTGTTGTTTTTAAAATTAGATCTATTCATTAACCCATTTTCGTATTTTTTGAGGGTTACATCAATTGGTCAAAGCACCGTCGAATTATTTTTTAATCGTAAATGACTATATAACACTTCCAACCCCTTTGGTTAACGTCGTTTTATTCGGTTTCGGTATTCACGAATTGGAATCTCAGTACGGACACTTGAATGGATCAATTTTTAAATCAATTTATGGATTTGAGTTTGAAGGCATGAATGTTTGTGATTCTGAATTCCCTGCCACTCATCATCCGATCCTAAATACGATGAAAAACGAAAGGAGATTAACTAAGAACTGATCATATCTTAGTCCTATCTTTCTATCTTTGAAAAAGAGTGGTTCAGCGACTGAGTAACAAGCAGTTCTGATAGAAGCTTCATTAGCGTTCCATATACTCTAAATATTGATTTTTTTGCTTCTGATAGTTTTATACTATGAACACTGTCTTTCCTATTTTAACATAACTCAATTCAAATCTATCGTGAAAAATATCCCTAATTTCATATTGCAATAAAAGCAATAATTTTCATACCAAATCGTTTTTCGAAAAACATTCAACAATCGTACAATTGACCGAGCAATATTTTCGTCGATGAACTGTGCACAGATAAATCAATGAATTGTTGATTTTATCTTCGCTGTAACTCTCAACAAAGCTACTCCATCATGGCAAACTATCTTCGGATTCAATAAAAGAATATTCCCATTTTATTCAATTTAATGACGCAATAAAGAGAAAATGGCGGCACGTAGAACTACCGCTTTACACAGGAGCGGGTCTACACCAAACTATGGAGAGGGACCAAAAGAAAAATTTCCACAATGTCCACTTCCAATGTGGAGCTTATGGACTCTTATGCAGGCATGTTAATAGAAGTTAATTTGTTACTCAGTTGCTTAATCTCTCTTTTTCGAAGAGAGTAGGGATATAAAGATAAGACTAGGAGTCAGCTAATCGCTCTCACTACACCCTGTTTTTTTAGGATTGGATAGGTGGGAGAGAATTCTAGGCATCAGAAACATTCATGTCTACGAACAGCAATCCGTAAATCGATTTAAAAATCAATTAATGAATCTTTCTGTAGCCGGGTTCAAACCCAAATAGCTGAAGCCAATAACGTCGACTACTGAATCACAGACCCAAAATACTAAATTTTCTTTAAATGATTATATTTAACCAATAAATTAAAAATGTACAATTTGTGCATGATTCCACCAAGATATTATAGATTGTGCGTATGTCAGAGCCCCATCGTTAATCTCAGCTTAAGTAATGAAAGTATATGAACAAATACATAAAATATACGAAATATTAAGGCTCTGAACACGCTTCTTGAATAAGCGGAACACGTGTCATATGTAGGCACACAGCAATTAGAAAAACAAGGTTGTCCATTTTAACTGCGCTCCATAGCAGATATTGTATTAATGTGACACTAGTTGTTATTAAAAATTTTAATATGGGAGATGGATGAATACGGATGGCAACCCAGATGAGATGGAAATACTAGCGAAGAAAGTACACTACCTAACACACGAATGGACGATAATACTCTCTCCGCATGGGTCCGCTCGTTCGTCCGTACAAGTTAGGAACGCGTTTCTTAAATATGTATTCAAATTAACTTAGCTGTCAATCGGTCGCCCATTTGTAATATACACTCAAATATTATTATCATTCGAATATATCATGGATCGAATAGAATATATCTGAATCACATTATTGAAACTTACGATTGATGTACTAAATCTCAAAGAGAAAACTTAAAAAAGTGGTGTGACATAAAAGGTTACATGAGCTGTATAAAAGCAAAAACGCCACTGTCCTTCTAACTCATCGTGAGAAATCAAATAAAACCGATACTGCGGTAATTCTTACATTGTATACAAACAGGTGAGTTTTAAGTGAATCGTTATAGAATATACTAATATAATCCAAATGACTAAATTTAATGATGTTGTATTGGACATTGGTGAGTTTGCATGTAAACACTATTTATAAATTCAATTATCATGGTTCTCCGGAGATTTTGAATTTGATCTATTAAGTTGTATACATACAATGGAGGATATTTGTGCATTAATATGTCATTTTCGACATTTTTTAACATTAGCGTTTTTGCTTGTATACAACTCACATATATATCACGAAATGCCACTTAATATTTTAATACCATATAATATAATAAATATCCTTTTTTTGTATTCACTTTTTTTGTATGATTTAATCATACATTTTTCCGAACCCCACCCCTTATGAGTATGCCCCTGGCTGTACAATAAATATTTTTCTGTCCTGAATGTTATCAATACTATTTTTACAATTATAGACTTGCATTAGGTCGTGGAAAATGTTCGCTTCACGCCACATATTTCATCGAATATTGTAAAATGCGAAAACTTTTGCGATAACGTATCTATTAGATAACTATCTGAAACCCAATATTCGTTATATATATATAAGTTTATTCTTACATCTGTGTATGAGAATATGTTCGCTTCAATAATCCACGATAAGTTTCAAAGTAAACATGAGTCGTCTAGTAACAAACGGCGAAAACTCCAAAATCCATACATTTATGTGCTTTACTATAAACTATAAATCCTTGAAACTCTCTTGAAAAAATACGTTTTATTTGTAATGATGTTTTTTTTTAATATATAAAATCGATTTACTACGACGATATTACATATATCTAACAATGGCGATACCTATCCAATTAAAACTCATTTGTGAACAACGTTTTTATGTAGTAAATGAAATTACAATTTTGCTTAATCACGAAAATTTTCGATTTTAATAAGCTTAATACAGCTTCATAATATTTAAACGTTCCCTAATCTCCGAGATTCTCACAAAGTCAATCTGCCACCCCTCACTCACGGAGATAAGGTAAAGTACCAGGCAGCACCATGTTAAATCAGTGATCATGGAGAGACGTTGGAACTAGCTGGCCACGTACTGCCGATGCCTCCGGTGAGCCTTAATCCAGATTCTTCTTCCGACCGGTGGGCTTCCGGCGTGCTGGACGATTATCGACTATTATGCACAGAATGTACTCAGTAGAGCTGAGGGACTTTGGCATATCATTGACGGGTGACAGGGAATCATGGAGGTGCCACGTAGTGACCATATGCTCCATACAGGAAGCGAGGTCAAAAAAGAAGAAGAATATTTAAATGATACAACTAACTGCTATTTTTGTTTTTTTTTACAATATTTATAATATACTAGTGAGTACCCGGCATGCGTTACAATGCCACTTAAAGAAAGAAAGTGTTTGTGTTTTAATTCTGTTTATTGAAGTCCTTTCGGACAAACATTTTTTTTTGTTTTTCTATCTGGTACGTACGAGAATAAATCAGAAGATTTTTCGAGATGTTGCTATTTGTACGAATTTAATTCTTTATTTAAGATTTTAGATATACCTGGATTGTGAGATTGATTTTTATAAATAATAAGACCTACTAACCCTAACTACCTAATAAATTAAAACGTTGAGAGTCGGCCTCGGGCCGGATCAGGCCTAATTGTACTATACCTATGTTCTTCGTGCAAGTACAAGCAATAACTTGACAAAGTCTTATCGGAATCGGATGAACGGTAGGGCAGTGCATAAGATACGAACAAACCCACATTGATTTTTATATATTAGATAAGTATTCTTTAAATTAGTATATGAAGATTTCTTAAAATTAAGCGTGTGAGACTATAGGATAATAACCAATTCTTCAAACATAATTATATTTACAGTTTTTCTGAATAGATAAAAGCGCTTTTCGTTGAAATAAGTCCGTCAAATGATCGTAAAATATATATTTGTTCCGTCTTCCAAAAGTGTTTATTTGTTCCAATCAAATTTTAAGTTTTAAAATTGAATGTCTCACACTACGTCACCAAAATCTTCAACGCATTTCTTATACTCGCTTGCTTCAGCATTCTCACTCCCTGACTCAAAAACTACCCCCTGATAGGAGTGAAACCCCAAGATGACAAGCAAGTAGTTTCTTAGACAGACTTGACAAATGAGGGTCGCTCTAGTAATATTATATAGTAATGTTTTTAGTATAGGTCGGCCATCGACTAGGGAAATATTTTAGCTCTAAAATTTTACTACCGTAAGTTGAAAAATAAGTTTTATCATGTATAATAAATGGCGATGGCAATCCCAGTTTGTTTTCGTGATTTTATAAAAGCAATCCCAGGAATGGTGTTGGATTTAGGAATTATCACGTTTTCCATAAAATTATTTTTTTATATTCGCTCTAAACGAGGTTCATGATGAAACAAGGATGCTGTGAAGAAATGATTAGTTGTTAGGTAATCGCTCTTCTTTCTTTTCATTTTTGGAAACACAAAGAAGGGGTGAAATCATATTGAAAACATTTTAATCGAAATCCATAAATCTATTGAAAAATCAGATTATGACATTCGCCATTACGAAATCGATGGAAAGTTTCTAGAGGACAAATATGTTTAATAAAAAAACAAAATTAGCCGGATCTCACTTGAAAAGTCTCAATAACTGTATGTAATTAAATACATTATTATACATATAGTTGGATGTGATATCTAAAGTTTCTTCCTTCCCATCCGATCCTAAAAACCGGGGAGCGAGAGAGAATAGTTAACTATTAGTACTGCTGACCTTGCCTCATCTTTATAAAAAGTACTGAATAAACATCAATTCTCTTAAAACAACTTATATTGAAATGCTTTCATTAGAAGTCCATATAGTGCACATTAGGAGATGACGTCGTAAAAAATAATTTGTTTAATTTTATTATTATTTTTATTTTATTCCCCACTAAAAATAACATTTTACATTTATTTGCTGTCATTAAGGTTTGTCAATAAATAATACCGTGATCTATTTGCTGAAATTTATTAAAAAGCAGTTTATTTTTACAAAAACGTTTATAATAACTAATTTGTCAGATTTACTGGTGAGAACACTATCAGAATATATGACGAGCATTTTCTATATTTTTATATTTTTAATATAGCTAAGTGTTTTTTAAAAAATACCCAATGCTTCTTATGGTTAAGAGGAATATTAATTTAACCGCACAAAATGCTTAAAGTTGCGTAGAGCCTACTTCTTTGTCACTTTATCCACAACCATACGAGTTAGTCAGAATGACACATAAGTTAGTTAGCCGAACGGGTTCAAGTTAACCGGATGTTATCGGTAAGCCGCAAATTCTAATCTATCCCAACGGCGAACGCGACCTTAACGGCCGTTTAACGGATCCGCTACGTTAGCGTACACTGTCAACTGCATGCATAACGGCGTTTCCATTTCCCTCCGTGAGGAAGACATGATTTTACGACGCTGTTTACGGCCGGTGACTATTTAAGTGAGACCATTTTCCGATGTTTAAGCACCGCAGTACGGACAACTTTCCTTTTACTGTCTAGTGTAGTTGTAGAAATAACAACTGTTGGTAGAGATTTCCTCCCGAACGTAATAAAAACATTAAACTCAGGTACAACAGATTGATAGAAAGGAGGCAGCTCGATGTTACAATTTAAATGCTTGTATCGTATGTTGTAATGAACAAAGTAATGCAGAACCGTTCTTCTGGGGAACAATTATTCACTTATTCAATTATTTCAAGACTTCAAAACTCACATATCGACATAACATTATTGTAATAGTTTTGAAAAGTCTTTTGCAACAACCCAATTTTCCACACAGTAAAAAAACTGTTTTTAATACACAATATTCAGTTAAATGTCATGAAAATACTTTGAAACCGAATTTTAATACCTAATGTCTGCTTTCTTTTACTTCCAACCAATTTTATATACAGCAGTGTTTCCCAAACTTTTTACATCTGTGGACCGGTAAAAAAAATGAGAAAAAAATTGCGGACCACTAATACTGAAATAAAAATGATTTTTATATAGTATTTTTTAAATATTATATTGTGACAGATGGACATTACTATAACTAACAAATATACATATGAAATTCTTGCAGATAGAGGTAATAATTTAGGTAGAGTTTTGCTTCTGGGTTCACTATCCAAGAGCAAATATTTCCGATCTCCCTGGGTGTACTTGAGAAGATTTATGACTGTCGATTCTGATAAAACCAGCGACCATCGTGTTGCATCATCCTACCAATTAATATTGCTTAACAATAACTAAAAATACAAGTAAACGTGCAGGCAAAAAAATCCTATATTTAGTATTTTTGCATGGCTAATTTCTTGAATTTTAGCATACTGTCCCATGGACTGGGCCACAAACCACCGGTTGGGGAACACTGATCTAGAGTATTCGAAACCACTATGTTCTACCTTAAGTATGTATTTTATTTAATGTCCTAGGGTACACAAAGTTGTACTCACTACCACCCGCTACGGCTTCACAATCGTCTTACAGTGTGTATTCCACAGCGTATCAACGTTATGCATGTTTCAAATTTTTTCCAGCAATGTCGGAGGGAAAATTCATCAAGACTTGGTTGCTTACACTCTAATGTGCAGAAAGCAATATTATTTAAAAGAGAGTTGCGGAAATGCATTCCAATCATTTCCATGGGACGCCGTGAACTCTTTGAATGCTTTGTAATGTATCAGAGATCCAACCACTGACTGACAAGGCTGACAGATCTGGTCCTATAGTACCTATTCGGTGGAACTGGAAGATGCTTGAGTGTCCTAGAAAGATGCAAAGAGATTGGTTGATGATACGAAATTCTGGAAAAGCTGTCGGTGGCCATATAATCACATATATATTTACTGATATAATTCTGACATTTTTACCATATCCGCTCCTAACGAGAAGCATATGACCTCCTAATGGAGGTATCTCACGAGAGGTTTTTTCTATTAGAACTGCTTATTACTCGGTTGCTCAACCTCTCTTTTTTCGAAGGGAGTAGAGATAGAAGGATAGGGCTAGAACAGGATGGATGGGAGGGAGGAGTTTTTTTAGACATCATAAACATGCATCATGACTACGAACAGAAATCTAAAAATCGATTGAAAGATCAATTTATGAAACTGTCCACATCGGGAATTGAACCCTAGACATCCGTAACCGTTTGCCAACGACGCTGGATTTAATCTTTATCTATACACCTAAACTTTGGAGTTTCTATATGTTTATATATATATATGTATTAACACCAATAAAACAACGATGTACTATATCTTCTATATTTTTAAAGTTTAATAAATTTATATTTAATATTTAAGTTCAAAGAATTACTGAATAGCTTTTGAGCGTGCTCTATTGTAAGCTTTGATTAAATTACTCTGTAAAGGATATGACGTCATCAATTCAACCGAAGGCTATTAGTTGTACCAGAGACAACAATGTGTACGTCGAAAACTCATCGAACAACCGGAAACGCTTTAATTAATACGATCAATAAGAGCTTTTATCACTACACATGTGCACATAGGTTTGCAAGTTGATCTTCTGAAAGCTTTGTTTGAATTAATACACATGTTTTACTTCGTAGACATTATATGATTATCATTGTGAACCATCGTAATGACGTTATCTATAAAACCACAGACATCTCAGTACATAGAAATGCTTTACCAAATAATTCTGCAACCAGTATATATCACACTTTTTTTGTATCGTTTCTTACCATCCATATGTCATTTTGATATTTAAAACAAAGTGTTAAAATTAATCATAATTTGTTCGATAATTAATTATGCATAGTGATAATGAGGTAAAAATTACAAGAATTATAAAATATAGCATAACTTAAAAATATTTTGGCATCACGCGATAATCATAACTTTATTATGTGATAAAACATTACCGTGACGCTGACATAAACAATAACTTTATTTTATAATTTTTGTAGTACGTAAATATTTTGCCATTTTTTCCTGATAATGAAAAAGTAGTGAGTGGAGGTATTCTCGTGATATAGGTAGTTTTGTGACACAACTTTAAAAGAGTCCTACGCAGTTACCTTTTTAAAATATCGAATGAAACATGGCAAACGGGTAGCCATAAGTAAGGAAAAGATTTTGAATTCTTCAACAAACTTCTACTAGCGACTGCCGCATAGCTAGCAACTTTAATCGTTGACCACGCAGCATTTGCGTAAATTATGGTTTATTTGAGTGTGTCTTCTTTAAATTTTGCTTCATGTGCGTGTAAAATCGAAATCAGTGAAGGTGTAGTCAAGATTTTTTATTCAAATTCAAATGAAAACAATAAACAATAGAATACACAGACACAAACATATCCCTGCTAAGCTGTGAAAAATATAAGCTTTGACGTAATGTCATGTATTTTTTTTTTGTTATATAAGCTTATCGATGTAATTTCGGTCAGTGTTTTTGATTAAAAAATCGCGTCGCTTAACAAATCCTTTTGCTACGTACTTTTTATACCTTCATCGCCGAAATTAAATACAGACCCAAAAATAGACTCGATGAACTCTCAAAAAAGTTTATTAATCTGGAGGCAGGGTAAATATTTATCGGCGCCAAACATAATGAAAATCAAACAGCAAAATCTCTCCAAAATCGGATGGATGGAAACAGATGACCGCAGTTCAAAGAGTTCCGTTAGGGATTGGGTATATACATTACAAAATGAAAAATTATTTTATTCACTTTACAGTGATAAATATGTACTTTACATTGTTCGTTTTATCGTAGTTGGATTCTGCTGTAAGTATATGTTCAACTAGTCTAGTGGTAAGAGCTTTGCTATAGCGATCAGTAAGAACCTGGTTCAAGTCTCAACAAGTTCAATATCAAATTTAAATTTGTGATTGACTTGGACATGAGTGACTTATAAAAATTCTCATTGAGCTTATCTCGTATGATTCTCCAATCTTTAATATATTTACCGCATTGGGTGTCAACTGTAATACCAGATATTAAAAAAAAATTATTGACTCGCTTAAACACTATTTTTTACGATGATGTTAACTAGGGCTTCCAACCCGGTTTAAACAGAAACCGGTTAACTGTTTTACCACGTATTTTGATAAAAACTGGAAACCGGTTTATTTCACGCGGTTAACCGGCTTTGAAAATTCTTTTATTTATACTATTTTAAAAATTCAATGTGTTTCACAGGGAAAAATGTACAAATTGTTTAATAATCACCTATGTCAGAAAATTGTTGAGATTATGGACAGAAATGATGTTATGCGATGATTAATTATACGAGATTACCAAAAGACACAAAGATTTTTCAACTATTTGTGATAAATAAGGCACATGTGACACTATATCTATTATTGTAAATTTGAGAAATCATCTGTAGAAATTTGAAGAAATCGTTGACTAGAATATTATTTGTAAGCAGGACAGAAGTAAGCAACTTTAAGATTTGAAACTTACAATACGTTAAATATTTTCATATCTTTATGTCGAATTTGGATTATTGAGATTTTGTACACTTCAATGCATTTGCGAAATGCAAAATGCATGGAAGTGTACGAAATCTCAATAATCCAAATTTGATATTGAAATTCCATCATGCACCCTCAGTCGATGTCTTAAATTATATCTTTATGTGCTAGTTATTTTATGAATATTTTCTTTTTCTAAGTGATAATTTTAAAGATTTGTTGTCAATATATAATGAAATGAAGTATTTCGGTTTAAACCGGTTAGCCGGTTTTTTTGTCAAAAAAACACCTAAAACTGGTGAGTAATTATATCCGGTTAATTGAATGCCCTAATGGTTACTATAGCACTATTCGGAATCTAATCGCTCTTACTGCGCTTCTTCTGTAGAAATGGATAGATGAGAAGATAATTTAAATATCACAGACAATCGTAGATCGAAAAATCAATTTGTAAATTTCTCCGTACTGACATTCGAACCTATGCACACCGCTACCGAATAAGACTAACGCCCAACAGCGTAGAACGCTCAACTACAGAACTGGCAGTCTAGATAAGAATACACACTTTTTTTAATCAAAGAATAATTTTAATGGTTGAAAATTCGTATATTTCCGTGTATTTCGTCACAAACGACGCGGGCTTCGCCTTTCACCATCGTCGGGCATTCGAGTGCACAAATTAACTCAAACTGTCAGTTTGATGTTACATAAAATACAAAACATACGATGTTAAATAAAACGTAGTGCATTATTTATTATGACTTAAAGTAAATCGCTAGGTTGAAGTTACAAAATCGAATAAACATGCGGATTTGCATTTGACCGAATAAAATATGCTAAATCGAATAACATAAATAAATCTGAAACGGTGTTCCCCTTTGAGCATTGGCATTTTGAAACTTGTCAGGATATTGTGGCATCTATTGACATCATCCGATATTCCAATTTATGTGGTGTGTCAATTGGTTCTCTATGCTTTTGTTGCGCCGTGCTATTGCAGGGTCATCAAAAACTTGTCCCTCTTAAGTATCTATATTTGCTGTCCCCTTTTTTAAGGTCAAAAAATTGGTTGATAGAATCGGCATTTACTAGTTAGAACTCCATTATAACACGATAAAATATGAAAGTATTCCCCACTTTTAAGGTGTTAACTGTCAACTCTAGGTGGAAAGGCATTATATTTTAAAAATAAAGCAAAATTTGTTTCTACTACTTCGAGTTGAGTTGATAATGCTCGTGATGAGCGAAACCGATCCTGATCATTATAAATATATGGTAGTAGTACAAAGAAATTGTGTTTTATTTAAAAAAAAGTATTAATTTAAAAAAAAATATTACTTGGTTGATAGCTATTTCAGCTTAACGACATCGTCAGAACTATAGTTGTATAGTTCTGACGACGGCGTTCAGTGGAAATAACTATTAATTATCTTATGTATGACTAAAACTTTGTTGAACTAAATACTTTGGTATTTTATGTTATTATAATGGAGTTCAAAAAACTATGAGCGGTGAATTCATATTCGATTTGTACTTAGTAACAATGTTTTTTTTTATCGAAACAGTGTTGTAGTTGTTCCTTCTTTTAATGACATGGACAGTTAACTTTTAATGTGTTAACTGGAAATTTTTGTTGAAAATGCATTTTATTTACAAATATAAATTCTCATATCTTATTTATTTTATATGATTTTTTCATGTCCGCTCCTAATGTGGAGCATATGGTCTCCTAACGGAGGTATCTTAACAGATTTTTTAAGAAAACTGCTTATTAATCGTTTGCTCAACCTCTCTTTTTTCGAAGAGAGTAGGGATAGAAGGATAGAGCTAAGACAGGACCAGTGGTTGGCTTATCGCTCTCGCTACTCCCCATGAGGATGGGATAGGTGGGGGGAGGACTCAGACTACGAACAGAAATCCATAAATCGATTGAAAGATCGATCTATGAAAACCGTCCGCACCAGGAATTGAACCCGAGACATCAGTAACCGTAGCCATCGATTCTACCAACTGCGCCACGGACGCCGACATATCATATGAAATGCAAAGCTGAAACAAATATTTGTAATAATGAAACATTAATGGTCATTCCATTATTGTTTCATTCAAGTCCCTAAATTAATATAATTGACACAATTAATTAGTTTTGAATGTGATTTATATTTTAGACTACTCTCAAGAATAAACATTAAATTAGATATCGATTGTCGCAATATACGATAATAATGACCCTTACTTAAATCTCAAATTTTTAATATTCTAGCTTTGTGTCATGTTGTATACTTTATTTTTATGTTTGATAGTAAACATTTTTCAAAATTACTACTGAAGTCCATAATTATAAAAATATGGAAGTAGTACAAAACTAACTGCTTAATTTTTAAATATTATTCCTTTCCACCAAGAATTGACAATCAGCACCTTAAACCGTATAACTTTAGATGTACAAATTTAACTTGGATGCTAGTGAGGGTGCCATCGTCACGTTAAGAATGTTGACATACTCAACCAAAACTGAAATTTCAGTCAATTCCAAAACTAATATTCTAACGACGGTTATTAAAAGTAGACAATATATTTATTTTGCGTAAAATGGTATTTGGAGAAATTTATTCTAGACTGACAATTCTAGTTCGCCAAGTAATGTTGGTAATACTATACTTACTAAAGTTTTGACATTGCAATTTTTAAGTTAAATGTTTCACCTATTCAAATCTAGTTACTTTAACACCTTCAACATTTATGTTGTGAAATAATTATACGGTATAACATTGAAAAGGGAAATCCAGTGTTAAAACATGATAATGATAGCAAAACATAACTATCCTCTCTCCTTTTTGTGTTCTAATCAATCATGGTCGTAGCCCACGAAGACATTCTGCCAGTTCACTTTCATATTAAATTTGCTCCATATTCTTTGAAATTTCGCATAATGTATTGTCTTAAGTCTTCTAAGATACCGTAAATTATGCAAACTATCAACTTTGACTATAACCAATATTGAATGGGTCAGAAGAAATTTGTATTCATCATATTAATTTATCCGACAACTTTTTTTTTAAAACGTTCTCTATTTGTCTTATTTTGGTGGGAACAGCGAGTGGACACCCCTATTCAAAATGGCGTCGAGTAACTCTTTACAAACGGAAACGCGTTGCAACATTTTCTGTAGAGAAGCGTTGCATTGCAGAAACGTGCTGGCAGCTTTATACCTCTCACAAGATGAATGCTATTTCTGAAGCCGTTTTATGTTTACTCTGGAAAAGTAATCCCAGTTAATAATGCCTATGTTTTGTACTTCATTCATAGTGGTATCATATGGATAAAAGCTTTTACTAATCATAATTTTCAAGTGATCGATTTATTTTTTTAATCGTACAAAAAAATGGAAAAAAACGGTTCAATAATTCTGAAGTTTAATTCAAAATTTTAAATTTGGATTATTGAGATTTTGTACACTTCCATGTATTTTGTCACTAACGACCCGGGTTACGCCTTTCGGCATCTTCAGGCATTCGAGCACACGAATGGACTCGAACTGACAGACAGTAAACAGTGTCTAACGTTTATATAGAAGATACAAATACGACAAATATTATTTACGAGGTAAGATATTATACGTCTGAGAGCCACACTGATACCTGAGTTAAAATTTCGAGAATCGCCTTAATCCTTATTTTGTAAACACCACATTTACACAGTGGTGAATTGCCGCTTTCCAACTTCTTATGGAATTACCTGTGATTTTACAATTATAATAGCATTGTGGGTTTCGACGGGATGCAATTCGACGAAAGGGTAAATATATACAATCATTCCACGTTTAGTGACATCTGTTAGGTGTTTCAACGTATAGGATATAATAACGGAGAAATAGGAAGGTTCAGCTGCTCATTCAGAATTGGCAAGGAATTTAACTGGACTCTATTGATTTCCAAAATTCTTGATAAAATAATTTATCATCCCCCATGTTTTTATGCAACAGTTTAACCCCATCATCCGCATTAAACGTATGGTTCTCCATTAGCAAGTGATTTGCGAATGTCGAAGTTTCTTTTTTTAATCTAAAGGCAGCTAAATGTTCTGATACCCTTATATCTAATGTACGTGTGGTTTTACCCACATAGAAATGTTGGCAATCACTGCATTGTAATTTATAAATACCAGATTTGTTCTTAAAATGGACTCTATCTTTATTGTTAATAAGTAATTTGCCTAGAGAATTTTTGCAATAGAACGCCGATCTGACACTATCAGCGAGTTGTTTTTTTAATTTTAAAACTTGCGCAACCTAAATAACTAATTCTATGCCAGTTCCTAGGTTGGTCTATGTCTTTAGACAAGTTCCCGAAATATAGCATCTTTTCTGCTAATTTACGTTGTTTTTTTGATACAAGACTATCTATAAGAGACGCCTCATAGCCATTATTAATGGCAATTTGTTTAATAATGTTTAGTTCGTTTTCAAAATTAAATTTCAAAATTTTAGTCTTTTAGTTACTCACTTTCCCTATTCTACCCACCACCGCTTTTTCACCCGTTAATTTTACACGGCAGTGTCCAGTGAAGTAACAAGCTTTAAGCGTATCTACAGTTGTTTCCTTAATCGGGAGTGACTTAAGAGCAACTACCCAACACTTGGTAGCGTGCATTAGTGTGCACAAGTGTGCAGAAAGTCAATCCCTCCAGATAAACAAAGAGCTTCCATGAGTTGTGGTCGACTCACTGCCCGTTCGACGCCGCAAATTTTTTAAAGGCCTAGTAATTTGCTTTATTTGTCACCACATAGTTACATAAGAAATATGTGCAATAATATACATTTGACATTTGACACACGCATTGAAAACAATATTCGAATCACTCTACTTATATGTGTCACTTAGAAGAGTAATGATGTAACTGCAAAATTACGAAAAATGAGTTTATACCTCAAAAACGTTCAAAAGATGCTATTCTATTAGTTGAATAATGGTGCACCACCATATATACTCTTAATTTCTTTAAAAAACTGTATTTGTTTTTATATTCCCATATTTAACGATATTTTTCAGAACAATAGTGAAGTACCTGCAATATCAGAATAAGAGTGAAGTGTCCGGACAGACTTCACTACTACACTAACATTTAAGTTCTTCAGTTGATTGACAAACAGTTATTAATGGTTGTTATTTGATCCTGAGAACATTTTACAAAACCTTGATTATCTCAAAACTTCAAAACTGGAGTTACACCATTACTATTCTAAGTGACACATATGTAGAGTTCTAGAAATTCATGGCATAGTGAGTTCACTAAAAAATATAAAAAAATACATTTCCTAATCTTTCATATTTCATTTCTACGTTATTTTTAACCATGGCCTGGAGCGTATATTATATAAGTTGTAATTCAATCGGTCACCCTTTTTTCTTTGAAAGAGATACAAAAAAATAGGACTATTATAATAAACTTTACTATGTTTTTTGGATAGCAATCAATTGAAAAATCAATGTACCCAATTCGAAACCATATTCATGGCAAACGAAGTGCATAGACCTCTCGGCAACAGGACAGGATATGGTACACTTACATTTCTAATGATATTCCCACCTACAGGAACTATTAAAATAGCTTTATTAACTTAATGAAAATAACTTATTTTTACGCTATATACTCTACCAGAATGATATAACATCGTTTGATCCCAGCTGAACATTTTAATGCATAGAATTTCCAATAAATAACCATATGAGTTTACAATTCATAATCGCATAACATAAATAATAAAGGCATAACATTCCGTTTTTCTTTACGAAATTCAAATAGCAGAAAAGGACGTATATAGATAAGTAATTAATTAGTGCGATTCATTTAGGTGAAATATTATGCAAATTACGCATAGATCAATTCATTAACCTGGTACCGGTCAGAAATGTAATCTGCATTACTGCAATCGCCTTTCATGTAAGCATGGATTTCTGGTCGATATCGCACTGCGTGTCAGTAAGCGTAGATAAAGCGACATGCTCATATGAAAGGCAATAGCATATATATTGTAGATTACAATTGCAATGTGCGAGTCAGCAAGCTACCCAAATTCGGAAGCAATATAGCTTTCTTACATTTAAAGAATATAATTTATATAAATAAGCCTGTTCTGTTTGTCTTTTTATCAGTTGATAATGCTCGTGATGAGCGAAACCGGTCGTGATCATTATAAATATGTGGAAGTAGTACAAATGAATTGTGTTTTATTTTTTAAAATTTAATGAATATTTAAATGATTAACTAAAATAAATTACACATACAAAATATTTGTTTTGTTTAGGTTGGTAAAAAATATAATTCACCTGATTCATGGCCTTTACGCCAAAAAACGAAAACAATTTTGATATAATACAGTTATAAAAAATATTTAAAAAAATCATAGTATCTTCTAATTTTCTAAAAGCTAAACACTGAATGTATTTCTACAATTAATAAAACTGAAATTAGGAAACATGTAAATTGATTTTGTTATTTTTTTCCATGTCCACTCCCAGTGTGGAGCATATGGTCTCCTAATGAAGGTATCTTAACAGAATTTTTCTATGAGAACTGCTTGTTAGTTGCTCAACCTCTCTTTTTTCGAAGAGAGTAGGGATAGAAGGATCGAGCTAGGACAGGACCAGTGGTTAGCTAATCGCTCTCGCTACGCCCCATGAGGATGGAATGGGTGGGAGGGAGGACTCAGACTACGAACAGAAATCCATAAATCGATTGAAAGATCGATCTATGAAAACCGTCCGCACCGGGAATTGAACCCGAGACATCCGTAACCGTAGGCAACGACGCTACCAACTATCCCAGGCACTGTTAACTATCAATTCTTGGTGGAAAGTCATTATTACTATACATATTTCATTATTTTTAAATGGTCACTAATTTTTTTGCCTAATGAATCTTTAAAAATTATTTTAAACTCATTATATTTTGCTCAGATAGTGGATTTTTAATGTGGATTTTTTTTTACTCTTTATTGATTTGTTAGGGGTCCTTAACATTTTAATTTTACACTATTTAATTTGTTTGATTACCTGTAAATTCTTGACATAGTTCATGTTTTATATACCTTGTAATTGTTAACATTCAATTTTGTATAAATAGTCCGTCTAATTATTTTATTTTTATCAGTTGATAATGCTCGCGATGAGTGAAACCGATCCTGATCGTTATAAGCATGTGGAAATAGTACAAATATTGGAAGTAGTGTAATATAAATAAAAACTACAATTCGTTTTTTCTTAGCAGTTCTACTTCAGTATAATTTAATGAAACCTGTCTCTCATCTTTCTGTGTGCATTATATATTTATTTACACAGATTTTGGAACGATAGCCCTTGTAAAATATGTTTCTTACAAAAAGACTTCCAATAATATTACTCAAGGATAAATAAACCTTCTTTTTGATCTCATACAAAATACACAATTCTTTGCAAAAAGCTCCATTATCTATGACATTATATATCATAACATTTTCTTGGAACCTTAATGTTACACAAAAGATTTATTCATTTAAAATATAACACCGTTATTTGTAAAACTTATTGTGGCTGGTAAAATAATTTTACTTGTCAAGATTTGTGCATACAGATTAAAACTTCCACTAATCTTCAACGCGGTGCGACATCTTGATGCAAATATGCATTAAAAATTAGCACACGCTGCCGTGTTGCAGGATCTCTGAATCCGTAAATTCTTGAAATCCTAGCTTGCGACGAGAGGTAGCACTACTTGAAAAAGACTCAGGAGTTACAAATCAAACACAATGTAAATTATTTATATAAATGTAAAAATATTTTGCTATCTTTCACGTTCATATGATGAAATTCTACTTATAAATGTCAATTTAATAAACTTAAAAGTATTACTTAAGCATCTCATTTCAAAATTTGTTGTGTTTTTGTGTTTTCATTTCGCCAGGCATACTCTTAGTTTGAGAGAAAGGCTTTTATTGAATTATCGTGGAAAACATTTAATAAAAAACTCCTGCTCATATGGCTTCCGTTTTTTTTAATCTTAATAGTATATAAATGGCTTACCAATTTATACTGGTGTTACACTAGTTAATTTGGCTTCAGGAATAGCAACATTTTTCAGTAACGATCAATACAAATTATTTCATCTAGTAAATGATTTCCGGTAATGTTTTTATTACTTTGGAAAAGCTTTGTTGCAGTAACTTATGGCTTTAATTGTCTATTAAGTTGTCCTATAGCTTACATAATGGTAAATGTTGTACTTATATCCACCCTTATGTGGATTCCATATTAAAAACAATTGCAAAACCCAACAAAATTGATTACATATTCGCCTTTTCTTTTAATACAAGCAAATTATCGAGAGATAGGACTGAAAAAAGACTGGTACTTAGCTAACCGTCCCTTCACGTTTTTTTTTAATTTTTATGAATTTTTTATATAAACATTAATATCTTTGAATGCAAATTCTTAAAATGATTGTAGATTTAATTTAAGAAACTATACATTTGACCGCAGAACCAGAAAGACCAAAGTCTACTCGGCAATGGCGACCGAAAGAAAAAATATTTACCGGATCACATCGATTTCATCTCTGAGCACCGCTGATTTATAGAATCATCTTATTGAATCTAGATAGTCAAAAGGTTCTAATACCCTGTAGTAATAAATAAAATCGTAGAGATAATCCGTTATAGCGAAGCTTGCTGTGCGAGAGGCAGACGCCATTTATTCTTTATTTTCAACGGTCTGCTTACATATACTGTAATTTATCTTACTCGGGGCAAGATGCCGACTGGCGGATGTGCGGTCAAGACGAACCCGGAGACTAGCAGCATATTCAATTCGCCCTGGCTCTACAATTTGCTAAACATGAAAAATTGTGATGTAATATCAGGCATTATGGTTTTGAGTACGGTAATTTATCATTTAAAATAAAATATTTATATTATATAGGCTTTTGCCTTCAGCATATAATACTACAAGTCGGTATGCATTCAATATTAAATTAATACCGATTAATTTGTGTACAAGTAGAACTTTTAATGTTACGAATGACACTTCTTCCGACTAAATGGTAGAACGTTAAAAGTTTTTCACTACTATTCTACAATCCAGCATTCAAATCTAGGAGTAATTTAAATGGAGTAATTAAAATTTAAATGGATAAAATTTCAATCGATTTATTAATCTCTATCTAAAGAGAGAGATTTTTTTAAACTGTCTACTCTACTCACTCTGAATATATCGAGTGCAATTGACAAACAACATGTCCTCTGTTATATTTTTACTATTTCTGAAAAAAGAATGATTATGACCACTCACTGCTCTTTATTTAAGTAACCTTTGATGTTAATAAATGATTTTTTAAAACTATTTTTTTAACACACAATCAATAAATAATATTGCAAAATATGCAATACGCCAATAGCTAATAGTTTAATGTACCAAATTGAATAGATCAAAATTTGACCGACTGAATTACGAGTCACTTTTAAGGTGTCAACTGTGAATTCTTGGTGGAAAGACGTTATATTTTAAAAAATAAAACACAATTCATTTGTACTACTTGATAATGCTCGTGAATGCGAATGCGATCAGTTGATAATGCTCGTGATGAGCGAAACCGGTCCTGATCATTATAAATATGTGGAAGTAGTACAAATGAATTGTGTTTTATTTAAAAAAAAAAAAAATGAATTACGAGTGATTGACAGATGAAAGTTTCTAGATAAAATTAATGGAAACACATTTTCCGCTTTACATAATGGAGTTTTTGTATTCATAATTCATGCAAAAATATAATTTGGACAAACAACGCGTTATGTTTTGAATGTCTTTTCTTTTAAACCATATCCGCTCCCTACTATGAGCATATAGCCATCACGTGGTTCCTCCAAGCTTCTCTGTCATCCGACAGTCTTTTTGCTTTCTCCCAGGTCATCCCAGCGTCCCGTAGCTCCGCCGAATACATCCCATGGATGGTCATCAGTGGCTTTCCAGGGTGAAGGAATCCATCATGTTGTTAGGAGAGACAGGCAGGACTCAAGATCCCCTGGGGAATCCACAGGACGTGTCCTAGTCGTGTCCATCGTCACTTTTATGCAATAAGAGGCTGATCCGTCCGTTCTTTTACCCCGGAGTTCCTGACAAAATCAAACTACCGTACCCTAGTATTCACTGCAAGCATCTGTTTCCAAGCACAGTATACGGTAACTCTGTACTTTGGAATGAGTTACTGAAGCCAAATGAATGAAATTAAAATAGTTTCAAATTCATTTTGTTGATAAAACAGGCTGTGAAAAGATCTAAAATGCAGGTGTTAAAACTTGTCCTTTTGTGCATACCAACGAAATAAATTATTCAGTAATGGCAACAACTCAATACTTTCACGGCTAACTAGCATACATCACTGAAAGTTCGTATCTTTTGAATCTATCAGAGAAACATTAATACAATCCTTGCCTTCGTTAGGTAAGAAATTCTCTCAACAATGCCACTCACGCCCTCTCTCTTTCTCGGCCGCTTTCTGACCAGACTTGGCTTTTCAACGTCAGACGGGGGCAAATAGAAAAGCAGTATTTTCTACACTAGAAAGATATATTAGGTTTTATTTCATTTAACTAACAAATGAGTATAAAAGGCAAGCTAACATTCCACTGCGTCGGCAAATGAACAAATCCAATTTCAATAAAACTGCGGTGGTTTATGGTGTAACAGTGACGTCCACAAATTTTAACGCGTGTAAATATATAGACGGTGTTTTGGTCAATTGACGTGACCCTCAAGGAGAGGAGAGAGAAAAAACTTTTTATATCTAAAACATTATATTGTGAGTTGCGTTATGAATCTTTGAAATACACTCCTATAAATTTTCATATTTGCAGATTTGGGATTATACGAATGGATTTTTGATATAATAGTGGCTTACATCAAGTGGCCGGGTCAGAATTTTTAATCCTAAAACCAACGTTAAATGATGTTTCCCTTCCAAAAAAGTGGTCAATTTATTTTTACAATTTACAGCATTTGGCCGAGACTTGCTCTGTCGTCTTTTAAATGAGATCTAATCATTAACTCACTTTCGTATTTTTTGAGGGTTACATTAATTGGCCAAAACACAATTGATATAAGTTTCATAATAAAATCTGTTTGTATACAATATTAGATTAGCAATATTATTATTTTTCCTGATAACAAAATAACTATTTTCTGCCATTCGTTGAATGACAAGTATTTTTTTCTTTAATGAATTATATTCAAATATCATTTCAAAAGTACCATATTTTACAATGCTTCAAAAAAATATACAAAGGAAATGTGATATTTTATTGAAAAATTGTAAAATATATTCCCACTAAAAACGATAATTTGTTTGCCATTCATATTTTCATATCCACTATGATAATATTTATATATTACTTATTTGGTCACTAAATTTCTTAATGAATGATCAGTAACTCAATAGCGGTCCGTAGAAAAATATAAACGGTCAGGTAATATTTTTTGCGGTTATGGAGAGACGTTGGAACTGCCTGGGTTACGTGCTGCGGATGCCTCCAAAAACCTCAATCCTGCTTGCATCTTTTTCCGACCTGTGAGATTTCGGCGTCCTGGAATACCATAGGGTACTATCTATAGGATGTACTTGGCCGAGCTGAGGGACTCTGGCATCGCGTGGGAAGAAGTAAAACGATTGACTGGTGACATTGAATCATGGACGCGCTGCATGGTAGCCATAAGCTCCACATAGGGAGTGAATATCGAAGAAGAAGAATGTTTTCTCTTGCGTACATTAGCACCCATCCAATTCTAGAAATAGGACGTAGCAAGAGAGATTATCTAGCTATTAGTCGTATCCTAGCTCCATCTTTCTATCATTACTTTTCAATAATGCAAGAGTTTTATCAGAATGAAAAACAAGCAGACCTCGAAGTACAATTTCAGTTGAGATGATCATGTACTCCACACTTAAAGTGAACATTCTTATATATATAAAATATACTAATCACTTTACTTAAATTGCTGAGCGTTTTATATGATAACTGACTACATATGTATCATACAAACAATTTAGATATAATTTAAGACATCGACTGAGGGTGCTTGATGGAATTTCAGTATCAAATTCGGATTATTGAGATTTTGTACACTTCCATGTATTTGTCACTAACGACCCGGGTTTCGCCTTTCGGTATCTTCAGGCATTCGAGCACACGAATGGACTTGAACTGACAGACAGTAAACAGTGTCTAACGTTTATATAGAAGATACAAGTACGACAAATATTATTTACGGGGTAAAATATTATACGAATGAGACTCACACTGATACCTGAGTTAGCATTTCGAGAATCACCTTAATCCTTATTTTGTAAACAAACTGGTAATTCTAAAAGAAGTTGGAAAGCGCCAATTCGCCACTCTGTTAATGTGTTGTTTACAAAATAAGGATTAAGGCGATTCTCGAAATGTTAACTCAGGTATCAGTGTGGCTCTCAGACGTATAATATTTTACCTCGTAAATAATATTTGTCGTATTTGTATCTTCTATATAAACGTTAGACACTGTTTACTGTCTGTGAGTTCGAGTCCATTCGTGTGCTCGAATGCCTGAAGATGCCGAAAGGCGAAACCCGGGTCGTTAGTGACAAAATACAAGGAAGTATACAAAATCTCAATAATCCAAATCCATTTAGATATATTAATAAAAACGTATTTTATTCACTAACCAAAAAATTGAATTCGGTAATGACCAAATTAATACAGGTCTTTCAATATGTTTACATCATACATTATCACTTGAGTTCTTTTTTCTCCAGCATGTTTTCATTCTAAGTACGCCACTGCCTACAAACTCCACTCGCTTTTTCATTGCTATTGAATACAGCCATGAATCGATCTGTGATGTTCTGGTATTCCCCGCGAATCCTCTCTGTTTATTTTGATAAATTGTGCTGGTGGATACGCAAACGAATTATATTATGCCTAATGTAATCTATCGTGGTTTTCCGCTGATCGCACAAGAATGCCTTTGTGAATTACATCATGTGAATTTATATTTAACTTCTTATTGTTTTAACGTATTATGAATGTCTACATATTATGACATAATTTAATTATTATATAATCTACGAACAACAGACAGTCGGGGTGAAAGAAAAAAAATTAGCCTTATCGACTGTTAATACAATCTTATATAAAAGCCATCAATTTAGATCGTGTTAGATACAAATTGTAATGTTCAGTACAATAGAAAATATAGATAAGGGTTTGCAATACTGGTTTTACCAAAACCAAGATCTCAGTTTATGGCTGTTTTTTCGTGACTGAAATTCCAGATTCGATTACCATACTGATTAAAATCGTTTATTTTCTTGATCGTTATTGCGTTATCGAAGACTTCCGTGGAACAGCGGCTGCATACACATACGATGTGGAGCTGGGGCAACCAACTTGCTTAAGGAGTGCACCTTTTGTTATACCACGCTATAACTCATGCGTTTTTCCTTGCAAAACTTGCACCTATTATCTTTGCGATTACAGTTATAATATTACTGATTAAATATGGTTTTTGACGCTCACTTTGTATTGAATAATCTAATTGTTTATTGAACCGATATTATTGCAATCCCAATTAGCTATAATTATTTGTTTTGCTCATTTTATACATTTTTTTTAAATACCGGTCGTGGTGTTTATAATTGGGCTACTTAATATATAATACCGGTATTACTATATTCATCTGGTATTATAATAAATTTCTAGGGTGGTCTCCTACAAAATTTATTGATATTAATTAAATAGTTTTGAATTGGATCTTGATAACATGTCTATAGTTGAAGCATTGCTGACCTGGACAGAATCAGGTGGACGTCGGTCATTGTGGCGACTCACACTGTGTTGTAATGCAAGGAATTTAGACAGAAGTTAGCTAATCACTCTCGCTAAACCCCGTTTTTCACGACCTGATAGGTGGGAGGAAATTTAGAAATCACAAATATCCATACCTTCGAAAACAAATCCATAAATCGATTAAAAAGATACATTAATCTATCCGGGATGGGATATGAAGCCACAGAAACCGAAACCAAAGAAAGCAAAGTTTATTCGCATCATTTGTCAAATCTTTTTAATTATTAATGTATTCACAAAATATTTTTTCATGTTAAAACATTCAAAAATGATCATTTAATTAAACTATTTTTATAGTTCTAAAACTGCCATGCCGAAAATAGCGTTTCGTTGTTAAATTATAGGAGTTGGCTGGTTTATGCACGTTGAGTGACATACACGTTGATCAAGTACACCACTAAAGCATTAAACGCAGTGTTGCAATTATACCAAATTGCATTGTAACCGATTATTTTCCTCTCATGCAATGGGAAACTGCCTTCCTAGTTTAAATTGCATAATGCTATCCGAGTATAAGTTAGAGCGTCACAAAATGAATTGTATGCTATTTTTTTTATTAAGAGTTTGGTTACTCCGCTCTCTTACCTCCAAATTCCTGACAAATAATGATAATGATCTGTCTTCCATCTAAGTAAGAGGAATGCAACTATTGTGCTTATCCTTTTCATCTCAGTGAATGTTCATGTGGCTTCCTGATGTAATCTTGATGGTGGTGACACCGGGCGGTGATTCATTAATCTCGAGCTTTAATTTTTTTGGTAAGAGCAGTGCTCAGCACTCCCGCCAGAAGACATACGTGCGTTACACCGACCATTTTTTTATTTTTTATTTACCCTCGAAAAGAGGTCAAATTACCGATGTCCCAGAAGGTCTCGAAGTTCTCTCTGCGTAGGCGTCGTGCGGTCATCTGCTTCTTTCTTCTGCCGCTCCGGGTTCTGTCGCTGTCAACCAGACAGAAAGGAAGGAAAAGGGAAGAAATCAGAGAAGCTTGAGAAGTAATATCCTCCGAGGCCTCAAGTAATCTGTCTGCGTGTGTTTGGTGTAATCGTGTAGTAGTGTTTCGATGCTGGTTTTGGGATGGTCAGACATGTCACTGTAGAATTTCTTCGACAGCTTCACGACGTGTTCTAGGATAGGATCGATGTTAAGGTCTCTGTGCAGTGTACTGTTGCAGACAAACCACGGTGATTTGTCGCAATGTTTTATTCTGAATTACCTGTAATTTTTTAATTTAGTTCACACTAGCGTGGCCCCATATGGGAGCCGCGTACGTCATGACGGGTCAGGTGATCGCAGTGTATCCTGACAAAGTCAAAACAGTCGTCAAACCACCGTTTTAATATTCACCACAAACATCTGTTTTTGAAGCAAGATATACGGTTACCCTGTTTTTTCGTAAGGTACTATGACTAGCAACCGTAAAACAGCCTTCTCAGTATGCATGCGTTGAATATGTGGTACTTGGTTCTGACCGAGCACTAATGCAAGTACCAGACTTTCTGCATTGAATTGAAGACTCTTCCAGCAATCCCTCATCGGGTCGCTATCTCCCGTGATGTAACAACAAGTAAGTCATACACTATTTGACTATATGTACGCAACTTCGTGGTAAACGTTATTGGGCTTTAATCCTAATGGGTTACGGGGTAACTTACCCTTCTCTGGCATAGATTGTCCAAATTGTAAAGGTGACAATGTGCTTAAGAAGGCTCATTTCATCTAGTAGAAATGTCCTTATATGAAAAATGAACAGGAATAATTGATCCAAATGATTAGCCCATACGTCGGATCTATCGGCCCCATCAAGCATGCCGACATAGTTGTGACAAGAGGAAATTAGAAGGCATTTAAAAAATTATGGCGTTCTATCGCGAGCGAGTAGATATCAACGAGTAGAAGCTCTTCAAAAATGTATTGTAAATCTTCTTTTTCTTTCTGCATAGTGCAGAACATGTGGATAAATTTTATATAATTGACATTTCAAAAACGAATAATGCTGCTAAGCTGTAACATACATATTCTAAAACGACATGAAGCCGTTGTGGGTGCAACGTTGAGTACTTTAGAGCAGTGTTCAGCAACCATTTCTCACCCACAGCAAGCACTACGCAGAATTTTGCGGCACACACGAAGAAAAGTGTAGTAAATCAAAAAAATTAAATTTTACAGGACAGCGAAAATAAAATTCAAAAAAACTTGAAATCTTATAACAAACGGTCCCATAGAAAAGAAAAACTTTTCGGTCCTCGCAGTGAATTAATGAACTGATCATTACATGGTTTTAGTGGGTTGTAGATTTTCATGTTTACTATACTAGGTATTGCGATATCAAACATAAATCATAAATTTTTGATTTATTACAATTTTTTCTGGATGTGCGATATGTAATTTACATTTATTGTTTTTTTATTTCATAAATTGAAAATAGTTAGCATTTTTTTATAAATTATAGCCAATTAAACTTTGTTGCACGTTTTTGAGGTGATGGAACACTTTTGATACTGATAAAAAAAATACTGAATCTTAAAGTTACAATAAAATTTATTGATAAGCCCTGTTGCTATAAAAATGAACTAAGCATAATTACTTATAATAATATATATGCATCACCAGAGCTTCTTGGTTTTTGCTGATTTTAGTAACATTAGTTATGATATTATATGACATTCCTTATTTCTTCGTTCATATTTGGTAGATTGTATGCAAGCTCTTTTTGGGTGCATTGCGGTGCGGCACACCTATCATCGTTTCGCGGCACACCGGTTGCGGAGCACTGCTTTAAAAAAAATTTACTTGGTACTTTTAAATGTTTATTGATTCTTATTTATATACATGGATGTATGTGAAATTTTCATTCCTTTCCACCCACCGTTTATTCTTTCCGCAAACGGGTGTAGAAAAAGCGATTATGTAGGTACAACCTTATTCCTATATCCTTACTCGCTTTGAGAGGGGTGCGTGACTAATTTAAAACCAAACCAATCAATTGCTTCAGGGTAGTATTTTAAGTGAACAAAACTTCTTTTAACCATAACGGTGACGTGATACGAAAATAAACTATCAACAATAATTGACAAATTAATAAATACAAAGAACTATTAATGCGTTGTTACTTTAATCTTATTGTAAAAGACTTTTTTCTTTAAGTAAATTCTGCATTAAATATGTTTTTTTTTTTTCAATTATTAAAACAAAATTTTCTACTTGAAAACAACTTTCATGTGCCCACAAAATATTGAAGCACATCCACCACCCGTTACGAACATAATAAAATGTACCTAGAAATGAGATACTCTGAAAGAAAAGTACCCTCGTAGTTTTTCACTGGGGTGGAAATTCACAGGAGCTTTTCCTAATAGTCACCCTTGGCTTGGCCGTAAATTTTTCTTAACACTTTCACTGTACACCGCTACGCGATTTTTATACTGATTTTTATTTGCAATTTTTGTTTTATTCTATTGAAATAATATTGTATTTTAATAACTTGACGATAAATATTGACAGTGTCATTTAAAGCTTTCATAATTGGCTGGCAATATTGTCTAAATATAAAATATCACCCTCTATACTCAAAATACCAATTGTATTCATACCCGATTTCAGGAGGAATAAAATAAAAATGGAAGTACGAAGGGTGTAACCAATTATCAACCATTATCTTTCACAATTTTAAAACGATGCTGTTCTTATCTTAAAAATGAGAGGAAATTTATTTATATATCCCAAATTGTTTAATATAAATGTTATTTCTGTGACATATTATTTATCTTTGCAAATGAAAAGCGCATGACTAAGTTTTCTAGTATTTTCTATACACGCTATCTCTTTCTATACACGCTACAAATATTTTCAAATCTTAATAGATACTATTAAATATTAACCATCTGTCTTCTTAATATATATTTATGGAAACTTTGGTCACATAGAAAAACTCAACTTACGCCAAACTTTATGTTCTGTAGATTGAAATCGTAACTTTGACTTTATTTTCAGTATTTCTTCTACATAATGCTATCGCTTTCTTTGGCCAAAATGTTTTTAATAAAAAATATTGAAGTTTAAATAATAAAATTAAAAATTGATAACTTCGTTATTCCACTTGGTTTATCACTAACGTGACGCGTTTCGCGCCTTTAAGAAGTATCTTCAGACTAACCGTATCGCAACCGTAACCGTATAGCAGAACAGACGGCTCGCCATTATGAAATTTATTCCCCTTGGGTTTTTCACATCCAGGTGCCAGTAATTGATTTGTATATAGTGGAACAGTTGTTATAGCTAACCTCCCTTCACACGTCCAGTAGAATCTAATAAAACCCACCCCCACCCTTTTAAGAATTAAAATCATCGTTTACCTTAGAAATAAATAACCTTCCGATACGGTTAGTCTGAAGATGCTTCTTAAAGAGGCGAAACGCGTCACGTTAGTGATAAACCAAGTGGAATAACTAAGTTATCAATTTTGAATTTAATTTTATGTTAAAAATGAACTTCCACAAAGTTACCGCCGAATCCATAGAAAATATTAATAGTTAACTTGATTATTTGTTATTATATAATCGTAAAACATATTGAAAAATAAAATTTTGCTGTTTACTTTTAGAGCCCAACGTTTTTTGCAATAGAGTTGAAATAATCAAGCTACTCAGAATCATCAGAATGTGATAACCGTCTAGTTGTGATTTGAATCCAGTACATGATTGTATGCATCAAGGCATTTATGTCTACTTTTTTAACCAGGTCACCCTTTTAAGTTGCTTAAATAGACCCCTAACCGCTCAACCTAACTCCTTAAAGATAGTAAGGAATAATAATTAGCAAATTTTTCTGCATCATAAATGATGACTTCCATGAAAAATTATGTTTCTTCGAATCCTCGACCCCGGTAAGGAGTAAGAAACGTCTAACGGAGTTTAAAACTCGGCTACGGGTCTGACTGATTTTATTTCTACACAAGATATATAACTAAACTAAAATAATGCACCGTAAAAATTCAACAAACTTTCTTTCAAAACGTTCCTATTATAAGAATAAAATATCTTCGATATTTTATCTTTGTATTAATATAAATATTTTTCCACTATAGATTAACATTAAGCAATATAAAATTAATTCATTATTAAATCTTTAGCTCTCAATCTTCTATGACGGGTAGCAAAGTATTATAATATACGAGTTGAAAAAAATGGAATAAACACGTCAAAAAACATCTTAAGTATAGTAAGCATTTCTTGTGCGAGAAAAATAAAATGCGTGTATCGGTTCACTTAATGGAATTGAAATCTTTTTCTTTTATTTGTAACATGCGTTGCTTAGCAGAAAATCTTTTTGAATTATCACAGATTTTTTCCTTTTTTTTTGCTGAGAGAGTATTTGTGAAATATGGTGGTTTCATACTGATTATTTATAAGCTCGAGATTTTCCTAACACTCTTGCTAAAAGAAAAAATATCTTAAATTAGGTTTTTATTGAATGCTGAGTCTGAATCCGATTTCAATATATTCCTATAGCAGGGATCGGCAACGGGCGATGTGCACTCAGAATGAATTTGACGAGCTCATTATTTGTGAATATGAAATAGATACAAAAAGATCAATCATAGAGTTTAAGCTAAATACCAAAAATAATGCACTACCATTTGATAGAAATTTCAATTTTTCAAAACACATAATTGAAAATACAAAATCCGGGAATTTCAGGATTAAAATCGTATAGAAGCGACTTCAGAAGTTTGATAATGTGATACAGTAAACATTGGAGAAATATTTCAAACTTTTATTACATACATAGTTTGTCCCTTCATTGTCAATTTAGTTTTATAAAACTTAAACTAACTGTTGCAAATCTTATATATATAGATATAAATTTAAAACTTCAAGAAACAAAACGTAACAGTATTTTCGATGGATTCAGGGGTAACTTTGTGAAAATTCATTTTTCATGTAAAAATTAAAAACTGATTACTTAGTTGTTTTACTGGGGTTGTTACTGATTTAACGCATTTTGCTTCTTCAGGAAACATCTACAGACTGAAGAAACGAAACGCGTTACATTTGTAAAAAAGGCAGTAGAATAACTAAGTTATCAATTTTATTTTTTATATTAAAACATGAGAAATTTTACAAGCAATTTATAGCAGTCGGTGTATTAAAATTAGTCTATGTCGTTTAATACTAGTGATTTTTTCCGAGTGTTAACTAAGTTTAGCTACACTGTTTATTATATATTTTTTTATGCAGTTAATATTACAATTGATATATTAATCTTTATTTTCTTCTCCATCTTATAAAGCCAGTAGCTTAAATAAACTAATATAAATTACTTGATTAATGAGGTTTATAATGAATATTATTTGACTCCGTAGTAAGCATAATGCACAATTCTGTGATTGAATTTTATTTAAAGCTTAAATACCTTTTTTAATAATTGACAACATTCAATATATATTTATATTTTTTTTCCATGTCTGCTCCCAATCTGGAGCATATGGTCTCCTAAAGGAGGTATCTTAACAGAATTTTTCTACGAGAACTGCTTGTTACTCAGTTGCTCAACCTCTCTTTTTTTTCGAAGAGAGTAGGTATAGAAGGATAGGGCTAGGACAGGACTAGTGGTTAGCTAATCGCTCTCGCTACGCCCCGTGAGTATGGGATGGGTGGGAGGGAGGACTCAGACTACGAACAGAAATCCATAAATCGATTGAAATATCAATTTATGAAAACTGTCCGCACCGGGAATTGAACCCGAGACATCCGTAACCGTAACCAGCGACGAAACCAACTGCGCCACGGACGCCGACAATATATATATATATATATATTTACATGTTGCGAAATTTAAAATTTCAATTGCACACTTAGTGGCAAAACGTTCCGTAACTGTCTAAATACCAATACCAGGATTTTACGAGAATAAATAAAAAGGAATGCGCCTTGAGTTGGAGGAGCAAAATTACACACAGACTATTGTGGCGAAAATACAATGGCACTTGGACGCCTTCGTATTATAACTGACATTATTTATTATATTCCATTTAAATGACGATTCATGAATCGAGGTCCATGTAATATTAGTATGACGATTTTCGTTCGAAAGACGTGTCGCGAACGTGTGACTTTCGTTCACTGCAAAGATTAGGTCTGTTTGGATTCTACCTATTCGCGATTCGCTTACTTCAACGATTTGTTCGTTCGCAAACGACGCATGTCTACTTTCCAACTAACTGCTTAGTAATAAGAAAAAAGGTTATCAACAGGGCGTGGGGTACCGCGGTTTATTTATGTAACAAATAATTAATGTTATGTTCTGTCGGTTTTCCTCTCTTTCATATTTCGTAACAGTTGTAGGCAGTCTATTTGTGTTTTTCTTATATTTTTCTCTTTCTTAATATTCAATGCAATTGTAGCAATAATAGACACCAATTGAATTTAAAATATACTTTGTGCTTTGTGGTCAAACTCGGGATTCAAAATATGTGATTACCGAAATCCCATCATCATCAAAATGGTCCAGGATTGGATGCCGTAATCGGCATAAGCAAAGCCCTCTACGTCGTTAGATATGTCATAACTCAATGCGAACGCTGCACTAGATTGAGAAATATTTAAAAGCCTAGACTGATCTGTAGACGTTTTATTATTATCACATATCACATGTAGATATGAAATTTTCTCATAACCTAAGCGTTTGCCATGTATATATATAGTAAAATGTTATGCAATGCACACACAATTCTGACGTACTAGCTACTTTAGATATTCAGTATTTCAATTTTAATACAGTCATCTATGACGGGTACGATTATACGTTAAGTAATATTTGCCCTATAAATGAATAAATTGCTGTTTTAATATTATGAAAAAGAAATTTCATATAAATTTGATTCTTGGGAGACAATCCAAAACACAAATGTGCTATCTAATGATTTAACCCAGCACCGATTACACACAAGTATAGGTATACGATCACTGTACTCTAGCGGTCACCATGAAACTCAAGTTAATTGAATTACTAGCAAAATTAATAATATCATTATATTCGTTGGTAATACTGGAATTATCATTTATACTAATAAAATGCATTATGCTTAATAATGCAATCCGCATGTTTGTTGAATGATTATTTCTACGTACAATTTGGCATTAATAATAATGATGGATTAATTATTCGCTTTGTGTAGGCAATTACGATCTGCATTTCTGCTAATGTTCATACAGCGAATTGTTATTTTAAAATCAACTTAAAACGGCACTCTAATTATATCAAGTTATCATTAATTTTACTCTATGGACTTGCTATTTTATGACAATTTGTTTTTGATCAATTAAATAGGGTAATCTTCTGACAAATATGAAAATTATTTTCGTTATGCTTAAAGCGAGAATGATGGTCTTTTATGAACACTCTTACATCCGCTGTATGGTCCGAGGTTGGAATGATTTATTAAATTTCTAAGTCTTCAAAATTGTATGTGACGAAAGTACTCCACTTTTATATTCTTATCTGAGTGCCGTCTTGATCTATTGTTGACGATAAAAGTGCAGGGAGCTTTCTATCGGAAACTAACCTTATTGGACTATCAATGCCTTGGACATTGAATCTCGGGTGGTGGTTTGATAGCTAGTAGAATCCTTTTCTGCCAACGCCTTTGGTGCTCTCTGTTTTTGATTCTACTTTGATTTAAAGTATTCCGTATTTCATATTATGGGAAATTATTATTAGTGTTACGTCTCGCACGACCTCTTAACCACTCTCTATTATAACATATTTTATTTCTTATTTACTACATTAATTATAAGAATATTATTTTGATGAAAGTTATAGCAATATTTTAACAATATAAATCAAAGCATTTTGCTTAAATTTTTCTCATTAGTTTTGCAAATAGCTTTAAAATAAATTCTCTGATATCCAATTACAGTATAATTGAATATTTTATCGTCGATCTAAAATAGTGATTATTTTGAAATGACACCAAACTTGGTCTTACAGAAAAATCTTCGAAAATAACTGAAACTTTCCAAAAACTAATTTACGACGGCAAAAATATCATTTTGAATCTTCGAATAACTTATATTCCAGACATTCAATTATATAATTTGAAATCTTCGTCAGAATTATTTCACATTGGAAGTTCCCGAACACTCATTAAAATTACGTTCGGAATATTTTCAAGCGGCATTCGATCGATTTGATACTTCAATATCTCAAGATTTGAGAGATAGACTGTCAGGGTTTTACAAAAAAAAGCTTTAATAACATATTATTTGCAAAAATAAACAACAGTTTATAATCTCTTATTTCTGTTTGACACGCCTTGGTTTTTGTTTGATGAGCTTAAGTTTTAAAAGGATCCAGGACTGCCCGGCTCCCAGCCCAGTACTCGGTTATGGGCCCACTTCATAGATCATAAATTACTGCAGCTAATAGCATAATCGTTACAAAATAAGATTGCTTATCATCCGATTTTTTTTATCTTATTAGACTAGAAGTTTTCCTAGAATAACGAACGATACGGTATACATTTACTAAGATAACAATGCAGTTTTATTGAGAAAACAAGAACAAGCAATTATTTCAAACATGATCATAAAAATCTACTAAATGGACAAGTTCTCGTTGTACCGGAACAATATACCCTTTTTTAAAAAAAGAAGGATAGCATCTATTATATTATATTTCAAAACCCCTGTTCCAGGTATTTCCAGACAAAGGTAGTAGATGCTTCATAATTTTCTTTGCCTTTCACTCGGTTTCTTTATCCTTCAATGATCCCATGAGGATAATTATTGTCATTATCGAAGAAAAGTAAAATAAGACTTTATTTTCTGAAAATAAAATAAATTTCAATGAATCGTTTCATCTCAGTAATAAACTAACAAACTTTCTTATATTTATCGCAATTTTATAAAGCTATGAACACTATTTCTTATATAAATATTAAAAATAACATTTATTCTTAATTAATTTAATAGTTATTTTTTATATATATTTCAGAATCATGCCATCGATCTGAAGCTTTGACGTATTGACATTGTCATGATACAAAAAAGGCTATCAATTTTATGATATAATATGTATACAATTATTTTTTTTTCTTTAGCACTTATTATTATAGAGTACTTCCAATCCCATCGACAAACCAATTTTTGTATAAGGGTAGAAAAATAGGAATATATTGAATACTAGACGGATTTTTAAATATTTGCAATATTTGATAATCCTTAAAGAATTTAGTACACTGCCATTTTTAATAAACATAATAAATGTTTTTATCAAATAAACAGTGAGTGGTTTTCGACATATTAAATCTCTTCCATTATCTTATTTTACTATCAGTATACTATAGTGCAGGGCTGGTGAACTTAGAGTATGCGTGCCCAATATGGCAAAATGTTGCTCGAGTGTGAGCGATTTACAGATTTCATTTTTTTCAGAAAAAACCAGGTACTATTAAATTAATAGCAGAATTCTCTATATTTATTAAAAAATATAACGAGCTTTCTTCAAGATGGAAACATTTCAAAATTATTAGATTAGTGCTTCCCAAATTTATGGCTTCTATGGGGGGCCGAAAATGTTCAAGTTGAGCTACAAATATTTAGTTATACATTTTTCCTTTAACATTTACACATCTTTGTTATATAAGAACACATTATTCATGATTTTATTAAAATGTTGTCTTTTGAAATGTGAGGCGATTTCATAATGTAAGTGTGTGCACATAATATCAAATAAATCTTTCGATATTTTCGACGTAGTTTATTTTTGCAAATTTTATGGGCCGTGGAATCAAAAAGTTTGGGAAACACTGCATTATACGTTGCTATTTATACATTATTATCTTTAATATATATAGTTTACTTCTTTTTCATTACATATTTTTTTGTAAAAAGGTTTAACAACACTGCCTTGTGCATACAACTAAGTCTTGAAATATATTCTTTGGACATCCCTGTCATACATTTTAATTACAAATAATGCTTTTACACTGCGTAGTATATCTTGTAAAATGACATTGGATGGCTGTAGGTACAACATTGAGTACTCTAATGAATGTAAATTTTGGTAAAATATCGCAGCAAGAGTCGTGTTTATTGGCTGGTATTTCTGAATCATAGTTGGTTTCATGGTATATAGAGTACCGAGGGTATGCTTTAATTCTCATTGTCTCTCTGGCGTTGATGCTCTTGTTGGCGACGATGATGATGATAATGATGATGATGGAGTGATATTGATGCTAAGAAATATTAATAACAGTAGTCTGAAATGTACTAAAACGTTGCTCTTAGAAAGATGAAGATTTTTGAATGCATTTGGCCATGTATTTCAAAATTACTACGAACACGTTAGTGGAATATATTGTTCCATATTCCATTTATATATTTTTTATGTATATTTCGTATTGTGTGGAAATATATTGTTTTCATATACATAATCGTGCGATAAAATTTACATTATATCAAATTTATTCTGATGAAAAAGTTAGCATCAGCGAGTTCAGTATTTGCTTATAAAATATTTTTGACAATATTTCACTTTGTTCTTTTTGTAAGTGACATTCGGAGAATTTTCAGTCGGCAATAATGGCAGAGATTTGTAAAAAACGGTAATAATATAAAACCGTCATTTACATCCTTATGATATTCTCGTATATTTTTTCGCCTCTTCGTTTTCTTTTTCTTTGTGCTGAAAAAAACCTCCCCCTACCCCTCGCGTTTTTTTATTTCATATTTGTCAAACTTTGGCAGTCGGTTCTTGCGTGATGGAAAAAGTTAAATCTCTTTTTTATTCCAACTCCATTCAAATAAATTTGAAAGTGATAAATACGAATATTTTGAATTTCAGATACTCGCACTTCCATTTTTTAAAACATTACCCGGTAGCGTACAGTATATAATTTTTTACAATAGATTCTATTGCCTATGTTATCAGAAATAAATACCAATCACAACAGTCCGTCTTCTCATGTTGATTTCATTCACTTGTCAAGATATTTCGACCATAAATTAATAATACCTGTTTTTGACCACGACTGTAATACTAGAAACGATTGCTACAATTTCCTCGAGATGTCTCTGTTTACGCTGAACATTACAGATCTAGACTTAAAAGTTGATCAACATTTCTAGTGATTAATAGTAGGAATTGCAATAATGGTGTCTCAGGTATTTTTTAAATACTGATACAAATGTTTTTTAAATGTGAAATACTGTTTTTTTCGATTTCAAATATTTTACAGGATAATTATTAAATGACTTGAATCTACAACCAGATTTACTTGTGCGATGATTCTTTCAAGATTAACTCACATCCGCATTGATAATCTACTTGTAGTTCAATTCAAAGAAACAATGAATTGAGGTATTATTAAAAATGAACCTTTTATGTTTACGATATAGATATTATATTTTGTTTAATATTTAATTCAGTCCGTATTGCAATTCCTACCGTCTTTTTTGTAATACCGGTATTTTAGATGAAATACTGGAATTGATAGACTGGTCCGATATTGTAATCTTTAATAAGAACTGACTGAAGCTGAAGAGGAATGATATTAGATTCACTTAAAACCAGATTAAAAATAAAACAAACACAAGGACCTAATTAATACTGTAAGTATTTATTATTGTTATTATCTGCAGAACAAAAACCTACTATCAATAACTCTTTTAAAATATAAATAACTAGTTAAGTCTGAAGATGCTTCTCAATGACGTAAAACGCGTGCCATACTTAGTTACACAACCAGTGGAATACAATAAATTCAATTTTAATTTTCAGAAAATTCTAAATTTCACAAGATATGTATGCCACAGGTTATTTTACAGACTTACACATCACTGTTGTAGATTACCGTTTTAAGTTATTTTTTTAATATTTATGATATTTGCTTGAACAGAAAATACATATTTATTATCTTATTTTTACGAGTCACTAATATTTTTTACGACGAATAACATTAGATTACGCCATCTCAAATGCAATAAGCTTTTCATATTTACTATGCTATAAAGCTCATAAAGTTTTAATACGAAATGAATAAAAATACAATACAAATGGACTCTAGGAATATGTACGCGACCCGGTTTGTATAATAAATAATATTGAAAACTGCCGTCGTAATTGAAAAAGTTTTCTTCTTGCTTACCAAAAAAGAAGCTCAAAATATTATTATTTCTATCCCCCATTCAGATCTAGGCACTCAAAAAGCTCTGTCTAGCCCTTTTTGCAATGGAGAGCTTTTGAAATTAAATTATAGCTGTATACAAAATACAAAATTATGACTGCATTATGGCAACGTTAAGTCTCTTATTAAGTGTGCACTTACTTGAATTTTATTTTATTTCCCGTTTCATTCCTAAGTAGTGGTTTGAGAATTTTTATTTGTGTGAGTTTTAATTTAGCTTTTTAATATATTTATAATGTAATCAAATTAGAATCGCTCAAATTTTGTAAATTTCTACGGTTATCCTTTTCGTGAAATGAGCTCGTAAAATAATCATAAATTACTGTAGCAATCTGAATAATTAAATTCCCACAATTATACGCCATTTGATATTTACCCTAAGAAAGCAAATCAGTTTAAAATCAATAGGTATCTCTTTGTTATATTTCCATAATTGGTTCTTAAGATCGACTGCAATTGCAAAATTCTTTGAGTTTGTAATTGTTTATGCAATTATTTTTCCAGTTGCGGTTAAAAGTCATTATTATCGTATCAGTATTCAAATTAATTCAGATATTAATGTAGTTCCTAGACTTTTTATTTTAATTAATTTATCTTAATATTTTTCTTAATTTTTCAAATATATAAACGGTATACTAGCCGTCAGTTCAAGTTCATCCGTGTACTTAAATGCCTGAAAACTTCAAAAGGTGAAACCCATAATGTCAATGAAGCATGAAGTGTACAAAATTTGAACGGCTTAAAATTGATATATATATCGTAGACTCAATGCAAGATTTTTTTTTTTTAAACGCGTTTACGCAAGTGCACTTGTCCTTCCAAACAAAACAAAATCACATTTTTTTTATAATTAATGAGTAATGTTAAAATAATTGTCTGCTTTAGAAATGTATAATATGTACTATTTTAAAAAGAAAAAATCATAGTTCGGATTGTCCGTGTTTTTCATTTATCCGTACCCTTCTTCTCACTATTATCCCGGATAATCGGGGGTCTACTTTATATTTATGGGGAAAATGTGAGATCTCGGGTGCATAAAATTTTTGAGTTCCAACCTTTTTAAAATTCAAAACCAAAAGAAAGAATAAATTTTAATAATTGATGGTTTTTATTATTGTTGCTTAAAAAATATTTTCTTTCAAAAATTATGTAAAAAAAAAAGCTTTTCTCGCTTTAAGTTTGTGTGTTTCATTCAGACTGTAAATTTAAAACTTCAGAACTGTGAAATGGGGTCCCTAAAATGGCAAAGCTCGTAACATCTGCTTCTTTTCTCGAAATTGGGACATATATATTGTTTTTAAATATACAGAAATATACTACTTTCCATGGATACAGCGATAAATATTATATTGGTAATTTATGTTTATGATAAATTTATTATTTCACTGATTTCGCATAAACTGCTACACTGAATTTTTTCATTTTTCAATTAATGATTTAACATTCAATAAATTTAATTAATCAGTTGCGTAAAAAAGTTATGACCTGGTTTATCAATATCAGTACGGCATTGTAACTAATATAAAAGTCAAATTAAATTTGTAGTGAGTCATCAATATGATGATGCAGATTTACAAATAGTACGATATTCATCAAACATAACATTTATAAAAGTTAGCTCACTGGCAAATGCAGTCAGCGAATTCAAGCCATGACCGATATATATATGACGCCAATTCTGCAAACGCATGATAAAGTTGAATACCATGGAAAAAGCAAGTCATTATCTATTTTTAAAAAATACATCCGGCATTACACCTGACCGCCAATGCGCCAAATATTTTGAAAATCATACTCAATGAAAATTTTTATATATCACTCATGTTCAAGATCACAAATTTAAATTGAAAAAATCTAAATTTCATATTAGACTACAGAGGTCGACATGATGACTAAAGCAGAGCACAGACAGCCGACGACGGTATATATGAACGACCAAGGGAAGGACGAATATTCTGTCGTCGCGCGCCGAATTGAATATATCTATCGGGTCACGCATAATCGTTACACGTTGTCATCATCCTATACCTATAGCTAAATCTCATCACTCATTCAACATTAATTATTGGAATTATATTCCTAAAAATTTACCAAAATTTAACAACGGAATGTATCATTAAGATCAACTTACTGTACAGGTCTAACAAATTTAGGTAATTCGGTATCAACATATGACTAACAACAATTTTCAAACAGTTATTTGTAATGAGATACTTAAATCCCATTTCACAACAATTTGTAGCATCACAAAAGCAATAAATACTTCCAGACAACTCGTTCCTCCAACAATCATATCTCTCACATTATTATGATAGTACACATTTGACATCGTTAAAATCGATTGCTAGATATTGTTACATTTTATAACAGAAATATCGCTGTATTTTATTGAGCCTCGTTATTTTTATTTTTGCTCTATCAGATTTGTAACGAATAAATATTTATCGAAAATTGCTTTTTGGAAAAGAATGATGGGATTTTTTTGTAATATTTTGTATCAATAAAAAAACATTACATTACATAGTGTAAAAAATATTTCCAATAGGAAATTCTACAAAATATTTACAATAAAAATATTTTTAGAACGTTTTTAATTTTAAAAGATTTTATTGAATATTAATAGTCAAATCTCAACTCAATTAAGTGTTTATGTTGCTATTTAGGTTTGTTTTCATAGCTGATAAAAACAAAACCGATCGGTTTTGAATTGCCCTTTGGTTTTATTATACTAGGAATGACGGGTTCGGGATAGCAACACTGGACGAATTAATCGATACCATTACTTCGATACTTCGTATTAAATACGACTTTACCGTTACCATCAGCATACATGGGTGTTGTTCATAACTATTTTTAATTATTTTTTTCTTTGAATTAAAATACATCCTTAAAGGCTACATCATCAATGATGAAACCAGAAAACCTTGTTCAGATTCGTAACTTGAAGATCAATACCATGAAATAACTGTAACTTTATAGTTTTAAAAATAATATATAATTTATTTCATTATCAACTGATCAACTGATCAGCCAAACCGGCCCTATTAACATGTTGAAGTAGCACAAAACAAAATAATTAATCAAAAAGGTCAGTAATTAATTCGATAAATGGTCAGTATACACGTGGTCAGTTTATAAAATAAACGGTCAGTAATTAAATTAAACCTAACCAAAACTTCATTTACTTGGCAATTGGTGCATGTTTATTGAAAACATAAATAAAATAAACATTTCCTAATGTACAATTTTAAAACAGATTAATTGATTACCACTCAAAACTGTTTAATTGCTTACCACTCAAAATGATTTAATGAAATTCGCACCTATATAACCTAAATCAGATTTATTAATTTATCTTTTTTACTTAGTTAACCTAACCTAACCTAACCTTCCTTTTATATTTACTGACCGTATCTTTAATATTTACTTACCATTTTTATTTTTCTACTGACCGTTTTATGCATATGTTACTGACCGCTAATTGAAGTAGATACTGACCAAATAATTACTCACCTTTTTTTAAAATAATGCCTTTCCACCGAGAATTTACAGTTAACACCTTAAAATTGAGTTACGTTATGTACTTTAATTGCCAAATATCGGTATTTAGCATTTTAAATACTATTTCAGTATTGAAAACCATCCGAAATATCTGGATCCTAGATTTGAAGACAGCGATAGTATAGCAATCCCTACTACAAACACTGTGTAAAGAAGGCCGTCGTGACTAAATGGAAGTTACCAATAGTGAATTTTAGTCGTGATGGTATTTACATTTTCTTAATATATTTATTCCTCGAAAATGTCCTTATGCCCTTGTGTTAGTCCTTTAAAAATCATTACAGGTCACCCGTTGAGGACCTGACGACGAATCGTGATGGTATTCCTGTTACAAGAGCACTTTCTCACAAATGAAACCAAAGGAAATTGACTTGTCTACAAAATTGTAAATTTAAAAATTTAAATAGGTTTCTAGAAGAAAATGATCATCGTCTCAGAGGCTTTCTGAATGAACCTAAAAAAACCAATGTTGCTAAGTGAATAAAAGCAGAGGCGTATTATTCACAACAAAAAAAATACATTTTTTTGTGTATTATATTTTGAATCCATGTTATATTTTGTAAATTCTTAAAATCTTATTTTTTATTGTTTTCTTTGTAGCATTTGTACCATTTGGCCACCAATACTTTCTCATGATTGCATAGTCTTCTTTTCACACTTCCACAATAAAAATACTATGGATATTCATCGGTTTCTTTTGAAGACAGCGCAATGTCGGTGGGAAGAAAAGATATGCAAGGCCTGGAATATGTGGGTAAGACGTCTCAAAAATTATTTATTCTCTACCGGCTGCTAATTTCCCGTCATTGAAGTCAACTTGATAGCCATTTAAATTTATTGCATTTTCTCTTAAAAGTTAATTGTCTTTTGAAATATATCTTTTATTATTTACAATAATTATGCGTTCTTTCAACAATTTGAGTCCTCCAAAGACAAATGAAAATAAACTGCCAAAATGAAACATAAATGGCAGGAAACAAATGTTTCGCTGTTACTTCATATTAATGTTCTAATAACTGTCAATAAACTTAAATCATGCCAGTTTCTTCTTTGGAAAGTCTTGTAAAGAATAAACTACTCTCAATGTCTCCTCTAGCAAAGAAATTAGGCAAATAGTTTACTGTTTCGTAAAAACTTTCCGGATGTTGTTAATTAAAGGTATTAATTATTAATATGAAAACGTAAAAGATTCATGTTTTGCGAATCTATTCGTGAGTTGCTTGCTATCCCATGTGGTTTTAGTCTGACAGCGTTTGCTTGAACGGTTCGTTCGATTTACGATTCGTTCGGCACTCCCGATCACGTCAAAAATTAGATCGTTTTGATTCGTTCGTTCGCGAACAACGCATATACACTATCAATTATTGTATAACATTATTCTTGTGAAATCAAATGCTTCTCTATTATGTCCTCTTTAATATTTTCTGTAACACTTACATATTACTCTATTTATTTATGTATTTTTATGTAAATAAAAAAAATCACAAAATGAAATTGTAATTTACCATCAAAGAGCGCATTTGTTTTTCCGCGCTCGCTAGCGACTTAAAAACCTAATAGCACCAATCAAAAGGCGCATTTAAATAACTCAAACGATCATATTTATCGTTGGCGCACGCCGCCCCTGTAATTTTCGCATCTCGCGGAGAATAAGAATGAGCGATGGGATCGTTAGCTGGGGAATATATTAAAACCATTTTTCAATTCTCGCGACAAGCAGGCCACAGCCAGCCACTGTGTTGAATTGCATTGTCTTTTAAAATTTTCTAAGAAGCCACACATTTTGACCATTACTGTTTTTAGTTTTTAACATTTTTCATACTATTTTTATTTTAGATATTCAATTGATCGAGCAGTGAGTCCTAGGTCGCGTTATGATCGGCGATTCTTCATCTTTTATTCTGTCAATACATAGCTTAATTATATTGGCTTAATTTTTTTGTTTTGTTTAGTTATAACTGGATAAACGTAATAAACACTTATGATTTTTAAAAATGTTATACTCCCTACTATCTCGGACCTTTTTTATGATCCCGAGATTTCGGGTTCAAAATTTCTCAATCCCGGAATCGATCATTAAATGTAATTTCATGTGCTAAATTGTACATTTAAAATTTAATTTGTGTCCATTATTGCTTCAGTTGAAATTTAAATATATAAGATTTAATGTTTTTTTTTTTTTGAGTATTGGAATGGTTTTTTGTTACTTTAAAATCAGACAGTCATTTACACAAAATAATTAAGAAAACGTAATGATCAAAATAATTATATTTTATTATATTTATTGCATTATTATGGTAGTTTTTGCCAGATGGTATCCAAAAAGAGGACATGCCTTTCAATTCGACTTTAAAATATTAGTCCTCCATTCATTTAAGAAACGGTCTTACATTTCAAATTGGTTAAGAACAGCTGTTACGAAATATGAGAAGGATGAAAACCTCAATACACTTATATTAATTATATAAATCGTACATGATGAAACTGAGTTGCACGTTGTAGTTAATCTGGAAGTTTTAATATGATGTATGAATTAATTTTTGGCATTAACAGTAAATCCCGAAATACCGGGATAACGGGATTGAATAATTGACCGGTATCCCAGGATTGGAAGCTCTACTCCCCACATCCAGTAGAAGGAAACAAAACTACCCTACCCTTCATTTTTAATTTAAGAATTAAAATCATTGTTTACCATAGAAATAAATAACTTTGCGATGTAGTTAGTCTGAAGATGCTTGCTGAAGAAGTGAAACGGGATATGTTAATAACACAGCAGTGAAATAACAAAGTTACCATTAACAGAATAACTATTTTAATTATTAATAATATATCTCTTCTAAATATTTGCTACACGAAAAAACAAAACTACTAAAAAACAACAAAGTCTGACAATGTTTTCTTTCAACCATATCTGCACAGTGTTCATCTCAACAACAAATATTTTAACGAGAACGGGTAGTTAAGCAGTCACATAACCTCTGTTTTTCCAAGTGGGTGAGAATTGAAACATGGAGCGGGCTAGTAAACGACTGGAAGTCAGCTTATAACTCTCGCTACTCGCCATTTATAGGATCGGATGAGTTACATCAAATTAATAATATATTAATACACAATCAAGATTTTTTTGATGGCTAAGATTATACTCAAGATTAAAAAATATAATACGTCATTCTAATTCCATTTCAATATCTAGATTTTTTTTCTGCAATTCGTTTTTAGTAGCTAAATAATCTTTTTGTTAACTGAGGTCAGCTAGCAGAAAACATTGAAATACAAACTATAATTTTGTTTTTATCATTTTGAATCGAATTAAAATTGTTTTTCAAAGTTATTAAAAGTCAACAAAAACTAAAAAGTCTGTAAACTAATGAAAACTTTATTTCGATACATACAAAGAAAAAACATTAGTTGTTGTGATTCTATTTTTCAAAGTCAGTGAAAGCTTAAAAAAGTTGTTTATCTGTGCGTAAGAAAAACATCTTAACATAATTAACTACAGATTGTAATCGATTAAAAAACTGAGAACTTTTATTTTTCAAAGTATTACTTACGTATTTGATAAAGTAAGTAAATAGCTCCTTAATGGTATGAGAAACATTGAATTTTATGTAATCGACAACCGTCAATATTTCTCATTTGCTCCCAATGAGAATCTCTGACATTCTTTGGCTAAACGACAAACACTGATTGAGTTTGGCCGTATGAATTAATATAGAGTGTATCAAAACATATACAGTGGCGTGCTGATAACCTTGAATAAATGCTACATTATCATTTTTTCACTGCAATAATCGACGAGTAGAAATTTTACTTACTTCTAGAATTTCCACTCCCATTGCGTATTATATCACCAAAATACGTTCTGCGAGAATTGGTGGATACTCGATAAACGTCTCTGTTTCGGAGAAGACAAGGATTGAATTATGGAGCTTATAAAGGACTTGCAGTTCGCTGAAAATTGATGAAAAGAAATGAAAACATCTCAGACATGCATAAGAACATATTTAAATCGATTAAAAATTCAATTTATAAAAGACTTTGTTTGGGGATTTGAACCCATGGATTTTATAACGGAAAAACACGAACGCCTTACAATAATTTTGTAGAATATTGGATGACATTTTTTCCATTTGCTCAACTGTTTCAAATATCGTTTATTTAATTCTAAACTACCCTAACATCGAGTCTTACGTGGAAGAAGTCAGTGCGTAGCGATTTCAATCGAAATATGACGAAAGAGGTAAAGCCGCAACCCTGTCCTGCGTGCAACCCTCTTTTCCGTTCCGCCCCAAAATTTCTATATGCAAAGCCATGTTCTTCGCTGATAAACACACCGCCGTGCTCACTTCGCACGAAAATATCAAATGAACCGATCGCGTTCCAGAAGCGGCGCGCCTCATCTCTTCGTCGTTTCTCACGTAGGACACTCCCTTTGGAGGTGAACGATTGATATTTTCGAGCTACACCGCGCCGCTTGACTTTCCCGAAGACTTCGTCCAAGCGTAGTAAGTCGGTGTAAGCGCCAAACCATAAAATGTGCAGGAGAGCGAAATTAAGAAATTACAAACCTCTAATTCGATTTTATTTCTTTTATATCGTACAATCCTAGGGGCTTAGGATATTTAAGAAGTGAAGATTTGAAATTATTATTACATTTCAAGACTATCTCATGAGTTATGAGTATAGAATACTTTTGAACGATGAATTTATAGTGTTAGGCATTAAGGGTAAAAAATAATAATCGAATAGCTAAGAAAGTACAGCATAGTTTTTACCATAAATTTCATTTGAGAAATTGGGGCTTAGGATAGTTTAGAATTGAAAAGGCGGTATGTCTTAACGAAATTAACACGATGATACATACTATCGTAGATTAAATATCAAAATTATAATAGTATAAGCGACATAAAAACAAAGCGCCCATGTCCTAATTTCGCCGCCATTGCCCAAACTCATACGCCTACATGAGTCCAGGGCCGGAAAATATATGACGCGTTTGAATTATTAACCGTGTGGTCCAAAGCCCTCGGGACTACCGATCGATACAAAATAATCTGCCCAACGGCCGAACTGATGCGGAAACTGGGAATAATTTTGGGCCTGCCTGTAATAAAGGGTCTGCCAACCTTAGGTTGTTGTAAACATTTTATTTTTATTATTTGAAATTAGAATTTTAAGAAGAATAAAAATGGAGAAAAATGGAAACTTTAGGAGAAAATACGTGTAATTTAATATTGAACTGTATCAAAACAAATATTTTTTAATGTTTTTGATTGAATTTGTATTTATATATTTAGTTCCTTAAGAATTTTATCAATTTGTTGATTAGTTTATCTTAACAGAAGTCTTTCTACAAGGACTCTTTGTTACTCAATCGTTCAATCTCTCGTTTCCGGAGAGAGTAAGAATAGAAGAATGGCGCTAAGTCAGAATTAATCACTTTTGCTACGCTCTGCTTTTACGATCGGATTGTTGAGAAGAGATTTTTCAGACATAACATACATCCATGTTTTTGAACACAAATCCATAAACAGTTTGAAAGCGTTTGTATAGCGATACTAGTGGACACTACAACTGAAGAGTACGACGCTTAACACTCGGTTACATGTCCGGAAAAGATTAAGTAATATCTTTAGATAAATCTAAAAAATAAACATATACTCAGAATGAAGGTCAGTGAGCTCTATCGAGTATTGTATAATTGTTCAACAGTCCTTAACATTTTAATTGTAAACCATTTATTTGCATATATATTGTTTGATAACCTGTAAATTCTTACCTTAGTTCATGATTAAACTGTTTTATGTACCTTTTAAAAGTTAAAATTTAATTTTATATAAATAGCCCTGTTATTATTGTATTTTTATCACATGATAATGCTCATGATGAGCGAAACCTATCCAGATCATTATACGCATGTGAAAGTAGTACAAACAAATTGTGTTTTATTTTTAAAATATAATGCCTTTCCACCAATAATTGACAGTTAACACCCTAAAAGTGATGTCCAACAGTATTCGGTAATGTTTAATTTTTAGCTACATTGAAAATACTATAAATCGTATGGAATTCAAATGTATAGAATCTATATTGTAGATACTCAATTTTTGACGGTTTTTGCAATATATTATGTAGAAATAGTTGTAAAAGGTTTTGGATCAATGTTATAAAACGTACGACCAACATTTCCAGTTTGCTATTGCGAATTATTGTTATTATCATCATCCGAAAGGGGAGACTGTAAATGAACGAGCAAAACTGAAATATGATGATCATGAGTAGACATTCTACAGCCACCGTCGTTTATCATGAACTGCTAAACGTACAACGTATACTTATACTTGCCATACGCAGGCGATCAAATTCCCCAACTTTCGGAAAAATTTAGAGAACTATTTTTAATGACATAAGATTTACATCTATCACCAAAGTGGCAACCCTTTCGGTCTTATTAAACTCAAATCCCGAGAAATTCTCACATATGAAATTCATTTTTCAATAAACTCTCAAATCAATTTTACATTAAGTCCAGAGCCGTGTTTTCACGTGATACAACAACCATCGCTTGAGTCCCGGAACCGTGTTTTCGCGTGATAGACCTGCCTATCAAGAACAGTCGTATTCGAGTCATCAATCGAAACGTATTACAACGGAATCCTGGTTTAAATTATAGTCAAGACTTGAAACTTTCCAAAACAGTCATCTAATTTGTGTTATTGCCAAAATAGGTTTTGATTTAATCGACTTAAAATCTCAATCGAATTTTAGTTCTTTAATATTCCCCCTTCTGGAGACGATATAAAGGTGACACCGAGTCTACTCCGAGCTAGAGTTTTGCAAGATCTGCAAGACAGGTGGTCGGGGTATATTTCTTAGCATATATTGATACCGATACCGTCAACAGAATAAAAAAATAAACCCTGTAGAACATGCAAGGTGTGTACAAAGCACAAGAAAAGGAGTGAGACTCGGTGCATGTGTAAACATTGTCGTATAAAAAAACTAAATATTAAAATGTTTTAAGCAATTCCAAAAAGTTTCATTTGATTTCACCCACTATTTCCATAGTTATAACACTTTTAGTAAACGCTTAATAAAAACGATATTTCTTCAAAAATGGGCCGGGCACAGGGGTTGGTTTTACCTGATTTTGGCCGGAGCTGATAGAGTTATAACCAAAGCATCTCTACTATATAGCACAAAATACATGTCTATGTTTGTATGTCTGTCGGTCACAACAACTCCTCCCAAATGGCGTGCACTAGCGACGTGAAATTTCCACACGTCATTCTGACTGCAATTGTTAGTTCAACTGTGCTATTTTCAACTTTTAACTCTCAACATTTAAGTTTTAACCTAAAACTGAAAACGCGATATTTTCGACCTTTCAATGCAGGATGAAAAAAGTACTAACAGTCGCCTAGCAATAGCTCAATACTAATAAATTTTGTAAGTGACATTTTAGGTAGTACCGCGAACGCAAATATTTGTGTGAAATATTGAGTGTCATGTTTGTGATTTGGTAGAAAGTGAGTATGGTGAATTCGTACAACTTCGAGAATTAGTGTATTACTCTGATCGCATGTTTAATTTGTGGCGCTGCAGGAGCCATTATTAAATGCAGTTCAACAAGTTGTGTATCGAGAAGTTCTGCGGCGCCATTACAAGAGTGCAATGTGCCAGAGTGCCTTTTATTAAAGCTGAATTCAACTTTTAACATTATTATTAACTGGTGGACTATATTTTGTGGGTGTAGCAATAGGGGCATGGTTGACCGGGATACTTTCAAATTTCAACATTAGCTAGCCAACGTCTAAATTTAATAACCTAATATAAGCGTTCTCTGTCTTGGGCGAAGCCGCGTAAAAAATACTAGTGTATTTCTAAAACAATGTAAAGTCGCTTTACCCAGATATGCTGTAAGTTTTTATAACAACTTTATTCTTAAATCAAAAGTTACATTTCGCAAAACAATGGATTGTGTTTGATTACGAACGCCGTTTTCACTTTTTATAAACTGACTTAATTTAACCATTTGAATGTTGTAGAGCACGATGGTGATTTTCTTAAAAATAAACAACACTCAAACGGTTAAATTAAATGTTTTGTTTGTCATAGTAACAAAATTCATAAATTAGAAAAATTGATACGATACATGTATTGGTTTCTCAATAGGAATTGATATAATATAATAAAAGCATTACAAAATTACACCTCCCATGGAGCGTGTGCACCTCCTATGAAAAACTCCTGTCAAGGTGCGTTCATATGCTTGACATTGGTTCAAAAAAACTGCAAAAAAGAATCACGTTTTAATTTTTATCCAGCAATAAAAATCTTCCAATCATTCGTTATTTGAAATCAAACAATATAATAATTATTTTTTTATCGTACTCTTCTGGTGTTTTTCTCAAATTGAAAAAAAAATTTCAAAGCGTGTTTACCCTTGGCAGTCTTTCTTTCTGACATATTCAAAAAAAAATGACAAGTTTATCAATTTTCGTTGGGCCGTTGAAAATTAATCACAGTAAAAGCAATGTAATGAATAACGAGCATTTAAGTTTATCGATGTTCTAGAGTGAATTATAAAGCAATAACGGTTCGCATGACAATACAGGCAAAATACTATTTATAACTTCAAACGGGCAATGAATATCTTATCTTTAAGAGCTCAGCCTGATTTACTATTTATTTATTTATATTATTTGTGAGAGTTAACCTATTTACAATCCTTTTTAACGTGGTTGATTTACTATGATGCGTCATATCCGACAGCACTTGAATTCCGCTACTCAACACTGTCAACACCACCACCCCACCACGCCTTTACATCGTTTTTGTTACCATGTCCACTCCCAATGTGGAGCATATTCCTAATGGATGTTATCTCGACAGAAGTTCAACAAAAAATGCATTTTATTTAGTTGCTCAACAAATCTTGTTTGGAGAGAGTAAGGAGTGTAGGATAGGGCTTGGACAATACTAGATGTTATCTACTAGCCCTTACTATGTTTTTGGAATCGGGTGGGTGGGAGGTAATTTAAGCATCACAGTTACCTATACCTTTCGAACATAAATCAATTGAATTTGGATTATTGAGATTTTGTACACTTCCATGTATTTTGTCACTAACGACCCGGGTTTCGCCTTTCGGCATCTTCAGGCATTCGAGCACACGAATGGACTCGAACTGAGAGACAGTAAACAGTGTCTAACGCTTATATAGAAGATACAAATGCGACAAATATCATTTACGAGGCAATACATTATACGTCTGAGAGCCACACCGATACCTGAGTTAAAATTTCGGAAATCGACCTAATCCTTATTTTGTAAACACCATATTAACAGAGTGGCGAATTGCCGAAGGCGAATTGCCGCTTTTCAACTTCTTTTAGAAATACCAGTGATTTTACAATTATAATAGTATTGTGGGTTTTGACGGGATGTAATTCGACGAATGGGTAAATATATAAATCAATTGAATAATCATTTCATGAAAAATTCCGTATTGGGATTCGAGCTCTTGAACCTTGCTACCAAAGTCAAAAGAAATAGTAAATCTACATATATGAAAATGAATGTATATTTGTTTATCCTCTATGCATTCCTTTACCATTCTCCGATTTCGATGAAACTTTGGTGAGTCGTCGTGCGCACACCCGTGAAGGTTTCTAAGCAAATAAAATTATAGTCTAAAATCTAAAAAAAGAATCAAATACGTACACTCAGCGACATCTCGGAAAAACCTTCTGATATATTCGTGTAGGCACCAGACGGAAACAAAAAATATTGTGTATCCGAAAGTAATTCAATAAACAGAGTAAAAATACAAACTCTTTCATTCTCAGAGTGATATTGCAAGGCATGCCGGATACTCACTATTGTTTAATAAAGAAGCTTACAGAATTTGAGAATTGAGATATTATGCTTATTTTCTATTAGACGCCATGATGTTTAAATGCCTTGTAATATTACCCGGATACAACCAAATCGGGGTGTTCAACTATGTAAAATCTACACAACAAAACCAAAGACAATAAATTTTTTTTTTTTATTTTTTACTGAGCAATCGAATTTTAAGTATCGTCATGGAAAAGCGCTTAGCAAAGCTATCCAAATGCCCTGAATCCCTTTTTCTTCAATTTCTCTAGAAAAGAAGCTCATTTTTTTAGTTCCTTCAGCTCAAAGCGAATATTAAACAATCCCCGGAGACCGCTGCCGAGGAGACTTGGCAATAAAAATTAATTGAAGTGAAATAGACGCATACGATCATGGATGAGCAGCTTTACTGAACAGCATGTTGAGAAACTTAAGCACAACGATTCTAAAACTGTCTAAGCTCATTTGTTTTATATTTTGTTTACTGTCAAACTTTTATTTCAATTACAAAATGAGGAAATTAGAAAGTTGCTGAATCTTCCTCACCGTACTCAAACTTTTGAAGGATCTTAGATATATGGGGAACGAATCAATACCGATGTTAACCCAGTTGATGTGGCAATACAAGTACAGAAGCATAGACACTGGAGAACGCGCCATACTGTCGGACAACACGGGCAACAACACTCCTTCACTGGCCGCCGACAATATAGGTTGGCGACAGCTCTATCCTTAAATTAAACTTCTGTGATAACACAGTTACATAATAAACAATTTCAAACGGTCTTTCTCTGGAGACATAAAAATATTGTTTATTTTGTAGAAGATTTTTTGGTTTTCTTACCATCTCCGCTCCCAAAGTGGAACATATGTTCTTGTAATGAAGGTATATCAATAGAAGTATTTCTACGAGAACTGCATGTTACTGAGTTGCTTAACTTCTCTTTTTCAAAGACAGTAGGGATAGAAGGACAGGACTAGTGATTAGTTAATCGCTCTCGTTACACCGCGTTTTTAGGATCGGATGGGTGGGAGTGAATTGTTGACATTACAAAAAGCTATGTCTACGAACAGAAAACCATAAATCGATTGAAAAATCAATTGATCAACTGTCTATAGCGGGATTTCAATTTACCACTGCACCATGGACCCGAAATGAGAGATACAGAGATGATTATAATACAGTAAAAAATAAAATATATTCAGTTCCGCAATAATTATTGAATATATTGTATTTGATATAATATAACGTATTCAGCATAATGTCATCGTGAAAACTATCCTGACTAGTCCTGGAGTGATTCTTAAATATTTTTTACATGATTGTTGTGTGACTGAATATTGTGCTTTTTTATAATATTAAAAATGTTTGTCATTAGAGTAAACTGCTAAAATATACATCACATGTTTCAGTCAGAAACATTTGAACCTATCTATTTACATGCATGTATTATAATAAACTTAATAACGGATATTTTAAAACTATAAAATTATCACTTTTCAGAAAATACGGAGGGCTCTGTATGATAAAATCATGGAAAATAAAATAATTAATTTTTAATATTTGATTAGGAGCTAGTGCCTTCCTAATTTCAATGATAACTAAGTATATATCTTGTGGGTATTTTTTTTATGTTGTACTTTTCAATGTTCCACATATTTAGAGGCACTTCGTTAACTGTTTAAAAATGTAAGATGCAATTTAGCTTTGCGAACAAATAGAAAACTGTTCAGCATTTTCATTCTAACTGTTTAAAAAATCGTCGTTTATCTTGCTTTATGGTTAATAAAAACTGCATAACGCTATGTGAAGCGTAAACTTTTATATAATGACTGTATTTAGTTTTTTTTTCACCTGAAATTACAGTAGAGAAAAATTTACACGAATATATTATTTGTTGACTGATCTTTCATTAAACCACGTTTATACTTGCAAATTGGCTTTGAAAGAGATGAAACAAAATCGTATATCAATGATACCTGTGCAGTTCTGTTACCTATTTGATCAGATTATCAGATATGACTTGAAATGAGAAACTATTTGGTATTAAAAATCATGCGTCCGTCAATCTGTTAATTTTAAATACACTCCCAATTGATAAAGAATCTATCCAATATTAGAGGTGCACATATTTGAATATTATAATCGGTGCTTTCGCTCAAAATATGACGACAGAGGGTTATTAAAAATGAAAAATCTCAACTTTAGTAAGAAAACTCAAGAAAGAGTGTGACATAAAATGTTTCCTATAACGCCAAATATATTGACCATTAAAATGTTGCTCTATATAAAGAACTGTCCGGTTTTATTATACTATATGAGATCAGATGTGACTTGGAATGGGACACTATTGATTAGATTTTTTCAAGAAAATGATATGAACGATAGGCGAAAAGGATGATCACTGCCCACACAAATCATAAAATGAGTTAATGATGTCTTCATTTTGTGGGGAATTTTGAATGACAAAATATCATACCACAAATAAAAAAAATTACTGTCCAAGCCCAAATTCAAATCATTGAAAGACCATTGTCACACACATTGGACCAAAAAAGACCGTTGTCTGTGGACAGTGGACATTGAACATTCTACAACGACTCTTAAAAAATTTAGACCACTGACATTTAAGATCACTTTTAATTTTGAGCTATAACAAAACATTGAGGCTTTACAGTTTTTCCACTTTATTTCAAAACTGAGTCAATGTGTCAATGTTCTTTCTTTCCCCCTACCTTTTATATCTAAACAGTATGCTCAATGCTGCATTGATCAAAATTAAACATATTTCTATGACATTGTTAATTTTTATCTGTTTTTTTATTTTAAATTAACAGTTTCTTAAACATATTTAATGCCTTTATTTGTTGAGTCAGTAATTAATCAAAATGGTCAGTAACTAATTCTATAAATGATCAGTAATCACGTGGCCAGATAATAAAATAAACGGTCAGTAGCTAGTTTTTGTTAGTTATTTACTAACCAAAAAAATTAACATATAAAATTGAATAACCTCACCTAACATAACCTAATCTAAAATATTTACTAACCGTATCTTTAATATTTATTTACCATTTTTATTTTTCTGCTGACCGTTTTATGCATTTGTTACTGACCGTTTCTTTAATATTTAATGACCATTAATTAAATTAGAAACAGACCAAATAATTAGTTGCCTAAATTCTATTTTTCAAAGGCTATAAATCATTATTCTTGGTCATGTAAGCATATAATTACTGTGTGCCGTGACTCAAAAATTACAGCGATTATTTTTTATGAGGAATTACTAAAAAAGAACCCTACCAAGATTGCTCAAAACGGAATATGACATTAAATGTTACATTCATTTTAATTCGAGGCGAAATAATTGGATTAAACATAGTCGTATCGGACAAAAACAAATAATCATTATTAAATCACACCAAAGGATAAGCGATTACGTTTGCTTCAATTTTTTAAAGCTTAATTATGTAAACTCAATGTAAACATCGTGTCAAAGATTTGTGTTTGGGTAATTATTCTCACACGCCACACGCGACACTTTTCACGAGTAAAACTCCTTTTACGTCAGGCAATCTGGGAATAAATCACACGAGCATCGATCAAGTTTTTACACATAATGGGTTCATACGGTGGTTACAAAGAATGGGCGTGTGAATAAATAATAATAAATATGAATTTGTATAATTCATGAATTAGAGAAATTTTAATTTTTAAGATATATCGCTAAACAAAACAGACAAAACCTTTTAAAATAAAACTCTTTTATAAAACGCTTATGTTATTCTATACATTATATTTATATATTTATTGTTCAAAAATTATTATTGTTTCAAGCAGTAGTGGAGCATATGTCTTCCTAATGGACGTTTCTCAACTGAATTTTTCTACGAGAACTGCTTGTTACTCAGTTGCTCAACCTATTTTTCTTCGAAGAGAATAGGGATAGAAGGATAGGGCTAAGACAGGACTAATGGTTAGTCTCTCTCGTTTCGCTCCGTTTTTTAGGATCCGTTGGGTGGTAAGGAGTTCCAGACATTACAAACATTCATGCTTAAGAACAGAAATCTATTAATCAATTGAAAAATTAATTTATGAAACTATCCGCACCGCGACTTGAACGCGAGACATCCGTAACTGTATCCAACAACATTAAGCACTGAACCACAAAGCCGATTATATTTGTAACCTACAATCGTAGTAAATATTTTCATGTCTAGGCGTGCATGTTATTTTATGGATATTTCCGTTACTTGTTGAAATAAAATTCTATTCTTCCGCCGCTTTTAAGTGATACTTTTAAAGGTATATTGTTTATATGTGACGTTGTACCAAAGTATGTTTAAAAACCTAAAGCGGCTAATTTGTTATGTAGCTAGTAATACTTGAGAAAGTTTTGTTTCAAGAATAAGAATAGAAAGCTGTGTAATAAAACTCCATTTTACTTTACCCTAATTAGTCGTCAGGTCATACAATATATACATTCGCAAATTTATGTTTTTGACAAAATATACCGTCATAAAAAATATGACATCCATAAATAATAATAAATATTTGAGTGGTAAGTTGTTATAGCACCACTAACTTAACCTAACCAGATGTTTTCTCGACCGTAGGACCCACATTTTGATTTTTATTATATTCTTTTGTTGACGCTTTGACAAAACACCTTTTTTCCAAAGCATAGATACTGATAGTCAAATAAATAAATTATCAATTGTGTGTATTACTAAATTATAAATCTATATAATCTGATTTACGACCATTAGAACTTGTAAAAAAAATTTGTGAAATTGATCTAGGTAAATATTTCAACTACGAAAGAAATTTTGATTTTTTTATACTTTCAATTCGAAAGAATTGAAAGTTTTCTCAGTAATGAGATACAAACACGGTGATTATTGGAACGAAGAGATTCGATAAGCCACTGATTTCTTAGTTGAAATATTTGTACAAAAAAACCGTACCAAAAACTATCATAAAACTTACTAAATTATATTTACATTAAGCTTTCATAAATTCGTCTGCAAAAATTATTACGAAAAAACTTTACCCAAAATATATTATATAATTATAATTGATGGAATACCGGAGTCATTAATATTTAGACCAATACAATAAATGAAATGCGTAAGAGCATATCAATTGTTCTGATTGTTAATCAGAAATCACAACGACACACGGGAATTGGTTAAAGATTTCAAAATTCTAGAATGAACTGTAAACACTTTAAATATTAAATAAATTTTCATGTTTTATTTTAATAAATATACAAATTTTTAAACTTTTTTTTATCATACAAACTATACTTGAGTTTTCTGGTTTATTTTAGTCGTAAAAGATAATTCTATCATTAAACATTCGGAAATAATATTTTTGTTCATACGTACATATTTATAATAATTATTATTCATTCTATTTTGATTAGATATTTTCGTCTATTTGATTTTATTTCTGCTCCGTGTGTATAACTACATTTTTTTTTGTTGTATAAGATATAGTATGTGTTGCTATTGTTTATAATTTCTCCAGTTTCTGTCCTCATATTTTTTTAAACACATTCAAATAGGAATCTTTTTTACGAATTTTATTATTAACCACTTTTGTTTTAATTTTTGTGTATTTTAAAAAATATATATTATTAAAGTTTTTTATTATTTTATTATTTAAGTTTAAGTTTTATTATTGAAATTGAGATTTTGTTATAACTCTTTGTTTCAATTTGAAGTAGTTAAAAAAAATACTTTTATATGATTTTTTTGAAAATAATGAACTGAGGTATTTCGGTTTAAACCGGTTAACCGGTTTCTTTGTCAAAAAAACACCGAAAACCGGTTAGTTAAAATCTCCGGTTAATTGGAAGCCCTACTCCTGAGAGATAGCTTGCTATTGGTACCGCAATTAATTAAGTAGAATTAATTATTGTTAATTGAAGTTAGATTTATAGCTTAATAGGTCTTAAAACTTTCATTCTTTTTCAATCATAATTAATTATTTCATATGAAAGCATTGTGAATGGAAAATAATACATATCTGTAATTTAATTACAATACATGGTTTGAAATCAACCGTTTTCTGAAAACACCCAGTATTTAAGGTGTTACTGTACATGTATACAATATATTCCGTCGGTGCTACATTAAAAGCATGCTTTAAGGTAAGACTGAAAAGGCTTGTGTGACTTTTTCAAACAGTTCAATGAATCACTTCAATGTTCATTATTGAAGTTCAATAGTTAGATACCTACTGAAACTAGAGTACCTTCGAATATAATAGCTTTATTCATACAACAACATCAGTTAGCTTTCGTGAGTTTTCATGAGCTTTCAATGGTATTTGACTACGAAGAAGATAAATAGTCAACGACGAAGCTTTATTTAGATTAGAATTAGTTTTTAAATTCACATATTTTGGCACAATGTTACAGCGAATGCATTCGCAATTGAACCAAATATTTTGAGACGCTAAACACTGTTTTAGTTTATATTATTTTATATAGGACAATAAGTTCAGACGTACACGCTTCATTAATCACTTTTATCTTCAGTTGATAATTGTCGTAATGAGAAAAATCATTATTAACATGTGGAAGTAGTATAAACAAATTGTGTTTTATTTTTTTAAATATAATTCCACCAAGAATTGACAGTTAACTTTATTTAGATTAAGTGCGTAAGCTATAATAATAAACCGACGATTAAATAAATAAAATTGCGTCATAAAACCTCGGCTTTGGTCTAGTAATAAGAACTATATCCTAGCAATCAGATGGGCTTAGAGATTTTATAATATCACTCGAGATCAACTCAAAGAGACAATAAAGATATCACAAACACCCATGGCCAAGTTGTCAAATGTTTAATTGAGAAAATAGTTAATCCTGCAAAGGTATCGAGCCCAGACCAACCCATTTTTTTATGATGAAGCACTCACCACTAGACTACAGAATCCAAGCTCAGGAAAGCCGAGACAGGAAAACTCCATTTTTTATGCATCGTTATCTTTTTTCACTTCAATTTTGCATAGCAACCCATTCTAGGATAACTGCTCCTGGGACATTCTTATAAAACATTAAAAAGCGAAAAAATTAGATAACAGCTATTTCAATCAATTTTCATATAGATTAAAGTTACGCAAAATATTTTTTAAATAAAGCAAATTTTTTGTGTACTATTTCCACATTTGTATAATTATCTTCGCGAGAACTATCGACTGTTGAAACCGGTCCTGATCATTATAAAAATGTGAAAGAAATGCCAACCTAATTGTGTTTTAAATCTAAATTAAATTGCCTTTCCACCAAGAATTGACAATAATATTTGTCGAACTTGCTGTTTAATAGTAAAATCCCCGATTATCAGAACATTTTCCATACCTGTGTAAATTGTATATGTATATGAAAATTTTCCACTATTACATTTTTCCGATAGCGACCTATCTATGACCTATGCATGTTCGTAATAATCCGACTGGATCTCGTTCCCACAATATCATCTCGAGCGTTCGACAGCTTGATAGATCGACCGTCATTGGTCGTGATGGCCAAGTGATTGTCAAACTCTCTCAATTAACAATGCTCTTTATAAATTTAAAATATATTTGAAATTAAAACACGTTAAATACGAAATCATAGGTACAACATTTTGTTTCGTGATAAAAGTAGTATTGAGGTTAAGCTACCGCATAATAATCAATCGCATTAAAAAAATTATGTTGCAATGCTTCTTAAGAAGTCCGTTGGCATTGAACGTACTTCATAACAAAGCGATCTCCGATTTAGTATGTATACGGAAGACAGACAATTTCCATATCTTTTTTTTTTAAATAAAGCACAATTTGTTTTTTACTAATTCCATATGTTCACAATGATCAAGTCGTGATGATCGAAAGCGGCCCTTATCATTATAAACATGGGGAAGAAGTACAAATAAATTGTGTTTTATTTTTAAAATATAATGTCTTTCCCACAAGAATTGACAGTCAACACCTTAAAAGTAGTTTCCATATCAATTAAGCCCAATTTAAAATCAAAAAAAAAGTTTTGGTCTACATCCACATTTTCTTTGTAATGATCATAAATCATTAAAAATAATAATACCTTTCCACCAAGAATATACATTTAACATCGTTAAAGCGACTAATGCTTAGTTCTTTTATTTTATATGTTTATATCACAAAACTGATGTCAATTAACTATGATGCTATACATTAGACACGTAGCCAGCAATTCCAATGAATCCCTGAAAGATATTTTAAGATCCGTTGGTTTTAACCATTTAGTGTAGATATCCAGAGGAAAGTCAGTTTAGCCTTGTCGATTGCTATCTTACCCTAATGCTGAAACAAAAATTTGTAGTCAAGGATGATAACAAATATTTTTTTTCTGATTTTCGATTTCGCAGATATCTGAACTGAAAGTTTGAGTATCGTGACGCCATTTTCGGAGACAAAGCTGTTTGATGGAATACCCTGTCGCTTTGAGATATGACCGTAAATGATCGCCTCACTAAAGATTGACCTCTTGCATACGTCAACCTGCACTCTTTCTTTCCACTTTGACAGCACACAAAAACGTCTTCATTCTCAATTTTCACCTTTACAATTTACTACAAGAAAACCTTTTGTACGATTGAAAACCTTAATGTACATTTTACTGCCAGTAGATAATTGATTGTGAAACGTTATCTTTGAAAAGACCGTTTATAAATCGCCATTTTATATTTGGTTAAATTCAATTTGAAATTTTATTTCTATAGAATACCCAAAATGTGGCATACATAAAATACAATGATAACGCTGGTTGAGTGATAAAAAGAATTGTTAAACATTTATATTCATACAGCATTATCAAAAATAAGCCAAACGGAATACGAAAAAATCAGTATGAATATAATTATTAATAAAAATATAAGACATGTTTAGTGGGCATTTTTTTAGTTTTTCGTTCGGTTGAAAATGCCGACTCACTGAGCAAAACTGATTCTGATTGTAATTTTAAAATTTTTGCTGCTTTTCACTTAGTGTTTAAAATTATTTACACTATTGAAGTGAGTTTTGTGAATACATAAAACATTAAATTGACTGTAGTGTGCTCGGAACACCCGACTGAAGAGCCACAGCGACCACCACTGATAGGGATAGATGGAGAGAGCTACATTTATTCAGTCTTATTCATTATGAATTTTTCAATCCTTCCCAATCAGTTTACTCGATCTTGATCTGGGGCGTTTAAAAATGAACTAGCCAGCTATTTGTTCTTTCTTAACCTCATCCTTACATGCATATCTTTCCTGAAAATGAATAATAGAAACTGACTCACTGACTCACTGATCAATCGTTTTACGGATTTGAATCCACCTCTTATTCGATGCTGCTAACAGTTTGCCTTTTCTTAGAAAATTACGGAAGAGTCCCATCGTTCTTCATTACTCGAGGTTCAAGGGCTAATATTCATAATACTTTATCCGACGTCTGTTTCGATATATCATAACGATTCCATATAGTCCTCATTAGGAGTGAAAGCGGTTTTAAAAAAATCGATTAATACCGCAATACCATCAATGATTAACATGTTATAACAATATTGAAAGCAATCTTTAATTATCAACTATTTGGTTATCGAATAGTAAAACTGAAACTAAGTATGAAAAATATACTTAAATGCTATTTGAATAATTAAAAACAAAAAATTATATACCATATTAAAATAATAATTTAACATTGCATTCAATTTAACAGCTTTTTATAGTAAAAATCATATTTATTCAAAAATTGGATCACTGATATACGTCACATATATTCTTAAGAATGATATATTTACCTCTTATAACAATTTAGGACTAAATCTTTTGCCACTTTAGTCAAACGCCAGATAGAGACATAATCAATACGCATTCAAATACCATTCATTGTATTAAAATATTTAAAATGTTCAGCTGCGTCGGATTACTCTAGCGGTATTTTCTCAATTATTTAAATTAAGACATGATTAAAGGGCTTTTTTAGGAGCGAGTCATTCGTCAAACTCAAGTATTTTAATTTATGATAAGATGCTGAAGTTGGGCGACCGAGTTGGGTGAAGACAAAAAAAACCGCTATCTGAGGGTAGATATTCAATATTTTTATTGAAACCTGGAGAAATTTTGATGCGATCATTCGTTAATTTTGTAAAATATTTTATTAAAAATTATAACGAATATAGGAAAAATTTGGATTATTGAGATTTTGTACACTTCCATGTATTTTGTCACTAACGACCCGGGTTTCGCCTTTCGGCATCTTCAGGCATTCGAGCACACGAATGGAAGTGTACAAAATCTCAATAATCCAAATTTGATATTGAAATTCCATCAAGCACCCTCAGTCGATGTCTTAAATTATAGAATATAGGATAGTTAAAAAAGGGCTGAATATATCTGGGTATCGTATAATCGAATATTCGAGTTGGAATCCTTAATTCGTACCCTTAGATTTATAATACGTATATTTAGTATTTAAGTAGTATTAAAATAATTTGGAATGGAGGGTTAATAGAATCCTTTTTTTATAAAGAATCTTCAAATACACGCGGCCAGATTATTCAAAAAAGCTCTGCGTAGCTTTTTCATACCCTTTTAACGTTTTACTGCCTACTGCCTGAAGGTTGCGCTCAGAATTAAATTCTTTGCTCTTTACGTCTTCCAAAAAGATTTATTCCGGCTTATTATTTCGCTTTAGGGCTCATAAAAACTTTTTTAAATTTGTTACCATCTCATTAATGAATGCTAATGAAGCTTATCCAACAAAGTAGGTAGACAACATTTAAAACGCTCTGATTGAAATAAAAAATATGGATCGTTTTTTATAAACAATCATCATTATAAACAATTGAAGACCTTGGCCTAAAAACAACAAATATCCACCTTTTTTTCATTTTATTGCATTTATCAATTTCCTGTTTATGACTATACAACTGTGCAAAGAGATATTTTTAAAAACAGTCCCTCAAATCAGCTCTAAAAAATATTCTACTTTTCTAAAAACATACAATAGTCCAGGCCATTTTGTATGGAAATAGTAAAAGACTAAGATATTTTCTTTTAACTCTCTCCTGAACAAAATGGGTTTTGTCACATTTGCTGCTTTAATGCCAAGGTTTTCAATTCACTGCTATATTAAGGTCTTTTGATACTTCTTTCTGTTTCCGAGATTCAACTGACTATCCACCACTGTACAATATTAATAGTTCATTGCTACGACAATTTATTGATTGAATTGGTATTTACTTTGACAAAATATCAAAGTATTTAGCTTTACAAGCGTTTATTAGGTAGACGATGGCTATTTCAAATAGTCCTGGGTATGGCGTTAAGCCGAAATAACTATCAACTACCTAATAAAATTTTGCGGTACCAAAAGCATTGATATTTTATCCTACTACGATAGTTATAATTTTGTCACCCTCTGTGGTCGAGTGGTAAGAGCTTTGCTCTAGCGATAAGGTGGGTCCTGGTTCAACTCCCAACAAGGTCAATATCAAATTACGATTTTTTTCAATTTAAATTTGTCATTTTGGACATATGTGACTACAATTTATATCTATATAATCAAAATATTTAACGCATCGGCTATTAGTTGTTATTTTAATTTAAAAAAAATATATTTGTTTATAATGGTTTATTTATTTTGTAAACATTTAATTAAATAAAAAAATTCTCTTGGGTTCATGGTCGAGTGGTCAACGTCGTAGGTTTCGGTTGCTTAAATGCTCACGGGCTTAAATCTCAATACAGACAGTTTTTCAAATTGATTTTTAATCCATTTATGGATTTCTGTTCCAAGGCATGGATGTTTGTGATGTCTGAAATTCCCTCTCACCTCTTCCCTCTACAAACAGATCGTAGTGAGAGTGATTAGCTAACCTCTAGTCTTTTTCTAGCTCCATCCTTCTTTCTCCATTTTATTTGAATTAGGAAGGTTGAGCAACCGAGTAAAAAGGAATTCTCGTCGAAAGAGCTTATATTAAAAAGAAAAAATATAGGAATCCATATGCTTCACATTGGGAGAGGACATAGTGAAAAAAAGGTTTCCTGGGATACATTTATTTTTTAAAACATCAGGATTAAAACGAGAACTCGTAAGTCAGTAGCAGAGATGAAAAAAAAAGGTTATTATATAATTTAAGACATCGACTGAGGGTGCTTGACGGAATTTCAATATCAAATTTTAACTATTGAGATTTTGTACACTTCCATGTATTTTTGTCACTAACGACCCGGGTTTCGCCTTTCGGCATCTTCAGGCATTCGTGCGCTCGAATGCCTGAAGATGCCGAAAGGCGAAACCCGGGTCGTTAGTGACAAAAATACATGGAAGTGTAAAAATTTCAATAATTCAAATTTGATATTGAAATTCCATCAGGCACCCTCAGTCGTTGTCTTAAATTAATTATAATAGCATTGTGGGTTTTGACGGGATGCAATTCTACGAAAGGATAAATATATACATTCCACATTTAGTGGGTTTTGTTAGGTGAACTTGAGATGAATTTATTGATATGAGAATATCAATATATATATATTTACGAAATCATTCACGTATAGGATACAGCAACAGGGAGTTTGGAAGATTCAGCGGTCAGAATTGGTAAGGAGTTTAATTGGGCTCTATTGATTTCCAAAAGTTCTTGATAGAATAATTTATAATCCCCCATGTTTTGATGCAACATTTTATCCCCATCATCCGTATTGAACGTATGGATCTCCAATAACAAGTGTTTTTCGAATGTCGAAGTATCTTTATTTAATCGCTCTCTTGTTTGAAAATATGCATAAAGGGTGCGCCCTCACATTTTCTTACAAATTTATAACGGCCATCAGTTCAAATACCAATGCTATACGTTTGTCAAATCAAATATTTCTCAATAACAATAAAAGACAAATATCACTCACGTTTCAAAATGATTCCAAAACAACGAATATTTCAAAGGCAAGAAAGAAATAAATGAAATTCTTTACAAATGACTGGCCGTTACAGCTGCATGAAAGGGTGAAATGTGAAATGCGAAAGTGGGAGGGGGACAGCAGGATAAATAATGCCATAAAATGGCGCAAGAATACAATGACAGACAACTGACATTTGGCAAACAAAAGAATGTTGTGTTTTTAAAGAATGCGTTTGATTCGTGAATTATTATTTGGTATACAATTTTTATTTTAGCGGAAATGCTGCCTTAGTGATGAAATTTTTGTATTAATATAGTAAATGTACCGGAAAACATTTCAGGACATTTGTTTCTGTCACTTTTTATGAAAGGAAATAATGAAAAAAAAAACACTTTATTTCGTGACTCGCGATTGCGTGAAATTCCCAGATATATATCTATATTTATAACTATGTTCAATCCCAATGTAGAGCACGTGGACACTTAATGGAGCATAACAACACAATTTTTTAAGAGAACCGATTGTTATTCAATCAATCGATCACTGTTTTAGGAGAGCGTCAGGATAGAAGGTTGGGGATAGGAAATGACTAGCAGTTAGCTATTCGCGATGAGTATAGTCATTCACGCCCTTGAAGATAAATACACAAATCGATTAAAAAATCAATATAATATGAAAGTGTTCGTTCGGTATTTGGACTCGTGGAACCCGTAGCTAAAGTGGATGATCGCATAAAGCTTTAACCACCCTGCTACAGGCCTGCAATTAAAGCTCAAAAAATCGTTCAAAATATTTTTAGTCTAGTGTCTAGTGGTAACAAGTTTGCGTTAACAATCAGGGGGTTCCTGATTCAAGTCCCAAGAAGGCTATTATCAAATTTAGATTTTTTAATTTAAATTTGAGATCTTGGACATGAGCGCATTTGCTGTAATACCAAACATTCTTTTTAAATATGAAATTTAAAATCGTGAGTCGTAAATAATTGTTATAACACTTTTTTGCATACTTTCTAAAATATTTTCGGTGTTTTTTTCCCATATTAAATGCGACAGTGTCTAAAAAAATTTCAATAAAATTTGATAAAACGAAATTCTTTAAACGTTATTACTATTCTATTCAAAGACAAACATTTAATTTGATTTTAAATAAAATATTCAGAACAAAAAACTCCAACAGTTTTTTTTTATATCATGCTACAAAAAACGTTTTATTTGGTTAACCAAATTTCTCTCCCAAAATGGAACATAGTGGATGCCTAATTTTGCATTACAACGAAATGTATTCATTAATAACCTGAGATATATTGACTTACCACTAGTCGTGTCTTAGCTCTATTCTCTTCAAAAAAGAATGGTTGAGTGACTGAGCAACAGGCAGTCCTCGGAGAAAAACTCCTGTTGAGATACCTCCATTAGGATTCCAAATGTTCCATATTTGAAGCGGACATGGTAAAAAAATGTAAAGAATTGTTAAAATATTTTGTAACCAACTGTTGTGTTAATGTGAAATCACCTTTAAATTGTATGTTTTTAATTTTTAATAGAATCCCATTATAAAATATTATCGATTCCATACTTCTTTCAGTTGAAAACCCTTACATGCTGATTAAAACTGTTCGTGATGTGATAACGAAATGTAAAATTAAGATCCAAATGGCAGCTACCCTACTAAAATCAGTTATTGTTTCAAATGTTGTCTTCGGATGTTTAACTCATGTATTTTTTATATTGCTTAACAATAAATTAAGGAAAAAACGTACACATTGTTAGATGGCAAACGAAGAATTTCAAACAAATAAATACTTTCTCCAATACGCTCCAGTACTGTTCAATTCAACGAAAGGTCTAAATTGAATGAGTGAAGCATGTCAGCAAGTGAAACGATATACCTGTCAGCCTGCAATTGTAAATCCCCGTCAGGAACTGTTCAAATAGACCAACGAACCGAACGTCGGGCGCATTAATACGGCACCACGGATAAGTTTTTTTCTCAAGCGAGATTAAAATAGGGAAACTAAGGCTTAGCACTTAAATAAATATACCAAACCGTAAACAGCGTGTGATTGATACACGAAAAAAAATAAAGATGATGCTACCAATAGATAACTGATATTTATTTGTAATGTATAGAGAGCTAAAAAAAATACTAGAAACAAGAATTAGGCATCAAAATACAAAATGGCAAATTAATGTGCAATAACGAACTTCATTTTGATATTGATACCATAAATGTAACATTTTTAAAAAGGAGTGATTTCGTTTTTTCTGCACAATGTTTATATTCCCAATAGAATTTATTACTTTTTAATTATTCTTAAGTTTTTCTAGCGTAATTTTATAAAATCGTGGATATGTATGAATTAAAATTGTCTTGATAATATTAAATACTAACCACAGAATTTTTTTAACGCTTCTTACGAACAAATTAATATCGATTCGTTCAAAATACTATTTTTAAGTCAACGCAACTAATATATTTGCTATTTTTTAATCATTAGACTTTCCTGGTTCCAGTACATAGTTAAGTCGATAATGCAAAGTTAATTATTTATCTTTGAACAAAGTTGTTATCAATTATATTAGTACACTACATATATTATAATATCGTCGGTGTTCAGGAAGAAGACACTAACTAAAAATACGAGTTTTGAGTAATTCTACTTTGAAGTTTGTCAAATGTTCTAAATGCTAAACTTTTTTCATTTTGTTTGTTTGTACAAAACTTATTTTAAGTCAAAATCTAATTTTTTAAAATAAGTGCATTCTTTCATACGATAGAGTTTGAAATAAGGAACATTTTGGTATAACTAACTCAATATGTCATTTTGTTCCATTTAGTGGTTTCTTCCAGAATAACGACGATATGATACATAAAAAACACAATATTTTTGATTTTTATTTCTTAACTTTATTTAATGCAAAAAAAAAAAAAAAATATTAAGCATCACTGATCTACTTGCAAGCACAAAAGCTCATCTGAAACAAACAAGCTTTATGAAAGCTTGACGCATTAATTGTACCTCCATTAGAAAGAGATGAATGCGGATATTTTCCCATGGGAAAGACAAAGACGGCCCACCTCATTTAGATAATAATCGCGCTTTTTTGCATCGAAACTGAAGTGCTAATAATTAAAATGGCTGTTCACGTTGTCATTAACCGTTCAGCTTTATCACTCATATTATTGATGCTTTTAGTTATATTAATTATATTTACTACATTAGTTTAAAAGTGCCATTTACTAATGATTCTTAAAAGTTATAAATATATTTGAGTATAAGTAATTCCTTATTTTTTTTAATAACATTGGTCTATATCTTCGGTGTCCAACCCATAGCATGCGAGCAAAGTGTTGCTCGCGTACCGTTTTAATGTAGCTCTCGACTCACCTATTCAGACTTACAGAAAGGAAAGAGTTGCGCAAGTTGGTCCAACCTTCCATTGAACCGATCGGCCACGCTGACTTCGTGGCGAATAAGGTAAATTACCAGGTTTTTAAAAAAATTGCGTCGTCATTCGGAGAGCGAGTAAAGCTCAACTCATATAATCATTTCATTTATCTGGAGGAATTGATTTTCTGCGCACTTAAGTGCATGGCACCATGCTTTGGGTAGTTGCTTCAAAGAAACTCCCAATTAAGGAGAAAAACTGTAGATATGCTTAATGTTTTTTAGGCCACTAGATACTGCCGTATAAAATGAACGATTGGGAAAGCAGTCGTGGGTGAAGGAGGGTAATGTAGTATTCAGACCTACAATTAAAAATAAGCGTATCACAAACTGATTTTTCAACACTTGTGGATGAGAGAAAATATCAACTTGTAAAGGAAACTTTTCAAATGTTAAACTCCTACTTTGGATCAACTTACCTTTGTGAAAGCTTATCGACAAAGAAATTTTTAAATTCAGATCCTGATTAACAAATAAACATCTGAATGATTGGATTACTCTTGCTATAACACTTTATGTACCAGATTATAATAAACAGGCCGAAGACGTGCAATGCCAGTCTTCACATTGATTATTAATAAGTTTTGTTTGTCCTGTATTGTACTTAATCTGTACTAGATTAGACGCTTTAAGCAGTAGTAGAGTAATATTATTGTCATATTATATCTCAGTTCGAATATTATATCTCAGTTCGAGTCCATTCGTGTGCCCGAATGCCTGAAGATGCCGAAAGGCGAAACCCGGGTCGTTAGTGACAAAATACATGGAAGTGTACAAAATCTCAATATTCCAAATTTAATATTATTGTGTTTTTTTGCCTATTTTTGCTGATTTTTTTAATAAAAAAGGTTATCGTCCTATGTGTGGCTTACCAAAATTCTTAAATTCTTAATTTGGTCGAGATAAACTTAAACCAATTTTGTCACTTTAAATTAACTTCGTTTTGTAAACATGTTCAGTATTTTAAAATGGTGTATTCTTTTCTTATTCTGTATTCGTGTTGCTTTTTTCGTTGCCTATTGAACTTATTATCAGCAGAAAAATATGTATTAGTAGGTATCTATAATTCGTGGTTTTGTTTTTCGTTTTTTAGCGGCTCTCAAATAAGGAAGCAAATATTTGAAGAATCGCAGAAAAATGTACTTGGGATTTAATTATAATTAAAATTTGCTCTTAATTATTTACCTAGAGATCGGATGACGACAGGAAAACTTTGATTGTGCGCCCATTGCTCTGAACAAAATATTCAGCTAATTAAAAAAAACTACCGTTTCTAAGAATTATTTGCTCTAACTTTACTTTTCTCTAATGAAAAACCTTTGAAATTCAAATAGTTTTCTTTATACAATATTTCGTGTCTAAAACATGCTGAATGAAATCATAAAAATGTTTATAATACAATTTGATCTCTTTTTTGTGCGCGCAATAATATGGCTATAAAATAAACTGGAATAAAGTAATACCAAGAAATTGTCTAATCTAAATAGAAAATTGTTTTTGTCTGACAGACTCTTTCGTTGATTATTTAATCCAACGTCTGAGCTACAAATGGATTAACGTTTTAAAAGCCTTTGTATACTTGTTTTGTGTTTGTAAAAGATAAATGTTACTAGAAATGGAGACGTAACAAAATAAAAATAGTATACATTTTATATGCGTTACTTGTTTATTACATAAAGCCTTGACTATCAAGTTAACGCTTCAAATCAGCATAATAATGATTTCATGGAAAAATTATTGTGAAGTTTAACTGTTTCCCCTGCGTAACCAGCTTTCTATAAAACAGTCTTTCATTATTAAAACGATAATACAAGTGATAATAGAATCTTAAATATACCTATCATCTAGTTAATCATTATCTGAACAACATGTCATTGCAATCTCACACGGTCAGGTCTCACTATACACATCCATCAAAGATTAATTGTGGGTGCAAACATAGTTTGAACCACGACAACTACCAAAATTGACTGGCTAAAATTCATTTATCAAACGTCATTTAATTACATTGAAAATTAGGTAAATGAAATCATTTTATGTATGATCGATCTAATTAAAGCTTATGCTTCGCTTAAGATTGGATACACACGAATGATTCACCAGGTGACACTGAACTTTGATAACCTCTACACCAAACTGACTAGAACCGGTTTGCAAGCACATTCATTGAATAAGAGTGGATTTGGGTTGGTAATTAATAATATAATAGATTTACAACCGCTTATATCATCAATTAAGAAAAAGACGGCGAAACTGGCTTGGGTACGTTCTAAGGATGCACTGGAGTGCATGAATCAAACCTTTTTCTTCTTCAAACCGAATAGATTCCAGCGTCTTGGAAGATTGCTGATAACCAGTAATGAGATATATTTGGCATAGTTACAGGACGCTTTAATAACTTGGAATGAAGCAAGGTTCTTGGAGAAATAGTTGACGAATCTAAATAGCGATCAAAAATAGCCAAATAATATAATAAATACTCATTGATAGCTCCACATTAACTACATTTTGTAAAAGGATCTGAACAAAAAAGACGATTTTAAATCGTTTTTACTACTTTTTCACATTATTTTATATTATTGTGATTTTCAGTTTGAATATATTCTTTCCGATAATATAATGTGAGATTATTTTACAGTCATTTATATTTAAAACAGTGTAAAAGCAGTCTAGAAAGGTCCATAAAACTTTAATAAAAAGGTAATTTTTCTATTTTTATAATGTCATATAAATATAATGCTTTTCCACCAAGAATTTATAGTTAACACATTAAAAGTGAGTAATTCTTCTACCCTGCATAGATATTTATTACTTTTAAATTTATTTGTTTAGATGTTTATAGCCACATTTTTTTTCCATAAATCTATCCGATCTAGAAAGCCGATCTCATTTTTATTTATTTAATACATACTCCCAACCAAAAACGCTTTTCTGATTCATATCTAATATTTACCAGTACACTATTATGACATACTTCAAATACTGGCTTGTTTAATACGTTCTTACTTCTTTATTAGACAAAATGATAATGTTTAACGGGAAAATATAATATAGATCAAATAAAGATGAGCAATAGTTTTATTTGCGTAAGTAATGTTTGCCTTCACTTTAAGTAAATAATAGTTATTACGAAAACGAATGATCTTTATCGATGAAGTAATTTATTTTAACCCTCCACAGTCTCTAAATAATATAACAGAGGAAACAATTAACTAAATAAGATTTTTTGCTAGTTTTTTTAATATGCTATGAAGAATATAAAAATATTATTCTTCATCAGAAATGTATTGCATACATCCTGCCAAAAAATGTCAATTCTTGTCTTGTTATATTTTCAAATCAAAATGTTTATTTTGGCAAAAGATTTTTTTTAAAAACTAAATTGTTTTTTCATGTCCGCTACCAACGTGGAGCATATACAGATATCCTAATAGAGGTATCTTAAAAGAATTTTTTCTAGTAGAACAGCTTGTTACTCAGTTGCTCAACCTCTCTTTTTTCGAAGAGAGTAGAGTAGTGCCAGGACAAGACTAGTGGTTAGCTAATCGCTCTCGCTACTCCCCGTGAGGATCGGATGGGTGGGAGTGAGTTTTAGACATGACATGACAAACACTCAGACCACGAACAGAAATTTATAAATCGCTTGAAGGATCAATTTGTAAAAACCGTCCGCACCGGGAATTGAATCCGAGACATCCATAACCGTAGCCAACAACGCTACCAACTGTGTCACGGACACCGACATAAATACAAATTATTTAATGAAAAAGCTTTTATATCTAAATGTTTTAACTTGATTCACGTGCATTGAATGCTTAACCATAGTTTTTGCATTATTCAAACTATAAAAAGATTGATATAGATTTGTTCAAAATTAGATTCATTCAAATCTCATTTTTGTAAGTTGAACATTTTCGACAAAACGATGGTTATTATTCGAAAAAAACGACTTTATTATCTTAACCTTGTGGATTTGTAAAGTTATATTTACCATTTAAAACGAACATAAAATAAAGTTAAAATACATAAATAATTTTCAATTCGATTTCTACTATTGCAATTCTACTACATTTATCTTTTCATTATTTATAGCTGCAAAAAAATATCAAACGAATTATCAAATAGTATATAAGTACCGACCAAAGCCAAATCATATGTTAATAATATATATTCCCTGATAAATCTAGGAAATAAAGTAGTAATTTGTTTGTCTTCGCCACGTATATAAAATCAAAACAAGTAACTGTGTGTCCTTATAGCGTAGGAAGACCGGTGGTCTACGCCTCTACGCTGAAAACCTGTAAAGTGATCAATTATTCGGAAGCCAGCCGTCAAGTGCTACGCTTCGTAGAACAGACAGGGCAGGAGATGCTTCAAGTAGTTTAGTATTAAATATATTCTGGACGCTGCTCTACTGGCCATAATATATTAGCAAATCCTCAGAATATATTTCCATCCCACGGAATTTAAGTCGTAAGTTATGCACATAACTATTAATAGATTAAATACAAACAAAATTTTTTTTTTTACTTTCTTCTGATTATTTAAATAATGTATCGTATTTTAACGTAGGTTTATCTTTAAAAATTACAAGGCGCGTTTTGCGCTGTATGCAGTTTCGTTATTTGTACTGTTAATAATATATTGTTTTTCAATTTGAGAAATTCCAATATAACAATCGGCGACATTTTAAAAATATGCAATCCCTCAAGCTACTCATAGAAATTTTCCTTGATAGTTTTTAGGCTTTCCCGGTGTGTATGTATAAAACAATTATTTTAAAAATATATCCTCTTATAATTGTTGTTAACCATTCTTTCATATTATCACTATTTGATTATTACTTTTAGAACAATTCTTATTTTTAAATAACCGATTTCATATTCTTCGATGGAACATAATAAATTTTGCCCATCAGTCTTCCCTGTCACGTATTTATATTAAACTTTTTAAAACTCTTTTATATTATCAAAACTTTAGTGTTCTTAGTCCTGGTTGTATATGAAATTCTGTTTATTTTTTAGTAATTTTATATTTCAAATATACTATTTTAAGCATGTTTTGATGCGTTTTGGCAAAATATTTTACGTGCGAGCATATTGATTTTATATAATTTAAAACATTTAATAAATTTACAGTCATATTATACAAAAATAGTGTTTTTAATAAACAAAATTACAAAGAAGTATAATCTAGATATTAGCAAAAATTACAAATATAATTGTTTTCATAAAAGTATTTTTTAGTGTACTACATTTTTTTTTTGCGTTTGAAACACTTTTCTTGTAAGATTAAAGTCTTACACGAATAGCATGTCATTTTTAAGGTGTCAAACTGTCAATTCTTGGTGGAAAGATATTATATTTTAAAAAATAAAACACAATTCATTTGTACTACTTTCATATGTTTATAATGATCAGGACCGGTTTCGCTCATCACGAGCATTATCAACTGATGATGTAGTACAAATGAATTGTGTTTATTTAAAAAAATATAAAAAAAACGAATAGTAAATGAATAAAATGCATTTATTGAATTTCTGCCAATTTCAATTTAACGAATTTATTTTATATAGTTTCCTATTTATTATCACTGATTTTGTTTCGTTACCTATTCTTTTACCTTTTGATCTATAATAGTATTATTTACTATGTCTACAAAAATACTATTTTCTCTACATTCTCATTGTTTCTGTTTGCATGTTGAAACGTTATAATTTCTACTGTCAAAACCTGTTGACGAATAACCGCTCTATAAAATAACAAAATAATACACTATTTGCCATATTTTTAACGTCCTTTTGTTTTACTATTATAAATCACCCACTAAAGCTGAAACTTTCTTGTTCATTTACTTGTATTTTAAATATCAACTGAATATATTTATCATATTAAAATTTACCGAATGTATTTATTCTAATCCTTAAATTATTGTGTATAAAGGGTGGATAAAGGATTCACATTTCAACGGTAATAAATATAAAATGGAACTTAACTATATATAACGGTGATCCCTAAGAAAAGTATTGTAAATATAAATTTGTCATTTTAGAGTTACACTATCTTTTTATGATAATTTAGTGTATTTTATCATCCATGAAATTTTTCTAACTATCATTAACTTAATCTTGGATTATTTTTACAAAAACAACATATTGTCAGAGAAAAATATTGGAACTGACGTTCACAATTCAACAATTTCACATGCCATCAGTGTGGCTCTCAGACGTATAATATCTTACCTCGTAAATAATATTTGTCGCATTTGTATCTTCTATATAAACGTTAGACACTGTTTACTGTCTCTCAGTTCGAGTCCATTCGTGTGCTCGAATGCCTGAAGATGCCGAAAGGCGAAACCCGGGTCGTTAGTGACAAAATACATGGAAGTGTACAAAATCTCAAAAACCCAAATTTGATATTGAAATTCCATCAAGCACCCTCAGTCGATGTCTTAAATTATAACAATATTAGTAGTTATTTTCATACTCTTAATTCTTACTTATTGTTATATTTACTATAATGATTAATTATTTGGTCTTTTCCTTCCTTATAAAACAATAGTTTTTACTGAGACCTAGTATCGTTTGGGTAAAGCCAACATTGTGTTATATGACAAAACATTTTATGCGACTCGATATATATTCCGGCGATTAACTAATCCGTTGCCATGCGCTAATACGCGTCACGTTTAGTTTACACGAGATAATTTGAACTGGCATATTATTTTATTAAATGTATAGCCGGATAACTAATTCTACAAAATAATTTTACTGTAAGCTACATCAAACATACGTGGTAGGCGAATCCAAATTAATGCATCCGAAAATTACGAATTCGTATATAAATATTTAAGTACACGAACATAATTTCTTTATCAGATGAAAGTGGTAGAAAAATATCTATCGACTTTAATTTCATTAAATTTTTACAATTAGGTTAAAGCTTTTATCATTGATTTGATGTGAAAATACTGTTCAAATAAGCGAAACACTTGAAAAGTTATCGATTTTAATTAAAATTTAAAATGAATTTTCACAAATTTACCGCTAAAATCTTTGAGAAGAAGTCTTATTTTAAAAATTATCATTAAATTAATTTAAGCATGGATTCGGGTTCCTTTGAAGTTTTTCCTTTACATATACACCACCATCATTTTATAATGACCAAATCACCCTTATATACTTAGTAGGACTTTTTATACTATAATATATTGATTGCATACATACTCTTCCTATTCATGCAAATTTAATATGTAATATCTCTCCTAAGGCATTCAAAAATAATTTGTCATATTTGTTTGTTTACCGTTAGAAGTAAACAAAAAGCGGGCGATGCTTAGGGAAACGATCAGTTGTCCCTCGGCCTACAGGCTGGAAGTTAGTGGCCGACACAGCCCCGCGGCTTGGCTCAAAGAGCCGACTCTATCGTAAAACCACTTACTGAATTTTAAATTGAAATTTTGTATTTTAAACGCTGTTTATGTATCTGTTATTTCCGTCGAGGATTTTTTAAGTTTAAACTAACTGCAATTAAAGAGAAAGTATACTGAATACGACCGGGTTTTAATAGAAGACCAAGAAACATGTGAATTATCCTTGTCACCACGCCGGACCTGGGGCAGTCAACGTGTGTTGACGCTCCACCTCCCCGTCGAGCAGCAGACAGACTTCTCTCAAAGTATAGATAAAATTATGTCGGTTTTGCGACACCGTCGAAACTAAATTTAAACTGATTTTAATTTATGTATATATAAATCAATTTAAAAATAGTTTTGACCATGCCGTAAAGCTGGAATAGCTATCAACAAAATCCTATTATTCGTGTCTAATTAAATACTTTGTAGATCATTAACAATAATAATCTATCGGGCACAACTAACAGTTTTTCACGTACAACCAGGGTTGCCATACGTCTCTATTTGAGAGGAATTGTCCCGAGTTCAACAGACAAATCCTAAGTCCCCCATTGCCTCTGAAAATCCCGACTTAACAAAATGTGCATATGAATGTACAAAAATGAACTATATAGTTAATGCAATGACTTTATCGAGCAAAGATAGCAAACATATTTTGAAACCAGCAAAAACCTATAAGAAATAATTTTGATAAAATTGTTATGATTGTACTAATTTTTGCATTTAAATCAAAATATAATTCCTGTATTTTTATTTAATTAATATAATATTTGCATATGTATCTATTATTCCTGCGGATTTTTATGTGACTATTGTTTATACGTTCTCTTCCGTATGTATATCGACACTCCTTACATATAATCCCGTATCTGCAAACATGCTATTTTACACGAGAGCCTTTCAAAGATTCATAACATAATTGCTAAGTAACGCCTACATCTATCTTCTTCGAAATTGAGACCGTGCTACTACTTCAAGCCTAATTGTCTCTGCTGTTTGATGCTTATCCATAGAAATGAGTGCGTAGACAATGAAAATGAAAATTACATATAATCGCATATTTTTCACTTACGTTATTATACTTAGGAAGTGTTGATACGAACTTTTTTACATAAGTATTATAATTCAATTGAAATAACTTATTTTTCCTAATTTCTTCCTTAATTCTTTAACTTCTTTTTTTATCGTTCGAAATAATGAATGTCCCGATCTGTGGTTTTGGAAATCTGGCAACACTATTTACAACTAACATTGGGTTACACTATGGGTTATCTGCATAAAGTAATATTTTAAAAAAAATTGTGTAATTCATTTCAGGATTGACTTTGGAGAATCACTTTTCAAGAAAGAGCTTCTACGGTTTTAGCAACAAAAGAAAATATGAAAATAAAAAAGTTGTTTTACTTTGGGCTTTATCTGGTCACATTCTGGAAATCATTTCAGTGTCAGCTTCTAGTTTCAAATGATAATAAATTTTATAACGATGATTTAAAATGGTTGGAATTGTTAGAGTTTAATAATGTTCATATCTTACTGAGTCAAGTTGTTGCTGAATTTTCATCAATGTCGAATATTGTTTTTCACTACGATAGCGACGCGGGAGAAATCGTCGATACAATTATCAAAAGGACAAACCACATTATGACAGTTTCAAAAAAGACAACTGAAAGCGTATACACAAAAGAGGCATTGACAGTTTTAACTATTAATTATAGCACTTTTAAACAGAGTTCTATGAAGTATAATACACAAGATAATAAACGGACTCATTTGATCGTCCTATCAGACCCATTACAATTTGAATTGCTCTTTGAAAATACAACACGCAAGGACGATATGATTGTGTATTTTTACTATAAAAAATACATGAAACCAGAAATAGTTAATCTTCTTGACGATGAAAACGCTACACTAAGTACAAAAATGTTTTTTAGAGGAGACTTTATCCGAGAAGTGCATTCTGTCTTTGTTTTAGAAATTGAAGATGAGTTTTTAAAACTTCATGACATTTGCTTTTACTGTGGTGAAAACTCTAAGAAAATTATACTGATAGCGCACCAATCCATGTCATCTTCTTCTTTGCAAGACGGTGACGTTTTATTGAAGACAATAAAAGAAGTAATCGTTAACAGATTTAGTAACTTTTACGGACATGTGTTTAGGATCGCATTTGTATTTGTAAATGTAACACTAACCTGTGAAGATATACATGAAAAGGTATTCGATTATGAGACATATACGCACTGCGGAGATATTGGAGGGATGGAAGGGAGGCTTCTGTCAGAATTACAGCGGAAATTGAACTTCAAATATCAATTGGTGACCCCTCAGCATACTGAAAAGGGAGCGTGGAACAATATGATTCTGGATGTGAACATGAGTCGAGTCGACTGGGCAATGGGCGGTATCACGATTTCAGAATCGAGATTCAAGAAAGTCACCTTTAGTACTTCATTCGGGAATGATCCGATGAAAATATTATTTGCTGATAAGGAAGGCGTCTTTGCTGAAGGTAAAATAAAGTAATTTATGTATTTATATCTTTTTATCGTGTTCGGTCCCAATGTGGAGCAGATAAATCATAATACAGGCATTTCAACAAAACCTGGTCTACGTTCTACTACTTGTTATTCAGTTCATTAATGTGAACAGAAGTGTAGAACTAGGAAAAAACCAGTGTTAGTAAGCTTATCACAACCGACAGTAAGTTACAGTTAGTTAATATTTTATTTCAATGAAATATTATGTTTCACCAGACAATACACTTGACTAATGAATTTTTGTGTGGAAAAAGCTTGGCCCAGAACAAAAACGACATTTTAGAGATATTATAGTAAAAGTAAAATCTGTTTGATACTATAATATTTATAAAAAAATATCTGGCTAAATAAAGCAAAGTGAACAACATCATCTCTTCGATAGTGTTGGTCAAAATATAGTACGGACAATTGATTTTGGAATTTGCGTCCGAATGCATGGATGTCTGTGGTGTCTAAACTAACCCCCCCTCCCCTCTTCCAAAACGGGTCGTAGTGAAAGTGACCTTGCCCTAGCTTTATATCATTATTTTCTCCGTAAAAGATAGACTGAGCCACTGACTTACAAGCAGTTCTTTTAAAATCATTTATGTTAAAATAAATTCGAATGGGAGTCCAAATGCTCCATATTGAGTGGTTACAAAAAAATTGTTTTAATTAAGAATTATCAATCGCAATAGCTCTCGAGTATTGTGTTTGTATGTTAAATTTTTTATCATATTGTATGAAATACTTTTGTTCCTCATAATTAATATACTTATAATCATTTTAAAAATAAAACACAATTTGTTTATACTACTTCCACGAGTTTATAATGATCATTATAAATATGTGGAAGTAGTGAAAAGAAGTTTTGTTTTATTTATAAAATATAATGCCTTTCCACCAAGAATTGACAGTTTAAAAGTGACAATCATTTATCATATAATCTTTTTGTGCATATTTCAGGGCTCAAAGTTGTATTCGCATTTGGCATTTATGTTTGGCTAATATTAGGCCTAACTCTTCTAACCCTGTCTGCTGTTTTATATGTTTGGAATAAATATTTTACCTCGAGAGGGTTGGTGAATTTTTCAGAAAGCATTTGGGTAAGACTTCACAAAATAACTTTCTAAAAATAATGGACCTTTGGCATTTTGAGTTTCGATCTATTACAAACGGTTTTTTTTTATTCAAACGAAATTGGATTTTTCGTGTTCTTTTAAAATATTTATTTATACTGTATCCAAAGCAAATTGCTTTTATAAAAATATATACACTCTGAGAAAACTTAATATAAAATAACTGAACATTGAATCATTTTTATTTATTGAAAATAAAAGGTATTAAAATCATTTATTACGAGATAAATAAAAAAAAAACATTTCAATACCTTAGTTCCAAAGTGGAACATGTCAAAAATTTACAGTTTTGAGTTAAGTATGAGGAAATGCTTACAATATCCATATGGATATACCAGCTCTAAAATGTAATAAGTAAAAATCTGCGGTTATTTTAAAATGACATTTATTATCATTTATTATTACTGCATATCCAAACTGTAACAACTACGAAAATCTTTGAAAACTCCAATTATTAATATTAGAAAAAACAGTTTTATGTTTATAATATCGACGGTGTTTTGGCCAATTGATATAACCCTCAAAATTGAAATTGTTCAGTAGAGAGTAAAAACTGTTTATCGAAAACATTATATTGTGAGTTGCTTTATGAATCTTTAAAATACACTCCTGTAAATTCTCATGTTTGCAGATACGGGATTATACGTAGGAAGTGTCGATATAATAGTGACTTACATCAATGTTTTCAAACCTAAAACCAATGTGAAATGATGTTTCCCCTCCAAAAAGTGGACAATTTATTTTTCTTATTTACATTATTTGGCCGAGACCTGCTCTGTCATTTTTAAAATGAGATCCAATCATTAATCATTTTCGTATTTTTTGATGGTTTCATAAATTGGCCAAAACACCATCGATATGCATTTTTAGATAGTAGGTACTAAAATGTGCAGTAGAAGATTAAGCCTGTCCAAAATTTTGTTTCTTAATTACTCAGAACTATTCTATTTGAGTTGTTTTAATAATATTATAATATAATAATATAATAACAATTTGAAACATAGCTATCGATGTTATCATTAAGTTTAAAAACGTAACGTCGCATAATCGACACCCTTAACGAACAAAAAAGTAATTCAATTTTTACCATTTTGCAGGACAGTATGAAAAGTGTAATTTATAGGAATTATTAACTATTTATTATCAATCTACTTAGCTTGAATCGATAATTTTTCAAACTTGTACCTGCTCTGTTTCAAAATTACCAAAAATGATTTACTGCTTTATTCGTTGGTGGTGTCATTATTATGGTATATCCACATTTTAAAAATGTTGTGTATTATTTTAAAAAAAATTGTTATTGACCACGAACCAGGCACAAAACAATTTTGAATTGACACATGTTCCAAGCAATGTATTTCGTTTTATTTGTTGCCATTTGAGCTACCTTACTTTGGCGTTGGTTTCGGAAACCCTGAAGAAAGTTACTTAGAATATATTAACTATGATAAATATTCCATGTATGACTTTAGCAGTTATTACTGTTTCCAAAGTAAGTATGCGAGCTGTCATAATAAGTTACGTTACACTTTTATCAACCACTCACAAACATGAAAAGATAACTGTTCTATTTTTTGCTTGTTATGAAGACTCTGATTTCACAGAGCACAGTTTTAAAATCACTTGTATACTTCTACATTTTATAATGATCATGACCGGTTTTACTCATCGAGAACATTAATAACTTAAATTTTAATACTCGCGATGAGCGAAACCGGATCATTATAAAAATGTGAAATTAGTACTTAACATAATGTAAATTACTGGTAGTTGAACTTTTTCAATAAAAAGTGCCCAAAATAAGAAACGTATACGCGCGATTGCTCTAAATTTTAGAGTTCAGAAGTTTTGTTAAATTTAGCAAATAACACATCACCATATATGTCATTATGGTGTCATAGCGGCCATTTAAAAACAACACCTTATGCAGTAAGTATTTTATTTTAAATTTCTTAAGGGAATTGTTAAGGATATCGGTGAATTTAAGCATATGATACTTGATTCAATCAAGTCTTACAGGAAGCTCTGATGAAAGGTTGTCATGAAACTCTTTGAGCATAGTTAAGTACTGAAAAAAAAGTGATCAACAACGGGAACTTTCAATTTTTTAGATGGTCAACTACTGACAGAAAAACAGTTTTTTTATAACAGACCTTCTTCGAATTTTCGTCTTATCATTTTAATTTAGACATTTGATCCATTATGAATACACTTGTTTTGTCATCATTCAGTCTTATGTTAAATAAACGTTATTTTAGTTGAATTTTTCTCTTAAGTGGTCAACTACTGGTACGTTTACCTTATTGTTTTTTATTTTTATAATTAATAATATTATAAATTACAATTCATTTACAGATAGAATTTTTTTCCAGATTGTCTCCAGTATCCTAATTGAACAATGTTTCTATCATATCCATATAATTGGTGGACGAAAAGTGATGGTTATGTGGCTTTTGTGCTGTGTTATCATCAGCACATCGTACAAAGGAAAACTGTACGCCTTGATGGTGGCAACACCGAGGGGCTCTGTAGTCAAGATTGAGCAACTAGTAGACGAAGGATACGAAGCAATACTTCACCAGGTACGAAAAAATATTTTCTTCTAGACTGGGCTAGAACGTTGACCCCGATCTACCGGCCGCCACTGGAGCTTTTTGCAGTCAACCATGACCTGAATAACAAGAACAATGATAAAAGTTTTAAAATATTTAAAAAAAAACTTTTGACATCCGTGGCGTAGTTGTCAGCGTCGTTGGCCACGGTTACGGCTGTCTCGGGTTCAATTCCCGGTGATAACGGTTTTCATAGATCAATCGATTTATGGATTTCTGATCGTAGTCTAAATCCTCCCTCCCACCCATCTCATCCTCGCGGGGCGTAGTGAGAGCGATTACCTAACCAATAGTCCTGTCCTAGCCCTGTTCTTCTATCCCTACTCTCTTCGGAAAAAAGAGAGGTTGAGCAACTGAGTAGCAAGCAGTTCTCATAGAAAATTTCTGTTGAGATACCTCCATTAGGAGACAATATTCTTCACGTTAGAAGTGGACATAAAAAAAAAGACCTGATAAATCTAGGCTTAAATTCAAAGATTGTAAAACAAATCTTGTTTTTCGCTGTGCTATGAGGTACTGAGGAGTAAATAAAAAAATAAATCTACAAGCTTCTCAATTATTATTATTGCAACTAAGGAATATAGCATAATCAAATGAAAAATGAATATGAGGTACCATCAATAAAAAGTTTGCCTTCTGTTTATATTACGTTTTCATTAAATTGATATTAATGATGTAAATTAACAATTTTTTTGTCCTCTTCTAATGTGAAGCACATGTACGTCAAACAGAACTGATCTCGATAGGAGTTTTTCTAAATGAAATGCTTGATATTCAGTAACTCGATCTGCTTTTTTCGAAGAAAGCAGAGATCGAACGATAGGGCTTGATCAGGAGTTAAGGATAGCTAATTGATGTCGCTACGTTGTCAAATAATATATGCTGATATTTTAAAAAATAAAACACAATTCATTTGTACTACTTCCACACATTTATAATGATCAGGACCGGTTTTGCTCATCACGAGCATTATCAACCGATAAAAATACAAACATAACAGGCTTATTTATATAAAATTGAGTGTAAAAATGAAGGTATATAAAACTGATGGTTCATGAACTAAGACAAAGATAGACAAGATATGTTTGTATTTTTATCAGTTGATAATGCTCGTGATGAGCGAAACCGGTCCTGATCATTATAAATATGTGAAAGTAGTACAAAAGAATTGTTTTTAAGGTGTTAACTGTAAATTCTTGGTGGAAAGACATTATATTTTCAAAAATAAAACACAATTCATTTGTACTACTTGATATTCAGTAACTCGATCTGCTTTTTTCGAAGAAAGCAGAGATCAAACGATAGGGCTGGATCAGGAGTAAAGGATAGCTAATTGATGTCGCTACGTTGTCAATTAATATATGCTGATATTTTAAAAAATAAAACACAATTCATTTGTACTACTTCCACACATTTATAATGATCATGACCGGTTTCCCTCATCACGAGCATTATCAACTGATGAATCAACCGATGATCAGTTGATAATGCTCGCGATGAGCGAAACCGGTCCTGATCATTATAAATATGTGGAAGTAGTACAAATCAGTTGTGTTTTATTAAAAAAAAAAAAACCAATGAATTGTGTATTATGTTTTAAAATATAATGTGTTTCCACCAAGAATTGACAGCTAACACCTTAAAAGTGATATGCTGATATGTAATATCGTTGTTTTTCTGAAAGAAGATACTAACTGAAAAATACTAGTTTTGAGTAATTTGACTTTGAAGTTTGTCAAATGTTTGTAATGCTATACCTATTTCATTTTGTGTGTTTGTACAAAACTGTTTTTAAGTAAAAGTATAATTTATAAAAATAAGTGCGTTCTTTCATACGGTAGAGTTTCAAATAAAAAACATTTTGGTATAACTAACTCATTATGTCATTTTTTCGATTTAGTGTTCTCTTCGAGAAAAGCTACGATATATGCTTATACGATTTTTTATTCATTTCAACTTTCACTATCATATTTTAAAATAGACTTCAATTTTTTTTAGCAACTAGTCGAATTAGTCTAAAAGTGTTAAGACTGCGATGCGAGCTCTAAGTTTCTTGGCAATTTTTATTTATAATGTGAATACAGACTTAATCTGTATACCTTCATTACCCAATGTGTTAACTTTGTACTAAAAAAACGTCTAACGAATACTGATTGTGGGTGTCATTTAAAAATACCGAGGCCTAGTTCCATAGTGATACAGCTAGAAATTAGTAGTTTTGAAATATGGCCGATTAATTTTTTGGCTCATCTAAACTGACTCGTAAAAAGTGATGGCTGATTATTTATATTACTTTTTTATTCAAACAGGCGGTCAATAGTTGGTTTGAGTATTAAAGGTTGTTTCTTTATGGAACGCCACGATTCACAAAAATATATTTCCACAATACGAAATCTATGAATATGAAACTGAGAAATAATGTAATTTTGCTGATTTCCATATGAAAATATCCTTTTGAGAGAAAACCTGTACATTTTACAAGCTGTACTTTTGAGGAACTGTAGAAGAGCGGTGTTTGAATATAATGGCTAATTTAACACAAAACATCAAATTTTTGAATTATCGTAATATGGAACTGAGCCATCGATATAGTATACTCTTGTTACAATAGAAGAGAAAGCGTCATTTTTTATTTCATTAAGAGGTGTGTAAGTGTGGCTTCTCTAGAACCAAACATGTACTGATAAAGCAACAGTCATAATAATATTATATCACTACATTAATTTTCGTCGGCGTCCGCGGCGCAGTTGGTAGCATCGCTGATTACGGTTACCGATGTCTCGGGTTCAATTCCCGGTGTGGACGGTTTTCATAGATCTTTTTAAGCTCCACATTGGGAGCGGACATGAAAAAAAAAGTTAATTTTAATTTCTACGTTTTGAATACATTTCTCACTTTCAATCGAATCGGCCATTACCTTAAAATGAACACGCGCCACGTTTCTAACACCCAAGAGGTGTCATATTTTAGATATATTATATTAAAACTACTTTTTTCAGCAGGATTCCAGTCTAATGGAAACCATGTTGAAGACATCTTCGGATCCTAGTCTGGTAAAACTGTCAAAAAGAACGCGCAACGACTATAACTTCTGCGAAGGAGTAAAAGCTCTTCTTGACAATAAAATGATACTAATTGAAGAACAAAACGTCTTAGTCTATTCCTTCAATAAGGATTGTGCGCATAAGCTATCGTCTGACGAAACATCCAGATTTCGTTTGTCTACAGACACACTTTTACCTTCATCGCATGGCTGGCCATTCAGGAAGAAGACACCTTACCTTAAGCCGATTGACGAATATATTCTTCGTATATATACTACAGGACTGTATGACAAATGGCGTGAGAGCTCCATGCAGTCTGCTGGAAGTGACGCGCTTTCCTCTGATGGTATGGTCTTCCCGGACTCAAACAAAGTCTTCAAAATAAAGTCGTTCTTCGGTTTACTAATCTTATGGTGCGTCGGTATTTTTGTCTCGCTATTGGCGATCTTTTTGGAAATAATCATAGCTAAATTTGTACACAAGAAACAGCTAACAGCTAAGACAAAGTTTAAAGATACCCCGAATCAATACATTTTCATTAATTAAAATACAATATATTCTAAAAGCAATCAATTAAGCACGAAAAAGTATTCTCGATTGATTATTTTTACCACTCACTCACGGCGTTCGGCCTAATCACGTATTTATTACTTAACGCTTTTTTAATAAATAATGTCAAGGCAAAAATAGTCATTAAAACTCAAAAAAAGACATAAAATTAAATCAGTAGTACTTAGATGTGTGGGTAGTACATACAATTAACTAATTAATATTACACATCATGGTAGCTTTCGGTCAACGAGTAATCATTTTCAACTTACTAACAAAGTCCAAAAGGACCATGTTTATTGAAATCAAACAACCATAATTATTTTTTGCTGTAACCGTCATTTATTTCGATACATTTTTAAAACAGTTAGTCTCTATCCCACTATAAAAAGTTGAATTATTTTTTTCCTTAAAACTGACTTGTTCTATCATGTTTGGGGATACACGTGTGCAATATGTGATATGCATTAAACTTACTAATGCCAGTCCATATTTACAGTAAAATATATAAATCATATATATGAAAACTCCAAAGCAAGAACCTGTTTACTCGAAAGAACGATTTTTAAATGCCGATTTTGAAAATGTCAAATACCGGTATTTTGATATTACAATATATTACGGCAGTTATTTCCAACCTTTATGCTACAACGCCTCACCCAAAAAAATTGCGCCCCTAATAATATAGGTTTTAAATAATAAAAACTTTATTAAAAAAAAAATAATAACTGTAATTAACAGAATAATAACAAGATTTTGCTATAACATATACGTACATGGAGTGAGCTAGGGGTTTTGCCGCCAATCCCCCCCCCCCCCAAACACATTTTGCTTCCAAAAATGAAAATAGTGTTTGATTAAGGGTATCTCTTAAATTACTCAGCATTTATTTTAAATCATAAACGATCACGATACAGAAAATTACGCATTCTATTTGTTGTAAAAAAATGTATGTTTAAATATAATTTCTTAAAAAATATGTATTTACTATATGCAACATATTTTTTCATTAAAAATTTTTGGAGCCTCTCCTGGCAATAGTCCTCACCTCCCCGGTTGGAAACCACTGAATTACGGTGCAATTTGTATTTAATAACTGTTCGTTCAATAAACATTGAATCTGGGGACTTTGTGATCCGATCAAGAGTGACAGATTCCAGCATTGACGTACGAGCCATTCCTTTTTTTTGTAATACTGGTGTATGTACATATATTCACCCGGTATTGTAATCCTTACTCTGGAGGTGTCACATCTGACCATATCACTTGTTCATCTGAGCTTTTGTGACATCATCACGTTGGTAATGCATGCGGGGGAAGAGCTCAGCGTTTGAACACATGCATCATACATGTTTTTGAACAGAAGCGAAAACCGGAAAACCGTTATTTTTGTTGAAACGAAAACTGAACCCGAGCCGACCAGCTCGGCTCAAGGCCTTGTTTCGGTTGAGTATATGTTCAAACATGTGCAAATAAATCATTCACAATTGTGTGACGCATCTTGACATATTCTAATAATTTATAATATATTATTTAAAAAAAACATTGACTACAGTGCGATGCAAAGTGACCATTTGTTTCACAGCGTGGCGCCGGGTTATTATACAAGTACCATAAAATGTTCCAAATAATTGTAGAAAATACTTATTAACCGGAAAAGCTTTTTATCAGAAAGAAAACCGCAACAGAACAGATGTAAATTTTTTTACCCAAGCCGGAACGAAAACCAATACGAAAAAAAATAACGTTTTGAAATCCTTACTTATAGTGCACACAAATTTATTTTTATTTATATTCCAGTTAACATGTTCTTGTCTTGAAGTCTTCATATACCGAAGTTTATTGTCGTGTAAAGCTTTCATTGGATTTATTACTGTATCAATATTTAACAACCAATTAAATACCAACACCCAGAGTATAAGTAGTAAAGGTGTAATAAAATATCTGTAGTAAAAAACCTTGCATATATTAACCCTCAGTTTGTTTATCGTCTCCATACATAGAAAACTAAAAAACGTAATTATTGGTCTAAGGGTCTACGCTTAAAACCTGTAAAGTGAATATTCAATGGCCAGCCGTCCAGGATTACGTTTCGTATGATTGATGTCACAGGAAATACTTCAAGTAAGTTAGTATTAAATAAAATATGTACAGGGATTTGCTTGAATCATTGAATAATAATAGACCTCATTAAACTGATTAATAAATTATACATAATATCGACGGTGTTTTGACCAATTGATGTGACCCTCAAAATTGAAATTGTTCAGAAGAGAGTAAAAACTGTTTTTACCGATATACGGTGAGTTGCGTTCTGAATCTTTGACATACACTCCTGTAAATTCTCGTTTACAGATACGGGATTATACGTAGGGAGTGTCGATATAATAGTGACTTACTTACATCAAGTGGACGGGTGAGAATTTTTAAACCTAAAACCAACGTAAAATGATGTTTCCTCTCCAAAAAGTGGTCAATTTATTTTTCTAATTTACATTCTTTGTCCGAGACCTGCTCTGTCGTCTTTAAAATGAGATCTAATTATTCGTGTTTTTTTTAGGGTTACATCAATTGGCCAAAACACCGTCGATATTTCGATAGTTATTAACAATAATTATAAATATAATCCCAATTGTGCTATATTATTTCAAAATTTATTACATTTTAACGCACAAATATTATAAATTAAACAATAACAAGGAAATATTGGTGACCAACGATCGTCCCTGATCCAAAATTTCGTCTAAAATTATTATGTTCATCTTTCAAAACATTTTATCAACAAATTGTTAAAATGCTTTCTTATGCTTGTTAAAATCATGACATATTTTCTACAAGCATAAGTAAGTATCAGAAACATTATTTAAATTACGCACGGTTAACTTGATTTCATGTTTTCTGTTACTCTCCATCAAAAACAGTAAAGTTGTTAGTTTAAATACGAAATAATTGTTATTTGAGAAAACCCACCTTTCAGGAACATTTAAATGGTCAGCCTGGAGTGCACAGCTTGTAAGATGAAATGTAGCAACAGACCATAATTATATTATATTGAGGTTATACTGACAGAAGGTATTAAGTGACAAAAACAAGTTCTGAGATAATCGTATTTCAAGCATTATTTTTTTTTCAAAGTACTCTCTCTTCCAAGTAAAAATGTTTGTTTTTTGAAAAGATTTTTTTACATTTTAAAGAATAATCTTTTTTCATTCAAAAAATAAGATTTGGCATGGATGAGTTCTTGTGTTTTTGCCAGAATAAAAAAAATGTATGACTTAATACTGTCTTTTTTTTCAAAGCAATTATATCCCATGACTTCATGCGTTATATCAATACGTAAAGGGTTAAATTTATAAAATCATTAAAAACTGACTTAATGCATTCTGATAGTATAATATAAACCTCGATATAAAAAAAATAATAAATGTCCAAAATTATAGAATATTTTTTTGTACCTGTATGTAATAAATATAATTAGCGATTAAAAATAAAGTCGCATCCGTGGTGCAGTGATCAATATCGTTGGGTACGGTTACAGATGTCTCGGGTACGGAAAGTTTCATAAATTGATTATTCAAATCGAATTATGGATTCTCTCCCACCCATCCGATCCTAAAAACGGGGCGTAGCGAGAGTGATTAACTAACTACTAGTCCTGTCCTAGCCTTATCCTTCTATCCCTCTCTACTAAAAATAAATAATGCAGTTCTCGTAGAAAGCTTCTGTTGAGATACCGCTATTAGGAGTCTATATTTTCCACATTGGCAGTGGACCTGATAGAAAAAACACAACTCTCGCTTAAAAAGACATCACTTATATATTGGATTTTTTCTTTTTTGTTTTTACGTCTATATTACATTTACATAATACATTAAAATAAACTTTTAAGTTTAAACATTTAATGATTAAAATCCATTTCGACAGTAAAGTTATTTAAAAACTAAAAACAGAAATCGGTATAATATTATTTTTTTAAATTAAGAAAAGAAACATACTGTCGTAAATTTGGATTCAAAAACTCTAACATAAATAAAGTTACACTTACGTAAGATATTTAGATAACGCCATTTTCCATCACGAAAAATTGTAATACTAGTGAAAATCCATTATCATTGAACAAACATTTTCTTTTGGTCGATACACTTTGACCTGACATGTGTATTATATTGCCAAAAATAGTAATTCAAATTCTTCTAAACTCTTGTTTTGTTTATTTTGCTTGAAACGTTATAATTTCAACTGTCAAAAGTAATCGACGCGTAAAAGCTGCATGAAATAATCATATCGACTTTAGAAAGGCAAAAAGGCATAACGCACACACACGAAAATGTTGTGTATTAAATAGTGTACATTGTAACTTTAGCACCTTACTAAGTAAATAATCAAATCGAAAAATAAAAATGATCGTTGGATTATATTATTTCTTTAGTTTTATTAACGCTTTTTATCTAGCTGACCTGAACAATCACGCGCTTGACAAACTGTTATGAACTAGAGACTCTTTCATTAAGTTACATATTCTTTTTCAGGAAAATTCTGCATTTACAACGTAAGCGTGATTTACAAATAAATTAAAAATGAAATCGAATAAATCGTTTTACGCTGGGTTGCTTTTAGTTGCCATGTGTAAATTTGTTCAATGCCAACTGCTAAGCCCAAATAAAAGTATATTTTATAAAAGTAATATAAATGGGCTGCATTCTTTTGAACTAAACGTTGTGCAGATATTACTCGGCAAAGTCGTTGCTCAGTTAGCATCCACGTCGACTATTGTCTTTCATTACGAAAGCGACGCAGGAGAAATCGTTGATACTACTATCAAAAGAGTAAACCAAATTATGACAGTTTTGAAAAAGACGACTGGAAAATCGTACTTACGAGATGCCTTAACTGTGTTGACTATAAATTACAGTAAGTTCAACCAGAGTTCTAAAGGGTATAATACAAAAGACAATAAACGGAAAAGTGCTCATTTAATCATTTTATCAAACCCTTTACAATTTGAATTGCTAAATGAAAAAATAACACGCCAGGACGATATTATCGTTTATTTTTACTGTAAAAAATATATGAAACCGAACATAATCAGCCTAATGAATAACGAAAACGATTTATTGAACGCGAAAATGTTTTTCAAAGGAAATTTCATTCGAGACGTTCATTCGATCTTTGTTGTAGAAATGGATGATGAATTATTACAATTACATGATATTTGTTATTATTGTGGTGAAAACTCTAATAAAGTCATATTAAAGGCACAGCAACTCGTGTCATCGTCTTCTGAAGAAGACGACGACGTTTTAATAAGGACGATCACAGAAGTTATTGCAAACAGATTCAATAACTTTTATAATCATGAGTTTAGAATAGCATTCGCGTTTCTAAACGTGACGCTTACCTGTGAAGTAACAGAGGTCACCAAATACGATGACGAAACCCATACGCATTGTGAAGATATAGGAGGGATAGAGGGGCGACTTCTGTTTGAATTACAGCAGAAATTAAACTTCAAATATCAATTAGTAAATCCGCACCATAATGAAAAAGAGGCGTGGAATAACATGATTCTTGATGTAAATATGAGCAAAGTCGACTGGGCAATGGGTGGTATCACCATTTCAGAATCGAGATATAAACAAGTTACCTTTACTTCACCATTTGCGTATGATCCTATGAGGATCTTGTTTGCTGAGAAAGAAGGCGTCTTTTCTGAAGGTAAAACAGCCTCCTTTCAAATTGTACATTTTATTCCGTGATACACACTTTTAACGATTCAAATTTCTTATCGATTCCTACCATTTTATATATGGCTAGATTCAATTGTTATTATCTTACATAAAAAAAATACAAAACACTCCTTACTGTGTGAATCAAAATTATGGGAAAATTCGTAAGGTTAACATAATAGTAAATGTAATATTTATATTAATAAAGACTTTCAAAAAATATCCCTAAAATATGCACTGCTATTTGTCCATTATATTTTTTACTAAATCACTACGTCTTCTTACAAACACATTTTTTAAGCCTGCAGGAAACTTAGTCGCAATAAAACTTGGTATAATTAGAAATATTGTTTTTTTTATTTATGTTCTTCCATTTAGTGAAAAAATAACCATTTTCTTATTGTTATTTGAATAATATGATTATTTCTGTCATAAAATATGAAACATAAATAATTGTATCTTAATAAAATAATAAAAACTCTTTCAATTTCAACGAGTGAGCTTTCTTAAACTGACTTAAATGCTTTGTTCTCTCTTTTTTTATCTTTTTAATCGGTATACGGAATACATACAAATCGTTCGTCCAGTTCATTACTTAGACATCTCCAAATTACCCATATTGAGATAACGGGAAAAGGAACTATTCAAATGATTACCGTAAATCAAATATTATTGAATTTTACCCGAGTTTTACACATTTTATAAATAGGTGTTTATCAATTATATACTTTCCGAGTATATTCAGGTGAAAGATATTTAGAAATATCAACATTTTGTTTAATTCTTTAGAAGGTTATCGTAAGCCTTTTTTGTGGCATTGTTGTGTTATCTGAATAATGAAACTATACCGAGTACAAAATTTTGCTTATTTAATTGAAATTTCACGGAAAAATTCTAATAAACTGGACGACCGATTAATACACAGGCACAGTCAAATATTTTGCAGTATTTAATAACATTTATTTTGTTTTGCTCGATGAAAAGTTGTCATTTTTTTACTGTTTTCACTGTCATAAAATATGAAATAACATTACTTAGTAAATGTTTTCAGTAATATTAGTTTGATGATTTTATCAGTGTACGTTTAATTTATTAATTTCAGGTCTCAAAGTTATATTTGCATTTAGCATTTGGGTTTGGATCGTGGTAGGACTATTTGTTATAATATTATCAACGCTTTTATTTATTTGGAATAAATATTTTACGAATAAGCAGTTGGTAAATTTTTCCGAAAGTATTTGGGTAAGTTTTCTGAAAATAACTTAAACACGGTTAATTATTAAATATACAATAATTAAATAAAAAGAAAGACGCCTCAATTTTTGTGATGGACGTTTTTATCAAACGAAACTGGATCTGTACATCTGAACGACCATCGTGATTATTTCTGCAAGACAAAAAAGGACATCTCTTTCACTATACGTGATTGGGAAAAAAACTACAGAATATATTCCGAATAGAGGTTTCAATTACCAAAAACATTATACAATTTATTTACTTCTGATTTGTTTTTTAATTCATATGAATTGTCTGAAAAAGACAAATGCTACATGATTATTATTACGTGAATATATATGAGTCTTCAGCGTGGTTGGCTTCGTGTTCGAATCTCAATACAGGTTAATAAATTTACTTTTCAATTGATTTATGGATCTGTGTTCGAAGTTATGGATGTATGTGATGTCTAAATTACCTCCCACAATCTGAATCACATCTGAATTTTAAAGCGGGGTGACGGCGACCATAAAAACAACTGTATTTAATCAGGAGAGGACATGGTAACAAAATAAAATAATCAAACTCTAAATAACTCAACAAGCACTAGAAGAATTACATGATTTCATCTAAGACCATTATTTCGTCTTAGACGTCAATTTTTTGAAAGAGTTTACAAATACTTTTGTTTTCAGGTAATTTCTAGTATCCTAATTGAACAAAGTGCTCACAATGTTACCATAATCGGAGGAAGGCAAGTAATGATAATGTGGTTATTATGCTGCGTCATCATCAGTACGTCGTACAAAGGGAAACTATACGCCTTACTGGCCACACCGAGACATTTGCCAGTCCAGCTCGAAGACCTAGTAAATGAGGGATATGAAGCACTACTTTACGAGGTAAAATGTAACCCCGATCTACCGTTCTCGTATTTATCATTTTCCCGTGAATCCATCCATATGTCATTATTTTTTTGTAGTCCTATAGAAACACTTATAAAAACAGTGATAAATAATCTCGCACTCGTCTATCATTTTCCTTGACCCATCGTTTTCGTATTCATCGTTTTCCTCCATATATCGTTAATTTTTATAGTCCTGGCCAAGCAACCATAAGAACAGTGATAAATAATCTCACATTCATCGTTCCCCCATATGTTGTTTTTCTTTATCTATCGTTCAAATATTATGGTCACAAATTTTATATCGATTGATCATTTTTGTCGAATATATTTTTTCTCATTCAGTATGTTGACATAGCAAAATGTCTGAGAGACGGATTTAGATGAAAAGAGGCTCTAGACCAGGGTTTTCTTAACTATGTTCCGCGAAGCACCAGTGTGCATTCACGAAAATCTGAAATGGTTTTTTTATGCTGATACGGCTGCAACATTTTTGACTGAATTATTTTTTTTATCAAATTATAAATTGAAGAGGTTTTTCTTTTATTTTTTAATATAAATACTTACATAACTTAAAAAGAGCTATTTTGCTCAATTTTCCAAAAACTAGTAAGGATGACTCCTGGGTTCAGAATCTATTTTCCGTGACAGCTAAACCAGTAGGCTTAATTGTAAGTGATTATGAAAATCTATTTGATTTCAATGTTTTTTGAGTGACTTTAATTTTAAGCGATTTTTATTTGAATTTATCAGAAGAGTACCCCATTGTGTCAAAACAATCTATTATTGGTACAATTTTATTGCATCGAAGTCAAAGCCCATGACTAATTGTTTATTTGTTCATTCCAATTCACTTAATAAACCAATGAAATCAGTGCGTTTAGGAATCCAAATATTTTTACAGGATGACAGCACCCTGGTAGAAGCTATGCTGAAGACTTCTTCAGATCCTACATTGGTAAAGCTGTCAAAAAAGACACGAACTGACTTGAGCTACTGCGAAGGAGTAAAAGCTAGTCTGGACATCAATCTGATATTAATTGAAGAACAGAATGTCATAATTTACTCCTTCAACAAAGAGTGTGCACTCCAACTAACATATGAAGAAATTTCTAGATTCCGTTTAACAACTGACACTCTCCTACCTTCAGCGCACGGTTGGCCATTCAGGAAGAAGACACCTTACCTCAAGTCAATCGACAAATACATTATGCGTTTATATACAACAGGACTATATGCGAAATGGTATGACGTTGCTATGCGATCCGCTGGAAATGGCAAGCTTTCTACTAACGGCGTGGTCCATACAGATTCCATCAAAGTCTTCAAACTAAAATCCTTTTTCGGCTTATATATCTTGTGGTGCATTGGTATTTTTGTCTCTTTACTGGTTTTTTTTATAGAATTAATTTTATACAGATTTTACCACAAGAAGCAACGCGCTAAGGTAAAAATTAATGAAAAACCATTGCAACATTCTTTCATTATTTAATGCTCGTATGATGAGCAACACACGGGCTGTGGGCTATTCAAGTGTGGGTCGTATGGTTATTGGTGAAAAAATTGACAGATAACACGTTGAAAGTGTTCAATGAAGCTTTTACGGAAAAACATACTGTCTTATTTAAAAAAATATCAGTTAATGCTCGCGATGAGCCAACCCGGTCCTGATCATTATGAAAATGTGTAAGTAGTACAAAACAAAATGTCTTTAGTTTTTAAAATTATGACAAGTACCATATGAGTCGCTGAATCGCTAAACACGCTACTGGAGATTTTTCACAAAATAAGCTTTTAATGTACGTATGTGCTCTATCAAAAGATGTATCAATTGTTCCAGTTGTAAGTCTAAAATGTCTTCCTATTTCGTCCGCTGTTCGAAATTCTAAATTTTTCCAAACCCAAAAATGTCGTTTTTTACACGATCTCGATCCTCGTTTTACGCGGTCCGAAAAAACGACAGTCTGAAAGAATATATTACTTTTCATTACACACCCGAAGACACAAAATAAATTAAATTATACTTAAAACTATAATACTGCCCATAACAGTTATTTGTGATATACTCAAAACTCTAAAAACCTTCGGGAGCGTGTTTAGCGACTCAGCGCCTCATATACTTTGTTATGATCTCTACTTACATGTAAATTCCGTTACGAAGTGATACGACTTGAATGAACGAATCGGAGAGGGCGATTGTCCGATTCGTAGTTAAAGTAAGACCAACAATGAAGCCAACGCGGCCGTGGCCTCCAATTTATCGCGGTATGGGTTGTATTAATTTTAATTACTATTTACCAGTGGTTCCCAAACTTATTATGCTCATGGACCCCTTCTTGAAGCAAAAACCTGACCATGGACCCCCAAGTAAAATAACTCTACATAACTGCATAATAGAAAAAATATAAATTTAATTTTGATGTCTTGAATGGTACATGGTGATGTAACAATAAAATATAAATAAAATATTTTGATATTTTAAGTATGATGACTCATTACTGCACTAAATTCACGTTTTACTAAATAGGAAGACGGGAAACCAAACAATTGCCTCTTTACAGTGACCCATAATTCAGGATATAAAATTGGTATTCGTTTTTGTAACCATAATTTGTGGTATCCTTATTCAAACATTGGTTTCCGCTTCATATTTGTGAATAATTCAATATATTGCTCCCGTATTAGTATTCATCATCATCAGTATGGATTTATCTGAGTTTGTGGATCTGCTTGCAAAAGAGTATAACACCCAACAAATCGCTACCAATTTATGTATTGCTATTTATTTCAACTTTCATAATAATGAAAATGTGTCACAAATATTTTTTTAATATTAAACCTTTGGCGTACCCCTTGACGTTGTCCACGCACCCTCAAATTATGTTTAATTTGCCACAAACCCCCTCAGCGATCACAAGAACCTCTGGAAGTCCTTAGGAACCACTTTGGGAAACACTGCTATACACAAATGATTAAGAGGTTTTTGAATACACGAATACCAATGTATTTTAGCAATATATAATAAATCTATGTAAATTATATTTTTTGTTTGCTCAATATCTTATAAAAATAATCTAACAATTGACATGGCGGCTTCTTAATTAAAATTCTACTTAATGTGTGAATTGTATCATGTACATTAATTGTTTTTTTTCATATTTTTTGGCTAGACTTATTCATTGTTAGCACATAATGGTTGGCAGCACGTGTTTATTTCGAAAAATTCACTAAATATACGAATATCAAAAATGAGCCAAATGTATTCGAATATTCGATTGGAAAACCTTAAATATCTGGAGATTTTTGAATTATAAGGATTCCTTCTATACTACTTTGCTTGATCCTTTGATATCGAGAATACTTTGAACGCTTTACCATAAAACGGAGTGTTTGTGCGTCATGGATTATATAGTGAAACTATGTAATATTATGCTTTTTTTCCACTATTTCGTTAAGTAATACTGATATGAATTGTTAAATAAATTATATGTGATTTTTTCAATTCTCTTTTCTTTTATTACTTTCAACTTTCAATTAAGATCGAGTGGAGAAAAACCCCACCTGGCGGTACTCTCCATAAATGATAAAAACTCACGAATATATCTTAGCGACACGAAGGAAACCCTTGTACACATAATATTTTAATGATTGTATTGAAATTTAAATTGAAAAATAATCATTTGAAGTTAGTCTGGCTCAGAAATTAATAGCCAATTAGTATTCTGTTTTAATTGGCTTATTGGCAAATAGAAAAAAAAATGAAATCGTCAAAATCATTAAGAGCATTAAGAGCTCTTATCGCAGTTTTATGGCTATAACAAATAAACTCGACATACTATATTGGTTATTATTTGTTTGCTATTTTGATAACTATGGTATGTTTAAAATAATAAAAGATAAGATTAACGATTCTCTTAGCATAGCTTTTCTGAAAACAATAGCGGATGTTTTATTAGTTCAGAGTTATTTCAATTATTCTATAAATACTTCAATCTGCAATTTAGCAAAAAGTTCCTTACGCCTAGCCGAGATTAAACTTTTTTTTTAAATACAGATATTTCACGTACGAGAAGATAGCATAGAAACCTGATTATTTTACAAAATGATCATTTTCGAGATGTAACAAACACACTAAAATTGTACCACAAACAATCTTTTCTCGATATAGATAGATATTTAAAATAAATGATGATTAGAATTGATGCTGGTCTCTTTAATTTTGTTTTTCAGATATTTTTTTGCATGCCCCTGATCTATTTTCGTTCTCCATTTACCATGGCTGTTTAGTGTTAATGTCAATGTCGTATTTAATATTTCATTGTTTTTAAATAGTTCACTAATTTCTTTTTAAAATTTCGCAATCTGCTATTATACTTAATGAGTATTTATGCACTTGTTAAAATCTTTAAAAAAATTTTGCCTAGTTAATGGACTTATAATGAAGCTTTATTTTTGATTTCAGATTAGAATTTATTGATTTGTAAGAGGTCCTTAACATTTTAATAGTAGACTATTTAATTTCGTTTATATATAATTTGTATGATGATCTGTAAATTCCTATCTTAGTTCATGAATCAACTGTTTTTTATGCCTTGTGATTATAAATATTCATTTTTATATACATAGCCCTGTTCTGATTGTATTTTTATCAGTTGATAATGCTCGTGATGAGCGAAACCTGTCCTGATTATTATAAACACGTGGAAGTATTATACAAACAAATTGTGTTTAATTTTTTTAAAATACAATGCCTTTACACTAAGAATTGACAGTTAACACCTTAAAAGTGATAGATAGGTATGATCAGAGAGGGATGAGGAACCTTTTTGAGTCGGAAAGCCGGGTTAAGTAAGCTGTAACCTAATAAGGCTGCATACAGGAAAGTTCTAACTTTGAGTTCCATTTGAGTAATTATTTAGAAATTTTCAAATCATTCAAAACGAGTCCCTATTAAAACCATAAAATCGTCACCCTTACTTAATTATAACATGTATTGGAATAACTTGGAACTATCAATAGACATTTTTTTTTGCGTTGCATTATCATGAAGAATGAAGCAAGCCTTCAACTATTATATATTAATTATCAAATTCCAGCTTAAAGCCGAAATTCATGTTTGAAATATTTTATAAAAAATGAAATTCCCTTTTTTGTATTTTTTTTACCATAAAACACATCCTTTCACATGGAGTAATAATCTCCACAATATTTTGATAGCCAGATCATTTTTTTCTATCAGTATGTATAACACAGTGGCGCACGAGTAAGTTGTAGTGCAATGTTTTAAGTCCTAAGTGAATACTGGAAACACAAAACACTAACAATGTATGTGCGTAAGACACAGTTGCCGTGGATAGTCAGGAAGCATGATTGGGTGATAGCCAATCACTTTAGTTCGTTGATTCTTTAAATTTTAAACAGCTAGGTCCACTTACTACTATGAAAAGCTCGAAACAAAATTCCATCTCCGTATTCGGAAGACGATTAATAGACTTGTATTGCCTTCTAATTTCTTATAATCTTTCTTCTTTCTAGAATGCATTGAAAGCATCATAACATTCTAAGTGTTTTTGTAATAAAAGTTTATTTATCTAGGCGACGGTCTAACTTCGCTTTTATTCGTTTGTCCATAGTTAGCTTACTTTATTTCTGTAATGAAGAAAATTTAAGAGCAAACTTTTCTACATAAAATAGTATGCACGCCTCATTTTTACTGTGTGCATTAGAACGCGTTGTTTCATCGGTCATGCAGGCACCACCCTCTTACCACCCTGTAGCGAGCACTCTACCCTGATTTCATTTAGTATTCATAGAATTTTTGAAAATATTTTACGCGGTTCATTGCGGACGCTTGGCAGAAAGCTTTGTGTAACATTCATGCCACTGTCCACAAAGAATGGACACTATAATCATTACTAAAGCGTGCTTCCATATTACTTAGCAAATTGCTGGAAAAACTATTATGATAATCATCTTCTAGTGCCATTCCTTACTAAGAGTGCTCTTTCTCAGGTATAAATAATTCGTATCAAGTAAACGAGGTCCGTTTCTATTCACTCGTTATTTTTTGTGTTAACAAAGTAGCGAGTATGCTCAAAATAAAATAATTAACTTATTTTATTATTACTGAGCGTTATAGGTGGCATTTAGGTTTTCAATTTCAGATACATCGTTTCCTACAGTAATAATTTTATTTTATCATATTTCTAGGGTTGTCAAGTGTTATGGACAAAAAAATCGAACATTAAACAAAAAAATATTTATGTTGTACAATTTTCTTTATGATTGTGCCGGCTATTATTAATGTGGAATAAGTCATTTGAGTTACCAAAAATACCATTATTTTACAAGGTAATCGTAAAATTCCACCAGTACAAGAAATATTATATTTATAAGGTTAAGAATCATAGTGTATAGACATATCTTTATGTAGTATCAAAATATTTTTTAAAACAAGTCCAACTATCTCAAACGAATTATTGTATGCCTTATTCCACTTTTATAATAACCGGCGCATACATATTTACATAATAATAGTTAGGAACATGAAAAGTGTCCTTAAAAATCATTTGTTGAATTTAATCATCTTAATTCTTATTCTCAATTTCATCATCTATCTTGCTATATTTATCTACACAGCTAATTTTGTGCCAAAGTTTCTTATTTTCTTTTATTTCTGTATAAAATTCTTAATATGAAATATTTTTTTAATCACATACTACGCTCAAAATACCCCGGACAAAAAGAGGACATTCTGCGTATAATATAAAATAGATAGAGAACAAAAGAATTGTGTTAAAAAAGAGAACATGTTCTCTTAAAAAGAGAACTGTTGGCAACCCTACATATTTCATCATCATAAACTGATTTTTTACATGCATTGGTATATAAGTTAATAATGTCTAAGTAACGAAGCTTCAACCCACATCAATTCTACGAATCAGTTCTTTTCTAATATCATTCGCCAAAAAGTTATTCACGTTTTTAATTATTTTTTCTTTTGATCTAACATAGAAAACAAATGTTCTTCCCACTTGTTCGTTGATGATTCGTATTTACACCACTCACCAGAATACTTGTATTTCTGGAATACAACATAATAATCCCATGTCACGCCCGACGAGGCTTTAGCAGCTATATATAAACAGGGAGTCAGATTTTTCACGATGTATTTATCTCCAGAATGTCCTACCTGGTCAAAATATTTTCGTGAGAACTTACCTGACAAATGACACACCACAAATAAATTCACGATCGTATTCAACTGTTGCTTTGTTGCCCAGATAAATGACTTGTAGAGAGATCTGTTTTAACCCAGATTTGTTTAAACATCCACTTTACTAAAGACAGTTTGTAAACAGCTATAGCGTAAGCTTTAAAGTATGTGGTAACTAGTATGCCAGTAGTGATAAAGGAATAATTTATCGACAACCATTAAAACTTTGCTAGCCAGCATCCCTTTATAACGGTGAAACGTGATATTATTTACCCGCCTAACAACGCAGCGAAAATGTGCATTTGTTCTAAAGATCCACATAATTTTAAATAATTAATATTTTCTTCATGGTTCTTTGTGGTGCAAGTCAAACAAACACTCTGAAACTACGTGGCGTTTGCAATCTACAATGATTACAGTAGTAGGTGCTAACATTACAAGTGTAAACAAGTGAGAAAACATTCTCGATAAATTGTTATTAATATTCATTTTCATTTCTCGATATAATTTCAATCTTCTTGTTCCTAGAGGTTTATCTCCTGATAATCTTGAGAATATTTTTCCATTATTTATTTGTATATTAAATATACATATTGAGTTCGTTTCTAATTATTGACAATGTATAATGTAGCTCAGTATTAATATAATATCAATGCTGTTTTGGCCAATTGATGAAACCTTCAAAAAATAGGAAAATGAGTTAATGATTGGATTTCATTTTAAAGACGACAGAGCAGGTCTCGGCCAAATGATGTAAATTAGAAAAATAAATTGACCACTTTTTGGAAGGGAAACATCATTTTATATTGATTTTAGTTTTAAAAAATCTGACACGACCACCAAGCCACTATTATATTGATAATTTCTACGTATAATCCCGTATCTGCAAACGTGGGAATTAACAAGAGTGCATTTCAAAGATTCATAACCCAACTCACCATATAATTTGTTCGATAAAAACAGTTTCTACTTTCTCTCAAACAATTTCAAATCTAAGGGTTACATTAATTGGCCAAAACACAGTCGATATGTAAATTCAATGGACCCCCCGATAACACGATTGACTACAACTCGTTTTTCATTCTAATTTGCAATGGCTTCTTGATTACACGTTAAAATACTCCTGGTACGCATGCGTATCCTCTGATTTTGTATGAGTATGGTAGCCCCGATAGCTCGCCCCTTATCTAGCGTGCTATCGAGGAGTATACGGTAATATTATTAGAATCGCAAAGAAAAAATATTTTACAATACAAAAAACTCAAGTATATAAAATGATTATTTTTGAATTTTACAATAATTATTATCAAATTTGGATTATTGAGATTTTGTACACTTCCATGTCTTTTGTCACTAACGACCCGGGTTTCGCCTTTCGGCATCTTCAGGCATTCTTTACGCTAGGGCGTTACTGGCCGAAATACATCTTATACCTACTCATTACTTCTTTTCAGGGCTTTTCTCCATTTAACGCGGTGGAACGGCGTTCCGGCACCTTGTTTCACAGTATTTTTTTCAAAATCTCAAAATCAATTAGACGAAACAATGTTTGATATATGCTCTGAATTCTATTCCCATTTCTTCAAGAGAATGTGAACGCGGGTTTTCGCAAATGAATCTTATTATTACCCCAATAAGAGCTTCGTTGAACACCAAAACAGTTTCGGCACTCTTGTTCATCAAACTCGTGGGACCACCTTTGACACTTTTCGACCCTTTAAAATATGATCGTTGATCGGTGGTTACTCAAAGGAAGACATTCGGCCATTGACACTAACACCAAGAAAAGGAATCGAGACGATTTTCCTGACGAGAATTGGACAAAACTTTCGAAATCACGATAAACATTTATTCAAATACATAATTAATAATAATACAATTTTATTTTAAATTTAATCTTGGTTGTATTTCAAATATTATGTTTGTATTTGATTATTTCTTTAACTTTTGATATAACATGACTAAAATAAAAAATAAATCTAAAAAAAATGTTTTTTTTGTGCGCTATATTGTTACGTATGCCACGACATAGGAAAAGCTGCTTTAAATTTCATTTAAATGATAATTGAATGTAGTTTTATTTAGTAAAAAATTTTGACATAAAGTTAGTTCCGGCACCTTTTTTTAAAAAAATTAAGCCCTGCTTCTATTAAAAAATGTTCGTACTTCATCAAAAAAAAATCAAAAACTAAGTTTTTTGTTATGTTCGTTTTATAATATTTATACAGTTTATTACAACAGGCTTCCACCCTTCTAAACATTTCTTAAATTATGTATTTATTTAATTAAAATACTTATTCTCTCTGAATAACAACATAAATTTTGATAATGTTAGATGCCTCCGCAAAATGTCACTTTTCAAAGACGCAATGACATTAAATAACCATAAAGACACGTCTGCCATGTCTAAGCAAGATTTGCGCAATCATGTCATGCGGCGTAAGTCGAAATATAATATAATTTTTCGACGACAGATAAAGCTAAAGGTACCATATGCTAAAACTGAAAATTAAACAAAAAAACATATTTATGACGTGTTTGTGACAGTGATTACAATTCGTGAAATAGATAAAATCTTGCCAGCTAAAATTTTAAAACGCCGCAAAGTTTGTTATGGTATTCTTTATAATGCAATGCTACCCACTGTCTACTTTATAAAGAGCTGTCAATGGCGTGTTTACACTGCTTACACAGCAAACAAATTAGTTTATCCCAAGTAAAACGCCGTATATACCTTAATGCCACTGAATCTTTTAGCCATTTAAGAGGATATGCATTGTAGGCTTTTTTAAGACAAACAGTTGGGACAAACGAACTTTTTGGTACATTTCTAAAATCTTAAATGTTTATTGAATAAATTTCAAATATCGCTTCTGTCACTATATAAAACAAACCTTTTTCTGCGATTTTTTTCTAAGACATCAAATATCGGTATCCTACAATAAGCTATCAAGTAGTTACGGCGTAAATCAGTAAAAAACAGGTGTCAACTCTTTGCTAGACAGGGTTGAAAACTTTACTATTTTCATGGAAAAAATATTCGATTCATCCTCAACAGTCATTGGAGTATTGTTTCAGGAGTACAGTACCTATGCTTAAAATTATAGGACACATTTTACTTATTCATTATGTTAGAATCGCGGCATGTCTTGCATAGGTAGTAATCCCAAAAACCCAGGCAACCAGAGGATTAACCCTCCAGAGACGAGCGTGATCATATGGTTACAGTAAACATCATCGCCCATCTATCACAATATTCGTCCCAAAGAACCATAAATTTAAGCAATATTTTATAGGGTTAACCAAAAAATGACTATTGTGGTTTTGACAGAACTTGGTGATAACCCTTACCTCAAAAGTTACCATTTGGTAGTTCCACAGTTTCTACAAAATGCAGCGGCTGGTATATTTTTTGCTATTCGAAGATGCAAATTAAGAATTTAAGCATTTTTGTTTTGTATAAAATGAGTCGTATAGTATCAAAGGTAGAACTATTCACTATTCGAAGTTTCGAGATAAACACGAAAAACGTTTTGCTAGCGTTTTTGAGTTTTAAATTTGTATGAGCGGCCATATTGTGACATCACTTGGGTAACTCTGTGATTGGTCAAAAGTGTGATTTACCAAACTGTTAACTTGTGTTTCCAAAGTTGTTCATCGCTCTGATTTTGGTAGCACGCATCATTTTCTTTCACTTATACCACATGTACATGATTTTGACACCAAAATTTTATTTCTAGCCATGCACCATGACCGGAAGAATAGTGTGGCAGCATTAGTTCAATTTCGACAAATATGGGATAGTTCTACTTTTGATACCATACAACTCAAATTATGTATGATTTTATCAAGACCAAAATTTTATTAAGCCGTATGAGTCTTATGTGGGTCAATGATTTTTAAACTCAACTCAAACTTAATCAGAATTAAACCAAACCATTGGTTTTAATCCTTGACACACACCATATTGTCATTGCTCTGGAAGAAAAAACTAAATCGAAATATGACATATTGGGTTAGTTATACCAAAATGTTCCTTATTTTAAACTCTACCGTATGACAGAACTCTTATAAATTATGTTTTTAGAATTTTTATAAATTATACTTTTACTTAAAAACAGTTTTATACAAATTAAGAAAATGAAAAACGTATGGCATTTCAAGTATTTGGCAAACTTCAGTTACTCAAAACTAGTATTTTCCAGTTAGTGTCTTCTTCCAGAACAACAGCAATACGTGTATTGATTTTCCTCTTATAACCTGAATGTCATTGCTACAGCGACAAATCAATGGAACGTACTATATATTTTTTTAATTAGTTATTATAACCGGGCTTTTTTTTTTCAACCTTTTGCATTTGAGGAAGTCACTTCTTAATTCTTTAGCCATTAACAAAGTGACACCGTTAATCGTGTGCTTATGTTGCGTCTAGTCTAAGGGGTTAAATGTCATCACCACTTTATCATTTCTAATTCTCATCAGTGGAGAATTGAGAATGAGCTAAAAATGATTTAATTAAAAAAGTAAACATTGTATTTCACATAAAAATTTATTTTAATTAAGATCTTAAATAGTTACATCTTATAAAAATAATGCTATCCTAATTTTAATAAGAGAACAGCTTTCATCCACAATCACTTTGAAAAAAATACAAAATGAAAAAAGGTCGGAATTCAAAATTTCTAAAAATGTGAATGTTATAGGTTTCACATTTGTATTTTTTTGTTGAAAACGAACCAAAGAACCTAAATGTCATCAGAAATAATTATACTGTGTCATAAGAAAACATGTCTTGAACATCAACAGATTTTATAAGTTCCACTCACTTTTTTTATATTAGAATAAATTAACACATTGGTAAACATTATACACATAATATAAGAGATTGACATATTTTAAAAGAATGTGTAATAACAAATTTTCGAAAAGAGCAGTTTTATTCTATTTATCCAAAGACAACAAGTTTACAAGAAGCTTCAAAAACCTTTATCCAGTATTGGTTTATGATACTAGCTGATTTTACTGTGACAATTTATATTCAAACACTTTACACCATTCTTAACCCACTGAGTTTGCCTTGATTACTTTTGAATTATTATTTTCAGTCTTCAGAATAACCATTTAAATTCATATAAATTTCAAAATTATTTAAAATGTATAAATACAATTGACATGTTGATAATTCTTTAAACTTTAAAGGATATGTAACAGTTTCAAGCCTTTCAATTCTGTGCTGTGGACTCGATGGGTTAATTTATACCCAGAGACTAATCAAGGGTCACAATAATTATTTTGTGTTTATTGTTTACTGATTCCTGGTGCATGACGATATAAACGCATTTAAATACAATCAGGTTAAAGAGTATGCTATTTAGAGCAGTCTTCGATAGTAATGCGGTAAGGATTTTAATGTAAATTTAAGAGATTTCATACTTAAAAATGAATTGTGTGAAAGATACGAATGATATAGTATTATCTAACATATTATTTATCATTAGTTAATATTGGATGGTATTGATCTATGTGGTGCCTGCCATGGCTCGTGCTTGGGCGCGTACTCGTTTATCATATTCCAATCGGTTTTGGCTGCAAAATATAAGAAGCAAAATCATTAAACACTGATATAAAAAATTGTATGTAAAAAGAAGCTCTGTCAACTTTGTAAACATGAATTCTGTATTTTCTTGTTCATCAATTTGTCTGACTGTTCAGCCCTGTTAACCTTCACTTTATAGTGCTAATAAAATAGCATATGGTATGGTTCACATAACTCTCAATGCCAGAAAACACCAAAAAAAATTACATACTTCTTCTAGAACCATATCTGCTCCCTATGTAGAACAAATAGTAACTTTGCCTCTCCAGAGGAATCAGCAGCATGTGACCCAGCCAGTTCCAATGTCTCTCCATGGTCGCTAATGTAAAAGAGCTCTGCCTGATCCGTTCCCCAATCTTTGAGTTTCTCACGAAATCAAATTATCCCACCCCCAACATCTGACGCATCTATTCTCGAATCACACTATAAGGTTTTTCGAAATGGTGCTGTGATTTTCTACTACAAAACAGCACTGAAGGAATGCAAACATTGAACAAATGTTATTTCGTTTTATTCCAGCACAGTTGCGTGTCCCAGGCAGTACACATTGAGTTAAATGTAGCTCCAGTTATTCCTAGGCAAATAGCTAGCTGTTTCTTTGTGCTACTGTCTTACAAAATGTGTACACTGAGGTATCTGAAGCTGTTGTCCTTCCCGATGATCTGTCCCGCACTTGTCTGGGAGAGTCAAGACAGGTTGGTTACATATCATATTGGTCTTACCTGTGTTTATTTTTAGGACAATGTGACCTGAATGAATTCCCATCACGTCAATAGTCTCCAGGATGCCCTTAAGAGATTTGTTGAATATGACAGTATTGTCAGCATATTCAACATTACACAGCTTCAGACCAGGAGCAAAAGCTTTACCTTGATCAGGCAGAATGGAGCTAATACAATGACATGATACTGAATAAATATGTTTAATTGAAACAAACCAGTAAATAGTATAAGCTTCAGCTTGTGCAGGATCCTTTACATTGGGCTCATTGAGTAGATCTTGGATGCCAAGGAGTACTTGCTTGATGGTGATAGAGGGACGCCAATCTTTTTCTTCATCCAGCAGTGATAAACATACAGTACCGGAGGGATAGACATTCGGATGGAAAAGCGGAGGTTCAAATTTGCATTTGGGAGGACTCGAAGGGTAGTCATCTTTGAAGATCATTCTCAATTTATATGAACCGCCTTCCCAGGAAGTCTGGAATTAAAAAAAACATGACTGAGCTTAACTGGGTAAAGATTACATATTTTTACAAGTTACTTAAAGAAAAAATGATGGAGTTTGGTCTAATAATTGGCCGACTAGATAGGTCACCAGTCCTGTTGTTGAGTGATCAACACTCTTAGGTATTCGCCCTATTTAGCTGCAATGTCCACAGGTTTGAATACGCGAATTTGGGAATTTGCATTGAAAGACATGGATGTCTGAGATGTTTACATTCCCTCCCATGTATCGTTAAAACTGGACAAGCGAGAACGATTATTTGACTACTAGTCTTTTTCAAGCTCTATCATTTTAACCTTACCTTCTCTGAAAAAGATAGGTTGCGCAACTGAGAACGTTTCATAAAACAACTTCTGTTGGGTTGCTCCATTAGGTGTTTATATGCTGCACATTGGAAGCAGACAATGTTTGGAAAAAAATAAAAAGGTAATCAATCTCCCTCTGAGCACCATTTTCAGGATCGGTGTGGGCGAGGATTGAAAACATATGACATACCTACATGCCTTCGAATACAAATCGAAGTTCCTTAGCACTAAAATGGTAAACATACCTAGAGATGATTTAGTGAGAACTGAAACGTTTGATCAAATAATCATCTAACAACTCAGGAATATGTATAGTTTTTGAACATAGTAATGCCTACCGATTTTTTTCCAGGGATAGCACATTCCCAAGTCATGAGGCTCAAACTTCCATCAGCATTTTTCATAGGTCTAGCGACAAAGCCCTGAAAACATATATATATATATATATATATTATATATAATAAATCAGAAGTAGTTGTGAACCCACGTAAATTCACATAATAATGACATACCGTCACATTGCATGATTTAAAAGTAAATGTTGAAAGTTTGACAGGTGACAGTAATAGGGTCATTGGAACACTTCAAAGGTAGGTAAGGAAATATATTTTTGAACGACATGACTTACGAATGGATGGTCTTTTCGCCAGGCTTTACGTTCTTCAGCCAGGCGTACGCTAGCTATTCCAGCCATGATCTGTAACAAGAAGTTTAGTGTATTACTTTCTGGCAACCAAACTTACTACAGCTGATCTGTATATAAAGTTTCTGGATAAATTATTTCGCATTCAATGTAAAAATGATAAACGGCTGGAAAGCAATGACATACTGTTATTTCATTACTATTATTAAAAATAATAACCTCGGTCTAGTTCAGTCAGCCACAGTACTAAACAAAGCTAGATTGAAGAGCATCCGGTTAAAGATGGCGTCTTAGAAACTATTTTTTGAATTTTACGAATAATCGAAAATTATTCTGATGCTAAGAATCTTCATAGTATGTTTACTTGGATAAATAAATAGTTTTATGCTTTTTTTTGTTAAAAAATCTTTAATAGACATCTTATACTTTAAATCTGGATTCAGACCAGACTTTTTTTGACTTTCAGTTGTTAGAGATGGTCATTAGTCATTACCGATAGATACTAAATACAGATACTTGAATACTTTAACTTAATATAGTAGTAATAAGGAAACAGATAGGTAGTACCTGTATCACGCAGTTCAAACAAGTTTCTCAATCTTTTATTACCAACTAGTAGGTGAATACTATTATCGCCATTTCATCACTTAATTATCAGGTAAATTTTGTCTGTAGTATTGGATGCTATATTTTGGTTTTTTTCAGTTTTTTAACAAACATATGTGCGGGAAAGAATGAATGTTTAAAAAACAATCACGTGGGCATAACATTAAAAATTGTCAGCATTGAAATGGATGGCAAATATTGCATTAGCAATGACTTGCACTGGTCATGGGATATGATGTAACTATATATACATTAATTGTTGGTAATTAGATCTTTGGAGACCACAAATGGACATTTATTGCTTACCGAATAATAAGTAAATTTGTAGGTTATATTTACATAACACGCAATTGGTTAAGCGCACGGAGTGTAAAGCGATGTGACTCATACATTTTATTTACACAAAACACACGTGGTAAAGCGCAAGTAATGTAAAGTGGCGCGACTCGTACGAGATTATGTATGTGGTATCTCTTCGTCAACGATTGTCTTTACAAACCCACGTTTCCTCGTTTTAAAGCGCGCACGTCAATTAATTGGGCACAGAAGCGCCCAGGTATATAGTCCGCTAATGCATTAAGTCAAGCTACTTTAACGACTGTTATTTTAAAGATCATAAGATACAAAGAGCAAAACTAAAATTTTATATATTATTATCTACATAATGTCAGTCTAATTTGCCCAGTGGCATAGCTAGAAATTTTCGACCCCATGACGTAAAAATTACAAAAAGATAGGGTACATCATTTTTTTAGAGAGTGACATGTCCTTACATATAAATTAAGTAATTTACTAATAGGTGATTTCCATTAGTTCTATTTTCGTATCCTTTATAGTTTCCTGTTCAAAAGCATATTAAAAAACAGCAAAATAGAACATTGCGCATGTGTTTCATATAGTGTATTGTTTGAAAAAATGTTTCCATGTCCCCTCCCAATGTGAAGCATATGGTCTCCTAATGGATGTATCTCAACAGATTTTTTCTATGAGAACTGTTACTCAGTTGCTCAACCTCTCTTTATCGAAGAGAGTAAGGATAAAAGGATAGGGCTAGGACAGGGACTAGTGGTTCGCTAATCGCTCTCGCTACGCCCCATGAGGATGGGATGGTGGGTGGTGAGGAGAAAGTTTTAGACAACACAAACACTCATACTACGAACAGAAATCCATAAATCAATTGAAATAACAATTTATGAAAACTGTTCGCACCTGTAATTGAACCCGAGGCATCCGTAGCTGTAGCCCACGACGCTACCAACTGCGCCACGGATGCCGACAAGTTAGGTCTGGAAATTACCAATACTGTAAGCTTACCATTACAATCATAGACAACTACTACGGCGCGTAATTGAATGTAATTGAATGGCAACACCACTTCCATACGAGTACGGACTGCAGTTTTCTAAGTATTTATTACTAGAAAAGTCTAGACTTGGCGTAAGTAGATCGGGTGCCGTTCAAATTGATTTTTTTGTTTCGGTACTTTTTGATAAACAAATTTTACGTTTTCCAAAAACTTTGAAAAATTGGTAAATTTATTTACTAATTAGACCGTAGCGACGTCCTGTTATTCGGCAAACAAACCCTGAGTATTATTGTTACAGAACATGGCTGGAATTGCTAGTGTACGTCTTGCAGAGGAAAGGAAGGCATGGAGAAAGGATCATCCATTCGTAAGTTACCGAAATATACATCTAAAATTGATATGTTGATGTGACTTGTATGAGTTGATTTTGTACATTTTAATGTGTATTTGTTTTCTTAAGTACAAAACAACATGGCCGACTGACAGTTCAACTCCACTTATTTTGCGGTGTTAGCGCATACAGATGTTTTCATTTAACATAACGTATTATAAGCGATACTTTATATTTTTAGGGGTTCGTAGCAAGACCTATGAAAAATGCTGACGGAAGTTTAAGCCTTATGACATGGGAATGCGCCATTCCTGGTAAAAAATCGGTAAGTCTTGACAATGTAGTTTTTCAATTCTCAACTAGTCGATGTTTTTTTGAAATGTATGCGACTAAAATGTAGAGGGAATTAAAACCCTTATTGTTGGGCTGATTTATCAATCTGACTGTTATAATTGCTTTGGTGAGCAACTCCACAATAGAATCTGACGTAAGATTGACATATTGTGACAGTTGTTTGGTTTTTAATGATACAGTTTGTAGAGTCGAATACAATGCTTTTACCCAATATATCTTTTGTGGTTTCGTTCACACACCCCCTCCCCATATTGATTAAACTCACATAGATTTTAATCATAGGTCTCCGACTTAAGCATCGTGCGATTGACTTACGAAAAAAAAGCGCAAAATAATGTTTCAATCTACCATTTTTTTTGTGCCACATTATAGCCGTCTTGGATCGCAGGTTGAACAAGCCAGATTTAAATGATTCTCTTACTAGGAATAGCCAGAAATGGTTTGGTTTGATCCTAAACTTATTAACAACTTCGTCAAATATGTTGCTCTCAAAGTAGGGAAGATTGAAAGCAATAGCTGTATTGTCCAAATTGAAAATAAGGGGAATAAACATTTAATTTAAATTTTGTCCAATTTGTATGCATTATTAAAAACCTTATTGATATTTTTTTGCATTCCTGACATGCCTCGCCCCTTGTTATTTTTAAATGATTCCCCACTGATCATAAGTCATTCTATAAAACAATTTGTCGAAAAATAACCCTGCGATTTATTTTTTTTGATAACAGTTTTGGGACGAAAGTGTCCAATTATTATTAGAAAATGTACGCAATAAACTTGCAAGTTTGTTTTGACTCGCTTAGTTTTTAACTAGTAACTCGAAGATGAATGTGAATTTCTACTTCCGTAGTGGACCACCTTCACTGTGGATACAATTCCTGGAGTGGAACGGAAAGAGATGTATAGGGTGCCTTTTATTCAAATATAAAACAGATTTAATACATACAGAGTCAAAAATTATCATGATGTAACGACATTTTACGCATATGCCTTTACCTGTCTAGTTTAATGAAAAGGTGTTGATATCATTGTAAATCGAATAATTTTGAATAATCCAACATTGTTATTTGAATAGTTGGCAAAAATCATCTCAAAAACATGAATTTTAACTTCTACACTAGAGAAATCAGAGATAAAGAAATCTGCTACAGTAATTTCATGTTCTTATTTATTATTTTTCTGTATTAAGAAGACTAAGAACATTGATTAGTTTTGGCAGTGTCATCCTTTAAACTCAAGATTACATATCATTTCTAGACTTCCTGGGAAGGCGGCTCATACAAACTCAGAATGATCTTCAAAGATGACTATCCCTCCAGCCCACCCAAATGCAAATTCGAACCTCCACTTTTCCATCCAAATGTATATCCTTCTGGTACCGTCTGTCTGTCACTCCTGGATGAAGAAAAAGATTGGCGCCCCTCCATTACCATCAAGCAAGTACTCCTCGGCATCCAAGATCTACTCAATGAACCCAACGTAAAAGATCCTGCCCAAGCTGAAGCTTACACTATTTACTGGTAAGTGGCTTTCATAATTTTTATTTTCCGAAAGTACTAGTTATGCCATTTAATGCTTGTCCATACAATTCATATTGCAGTTTATTTTAAGAGGTGAAGTATTTTCAACTTATGTTCAATAATCCTATGTCATTCCACCATAAATGTCACTGGATGTCGTGCACAACATGCAGATCAATTGTCGTGTTTTAAGATTTATGCCATTCTTTCTCTTGTATGTCTACGTGACCAATTTTTTCGCTACAAAGTTGGTTAAACACCTAAAAGCTACTTGTAATTTATTATTTTTGTAGCCTTAAACATACATTCATTTCAGCATTTTGCTTAACTTTCATTAAAAAACCTAATTGATTAAAACTCTTAACGGAACTGTGTCTACTTTATTTGAGCATTAATTTAATCTTCACCGACTTCAATTGATTTTTTCTCATTTCAGCCAAAACAGACTAGAATACGACAAGCGAGTACGCGCACAAGCGAGAGCTATGGCCGGCACCACATAAATCTCAACCATCCTATCTTTTTGAGGAGAGCTCGAAATATTTTTAATATAATGCTTATCCATTTTTTCATCCATTCATTGACCTAATCGAATTTCTTTTTACATGAACACGACTGCTATTCCCATTAAGTGTAAACATAAGTATTATATAATTACACAGATGAATATCGATGATACTAAGGATTTCTTAAATTTTTGTTGCATTTTCAGAGACTTTATTGCTATTATCATAACCACTGTTTATAATAATTATTAACTAATTCTCATCCAAATTAATGGTCACATGCAAAGCAATGAATAATATTTATGATCCTGTAATCAAGTATTCAACACTTTCGGATATTCAACCTACTTAGTTATTTGAACATGGGTTTGACTCACTCTGAATGGATACTTTCATAAAAGTATTAACTGATTGAAGCATGCATGCCTGTGATGTTTACATTCCCACCTACGATGCTTCTATTGTGATGCTGCTTTGGGAGTTCACATTAGGAGTGGATATGGTCTAAATATCAATCATCTACCTTAACATCATACCATGGTATTTTAAATATACTACTTTACTATTTCGATAAAGATTGATAAACATTCATAATTTTCATTGCTTTGTTTTAAATCATTGTTCTCTGAGAATATTGTAGTAGTCATGTATAAAAAAAATGCATTTTATTCATTGAATAAATAAATTCTACATCTCAATTATAAATAAACTTATATTAAGGACTTAGATAAAATTTTACATTTGCCTGAGGTTGCAATGCAATTATCTCAGAAGAATCTTCAGTATCGTGTTAGATTTCAAGTTAATACATAAGTTTTTCGAAAGTAAGACATTAAATTATAGTTTTGATTATTTTGAATGTGCTAGTTTACTACATTTTATCTAGAATATATATATGTATTTCAAGTAAGAGATTGTAAGACCCAGAAAATATGTAATAATTTTTAGAAGTAGTTTTGGGAATACAATTTTTATTTGTATTTGTTCTTTTTTATAATGATTGTACCGCTTGAAAAGCGGGACTTAAAAATGAATTAAATAAATGTGTATTTTTTTGGTAAACGTGATTTAATTACAGTCTTATCAACACATTGTTGTCTTGAAATGTAAAAGTACATTTTTCTCTACTGTCTACTTGAATATGGTATACGTAAACATACAGGTTCATATGACAGCATGAAATACCACACTACAGTAAATAAGCATACGTCATGCTACTCTGCTGTGACAATCTGCCAACAGTGACCTAATATTTGAAGGGTTATTATGCAATGGCAGTGCTGCAACATCCTCCTTTGCTTTGCACCAGATTTTCGTGGTTCATCCATGGATTTTAAGATATATACTTGCACTACGTTCGAAACAGATGAAGTGGGAAAAATCGAGCTCACTGCCTAAAATTGTAGAGTTTGATTTACTATGTGTACCTGAACATCTGTGAAGATATCTTGAATCGCAAAAGGCTTCAAGAACGCATATCTTGACACCACTGAATGACAAAGTTGAAATATACATAATCAAAACCTCTAATGACTTAATTAATATCAATTCATCTCTATGATAAGCTCACTTAATTACACCTTATTATAATTTGAACGTATTTGATTTTACAATTAGTTAAAAATACTGTGTGTTTTTTCCCAGAACAACTCAAATTGTAGTAAGTAAGATGATATAGGATCTATCTCTTCTCTGTTAGTATGTAATATATAGATAAACCTAAATATGCTTAACCCTTTGAGTCATCTATTATCTATTGCCATTCTCATATTTTTTACAGAATTACCATCTCTCCAGATACGAATACTACACTATATTATATAATTATTTTGATTGCTGGAATTCATCAAATATGATAGCACTGTCGAGGTTATTTAACCTCAGATTGGAGGTAACAACTTTATCAGGTAGAATTGACTTCCTCAGAATGAAGTCGAAGAGGAATGCACTCCTGGTATACCATATTTGAGATCTCAAACCATTGTGTTGTCAGAATATGATTTTTAGTATTTAAAATCAGTCTTGCCTCAGAACTGGAGAGCAGAATCGAGTATGGATGGGTTTTTAAACATTAGTGTGAAAATGGAGATAAATAAAATAACCTCATTGAGATTACAAATATATTTATCTCAAATATTTCTCTTATTTGTCAGATATTCACATAAATTTGGCACGTATACAAGACCAACAAATTTTATCTTATAAATATAATAAAACAAATTTAATAAATCAAATGACTGTAAGGTATCAATCGGAAAACATATGTCTTTTTAGATTCGTTCCGTTACTCATCCAGTTATTTAATAACCACGGAGAAAACGGCGTTACATTTCACATCATCCCACGTCTACTGTACGTTTAAATTGATTGATGCCGGCTCCTCGTAGGCTCAGCATAATTTTAAAGCACCAGTTGTATTTATTGTAAACATGACATTTATTTAATTAGTATAATTATTTTTTTGGTCCATGTTTTATAAAAATATTGAAATAATATAATAACTGTTAATACATTAAATAAAATTACTGATTTAATACTTGTTTAACAAATAGATAATTCAAGTGTTTACAATTATATATTATGGCCTTTATTATTAAATTTATTATTACAACTATTCACTCAATATTAACAGTGTGTTATGGTATTTATATTTTGCGTAAAAATATTATTCAAAAACGTGCCTTTACCACATAATATGACTTAAAGATTGTGTATTATTAGTTTTTCCTTATATGGTGTTGTTATTTCTTTTCAGAATTATTACTATGTATGAAAATTTGTGAAATTCAATAGAAAATAACAATCTTAGCCCTGGCGAGCCAGTATTGACACTGGGAAAATATTTGTTCGATTCACTGTGAGTTAATTATGTTGAGATTACCCGTTAAACATCCTTTCATTTTCTGTAGTCCCTGACGTCAGTCATAACTCCGTTGCTTCCACGCCTCTCATTGATAGACTGTCCGCTTCCCCTTCTGTGATCTAAGCCGTTGAGTCTTCCTCCGTTCTCCACATACTTCAAATTTGACATAGGATCGCCGACAAATCGGCTCTTAGTGACTGTTGTAGTTTCGGTGGATTCTATTGTCTCCTTGGCTCTGCCGTCCCTTGACGGAATCGTCTTTTTGGATACGGTCTGTACAGTGTTTGTCACGCTTGGTCTTCTAGGATCATCCGATCTGGACGAAGTGCGATATGTCTCTGAAAAGTTGTCGCTGTTTGCACTGCCTCGGCGAACTACACTGTATCCTGGATTACTTGCGTAGCCTTCGGAGGATTTGAATTTGTCTACACCGTTCATAGGTCTGTATGGGGAGCTGGTGTCTCGACGGTAAGGATCCGATTTGTATTGGACGTCTTCATTATAAAGGGTTTGTTTTTTGTAGCCATTCTTTATTGGCGTACTATTGTACATAGGCGTTGGTGATTTTCCTCTCCCGTTGACACCGTCTACATCGTCATCGCCATGAAGAGTTTGATAGAGCTCAGGAGACCTTTCTTGTAGATTTTTCAAAAACAGTTTCTTTTTGTCATTAATGCCGTTTTCTGTTGGGCTATTGTAGCCATTAGTATAGGACGACTTCTTTGCAAATCTTGAACTGTAAACATTCTCTTTACGTTCTTCATCTTCACGTTCAACAACACTGTTCAGATCGCGTTGGCTTCTGCTTATAATTGAAACAATGCCTGGGCTTTTCAGTTGTTCTGGAGTTTCATCCAATCGACTTAAGTGTGGATTTGATTTATACATACTTGTGCTGCTTAAACGATTCGAGTTTCCAAAATATCCTGACTTAGGGACGTCATTTATCGGTTCCATGGCATGTACATTAAAACTTTTACTTCTATTCAAAGCTTTGTAAGTTCTCGCTGGCTTAATGGGTCCTTGTAAGCGCAATCCGTTAGTCATTGGCCGGCTGCTGACACCGAGAGCTGATGACGGAGGCGTCACGTTGACAATAGACACGTTTATTGTGCTTGAAGACCTCTTGTTGTTAGCTAAGCGACTATTGTCCCACTGCTTTGGTGGCTGCGGTGCTGAATATTGCTTCTGGGCAGTCTTCTTCTGTATTTGCTCGTCGTGTAGTTTCCGAGGGAGTGTCTGAGAATTTCGCATGTATTCATCGCTGGAGTTTCCGTTGTTGGCGAGACGACTTGTCGATTTACTGAATCTCCCCAATGTAGTTGTGAAGCTGGTTCTGTAATAAAAAAAAATCAAATTGAATAATTTGAACTAATACCAAACATTCCAATCAATAAGTTTTCAGCCTTTACCGTTAGATGGCAGTATTTTCTAAGTCAGAAATATTTTTGACAGCTAATATGAAATGCTTGACTACTATCTAGGATTATTACATAATAATTGGAAGAAACAATGAAAAACGGTAGGATTCTTTTTATTCAAGAATGATTCGTAAATTATTGTTGCTCATGAACAATAAATTTCAAAGTTTTTATTTCGTGATAGGTTATTACCTGAGTAAAGACATGATTTTAGCAGGGATTACATTTAATGTGATTGATATTATGACAAAATAATATTGAAATATAACCGCTGCAGTTATTAAATAACATAAGGTTTTAAAAAAACAATTCCTTTGATGTAGATTTATTTAAAATTCTTTTTTGGTGTTTTTATAATGATGAAAAGAATAAAACCATATTTAAAAATGACCATTATATCGTGTCACTTGAAAATCCCTGGAATATACAGAATAAATGAAATAGTAAAACTTGTGGGAGTTCTATCAATTATATTATCGAGAAAAAAAATTGAAAACAATACAACACATATATTATTTATGCTTTTTCGACCATTGTTTGCAGAAAATGGATTATGCTAGAGATTTCAGCCTACGGCATTTTAAATGCATTGTTAACGTTCTTCACAATATTATAAACAATATGAATTATTATTTATAATGTTTAATTAAATTTTATTTCGATTTACATTATTTTGATTTAAAGTGCTGAAGTGATGACAATGTGTCTCCATATTTTTTCTATATATATTATATAATGACCAGCTTCTCTTAACATTATATAATTATTATTGGAAAATATATTTTGGTTTGAATTGACATTTAAACACTAGATTGCTTAATTTATAGAATAGAATTGGTTTGGGATAAAGAAATGAATTCATTTAAAAATAGTAATTTTCATTACAATCTCTACTAAAAATGGTTTGCTCTCGTCATTTAAAAGGTATTTTGACAAATCAACTTTCAAAAATATGAAAATATTTAGAAGCGCGAAAATGTCTTACACCCCTGACAAAATTCTACCAGATTTTTCATACCCTTCCATTCTTAAAAAAAGCGAAGTTTTATTCTATTGATTTTTGTCACCAATCTTCACATTATATTATTAAACCAACTCCTCTCCCTCTAAGGCCGTGACGTCATATATATAGGCAATCCCTTAGTGATTTTCGTGTTTTTATTTGAATTCTCAACATACTCTTCAAATCTCTGGTAGTTTTATTTCGTATTGCAGATTTTAACCACAATCATAAAAAATTAACCGCCATATTTCATGACGTCATACTATTTGAAGTATTATCGGTATTTATGAACAGGTGTGTTGGTAAAGAGAAAATTATCTAGACAAAGCATTTTTGAACATCGCATACCAATGTAGTTAGATACTTTTACTTTTATATAAGATACCTAAATAAAAAAGCAATAAGACATTGAGTTGATTATTATTTATAGGTGATAACTATTTGGCAGAACTCGTTCTGACATGACGATGGTGTAAAACCGAAATAACTATCAACTTATAATTCTTGTAGAATTAGATACTTTGATATTTTTACCTTATTACAACGGAGCTCTACCAAGGAAACACCAATTCAATTAATATTTCTTTTCCCCTACATTAATGCAGCCGTAAACTTAAAGACAGAGGCAAAATCTTGATAATCTAGAGATATAAATATGCTTATTATTTTAATATTTATACATGTGAAAATTTTTTTACTTTTTCGCGGAACCTCTTTAACCCACCTGATCCCCATTTGAGAAACGCTGGCTTAGTGTATTCTTAAGGCTTATCTATATTATAATTGCAGATTTTAATCATGTGTGAAGGTAAAGTTGCTTGAAAAAGAAAAAATCCTTGGCTATTACGGATCTGCATTTGTATTTATTGCCTTGTAATTCGATTACCGGGTAATTCTGCATATATTTTTAATCTACTCCCCTTTTATAGGCAGACAAAGATTTTTTTAATGCAATATGTTTAAATGTGGATACTTAAGATTTGATTATTATCTTGTCGCCACCCTCTCAGAAACGGTAAAACTTCTGAATGTATGCAATTCGAGAAAAGCTCTTTTTTAAAATCAACTGAATATAAAGGGGATGTTGGATTTAAAAGTGCATGAAGCTATGAGCAGATACATTGTCGGAGCACAAAATATAGTGTGAATACAAATGTGAGATATTAAATCTTCACATCATTAATTTGTTCAATACCATTTTTCCAGTATGTATTAAGTACTACTCTTTATGGAAAGGCAGATTGAGCGACTACAACACCAATGCGATAATGGGTTTAAAAAATACATATTACGATAATATAATATATCATTTTATGCACCTGACTCAAGGATATAAATAATAGAGTAATGGCTGAATCAAAAACGGTTCGTTCGTCATCAAATCATAAAAGACAAATTATTTTTATACAGTATGCTAAATGCTACGACGGATGCAATCACTATAGGATTATAAATGCAAGTTACAACGTGTTTTGCGTAGGTGCATAATATTTATTATGCAACACTAACTGGTAAGGCAAGGTTATGTAAACAAGTAAATCGGATGATATTTCATCTTGTACAGCGCTACATTAGCTAGGTCACGAGTGCACTAGATACTAATAAAAATCATTAAAAATTCAAAGTTGAATTATTACAAGTGACGCATTAAAATTGTGTACAACCTAAATGAAAATTATTGTTGCCGCGTAAATTTCATTGAAAGAAATAGATCTCATTTTCACGGTAATTGTATGAAATTATTTAAATTGAATTTCTTGATTGGGCCCGGAATATAATTTGCTATACTTATGTACATTATAATATACATTGTATATAAAAAAATTAATATTGTGTTATAACATCTGTAATCTACGAAAAATAAAACTTTATGCATACAATATCCATCCAGCCAATGGCAAGAAAGAAGAATTATAGAAATCCATCCATCAGTTTGTAAACGAAATTACTTTGTTTTACCACAGTGCCAAAGTTTTCCGCAAGCAATATACATGTCAATTCTATCATAAAAAAATACATTTCTAAAAGCGAAGAGAGCAGATTTACTTTGACATTTAAAATGGTTTTATCGAACAATAGTTAGTCTGCAATAAAACACCGAGTAGTATCGCGAATTTACGTTTAAATATAATAGTAGCTAAAAAATGAGGCAGTTAAAAATATAGGTGAATGGAGAAATTATTTAAATTTGCCTGACGAAAGTTGTACGTCGACAAAGGTGAAAGAAATACCTCCGCAGGTATGTTGTAAGTGGCACATTATTGAAACTGATAAGTCATACGCGAACTCTCGTCGCTGAAATTCATGGCCCCGGGTCATTCGAGAAGAATGATAATGAAAGGTGTTTACTAAACGCAAAATAATAATATTTACAACAGGTAAAAGGCAGTGACACCGAAGAAGACGGGTTATTGACTGGTGATTGAAGCGACGAATTGAAATAAAATGGGATTATGAAGTTTTGAAACAATCTCCTGAACAGAATACTGGGGCCTATTTCTTGAAATCAACAGTAACGTAGCATTTTTTTTTAGCGAAAATTGGTAATGTCAGTCGCTCAACCTACCTCTTGATAATGGATGGAGGATATGATTAAAAAAGCACTATTAGCTTATCATTCTCTAGGCCAGTGCTCCGAAACCGGTGTGCCGCGACGCAGTGTATCCAACATGAGAAAAATTCGAGTATTTTATATTAGAAATAATTAAAGCCATTTGGTTGCTAAGATCTCCGATTAAATTATTATCTTTGAAACAAATACTATTTCAATATTTAATGGATTTAGTTGTTGCACGAACAGTGCAGCTGTTATGATGGGAAATAACATGGGAGTTATCTCGGTGGCAAAACAAAAAAAATCCTACCGTACAAATAGCACATTGCTGCATATATTGGGAAGCATTTAACTGAAAATAAAAGGTCGAAACGAAAAGTCTATATGCTCTGACAAATACAAACAGAAACTCAAACATTGGCTAAGTCAGTTACGATAAAGATCAATGAAAATGTTTCCAAGGACCAACGAGACTATTTTTGAAAACAGAATGATTATTTTGGATTTGGCCAAACAAAAAAGTGCAATTTTTTTTATACACTCAACTTGGCTTGGTTAATTGTGAGCATTAATTAGGTACAAACTTTTACAAATGCTTTTTTTATAATTTGTAATTTTCAAAAAAAATGTGTGTTAGTGTTTCATCGCTTTAAAAAGATAAATGGGTATAATTGGCTTTTATTAAAAAATACATTTGTTACTATTTCAAATTCGTCAAATAAAAACAAATAATAAATTTTAGTTTGTTTATGATATTTACATATTTTGGCTCGTGGTGTGCCGAGAAATATTAATGAATGCTTAGGTGTGCCGTGGATGAGAAAAGTTTGCGGAGCACTGCTCTAGGCACTGCTTTCGAATTCAGGTAGAATGTGGATTTGGAGGATTGAAAATCATATCAACGCTGTATTTAAATGCTTGACCTTCAATATAGGGACAAAATCCCAAGAGCATTCATTGACCAGTCGTATAAGGTTAATTTTATAAAATATATTATTTTAATCGCTCCATTGTAGAAGAAATATTAAAATATAATTTAATAATATCATATCCTAATTGGTTGATTTTTTACATCTATCTCTGAACGGTAGCATTAAATTTAATAATTTATTGATTTTACAAAGCTTGTACATATTACAAATTTCGTGATCTTGATATCTCAATGTGAAGCGATGCTAGATACATATCGTTGAACCAAAAACATTATCTGTCTATTTTCTTCTCCATATTTATCTGCATGTCTACTGGATAGCTCCTCAATCCATGCTCCGCCTTTGGTTAAAAACATGGCACAGATTGGGAATTCAGCACGGACGAAATAAAGAATAGATACATTCACCGATTAATACGATGAAAAAATCGACCAGTGTGTTGTTAATATTTTTTTGTTTCTTTGATAACGACGTTGTGAAGGCGATGAGCAATTGGTTGCCTAAAAGTATTATTAAGAACAGATTTACTGATTGAAATTTTAAGGTATAAAATATTATTGTTACATAAAAGAATATTTTTGTAATATTCTCGCAACAAAGTTTTAGGTACCTACCTAATTGCTATATCTAAGTGTACGAATAGCAGAAGTCAGGAATTCCTACTGGACAGCAATGCTAATTAATGCATTAAATTCATTGTGGAATGTCTGAAACACGCAGCTGTACTCGGTTAAAACCAATATTTGGTATTTTTTCAAGATAATTTTCAGTGCTGCTTTGCGGTATCAAATCATTAACCATGATGTAGACTCAGAGAAATCGTATACTGAACTTTCGGAATAGATGCTGGCATCGGATACCGGGTGAGAAATGGTTTGAATCTACCGATTAGGGAACGGATCAGGCAGTGTCCTGTTACGTCATCGGTCATGGTGTGTTTCTAAATTGGATAGAATTAGTGCTTCGGATACAAAAAGGAGAATAATCTATCTAGATGCTACGTCGAAAGATGTCTTCGTCGAAACGAAATAGTGTTGACCTGATAAAAGAGGAAGCAAAGCGATCGGCGGATGACTGAGAATCCTGGAGATACGGCGTAGTGATACACTTGATAATGCACACAAGTACGGCGATTACGGAGTTCTCTTGCTTCTATATTGTTAATGAGTGATTCCTTGGCAAAGTGAATAATTACTCTCGATCAAACGGTTTAGTATTTAGATCCATACAAAGCCTATCCAAAAATGTTTGTTATATTATTAAAGAATTTGTGAATTGCAATTGATTGTATTCAAATTTTTATATGTCTACATTAAGGTATTTTTTATTGGCAACATTAAAAAAACGAGGTTTTACGAGAGTGGTCCAAGTGCTAAGTGCCTACATTTTGGCAAATTAATATTCTATTCACGCGTTAAGTCTCACGTATCCATGTTAACAGCTATGCCAATATATCACGACCGGATCATCGCGACGTTTGACTTGTTTCATGTTTGGGAAGCAGTGATGTGCTTTGGATTCCATGGGAGAGCAGTAACATGTGAAGAATTTAGGTAAGACATTAAAACATTTCTTTTTTCGCTGACAACATATATTCTTTAAATATTTTCTGCTTCTAATTAGCGGAGCTATTTTGAATTATCTTGTATTTTATAACTTTGCGGCAATATAGGGAGTAAATTTTATTTCTCAAAAGCTTTCCGTTACATTATCATTGGAAACACAATACAATGCATATTGCGTTCATGAAATTTATTTTCTATTGTGTTACAGATTACGCCCATGTCTCTGGGGCCAGGTTTATTTTATTGAAAAATCAATTTGTTCATAAGGTATACTATTTTACATTCCCCTTGCTAATAATGGTATCAATCAATTTTGGTTACTTTTGGCCCACCCCCTCCACGTTCTCACATTAGTCACAAATATATTACCACCTAATTAACTTTTTTAACCTATTCCCAAGCTTATTTTTTTTCAATATTTAAATCTTAAAATTCCGAAAGAATTCGTTGATGATATTAAAATTGAATTTCACAATCAGCTTATATTTTGTTTAATTTAAGACATAGACTGAGGGTGCTTGATGGAATTTCAATATCAAATTTGGATTATTGAGATGTTGTACAATTCCATGTATTTTGTCACTAACGAACCGGGTTTCGCCTTTCGGCATCTTCAGGCATTCGAGCACACGAATGGACTCGAACTGACAGACAGTAAACAGTGTCTAACGTTTATATAGAAGATACGAATACGACAATGGACAATGGGCTAATGGAGAACCATACGTTTAATGCGGATGATGGGGTTAAACTGTTTCATAAAAACATGGGGGATCATAAATTATTTTATCAAGAAATTTTGGAAATCAATAGAGCCCAGTTAAATTCCTTACCAATTCTGAATGAGCAGCTGAACCTTCCCTATTCTGCGTTATTATATCCTATACGTTGAAACACCTAACAGATGTCACTAAACGTGGAATGATTGTATATATTTACCCTTTCGTCGAATTGCATCCCGTCAAAACCCACAATACTATTATAATTGTAAAATCACTGGTAATTCTAAAAGAAGTTGGAAAGCGGCAATTCGCCACTCTGTTAATGTGCTGTTTACAAAATAAGGATTAAGGCGATTCTCGAAATTTTAACTCAGGTATCAGTGTGGCTCTCAGAAGCATAATATCTTACCTCGTAAATAATATTTGTCGTATTTGTATCTTCTATATAAACGTTAGACACTGTTTACTGTTTGTCAGTTCGAGTCCATTCGTGTGCTCGAATGTCTGAAGATGCCGAAAGGCGAAACCCGGGTCGTTAGTGACAAAATACATGGAAGTGTACAAAATCTCAATAATCCAAATATTATATTTTGTTGTTTAATATATTATTTATACACCATATTATATTATATCTTCTCGCCATCCATATACGAATGATGCACAAAACATAAAAAGCCATTACGTTTTTGTAGTTTGTTTAAGTTTACCTATGGCAATTATGTTTAAAGATTCTATTTCTAACAAATAAAAAAGCTTGTTAAAATATGACTTCCTGTTACTTTTCCAAAACTGGTGCGGTGATGGGATTCATAAAATGATCCAAAAGCTTTTGAATTTGTGAACGTCACTGATGGGTGCATTTTTAAGCTACGAAAACAGGTTTTTAAGCGTGTAATTTAGATACGAGCAAAAGGTGACCCCCGAAGCCTCCGTTGTGGGAATTTGTACAACTCGTTACGTGATCGGGTGCAGCACCGTCAGAAACATACTTGATTATTATTTATGGTCGACGTATACTTTTTTGCTGGCAATTAAAAATTATTGGATATCGGTGCCGCCCAAAGTCATGGTCGTTATAAATTAGAGATGATCAGTCACCGAGGTATTGTGAGTTATACAGAATTTTTAATATCACGGAAAATAAACCCGGTTGATTGTATATGATATTTTTACCGTAAATTAATTAATGTTTGTACAAGTGCTGTTAATAACATTTCTGAATATCACATTGATGATTTGCGGTAAACACCCAACCGTTTGAAACCAATACAGGCTTTACTCTCAACTAGGCATCCCATCTCGAATATTCGAATATGCGCATAATATCGTACCTTTTTTAACAAGTCGATATTCCAATATTTCATAAAATATTTCCCAAAATCGACAAAAGATCACATCACAATTTCTCCAGATTTCAAGAACAATTATGAATACCACAGGTAGTGCTTTTTTGTCTTCACCCAACTCGGGCGCTTTCCGTATCTTATCTTAAATCATAATACTTGAGTTTGACGAATGACGTACAGTCAGTAATTGAAGAAATACCGTTAGAGTAATCCTACGCAGCAGCAAATATTAAGTATTATGGATACGAAATGGGAAAAGATTTAGAAGTATTATAAGATGTAAGCATATCATCCTTCAAAATATCAAATGTATATCAGTGATTTAAAATTTGAATACATAAATGTGATTTTTATAATAAATAAGCTCGTTTTCTTACAAATTTTAATATATATATAATGTTATGTTGTTCATTATTCAAATTGACTTTTTAATATTATTTTCATACTTCAGAAACTATTCGAATATAGTCGAATAATTTCAATTTTACTATTCGATATCCGAATACTGTCAACTCGTAATTTAATTAAAATAACCTCATTTTAAATTCAAGCCTATCTACGTTGAAAATCTTAAAACGTTTACATCTTAATCCAATTTCATTTTAAAAAGTAGAAACAGTAACATAGAATGTACTTTACAATATTTTTATTGTCCTAGTTAGTAGGGTCACGGTTGGTTACAGTACTATCAGCGTTAGTTGTATTACGCTAAAAGAGCGGGTCAAATGACACCAAAGAGAGACATATACATTCAATTTTATTCCATTTCGTACTGTTTTTTTATCATTTAATTTACAGTGATTTGACTCCAGTACTACATGTTTGCATGTGCATAAAGAATCGATTTCTCAGTACAACCGACCTTGTTTTTTGAACAGATTACACACATGACTGGCAGCATTAACTTATTGAATTTTAAAAATGCTAAGTAAGCTTAATCGTTCCAGGTTTTTATCATTGAAAGCATAGATAAAGTGTCTACAATATTTTCATGTTCTTCACTAAAATATTCAAGCGTAAAAGTAAACAATTTATAAAATAACACCTGTATTTACCATTCGTATCCCAAGTAGTTTTATTTATAATGTATTTTATTCTTGAAGACTTATTGTAGCTTGTTCAACGTAGAGTAATTTCCGTCATACTATTAGAGATTTAACGTTTTTTTAGATTGTACATGTTTTTTAATATCAGATCTAATAATTAATAGTCGTCCGGACTATGTTTGGTGACCACGACCACGCCAATCAGCTGATGTAATTGATTACTACGATACCTAAATATGTATGCTCTTAATAAACGTAGTTTTTAAAAACAGATTTACTTATTTGGCTTTATATGTAAAACAAGTCGTTTTAAATGCGATTGAAGTTTTTGTTTTAAGTTGTGACGGATGACGATTTGAAACCGAATAATAAATAATATGTAAATAAAACATGAGTATTATTACGATAGAGTTGTACGGATATAAGATTTGAAACGCAATGGAAACTGTGTACCACATTTTTAATGAATAGATAAGACAGGATTAATGAGGAAAGCTGACAATATATTTGCAATTGAAAAAAAAATGGATAACCTAGAAGTAAATTGTATCGTTTTTTATATTGTACGTCAATTGATTTTGTTAATTGAAGTACGTACACACACTTTGGTAATATAAGTCGATTATTTTTTTTTATTATTTTTTTTTAAATAAAACACAATTCATTTGTACTACTTCCACATATTTATAATGATCAGGACCGGTTTCGCTCATCACGAGCATTATCAACTGATAAAAATACAAACATAACAGGCTTATTTATATAAAATTGAGTGTTAAAATGAAGGTATATAAAACTGATGGTTCATGAACTGAGACAAGAAAATACTGATTAGCAAACAACTTATACATAAATCAAATGAAAGAGTCTACAATTAAAATGTTATGGACCTCTTGCAAATCATTAAATACTAATCTGAAATCACAAATATAGCTACATTAAAAGTTCATTTAGCTGAACGAAATTTTTAATGACGTTACTAATATAATATACAATAATGAATCAGGGAAATTATAAGAAAAAATTAGTGAACCATTTAAAAATAATCAAATATTAAGTATGTATTTGGATTTATGTATAATTTGTTTGCTAATCGGTATTTTCTTGTCTCAGTTCATGAACCATCAGTTTTATATACCTTCATTTTTACACTCAATTTTATATAAATAAGCCTGTTATGTTTGTATTTTTATCAGTTGATAATGCTCGTGATGAGCGAAACCGGTCCTGATCATTATAAATATGTGGAAGTAGTACAAATGAATTGTGTTTTATTTTTTAAAATATAATGTCTTTCCACCATGAATTGACAGTTAACACCTTAAAAGTGATAAGTTGATTATTATATGGTTTATCTCAAAGTTATGAAGATAGTTTTTACCGTCATAAATTTTATTATTACACCATACGTATACATATAAAAATCAAACACTAAAAAATCAGGCATTTAAATTCAAGGCAGTTTAAATGCAAATATCAAGTGTTTTACGACAGTGCATCCAAAGTTTACGAGGTAGTGTCTGACACTAAACTTAAGGGTAAAACAATCATCTACTTAACTTCTTTTGCATCTACCTACCTCCGCTGTTGATATGTTTCATCATACATTAAGTCTGAATACATAATTAAAATTGATAACTTAGTTATTCCACTGGCTGTGTTCTTAAATGTTACACGTGTTCAGACTAATAATATTGCAAAGTTATTTATTTCTTACGTAAACAATGAATCTAATTCTCAACGTAAAAATTAAGGAACAATGTGAACAGAAAAATGTGTCACATTTAGTAACACAGCCAGTGGAATAACTAAGTTATCAATTTTAATTTTAAATTAGAAATGAATTTCCACAAAGTTACCTCCGCATCCATCAAGTTTGAAATAGTTATCACAGTGACGGATCACGTGTCACTCTTAGATAGACAGTGAGTGAAAGTACAAAGGGTCTGCAAAATCGATTAATAAAACACTTTTAATGACATTCATTTGATTAAATACCGTGATCAGCGTAAGCACTGTAAACGCATGATACAGTTCGCGCCGTATTAAAATATGTATCGATATAAGAGTTTGGTGTATTATAAAGATCTTTCAATCAGATTTTATTATAATATTTAATCAATCATTGATCAACCAGCTACCGTATTACATGTGTTTTTTTAGTGAACATTTTTCTTTTATTCGAATTTTTAAATAATAAAATATCATGGCTACCTTTATAATAGAATAAATACTATAATCCCGACAAAGATAACACATCGATCAAACAGTTTACTTATCGTTTTGTATAGGTTAAAAACATTGAAACTATTCTGCTTAGTGATACGCAAAAAATAAGATTGCTTTTGTATTCACGAAAAAAACATGCCGCCTCAAAGAGTTGCGAATCGGATTAGAAGCAAAACTAATATTGATAAATCAAAGTGATTTGATTGATAAAATCAGATTCTATGACATTAGTATTATTTATATATGTAATATATATTTAACATATTATAATAGGTAAGAGTTTTGAGTTTAAGAAGCCACAATGACTAGTTATCAACTATTTTGAGGAGTACGAACAATTCCTAATCATCAGGCAGAGAATTTCAGAGGGCAATCGACGCTTAGGGAGAGAAAGTTTTTTCTAAGTAAGGAGAGATTTGCTGAATGCCTTAGGTGTTGGTGATGTGATACGAGTAGCAAAAACATACTGTAATTTAGTGGTTAACATTCGGTAGTTGATGACGTCAACATAGAAAGTTTTTAAACGATCTAATCAATTTACTTTCCGCATAAGTTAAAGAAAAATAAGGATTTCAAAACGCAATTCCACTGGTGAATTGTACATTGGCATAACTGATTAAAGGGTGATATTACTTTGGCAATGCGTGAGGGGGGATAGTCTTTTAGAGCCTTATTAGCAGTCGCAAATATAATACATTTAATTTGTCTACTCAGCTTTAATAAACGACATAAAAACTCATCGCAACGTCCTGTATCTCGATGAATTAGTGTTAAAAATGAAGTCGTCAATAAAATATAGTAATATATTGTTGAAGTTTGTTCTGAATAAATTGAAAATAGTGAGATATTTAAAGGAATAAAATTATTATAAAATAAGTATGTTTCTGCATCACTTATTTAAGACTAATCTAACAAAAAACATTAAGGAATGAAATTAATTGTACCTTTGTTTGAAGTTTACATGCTATATTTAAATTGATTAGGATGTTAAATCCGAAAATACGAAAGAATATTCAATTTCACCGACTTTCATGTCCCTCCTCCATGTATTTTGCAAGTTAATATGAAGGTGTGATAACATGAGTGCAACGTTATAAAGACATTTTAAAACTGCGATAAAAACAGTTTTTATGTTTTGGATATTGTACCTTGTGAAATGCACTGCCTAATTTTGGAGATTCTTACGTTATATTGTAACTTTTCCTTATTTATAGCACTATCTATACAGTCTTATTAAATCGATTTGTAGTTGTCATTCTTGTTTTATTATTAATACAACATATAATGGATTAGTTTCAATGGTTTTGTATTTGATGGTCAATCAAGGTTAATATTATTGTTTACTTACAATCCGATGCATTTAAATAATAAATCAATACAATATACGTACATAATATCTAATTACAGTTCCTCGAAGAATTCACGTGGGAAACACTTAACAATGATGTATTTAATAAAACAACGCTAAACCAAAGGAGCAAACTTGATGTAATTACACACTTAATCGACTATGAAGAATAATTTTTAGTTTTTATATTTATTTGCATGGGCGTTGTATCGAAAACAAATTACGATATATCTTTGATCAAATATTTTATAAGTATATAATTTATTAGATGCTGCACAGCTCAAATAATATATTTTATTCTTGTAAGAGACAGATTGATTATCATACCACAATGGTAATAAATCGCCGTTTTTCTGACAAAAAATGTTAGTCGTGAATACAACTGAATATAATATATATTTTAAATGTTGAATATTACTATAATACAATATATGGATCATACAAATAATAATTGCAACACGGACTAAAAAATAAATCGCTCGTGATTTAAAGACATTTATGATAAATGAAAATACTAAAATATGAATCGTTATTTATTGTACAACAATACGAATGAGATGTGAATGTTGATAGTGATAGTATAGTTGAGTGATAAACGTTGTTGTCTTCGGTTGCAGTATTCGAGGGATCAAATCAAATAATGCATGAATGTCTAAAATTCCCTCCCAGCCAAGCCGATTATACAAAACAGGGAGTAACGTAGCGATTAGCTTAACACTAATCCTGTCCATACCCCACTGTTACTCTCTCTCGAAAAGAGAGGTTGAGTGACTGAGTAACGAGCAGTTCTAAAAGGTCCGATTAGAAATCCATATTCTTCACATTGTGAACGGGTAAGGTTACAAAAAATGTGTTAAATTATAGATCTAAAGAGCTATCTATCAAACAATACGACAATTGGTCTTCCTAGATTTCGAGAGGTGCTTCAAATGGTAGTGACGCCATTGATTATTGCACGCAATATAAAAATAACATGAACCAAAAACGATTTGTCTCTAAAATAATTATTGTCTTCGTTTTTTATTGTGACCAAATTTCATATAATTTGACCTGGTGCTACGTCGCATTTTCGATATCCTTGACCAAGAATCACGCGATCCTAAAACGTGGTAAAAACATCGTAAAGATACCAAAATAATTGGACAGTTAGGGCCATTCGTTTGTTTTTTTTATTTTTAATCGTTATTTTTTATCATTTGTCAACATGAGATAATGGCTTTTTGTATCATGTAAGGATAGCGATATTCAACATTGCATTATATTATGGGCATGGGTTATAATCCTCCATACGTCATTGAAGAGGCCATATTCGGAGGACCAAGGTGAAGGTGGACTACGACAGAGTACAAATTGTAAGATACAGTGTGTGTCAAATAAACGTTTTCAAAAATAACTCATAATTTATTATACTGAAAACACTTTTGACAATTTAATTATTTCCTTATAGATGCAGATGTTTATACAGCTGATTGTGTATTTTCTAAATACAAATGTGGGATTAACTAATACATATTTGACCAGTAATGGTGAACACGTGACATGAGTTGGGAGTCCAAAGTTATAACATGAATTTTTTAATTAGGATGTCAACACTTAATGTTTGCTTTCAAGCCTTTCCGGAAAGATATTGTAAGAAAAACAAAACAAGCTGAGCGAAACCGGTCCAATTTCTATGAATAAAAAATGCGGAATATGTATTATGAATAGTGTCTCTTCATTTATAACCATTATTATATAAGATCCCGTAGAGAAAAATACAATATTATACCAATACTTCGTAGGTAATGAATACTACATGCTATTGGATGTGAATATCAAGCAAAAAAAGAATTATTTTGATACTCTAAGATAATTACACAGAATTATGCAATTTTTGACTCACCTAAAGAAAAAGGTTCGCCATGCTGCACTAAAGTTATCGTTGCCGATAGCGTATATCTTCAAAACTAACAAAGGGTTCGCTTCGTAAAATGATCGGTCTTATTCTCCGCATCGAGAGATACATAGTATGTCAACTCATCATTCAAGGAAACTATAAGGAAGCACAGGTCTATGCGACTAACTCAGAATAGAGAGATGTTTTGCAATTGAGTTACCGACTTTTTATAGAGGACGGAAACAAGAGAGGAAAACAATTTTAAAAATTGTAAGACACTATATTCTCGAAAGTACAAAAAAGCGTATCCGGAAAAAGGTTATTTTCAAAATAATTGTCTCGAGTTAACTACAAAATTAGATTATGTTGTGATGTATTGATTTTTCTTTTCCGACCTGTATTAGAGACATACAACAATTGAGAGTGAAGACAGAGCAGATATTTGAATCCCACATGTTTCTTAACAGGTGGGATGTTTATTCAACGCAGATTATAAGTAACGCGAACATTACATTATATTATTTATTGGAGGAACAGTGGCGTTATTTCACCACTATATTAATGTTTCGTTTTATTTGTACAACTGTTATCGATTAATCAGTCTTTTTTGAGACAATGTAAATTTATTCAAAACTACGTTCGTTTTTCGAAATTTGAAATAAAAAGAATTCGATACTTTGTATTCGTTACAAGGATGCTTTGTACTTGAATTATCGACAGGTTCAATCGTTTAATGTAATCTACCTGTTTGAGACTTCATATTTTCGACCAAGTTGCAAGCTTTATTCAAATAATTAAAACAAAATCTTCAAACAGAGCCTTTTAATCAAATCATGAATGACTTTGGATCAAAGATATTTATGAAGATATTAACTTTTAACACAATTCCATACTTCTCTCTCCGATTCTATTCATTAATAAAACGGGAAAATATGTGATTGTTTAGCTACTCATCCTCATAAATATACAAAACCAGGTAAAAAAAATATGCTAATGTTTAAAATTGCTAACAGTGTTGTAAAGAAAGCAGATGACATTTTTTAAACATTTACAATCGCTAACCGAAAACAGTACCTACTGAACTTGAAAATAATATATTGTGGAATATAACGTTGTTGTTACCAGAAAGACTGTATGAATCGATATTGAATATTTGTGTCAATCACACAAAATGTATTAACTAAAAATAAAAAACGTATAATACATTACAGAGAATCTAATTTAATATTGAAGTTTAAAAAAGTTTTCGTGTCATTACGTTTCTGAACATTTTTTACCATAATTGATAGTTAACTCGCTGAGTCTCTAAACACGCTCCTAGCGATTTTTCAAAAAATAAGTTTTTAACGTACGTATGTGCTTTATCGACAGATCTATCAATTTTTCCAGTTGACCCCTGTTCGAAATTTAAAAATTTTCGAAACTTAAAAATGTCGTTTTTACATCTCGATTTAGATCCTCGTTTTACACGGTTAACGCACTCCAAGAAAACGACAGTGTAAAATAATTTATTTTTCCTTGTACACCGGATGACACAAAATAACTTAAATTATACTTTAAACTATTATACTGCCTATAACAGTTTTTCGTGATTTACTCAAAACTGTAAAAACCTTTGGGAACGTATTTAGCAACTCAGCGACTCACATACATGTTTGATATACTTTTTGACATATATATTATTTATAGTGGCATATTTTTGAATTTGATATTGACTTTATTATCTACGGCACTGTCTTAAGTGATCTGCATTTAATAATTATTTGCTACATATGAATTTGGGCGTAAGATTTATTCCGGTTTATCGTATTATAATCGTTAATAACTCTGTTGCGCTGCTATTAAATAAGATTTATGGCGGCATTGTTTTGCGGAAATATGTGCATTCTTAATACGACATTACACTATCCGTGCTTAAAGTCTTCATAATCAGATGATGGCTTTAAAAAACGCAAGTTAAAAATAGTTTTCGATTTGGAACTCTAAATAGGTACTTTAAATTTAATTGCAGGATTTTAAAAACTAGTTTTTTCGGTTTCAGCTGTTCAAAATATTTACAGGTAAACATCACGGATTTTTAAAAAACCTGTTGTCAACTTACGTCGTGTTCAAGACCAGCCCAAAAAACTTACGTGTTATAATGATTTAATATTTTGATTTTGCAGATGCGTAATCATATATAAACATTTCAATATGTACTTGGAGCTTTTTTTCTATGGACAAAACATGGAATTCCACTATTTTGATTTAAGGCCTTCATAATGTAAAATTTTTACAATAGTCAGTAGATAAATTAATCAGATAGATGAATTTAAATTCAATAAAAATAAAGTGAGACGTAAACTGCATTGGTAAATATTGTGGTAATTTATCGACTGAGGGTGCTTGATGGAATTTCAATATCAAATTTGGATTATTAAGATTTTGTACACTTCCATGTATTTTGTCACTAACGACCCGGGTTTCGCCTTTCGGCATCTTCAGGCAGTCCAGTTCGCGTCCATTCGTGTCAGGCGTCAGTTCGAGTCCATTCGTGTGCTCGAATGCCGAAAGGCGAAACCCGGGTCGATAGTGACAAAATACATGGAAGTGTACAAAATCTCAATAATCCAAATTGTGCTAATTGTTAAATTTTAAGATGATGTTTATTTACTTGTATATAATATATTAAGCTTTATTTATTTAACAGATTTTTAGTGGAATATTAGTGGCATAATATATTTATATACTTTTCCATATTTTACGATATTAACAGTTTTGTGAAATAATGAAAACATCACAGGTGCTCAATCAAATATTAGATAAATCGTTATTTAAGTCTGCGAAACGAAAAATTCTCGAATATCTACGACAAAATAGTATACAATGATATTTAATGAATATGAATAAACTTAACTCAAATCAGCATGTGAAATAATATTGAAAAAAAAAATTAAAATGTTAATAAATATCAAACGGTTATTATTAATAATAACATTATTTTTTTTTACGATTGAAACAGGTTTTTATTAAAATACCAAATCGAATTCTTATTAGTCGTAGACAGTTTGGTAAGAGAATATAATTACAAAATTGGTTTGTTTATCTTATTTCTCATATCGCAAAATAAAATTTGATTTAAAAATAAATTACATAAATCTTGTTAAGGAGTTTCATTACTTTAAACGCAAGAAAACCACGGAAAATGAAATATTTACTGTACTGTTTTGGTTGAAATATTGACAACTTTTTTAAACAGATTGTCTTATTAAAAACTTTGATATAATATTGATGAATTATGGCAGGTTAACCAATACCGAAGTACATCTTTAATGGTCTGTAAAAACTTGTTTTGAATAATCAATCAAAAACGATGTAACAATATGTAATTTAATAGATCGACAATTCATTCGTCATACAAAATCATGATGTTTTAAAATACAACATTTAGTTAAACACACCTCGTAAATCCCATTGTTTTATTGGGCGTTGTCTCTGTTGTAAATAACAATGATCTTTTGACGTCTGGACATGCAAGTTTTTTTTAAACTTTAGCAGGAAATTCCCAGAATACTCTTACAATCACAGTTTTTGCAGTATCGTGATAATTATTCAAATAATTACATATTTGGTCACTGTTTTCATAATGAATTGATTCAATAGTATCATTTAAGGAAACAATCACCCACAAAATATAATATGGCTTTGAAGTATTGCATTATCACAACCGAGTCCATGGGTTCGAATATACTTTTGAAAAATGCTATAAAGAGATTGTTCAATCGATTTAAGTTCAAAGGCATAGATTTCTGTGATGTTTAAATTCACTCCTACTCATAAAATACTCAAGAAGGGGCTTCACGAAAGCAATTAGCTAACTATGGTACTTTCCTAGCCCCCTCGTCTGTCATTACCCTTTCCAAAAATGTAAGTTTTAGCGTTTGAACAACAACCATTTCTGGCGAAACAACTTTTCTTGGTATGCTCCATTAGCAGTCCATAACAAAAAGACTTTTAGCTGTAAGTGTCTCGGGAGCAAAATGTCGATTAAATTTTGGCTTTGACAATGTATCTTCCTGATAATGGGAAACGATGTGTCCATGTTTATCTTCAAAACGGCGTGCGAGCTGTGAACCGGAACTTACTATAAATAACTCATTCAGCGTCCATGCTTTATATTATTTGTATTTAAGGCGATGTTGCCACTTTTCTGAGATTTCCATCTTGGCAATATTAAGTTACAATTTACCCAAAGTCCTGACTCAGTTATCTGTGATTTTACTTTTTCATGGAACAAGTCGTCACCGCTGCTTTAAAATTACCATATAAGCAAACATACGGTTGAATTTTTTTGCTGTATATAATGAAATATTTATATGTTTGTTTAAATGAAACAATAGACAGTTAAATATGCTAGAGTAAAAAGAGAATTCTCGAAAATGACTAATACTAGAAGTTTATTATTTTGCAAAGATAATGCACGACGACCGGATGTTTAACTTGCTTAGGTATTCCATATACCGACTCAGGTAGAGGACATACTTGCAAAATGTATCTTTTTATTTTTTACTTGTAACAAAAAATATTAATTATTGTTTGTAAAATGAATAAAGATTTACGATTACTGATCGATTCATAAAAGTGGTAAAAATTGCATTTAAATTTAATAAGAGCTTAATGATTTCGTGTACCTGGGATTCAGGATAATCGGAAAACTTAAGATGTGACATATAAGTTCGACGGGTTTAAGGGGAGGAGCGGCAAGAGTACTCACGAATTATACATAGCGTGGAACTTGACCACGTGACTTGCATATAAGTAAAATATTTACTAGATCTCATAAAGTAGTGAGTTACACAAGAAATTAAAAGAAATATGTAAATTTAAGACATCGACTGAGGGTGCTTGATGGAATTTCAATATCAAATTTGGATTATTGAGATTTTGTACACTTCCATGTATTTTAACTGTCAGTTCGAGTCCATTCGTGTGCTCGAATGCCTGAAGATGCCGAAAAGCGAAACCCGGGTCGTTAGTGACAAAATACATGGAACTGTACAAAATCTCAATAATCCAAATTTGAAATATGTAAAGTTTTGTAATCACTCACGAAAACAATACGAAGCGAAAGAATGTTATATAATATCTCTAACTATATCAAATATAAAGATTATATTTTTCTAATTAATACTTAATGTTAAAATCGAGCACACAATTCTTTGACCCCTAAGAAGATTTCTCATGAGATTATCTTTTAGATGTCGAAGATTGATTTTGATTTGGTAGGTGTAAATAAAAATAAGTAGGGGGGAGTGTTGACCTTAGAACCGCTCTTATTTTCGTGAATTTTTAATGGTTAAACAAAGCTTGGACGATGGCGAAAAACCGACAGAGTTATCAACAAAGTGATAAAATTCTTGTGAAACTAAATACTTTGTTATTTTATTATAATGGAGTTGTGCCAAGTAAATGCCAAATCAATCAATCATTGAATATTTTAAATTTATAGTACTATAACATAATTTGAGACAGTGCGTATTAAACAAAAACAAAAAATGGGAATGCCATTAAATATGTAAAAGAATAATTATATATTATAATATGTAGTAAAAAAATACATATATTTATAAATCATTTTGCCAAAGTTTTCTACCTTCAGATGGACCAATAACTAGTTTCCTTATATAATAAATAAACAAATCGACATAGGCACGCGCTAAAACTTAAACCTGAGTGGGACTTGTTTGATAATAAAATAAATCTGAAATTTATTAAAAAATATATTTATGTGGCGCAACGTTCACGGAGTAAATGATTTCTCCATATTAAATTTGAAACCTGTCTTGAAAATGTATTAATAAATTTTAGAAATATACAATATTTATGGAATAAGATACAATACTATTTCGGTTAAATGGGAGAGAAATACAAGCTTCATTACAGTGATATATATTAAGAATTATTTTATATAGCACGTAGAAATATGAATTAATAGCTAAATTGTTCTGTAAATTAAATATGGTTTTGATGTTTTGTAATAAAATAATAAAAAAATGAATCTTTATCATCAGCTTTTGAGTGATCAATAGTTGAAATACGGTGACATAAATAATACTAAAAGTTCTGCATTGCTTATATTATTGACAATGTTGCTACCGTAAACATGTGACCAGAGCACTATTCAAAGTTTATAGTGGGCGTTTAATCACTTCGGTGTTGTTCGGTTTCCTTCCATGTTCAAAAAAGAAAAAAACAAATGGCGCGAAAAAAATCCATGCAAAACTGTTTGATTGGCTACGTGGGCGACATCTCTGATACATAGAATATTTGTATATTATGGTTTGATTTGCGACAGGTGATCTGGAATATGATAATTTGCTTTTTTGGGAAGATAAAATGTTTGTTATTTAAGATACTTAATCGGGTGGCGTCAAATTTGATTGATTTCAGTTGAATGAAAAATGACACAAAAAACATTAAGAATGAATACACTATGATGAGAACATAGACATTTTAAATTTACGATATCTCGTCTCAGGGACATGCTAAAACCATGAAAATTATGCCAACATGCTTTCATCACTGGTTTCAAATCTAGATTACGTCAAAATAACCTTTTCAGTTCAATTATAATGATATTGGACCGTTATCGATCAACTAAAAACAAGAAATTAAAAAAAATGTTTTATCGTAAATAATTTATAACGAGCAAAAAATATCATCCACACTATCCCATCATGAAAACGAGATGAAGAGAGAGCTAATCACCCTCCCTTAGAACATTTAATTTGTAAATGTATTTTTTATTCTTTTTTACAAATTTAATATAATGATCAGGACGCGTTTCGCTCATTACAGTGTTTCTTAAACTTTTTAACTAACTAGGACCATCAAGATTGGAATAAATAATGAATATTTATATAAAATTGAATAAACATTTTTTTCAATAATTTTGCAACACCTTATGCTTGGTATTTTATTATTTGAAATTTAAGAAAAATTTTGGGTCCACCCAAAAATTTTCGCGGACGGTGGTTAGGAAACAGTGGCTTATTGCGAGCAATATCAACGAATGCATGTGAAGCAGTAAAAAAAAATGCTTTTCCACCTAGAGTTGATAAGTAAATCTAAATAATGAATATTCTATGATAAAAAATTTTGACAACACGTCATCGTCAGTATCATTCAACTATATTAATTTTATAATTCTCATTAAATATAGTTTAGCTATTATAAGTGAGTTCCATTTTAAAGTAAATTGCTATCCAATCAACAACTAATTTTCTTTTCGGAACACATCCTTCTATCTTTACCATCTCTGAAAAGAGAGATTAAGCAACTGTTTTATAAACTATTGAAATGCTTCGTAAATACTCCAGATGACACACATCAATATTTCGTTTCTTAGGGACATGGTATGAACTAAATTACTAAGAAAATAGGTCATGTCTCTTATTCAAAACTATAAAGACACGACAAAAATAATCGCGGAACAATTGGTAGCAAAATGTTCGAATCGGTTACAGCCTTCTATGGTCATATAAGTTAGTATGGGACGCCGACATTGTGCGATTATTTTTCTCGTGAAATGAATATTTCCATCTGTAAACGGTCAGGTATTCTAAGCAATTCTAATAAATCCGGTTATACTGCCCGCGATTTGCTAAATACGCAGTAATAAAATACCATGAATTCAAACGTAAAAAAGAATATTTATCGATTTGTTTTGTTTTAATATGTATCGCGCACGATACAATAAATAAAATGTAACCATATAAATTACATGATTATTTAAGGTAACTCGAAAATTCGAGCGTAAATATTTACGTTGCATAAAATGTTTTATTAACATGCTTCACCAATATATCTACAATACAATGATTACACACCTTTACCTCGAATCAATACATAATGTCAAATAAATAATAATAAAAAAACAATTTTCAATTTTACGCACGTGTTGAGGTTTTGAATTGCATAGTTTTTTGAAGATACTTCAATAATTTATCGAATAAATTAAGGTTGAATATATCATATACCTACATTATGAAAGTGAGTTTCTCTTAATTATCCATTGAATTTTGTACGATAAAAGCAATGAAAGCCTAGTCAAATTTAATACATTTTTTATAAAATAAGCGGATTTTCTTTCTTTTAAAAATCTCGGTTATTGGATCAATTAGTATTATCACATATGGATTAAGATTTACTTTTTAAAAGAACCATGTGCATAAAAAATGTTTTTCGTATATGCTCATTTCTCGTACTTTTATTCACTGCACGATTCAAAATATAAAAACAGATTTCTGGTCGGAAAGTCACAAGTCAGTTAGCATCTCATTAGAAATATAAAAAGTATTACAGCGCATTACAGCTCATTATCAATGCACTAGATATTGTTTAATTTTACATCGATTGCTATCAAATCAAGGACAAAGTAAGTCACCCTAGATATCAAATATTAAAAAAAAAATGTTTTTTTCACCTTGTCGGGGGGCTTGAACTCGCAATCTTCTAATCGCTAAGTCGATTCAGGTTATTATAATAATATCATTTTACGTACAATTAACTACAGTAGATAATACAAAATTTATCAAAGTTACCAACTAAAACAACTTTTCTATTCAGACGTTTATAGTAAAATAACTAATAATAATAAACTGTCGATGTCGAATTATACAGTGGATCAATTATTATATTTAAATTTTGAATATTGTTTCATTGAGGATATTAACTATCCATTTGACATAATAATTTCATTTAAACAATTTTTAAAATAACAACGTAGATATTCTGTTACGTGTATCAATTTAAATTCAATTTAATTCTTGCATAGATTTTCAATATGAGATATTCATTCTTTTCCATGTACGGTGAAGATATACCGATTATATTTTGTTTTTTAAAACCAAATACCCGCCAACGTACCGAATTATGTCCAATGAATCATAATACAATTTTATTGATAACGTTTGACTCTATATGGAATTCGTTTTTAGTTTGAAACAATAAAATCGCATTATAATATATATATACCGATTCCCAATTCACCAATATGAGTAAAGTAAGAATTTCATTAATTATCTATTAGCGAAATGTCGCATATTACTGTCAATAAAAATTCAGTCATAGTTATTAAAGCTCAAAATGTATGATAATAACAATTCGTATTTTGGGGCACAGTTTTTTTTAACATATTATAAAAAAAGGGTTATTTCTCATATTTTGCTTTTTATCTATCATTTTTTATTTAAAATTGGTGCAGATGTCCTTTGCAAACTTTTAAAAAAGTAAATCGGTATTTAGATACAATTTTAGGATACGATTTTTCTTGAATATTAATCTATTTCTCTACCATCAAAACGGATTTCGATTGCACCTAAGTCAAAACTTTTAAAATATCAACTTTAAAATAACACTTAATGTAATAATAATAAGATTTTTTTAAAGTTTTTCCATTTATTTTTCGATTATTAATAGATTTTAACGGAACCGACATTTTTTTTCATAAATGGAAAATAACAGCTATCGATATATTATATTCAGAATTTTAGATATTTAAATATATTTTTTTTTACAAATATTGAAAATTTTAAGACATCTGCATGAATAAATTATATTTCATTAACCGCGATCGTTATATCGCCAAAAATAATGCTAAGAAACTGGTTTACTGTTGTATATTTAATAAAAACACCGTAACTAAATTTAGTAATGTAGTTATGATATCCCATGCAAAGCTTTCGCAATAATAATATAATATATTATACATATTTTATAAGCAAGCGTGAATAAGCTGAATTAAAAATATTTTTTGAAATTTTTTGTAATGTACAATTATATTAAAATTAATGATTATTAGTTGAAGCGAAATGTTTGAAAATAAACAACAAAAGTTTTAATATAAGTTGTTTATTTTTTTTCATTAATTATTTTTACATTACAATATATTTTGTCATTTTACTATGTAGGTATATATATTTAAAATTTCTGTGTACGTGCATTTCACAGGTTTGGTGATTATAATACAAACAATTTATTTAGATAATAATAGTGCATTATCCGTGTTTTTAATGTGCGACAAAGGTACTAGTTTATTTAATTTACATATTAATTTAAATTGAAATTGGTAAATTATTTATATTGAATTATTATTATCTTAGTATTTTTACTCAATTTCTTTTTGTTATTTACATAGTATTTTGAGCTTTTATAAGTATACACAATATAATTTTTTTATGGTGTATTTTTAATTAATTTTTATCTAGTTATATTAATATTAACACTTCGATTACCTATATGACACCAAAAATGAGATACTATACAAACACAACACTGCATGGGCACTCTAAATTGGCGAAAATTCCTACCTGTGGTCGTCTCCGTTCGTTCCGTTGTGCCCGTTCACCGGAGTCTTCCGGGAGCCGGACTTCTGCGGCCTGGCCCCGTCGTATTTGTTCTCCCTGCCATAGATGCTGCCCCCGAAAGGGTCCTCGCCTAAGTAGTACCGCTGGATGGGCTCTCCGTTGGTTCGCCGCTCCATGTCCGGCGCACGATTGACGCGAGAACCGCCGCCGCCTCCGCCGTTCGCGGGCCCCCCTCCGCTGCCCCGCCGGCCTCGGACCGCGGGCGGGTCACTGTCGACGCTTCCGTACTGCTGATAAGTTGAACTCAGGTTTCTGGGTGAAGGGGAGCGAGACGTCCGCTTCCCCTTCTGGCGGCCGCGGCGCTCCTGGCTCGCCGAACGAATTTTCCCGACGAGTTTCCTTATCGACTGTCCAATCGCTGCGCCTACTGATTTTCTCGGCTGGGGCTCTTCGAATCGAGTCCTCTGGCTGGGCTTCCGGCTCGATCTAGCCGGCTGCAAAGGAGATGGTGACCGCGCGGGCGATCGAGACTTTCCACGGGATCCTCTGGGAGGAGAGTAATCGGGGGCAGGCTCCTCGGCCATTTCCTCGCGATACGAGGCTTCGTTGCGGGAGTGGCTGCGATAACCGCTGTCATACCGGTTGCTGTCATTAGAGCTCCTCTGCTTGCGCTCCATGGCTCGCTTCCTTTCCGGAGGTGCCGGGCCTCTGTCGTAGCGAATGTTATCGTCGTCGACCGGTGCCTTGTATTGCGGCTGGGCAACTTGTTTATATTGGTGCCTGTGCATTGGCGAGTAAGCGCGGTCGGGACTATCCCTTCGGTCTAGACTCTGGAAAGGGGAGGCCCTCTCTGGACTGGATCTGCGGTAAGGCGTGTTGACAGTCGAAGACGAGACGTACGCGGAATCGTCTCTCTGTAACGCGGGTGACCGTAATATACGCGGATGATCTGGAGAAGGAGGCGAGTCGACAGGCCTCGGGGACATGTCTGGACGCAATCTGGTATCGTCAGATTTACGCTGCGACCATTCAGTGACACCTTGGAAGAAGCCCTTTGTTCTGCTCGGCACCGATTCAGGTTCAGGAGACGGAACGTATACCCTAGGCGGAATGTTATTTACTGGGTGCACTATTTTTTGCCTCAGTGGACTTTTGGCTCTAGGCGGGTCCGGTACGTAGGTCGGTTTGGCGGCGTGGCTCGCTTGATTTTGGGATTTGATAGTCACGTTAAAATAACTGGTGCTCGGCCCCTCCTCGGCTATCTCGTCTCCGATCGAGTCTCGAGAGGAGCGGGAGTCACTTCCGAAATGGTGCTCCAGCCACTTGGACGTCTCCTTCTTCCTCGTCTCCTCTTCGAGGTCGAAGTCAAGCGGCTTCTTCGTCAGAGCGTCCTTTCTGTCCTGCAGCGTCTCGGCATCTGTAAAAACATATCACATCAGTACATTGCTAATTTAAATTACGCGACATTGCTTCCCGTATCATTAAACACCTCATAATCCAAATTAAACATAGGAATGCATCTAAAATAAAAAGTGAAGGTTTTATTTCTAAATAAATTATTTATTATGTGGGGGTAGAAAACTATTTTATGAGAGCAGTTATTTGTGGATAATTTAAACATATTTCACAGTAATCATTGCACCTATATGTAATAATCATGCTTTTTTTACAAATATTAAAACCCTGACAACTTATCCATTTCCATAATATTTCATCGTAATGAATTATTGAAATTAAAATTTAGTAATAGATATTTACAGAACAAACGCACATTTTTTTAAATGCAGAATGCTGACGGAGAGTAAATTTATAGTTTTTGTTTCGACTTTTTTTATATTAATATTATACTAACATATTTCGTATCTAAAATTTAATAGAAAACAATGACAATACTAAACATGTAAGTATAATAATTTATTTATAGAATCAAAACATCATTAAATATATTTAAAAAATGATTAGTTATATCAGTTATGTGGGCAAATAAAAATAAAATAAAATGAATAAATAGTCTATGTATTGAAATATTTTCCGAAAAATTGCTAATTAATTAAATCAATTTGATTTTTGGGTAAAACAAACATCATTTAAGCCAATTAGTCTTAAGATTAACCCACGTGACTTATTGGAAATATCTATTTTAATTGTGCTCAAGAATTTTATAACAATTTTATTTGTCCCTGAAATCATATGTGGGATCTAATATATTCACGGCATACATGAATAATAGTTATGTTCTAAAGCTTGCTCTGTGAGGAATTTTCCAGAAAAACCAACTAGTACGAAATACACATATCTATGAAATATGATTCAAATCGGGTCCCATCACCTACTAGAAAAACCTATCGTGCAAACAACTCTACCATTCTTGAATAATAATAGTAGTTTTTAAAGATAGGGACCGGTTTCAGATAAAGATTAAACTATTACAACCACATAGAAAAAATGTGGGCTGCAATATTAATTTAAGCAATAGTTATTTCATGAAGAAGAGCTTCTATCATTTTGATAAAATTTTTGCATTTTTTTACCATTTCCTTAATATTCTAATGACTATAATACCTTCCTGTAATTTAATATGTTCTTTCCTGTTTTCTTTTCTTTAAATAAATAAATATCGAGGGTATACTGCACAGGACGCTTTAAGTCAGCTTTTTGATAAATTTCTATCTAAGCAATTTAACAATCTACCTACTGATAGAACGCACGAAATCATCAGTGGCTTTGAAATAGAAACAGTATTGCCATATTGTTTTTTTTTATTCTGCCAGAAAGCAGGATATGACTTCAATAACTAATCTACGCCAAATCTGATGATTTGTATGCTACAAGATATTCCTTATAATGTACAAAAAGTTGCAAATAATTGTAGTAGGGAGAGATTTACGAAAAAAATAATGCTGTAAATGCGATTACCTCAAAACTTTATTTTTATGATTTAATGCCTTCTGCCAGTATAACCTGGATATGTTATGCTACTTTTCGAACATAAAATACCGCCAGGACACGGTTTAGACTACTGCTTATTTACCAAACGCAATGTGGCCAATGATAATTTACATACTATACGGTGGCGGAGATAGGGTTGGGCACCACTACCTTTTTTTTTGTTTCCATACGCGTCTTTATAATGCGTTTTTCGAGGGCAAATAGAAACATTAAATTCGTATATACAATGTTCTGAATAAGGCAGAAAGGAAGTAGTTTGTCGAATGATTCCATATCTAAAATCTTTGAGTTCAAACAAGACCAATTTGTGAACAAGCGGTAACATAAAATTTTATGTACACATATTTTAAGTTTTTTTGACATATTTTGACACCCACGTCGATATTTTCCATGTAATTTAACGCGTCCATATTATATTATATAAATATCAGATAGGATCGTTTAATAAGAAACTAATTTTTCTTGCCCGAGAGTGTGTTCTTTGCTGATTTTGATTTTTTGTTGACGATGCCTTTTACCAACGATTAAGGAGAACATCGACTGGGTAATCAGTAACACCGAGTGACTTCAATTTTAAAAACTTTTTAGGGGCATAGAATAAACTTAATAATTCACTTGGTTGAATTGTTAAGTTTTATTATATCCTAAAAAAATGCCAAAGTGAAGTAAGACGGTTTGCAAATCAAGCTGTCTACATTTAGTATTTAGTAAGTGTTTTAGCCGTTTTAGTATTTTTCAATATGAAATAGTGTTCTATTTTAAGTTATATCTGATGCCATGTGTAAACTAGGCAGCGAATATTATATTTATTATCTTTTTTAAGAATATACGCCCATTAAAGTCTATAATTTTTCTAAAAATATTAAATAAAAATGTCAATTAATAACAGCTAAATTCAAGGTAAAATTATGAGCTTATATCATAAGAAAAATATGTCAAGGCCATTTGCCAGGTTTGTATTTTTTGTCATCATTTAAAAAAAATATTACGTTTGCATAGCATAAGGATAAATCAATGTCTACGGTAATTATTATTATTGTTTGATTAAAAAATATAATTTATTCTTAAAGTAAATATATAATATATATTTTATGCACTTTTATTTGCCAAACGCCAAGGCCTAATGGTGACGCTCTGTGTGTTTTTTAACCAAAAAATATTCTATAACTACTTGATCGTGTAATTTAAGATCAAAATTTTGAAATTGAATGGTGTATAATTTATATAAAGAAAAGATGAAAAATCTATCTTAAATATTATTATGATTTGTTGCTCTCCCTCTTATTACACCGAGTAATTTTAATTAATCTTTATGAAAATGACTTTTAACATGCGAAATACGTTTCATTTATGAAACTATTTGGGCTGGGCAAGTTGGCTGAAAGGCTGGATTGCACTTGTGGACATCACTATCCGGACGTTAATCATGTACTACGGGGCTGCCCCGATATTAATGCCGAACGAACAGAGCTATCTGCTGTGTTCCGTCCACATACAGGCCCAATAGTCCATGTTGATTTGATCTCGAACAAGGCATTTGATAACTTAGCATCACATGGGGATGTAGATTAAACTCTACCGCCATGACGGATTCTCAGTACACGGATACAAAGGAGACTTAATATCTATCATACTAAGTGACTGTGCAAGATAAATATTTTTTTTTCTCTTTGTTTTTTCATTTCTTAAGCACAACAGTGCATGGTAAAATGTTTGGTCCCGTGCAGCTCTGTATAGAGGCAAAAAAAATGAGGAGTGAATCCGACTTTTTTAAAAATTATTATCGCGTTATGGAAGACGGTCGTGAAATATCGGCTACATACACATAACTGGTGGAGGTGGGGCGACTAACTTGTATATACTAACACAAAATATAGTTTTAAAAAATAAAACACAATTCATTTGTACTACTTCCACATATTTATAATGACCAGTACCGGACTGAAGTTGATAATGCAAGTGATGAGCGAAACCGGTCCTGATCGTTATAAATATATGGAAGTAGTACAAATGAATTGTGTTTTATTTTTTAAAATGTAATGTCTTTCCACCAAGAATTGACAGTTAACACCTTAAAAGTGACAAAATATAGTGTTTATGAAGCATGTCACGTATTCGAATGTTCAATGAATTTACCACCAATTTACCGCTGAATCCAATCTACATATATGTTATTATACTTTTGCTTCATTTCTTACCATCTAAAAGCAAACGATATCACCTTTTTAAAATCTTGCTTACTTGTCCTTTTAATGACAGAGATAAATTAGCAAAATAAAATCTTTTTAGTCTTGGCAGAAATGAACTCAACTATTATTGTTGAAAAGAGATCTATTTATAAACGTCAAATACAACTTATAATACCTATTTAAACTATTAATATCTCTACTGAGCAATTAGTACTATAAATTTCAATATGATTGACTGTCGCAAATTGTATATTTATGTATATAAACCAAGAGTAAGTAATATTGATGTAAAAGTTTGCAGTATTAATTAATAATATAATAAATGAATATATTTTATTGCTTAGATGAAGCTATAAAAAATAGCATGTTTCGTTTTTTGTAAATTCAATGAAGATTCATTGTAAAAATTAATTAATCAGTTTGTTATATTACGATTTAGAATACCAGACAATATGTTTAATCGTGTCCTACAAGTGAAATAAAACTACATCTATAAACGGTAAGCAAAAGAATTACCATATCTATCGAAACCTTTTGAATATCAACACTAAATTGACACCAACTTAAACAAATTTTCACTTTTAATTCTGAACACGAAACTATTGCAACACACCATCTGGGAAATATATCATTACACACTTTTCGCGACGTACCATTACGTATTAGAAATACTAAGAAAACGTCGCGGTAATGAAAAAGCAGCCTTTCCGTTTAATAGAACCTTTATGACTGATCTTGAGAGTTTTTCACGTTGTTAATTTGCCTGCAAAGCATATTTATTGCGCACCTATCGGAGAGCGTCTTCAACAGATGAGCACTACCTACAAAATAGATTAGATATTGTTTACTTTTTACTATTAAAAAATACATTATAATAAGTTATGAAACAATAATTTATTTATCACATTTTTTCATCTAAAAACAATACCGTATTCACTCAGCTGGTGATAATTTTCAACAAATGTTTTTTAAATAGGGATAACACGTGCCACACTTCGACACGCAAATATATCAATTTAATTGTATAGTAAAATTGAATTTTTACAAGATTACCGTCAACTCTTCGGGGAAGGATGCTCCGTATAACGTGAACAGATAATAGCACAAACGCCTCTATCCTGAAAGAGCTCCAAATACAGTTTACACAAGACGCCTGCTCGGCTTTTTTAGCCAAATCGCCCTCAAACCTACCGACAATCTAGAGATGCTCGTCGTCACAAGAAAGGTCAAAGGTAAAAGGTGACGCTTCCTTACCAATGTCACTTAGAGCAGTGGTGGGCTGGAACGACTAGTGAAGAATCGTCAAAGAAAATGTAGTCATTGCACTAGACGAAGGTCACAACCCTCACACGTGATGAATGCGGCTAAAAGGAAGAAGACCGACAAATCTATCGCATATTTTGCGCACTTCTGACAGTTGGAGCACTGTGTTAATATGTTCACATAATGTGCTTTATTAATGTTAGATTGGATTACTGTTTTTTTGTTTCATCTGGTGTCGAATCGTTTGATTCGCATTTGAAATTACTCTTACTTTCAACTTCAACCCGGCTCACACCAGATAACTATCCCGCTGTCAAAGTAACGGAAATTAAATAATTAAAATAAATTTTATTGTAAATTGTGTTAACGATGCATTTGATTTAATTGTACTTGTAACTATGAATATTATGCATGACTAGAATAAGTTTCGCTCAGCGAGTAAACATTGTGAGCTGATGATGTTTTAAACTATTCAAATTGATCATTCTTTCCACTAATAATTGATTTCTTTCATTCCACCTACAATACTCTGTTTTGGAAATTACGATAGAAGTTTTATAGACTTCATTTTTCATATTAAATCTAAAAACATAACTGAAAGTCGTCTAAGCAGAGTTTTTATGTAACACAAAATGTTTCAAAAATAAAACACAATTTGCTTGTACCACTTACAAATTTTTATAATGATCAGGACTGGTTGCGCTCCTCGCAAGCAATACAATGCCTTTACAACGTGAATTGACAGTTAACACCTTAAAAGTGACCAATACAAAATGGTTTCAAATTTGAACTGTTGAGATTTTGTACAATTCCATGTATTTTGTCACTGGCATCTTTAGGCATTTGTAAAATGGTTTATTTGTCCGTTGTAATACATTTTTAGTGAAAATAAAAGTAATGCCATTAAGCTTATGAATTTTATTATACTGCGAAAAACTTTAATTCAAGAAGTAAAGAATATTTACTAAGGTGAATATTAAACGGTACTGGTTTTCATACATCTTAGTAAAATACAGTTGACGCGTTTAACAATAATTTATCATTGCCAGATAATATTGTTTTAAACAGCTGTTGATTTGTTATGTATTACGTAATCTTATAATGAATTGCACTAAGGATTATCTTGAAACGGAATTAATTTTATTACTAGCGCTCAGTCTGTCTTGATTTTCTTGTACCTACATACACATCCGACAAAAAGCTGAATAAACCGACTGTCCATACATAAATTAGGCAATTATTTCTCAATCTTTGCTCAAAAAAATATACTACGAAAAAGCGCGAAATTTCCTTTAATAACACATTACTTGAGGTAATCTGTCAATGCTAAACATAAAATCAAAACCACAAATCGTGTTTGACGACTGATTTCAGCGCATCAAATTGTATTTTAATAAGACGTGTGTAAATACTCATAGGTGTCTTTATATAACAATAGTAATCAACTATAATACATAATAATAACACAGTAGAATACGCTACAACTTTAAGAATAAACTACGACTGTCCTTCCATAAAAATTTGAATACTGCTCGCAAGATTTTTTTATTTTTGTGGGCTTCGTCTTAGCTTATATTAAGGTGAGTAGAACTGATTTTTTGCTCAGATTTTCGTTTACTTAAAGGGTTTGATTTTCCTTAATGTCACACTTGAGTGAAAGCCAGAAAGTTTTGTGTATTTGCTCCAAAGAAACTCTCAGTTAAAGAGAACGCTTAAAGTTTGCTACTATACTGGATAAAATTACCGGTGGTGGTGTGGTGGTGGCTGTGGTGGGTGGAAAAGAGCAAATAAACCACACCAGTTGTCGAGCAGAACACGTCAGAACTTTCTTTGTACTAGTTTGCGTGGTCAAAGGTTCGAATACCCGAAAAGACATTATGTATTTGTGTCCGAAAGGAATTGATGTATGTAGTTTTTTATACTTTTCCACCATACCTCTCCGATCCTAACAACGGTATACACAGAACGCAATTAAGTAAGGCTTCCAATTAAGGACACTTTTGAAGAAATAAATTACTTACACTTTGAAATAGATAGTTACACGAAGCTGTAATGAAATGAAAATACTTGTCGCAGCTCTACCCTATATTAGGCAGCCTATATTGCCTTTGATCCACGCATTAAAATGCATTACACAAACCAAACCAGGACAACCCTACCATAACCTACTACAACTTAACTCACTTTTTAAAGTAATCCGTGACTGAGTGGAAATTATTAAAATCAAAGTTTGAGTGTACTAAGTTAATAGTATCTAATCCAAAGTACAAACTATCGAAATAAAAGTTCAAGTATACCAAGTGAATACTATCTAACACAAAGTGCAATTATTTATAACCCATTAATTAATTACTAGCCGTTGCTGCAAGCAGGGCCGTCATTTGCGACGTCATTCCTCCCCCCCCCCACACCCACCTGAATTTGACTAAACCCACATTTATACCTTGCTGCACTGACTTGTACATATAGACAAAATCTCTGAATAAAGCTGAAATGACATCCCTGGCTGCAGGACAAAAAAATAAAATTATTAATTGACCTCTTCTATCGTATTTATAATCTGTTTTATATCCAGAAAATCAAATAAAATGAGCCATCAGTAGATGGCACTTAAATTAACGATAAAGTCCTCGAAAGATTTATGGAAAATTCCGAAACTCTCCCTTATCTATATCTCAAGCGGTAATATTACAAATTTCAAAGAGGAAACGTCAATTTATTCAGTACAGCCAAATACATAAGAATGCTCAATCAACAAGAATTCCTTTTGAAATTAGTTATTCTGTCCTCCATATATGTAAATGTCTACAGCAAAACGTATTTTTGAATAATATAAACATTGATGTAGAAACGAGTACTTGAGTAAACAAACTACGAATAGGGTAATTGTGAAAAAACTGTTCATTGGATTTTATAAAAATTTTAATTTAGGAACTGAGGGTCCTTCATAAAGAGTTGGCAACTATACAAAACGGGTTGAGTTTTAGCGCACATGGTGAAGGAATGTGTTCGGAAGATAAGAGGTAAGTAGATGATTGAAATATCACAAAAACCCATACCCTGGACCAAAAACAATGCGAAGTATAAAACATTGCGACGTACTCATCTTTGTATCAACCACTAATGAATACCCTCTTACAACTCGTTATATTGGGTGTATTTCGTAACAAAACACTAGCAGTATTAAGCCTTTTAATATGATTGTCAAGACTGGGTTACTATGCACTAAACTGTGCTAAAAAATGATATTTTGTGATTAGAAAGCTTCTATGCGTGGAGGTCTACTCGCTCTACATGTGATGCCGCAAGATTTTTTGGTTATTCTTCTCTGTTTTCTGACACTTACATAAGATGTCATCAGAATTCTTATAATTCTGTCACATTTAAAATATAGCGAAGCTGCTACGCCATTCATACATTGGCTGGTGTGAAAATGTCCGTTTTCAATTTTATATCCGAAACAAAATTATTATTTTTCCTTCATATATGATAACATGTTTCTTGGTCAAGAAAAGTAACATTGGACTATTGATATTAATAGTCGTGATTTATTTATAGCGACACACCTAACGATAACTTCTCAGTCACCGTGTAAATTGCCGGCAGCTGTTCAAACGTTTTCCAATACACAAAGATGGCTTACCTTGATATGTGGAAAATCCAATTGGTACGCAATTTGTAGGCAAGCGTGTGAAACTGACAGATTATGCCATCGGCAAATGAACGATCCATTCAGACGACCAAATTGCAATCGATTGACGTGTCCGATAATAATTGTACAGTTAAGATTCCGGGAAATCGAATTTTCAATCAATTAAATGACATTATTACGCGATTTTTAGCTTTAATTAAGTATTGCATTGAATGTGTGATATTTAAAAAAGATTGCTCTTTCATTCAATCAATGCTCAATAAATCTCAAATAGAACAATTTATTGTTCTTCGTTATAACTTGTAAAACATGTCTTTATAAGTTTGAAAAACAATGTACAACAACATCAAGTACGGTAATAAAAATGATGTTACATCAACCTCCTATAATCACAATTTCTTGCAAGTGTCGATAATGCAGGCAGTATTTTTTTTTGTCTTCAAAAAACTAGTAAGCCAGCTGCTACCAAATCATGTATAATTTATATTCCACTATAAATAATGTCGCGCCCATGGCCAAGTATACACCATTCATGGGAGTTCAGCCACTTTGGTTTATTTACATTAGTTCTAATCCCAGAATGAACACTTTCATTTTTATGTTTTCAATCAGTTTATGGATCATAGGTAGGGATGTATGTGATGTTAAAATTTCATTCCCACACATACGATCTTGAAAATGGAGCCAAGATTCACTTACTACTAGGCTTTTCCTTTCTCCATATGTCCGTGCTTACTTAGACCCTTTTAAAATAAAAAGGTTGAGAGACTGAATAACACGCAGTTTTTCTTAAAGTTACTTCTGATGAGGCGATCCATTAAATTTCTATATGTTCCACATTGGCTGTAGACATGATGGAAATAAAATATAGCTCCAGTATATAAAAAACTTCATAAAACTTACGCGATAAACTAAAACGATAAAATCTCTGTATATTTTTTGTAACATTTATTTATTTAAGCGCTGATTGAGGTAGCAAATATCAGATACTTTAAACACCGCTTTGATCTCTTCGTCTTTCAAATTTTCAGCCAAGAAAAAAATGGCGATCAAACAAGACAGCTTAATAAAAAATGAATTAAAAACGAACAGTTTTCAAAACATAAAAGAAGTCATTAGGGTTTAATGATTTTCTAAATATGGTTCGTCTATCTAATTTAGTTATCAAGATAACAACGCAATCGTCGATTAAATTCATTATGTTTCTTTATATTTTAACTATAAGATTTTAACAGAACGATAAGTGAGATTCAAATGCGGATGGAGGATATTTATATAATTTTGAGTGGGTTAAAATATCGTGAGAAAGGACTATCATATTACCGAAATAAACATTTTAGCTAGGATATTTTGTTTTAGAGTGCAAAGCACGTAACTATATTAACAATTGCTTTATATTTCACACTATCCTGATAGTGTGAAATATATTTATTATTTAATAGATGCAGTTCAAATTATCCAAAAAAATATATATTTATATCGCTATTTTATAATTATTTTCATGTTAAGCGGAAAATATTATTTAGATTACATGTTTAAAAATTCACTTCATTTAAATCACTGCTTATTAATTTTATTTAAGCCATCGCCCGTCCTCTTTACCACAATACAATTGTTCAAAACCCCCCTCGATAAAAACGACATTTCAAAATTACAATATAGTATATTGAGCCATTTCATTTAATAGATTTATTGAAATAAGAGCTTATTTATATTAAACAGATATTAATGCAGAAGTACTCGGATAAACGAACACAAAGAAATGAAATCCGCCCGTCTCACCGTCTAAATGTTAAAAATATAAAAATCCCTTGGCTAAAAGTAATTGATTTATTGTCCTTTCGTTTTTGGTGTGATTCTTTTGAAAATTGTATGACCAAATTATTTAATATATTATGTAGTTGGATATTTCGTCGTAGACAATGTATTTTTACGAGGAATGGTAATCAGCAGTTATCACTGTATCACATTCTCGAGGGATGCATGTATTATCTTTAAGTTAGGGAAAGGTTTGCATTGAAAACAGCCCACCCGTCGACACGAACGCGCATGTTTATTGAAAAATAATTTATTCAGGAAAATTCTCAGATTTAATTATCGCCCGGTGTTAACTGACAGCACGATGAAATTGTACCATATGGTGATTGGATTTATGTATCTATTGTGAAGAATGTCAATAAGACGTACGTAATAAAAATCTATTATGTACATAAATTTGATATTATTCGACATGGTCATAATACAAGCCTAATAAGTTTGATATAAATTTATTAGATAAATTAAGTCATTTTCATTAAAACCGCAAAAAACTTATCCGTAAGCAAAATACATAATATTACCACTGAACAGTTTTTAAAAGCAGGACGAAAAAATGTCAATCTTTTATATTTAAATTTTATATAATAATAATTTTAAAACATAAAACATACATAATATATGTAATGCGAAATAGTATTCTAAGCATACTTTTCGAGGTTTAAGGTGTTTCTCCCTCCACGAGTCAAATTCTGTTTATAGCACTGTCTGGTGCGTTTGGATAAAGTGACGGTCCGCAATTGCTTTCACGTGGCTATTTGTATTAATCTTTTTTCTACTTCTCTCGTGATTACAGCATTTTATTAAATTATTACTAACTTTTATCATGTATTTAAATTTTTCGTTTCGATCCTGTTGTAATTTACGTTTAATTCCGACTTTTAAAATCCATATATTAATTTTTTAATTCGTCATAAAATGTCCAATTCAATCTCTCTCTTTCTCTTTTAAGACATCTTAAGGATCTCTTTAAAGGTATCGTAGATATGAAAATATTGATTTTAATATCTTTCATTGGTTTGAAACGACAAGATGTATTTTTATAGATGTAAGTTTTAAATACAAATGGAAAAAAATGACGAGCAATTATTATATTTAACAAAATATCAGCAACAAACGAGCATATCACGGAAGCCAAAAAGCAGAATGACGACTTTGGAAAATTTATAACTACTTATATTGAATAAGTAATATGAAACAGGACTTCTACAATTAGATGTAAATTGCGGGGATGTAATTTCAGGGTTTCATTGCAATAAAAAAATGCGAATCTATCCCAATATGATTTTAATTATTATTTATGACGTGTAATTTATTGCTTTGTTAGTATCCTTGGTGTAATAAAGGTAATAACACCGTGCCTCATTATTTCACGAAGCTTCCTCAGTTTCCGTATATGTATATATCAACATCCCACTTGTGTTTGTTAAATAATTCACTTATGTATATGTCACATACAACATAATTAATTGAGTAGGCTGATTTAAGCGTAATCGACGACCAGTCAGAATGCAATTGGCAACAATGTATACTTTTCAAATAAGGAACTATCAATACCATCATTTTAAAATTTCTAGAATGTTCTATTACAGTGGTACCCCGATTGCTATATTTTTAAGGACTTCTCAAAAAAAAAAAAAAAACGATGAGTGCGGGAAAGCGGTGAATACGAGAACGGTCCAATGGTAGGAAATTTTACCCCAGCTCAAATCCCGGTTAGATCAATCTTTCTTTTAATTAATTTGAGATTTTGGACATGATTTTGAAAGATAATACATTATGTTGTAACGAGGTGTGATAATAGGGGGAGTACGGTTGAGACATTTACCAAAATCGATCACGTCATTCATGTACGACTTGTTATTAGCTACTTAGTTATTTGATAAATTCATTCGACTAATATTTTTTCACAAATACTTTTGATCCTTAGAAGGCTTTAAAAAACAGGGAACCGTATTGACGTCTCTTTCCTACACAATCAATTGGAAAAAAAATCTTATTCAAGAATGACATTCAGATTGATTGTGTAAGATTCGTTTCGTCTTTTTTCTTAGAAACAGTACCATCTTTAACAAGTGAAATGAAGCTCGGATGCAACTCTATTACAGTTTTCTACTTTTAGCTTTTAACATATTTCGCTAGATGTAGCTATACGTACTATGTTATATAAATAATAATTAATTATGGAACATTATAATATGTACCTACTTTTTACATTTTATATTAATTATAAGTCAATATTCGTGAAGTCTAGCACGATCCACTTTATGGCAGTAAGTACTCCAACCAAAAAAATAAGAACATTTTGAACCAACCTCTTTGCCTCTGCATTAGTGTTTTCTGCTGACCCTGTCGACGCTGTCGCCTAACACGGGCCGACAGGCTATCCCAATCATGAGGATCCTCCATGCCGGGATCACCGAATTTTTCACCTGGAAAAAATATATGCTATTAATGAGGTTTGTAAATTTGATTCTTTCTTTTTGGTGGAAATGATTTTACATTAACCCTATGAATCTCTGCAGTAGAGCTAAGAATGTTATTTAGTATTAATAATTTATTTTTGAAAATGATAATCAATAGATATGGAATCTTGAAAAATGGATGATACTGGTGACATAACCTATTTCAATTCAATACCTTATCGCATTTAATTTTCTATGGCGTCTGTTTTGACCAGATAAATATCGCGACTAGATAAGTAAATTCTCATCTTTATTGACTAGTTTTATAATTCCTAATGATCGAGAAATTAGGGGTTGCATATTATCAATAACGGGCGCTAGATGGCAAAGTCAATATATTTTGTAATATATTGCTCGTATTTTAATCACAAATTTTGTAGAAACTGTTTTTATTGCTATGGAAACTGTCACGATTCACAAGGGACGAAATAATATGTGGCTCCATTCGCACTTTTAACAATGTGACACGTTGTTTATCAAACTATAAACTCTTTTTACGGTACAAAATGTACATCAATTACATTCAAAATAAATAAAGATAACTATTCCTGTGATCAAAATTAATAAAATTGATTAAATGAGTAAATGTTCTTAGGATACTGCCATCGTTGAAAAGGTTATAGATAAATATTTAAGATCTTCTACTAAAAAGTCGGTGTCTTCAAATCGATTCGTACTTCACCTTTCAACATCTTAAAGCATCTACCCTCAAACTGACTGAATAGATAAGAATAGTTTTGTTACCTTCTTCAGTATCGGCGTTGTATCTCATCTCCCTTGCCAGTCTGGCTCCTCCAGCCATATGGTCAACGTACTCCTGATCGCGAGTGTGTCGCCACCTCTCGCCTGATTCCTTCTTCCTCTCTAGGGAACCGCTGCTTAAAGACTTACCCTGAAAACAATGAAAATGAATATTTAAATTAACTTCAACTACAACTTTAATATAAATTGATTGCAACTAAGCTGCATAACTCACTTCTGCCAGAATTTTACCAACAATAAAAATAATCGTCATGTGAAAAGGTCTGTTTCAAAAATAAGTGCGGCATGACCGAATTTTTAATATATCCTTCCAAGAGTTCCACGATAAACAATTCCTAGCATTAAATGGGTCGGGCCTGAAACCAACATCGATGACTTGTTGTGGTATTCATGGGCTCGATTCTAACTACGAACAGTTTCATAAATTGATTTTCAATCGATATATGGAATTTAGTTCGAAGGCATGGATTTCTAGGATGTATAAATTCCTTCTCACCCTTACGATCCTTAATACAAGGTATAGCGAGAGCGATTAGTTAATCATTATTCCTGTCGTAGCCCTACCCTTATATTATTACTCTTTTGATTAACTGAGTAATAAACAGTTCTCGTAACAATTTCTATTGATATAAGCCCTATAAGGATGGTTACAAAAAAACATCTCAACTTCATGCCCTATTGTAAAATATCACTGGTAAAAACAAATCTAATGTTTTTTTTGCGTTATCAAATGTTTAAATTTCAACAGTAAACATACTTTACTATATAATCAACGTTTGCTTAACTACTGCTATACTGCCCAAAACAAAACAACAACTAACAGCAAAAAGCATACTGGGAGCAATAAAAAAAAACAAGATTTTAAGCTAAGCAAGTGTTATTTTATGAGAATTTATTGATTGAATCGGTTAGCAATATCGCTATGCACCTAAATAATCAATACCATTATATTAAAGAAAAGTACTTAACAAAGATTGAAATGATAGCCTATTATTACTTAATTTTACTTGTCGCAGTGCATGAGAATAATGTCGTCACGATTCGAACCCCGGATCATATCTCTTATGCTTAATTGTTTATGGTGTTATTACGAATAGTGTGTTATACACATTTTAATATCACGATTAATCAGTTATTAGAATGGATAATTTCTTCTGTGATCGAATGTAAAAAAAAAATACAATTGTGTGTCTATTCAATGATATTTCAATGAGATGGTTATAAAATTGTTCTTATACACTTCACGATGCAATCAATGGGCTATATTGATGATAATGATCAGATAGAATGAAAAAAAATCTCATGTTGTTTGTTTACAATCGATTTTATTAAGAAATATTCAATTCATTTGTACTGAGTACTGATTGAACACTGCGGTAGGCCACTCAGCAGGTGTAAAAGAGTGATGATCATAAAATGTTTAGTCAATCGTCAGTACTGACGACCAGTTCTAGAATTGTAATAAAAAAGAAACCGGAATGTCGGGAATAAAAAATATATTCAACCATTAAAAGATCAGTAATCGGTACCGCTAGCAGGAAACAACGTGCCCTCATACGATGGCGGTTAATAAAAACAATAAAACTAACGACAAAATGTCGGTATCTAAAGCGTACTGGTAAGAAATTTACTCAAACATAAGATTCAATTAATATTTAATGCAAGTGTATTTACTTCTGTTCTGCATAATATATTATATGAATTCGAGATCCAGGGCATGGTTTGTTGTGATTGCTTCATTTCTCCTTGAGAGATTATATTGTATTGTCAAATTATTTTGCCAACTACTTCAATAACACGTATCACTGGAGTAACTAAGAACAACCCGATGAATAATCTCTCTTTTAAGTAATTCTATTATGTTGTATAAAATTATGGAGTTTTCCAATGCATTATGTACTAAAAAGAATTAAGAATTTCAATTGAAATTAAAAGAACAGATTTTAAGACAACATAATACATTATATTGTATAATCAATACTGTAATGATTTTCCACGGGACAGTTAACTACAGGACGTCATAACTAAAGAATTGAAAGAGGACAATCTCCGGGGGATGATTTTTGAAATCCGACATTGAATTTTCAAGACACTGTATTCCCTAAATTCCCTAAAACATTAAAAAATATCCTTTTTCATATTGATATGATTTCATATCAATTAATTATAATATATGATGAGTGTGGTGTATCGTGAGTATATTATCTATGATTGTAGTGTAATGCGCATTTGCTAGTGGTCGTCGCGCAGTACCTAATTATATTGGGTAGTCTTACATAGTCTCGTGTCAAATGTCGACGTAATTGTCAGTCAAAGTTTTTCAAACAAATGTGTCTATCATTTATATAATGAACAGTGTCTCTAAGTCTACCCCCAAACATAATAATTAAGTATTTTTTTAATGTAATACTTTTGATCTTGCATTTAAATGGATTGAAGCAAGGTTTTTAATTCAAACGTAGGCCACATGTAAATAATAGTGGACACCACTGTTATACAGCAATTGAAACCAAAAAAAAGCAACATTAACAAAGACATTTCGACCACCTACTTCGGAAGCAGGTAGTCAAGAAATTAAACCACCAATAAAGTGAAAACTAGCCACAAAATCAAAAGCTGCAAGGCTTCTTATACTATCACCATTACCGGTTTAAATTAACGTATTTTATTTACGAGCTGGCTATCAAAATACGCTTCGGTCAGTGATTGTTCAATTTCCATTTTTATTGCTCCACATTTAATACGTATTGATTTGGTTTATAGCTCAGCTTTTTTGGTTTGAGTATAATTATAATCATTTTTATCACCAAAGGAGTACACTCTATATTTTCATTCCTACTTTCAAACTAGTTTTTTTTTCATCGGTGGGATGTTCAAACTAAATAAGCTGATATCGAAATATTCAAAATATTAAGAGGGTTCGAGTTTCTTCACGCAGAAGAGTTAGGTCTTTGATTTTAAAGGATTATTTTTTTCCATGTTTTTCCCAACGAGGAGCATATGGTTTTCTAATGGAGGTATCTCAACAGTTTTTTTTCAATGAGAACTGTTTGTTACTCAGTTGCTCAACCTCTCTTTTTGTTGACGAGAGTAGTGACAGGACTAGTGGTTAGCTAATCGCTCTCACTACGCCCCGTGAGGATCGGATGGGTGGGTGAGGAGGGAGTTTTAGATAACACAAACACTCAGACTACGAACAGAAATCCATAAATCGATTGAAATATCAACTTATGAAACTTTTCCGCACCGGGAATTGAACCTGAGACCGTAGCCCACGACGCTACCACTATTATTTACACCTACTGATACATTGCAAGAAATATTTTGACTCGTATTTTTTTTTCATCGTTTTCGTATTTGGTAGTTTTATTAAACATGTATTATCTAATTTTATGCAAAATTATTAGCAAGCAAATTATGTTTTATAGTATAAAAAATTAACATCATTTGGATATTGGAGTTTTTTTAGGCGACCTTGGAGAAAATACATTTTTTAAAATTCATATATTTACTAGATTGATGTCAAAAACAAATACGCTTCTAAGACCCATTTAAAAATTCGGTTGTATTTATTAGTTAAGAGTTTTACACTCTAAGGTTTTGACACAATAGTATATTTTAGTAAAATTATTCCTTTAATGCAGTGTCTGTCAAACCTTTTTACCGCACGGCATACTGAGGAAGAAAGATTTGTTCCACGGCACACCAAATAAAAATGACTTTGTTCCGCGACATACAGTATTTTAGTAAATTTGCAACCATACTGTTTTCATTGAAATGTCTGTCTAATTTTTGTAGCCATGTCCGCTCTCAATGTGGAGCATATGAACTCCTAATCGAGCTTGTCTCAACAGAAGTTGCTGCTTGTTACTCAGTCGATTAACTTTTTGGAAAGAGTAAGGATATAATGATAGGTCTTGGGCAGAACTATTGGTTTGCTAACCTCCCCTACTACGCCCCGTTTTTAGAATAGGATGTATGGGAGGGAATTTAGACATCACAAACACTATGTCTTCTCTTACAAATCTATAAATCGTTTGAAAAATTAATATTTGAAACTGTCCGTTCTAGGATCGCAACCCGTGATCAGCGCAACCGAAGTCACTAGCGTCGGCCTATGCTCTGGGCTCGGCTCATAAAGTTGCAACTATGTTATATGTATTTCAATTACATGTATGTTTCGTATCAGAATTCTGTATTCTAGAATGTTTTCTTTTTAGATGACTTCAAAAAAGAACTTTTTTGTTGATAAAATTCAATCGACTTGTTTGCACAGCAGCTTAGCAAGTTCAGGGGAGTTCAAGCCAAGGACATTAGGATGCACGTCACAGGTAAGATGCATCCGTTGTTTGGGATCCTTCTCGTATGTTGTGTCTTGCACCCTGGCCGCATGCAGAACCTACTGCATTCCATAACGATATTCAGGTGTCACAAACATAAACTAATAATTTATTAGCACCGAATAAATCTTTCATATAATGAGGTTTGCTTGGAATCCCAGTAATCAATCCTATTTTATTAAATGAGCTCGATGGCATATTAAAAAATAATTGATAAAACACGTAAAAATTGGGTCTGAAAAATATTTTTTAAAATATTAAAACCACCTGGATTTAAGCCTAGTATTACTTGTCAAAACACGCTAGTCAGTCAATTTGGTAGATTCGCGGTGCTCACGGAATCACGGCTCGAATACCAATATGGACAGTGTCATTAATTGATTTTTCAACGGAATTATGGATTTGTTTGCAAAGTTATGGATGCTTGTGATATCTTAATTCCCTCCCACCTATCCGATCAATAAAAAATGAGACGCAGGGGCAGCGGTTTGCTCACCACTAGTGGTACAAAGAAGAGGTTGAACAACTGAGCCATAAGAAGTTCTCGTAGAAAAACGTTTGTTGGGATAAGTTCGATAAGAATTCCATATGCTCCACATTAAAAGTGGACATGGCTACAAAAATTATATAAGACACATACATTTCAATGAAAATAGTTTAATTTAAGACATCTCAATAATCCAAATTTGAAAATAGTATAGTTGCAAATTTATTAAAATATGACTAATCTTTAAATTCTCCGCAAATAATTATAAAAAATCTTTACGTTAAAATAGTATTATCATTCTATCATTATTTTATCTAAAAAAGACAGGTTAAGTGATTGAGTAACAACAACTCATCGTAAAAAAACTTCTGTTGGGGTAGGCTCCGTTAGGAGTTCATATGCTTCACATTGAGGAGGGATACAGCAACAAAAAAAATCGTCAACGGTATGCACTCTTCGTGAAAATTTAAGTATACTAATATTTTTTTTAAATGATAAAAATGAATAAAAGGTTTGCAATCCCTAAAGATTCCGACCTTGCGGACGAAGTGCAGACGCACTATGCACTTGAGTACCTTCCGAAATGCATTAAAACACAATCCCCGCTTCTCCATGGAATATAAATGTCACTGAATATGTCTAACATATTTTCATAAATGCATAATATAAAAATATCTTTGTAGTCACTTATGGCGGATTAAAATGAAAATAAATAAATAAAATATAAAACAGTATGCCTTGCATCGTAAAATGAAAATTCTATTCGTCTATTTTTAATCTCTTATGGAAAGACAACTTAAGGAAAATGAAAATAACTATGCCTAATACATTTCGTCTGCCTCCGTGGTTTAGCTTTACCCTAGCCTGGGTTGAAGTCCCCGTTAAGGCAATATCAAATAAAGATGTTTTCAACTCAAATTTGAGATTTTCGAGATGGGTGTGTGTGTGTGTGATGTCTTTTCTCATCGAGTTGATCTCGACTTTACAAAAACTGTAAAAAATTTAAAACTATATGGCTGCTTGGCTGTTAGCTGTTACGCCAATTTTTTTGATTCTATGAAAAATGAATTAAAATATATTACTATTAAAATGTCAGGTCGGTAATGCGATAGTCAACGTCGTTGGCTACGATAATGAATGTCTAAGTTTTTAGTTTTTTGTATAAGTTTTTAGAATGTCTAAGTAATTTCATAAATTGATTTATGGATTACTATTCGTAGGCGTGGATATTTGTGATGTCTAAAAATTCACTCACACCCATAACATGTTAAAAACAGAGCGAAGAGAGAGCGATTAGCTAATCACTATTCCTGTCCAAACCATATCCTTACATCTGAAAAAGAGAAGTTGAGCAACTGAGTAACAAGCAGTTCTTGTAGAAAACTTATCTTGAGATACCTCCATTAGGAAACCATTTGCTCCGCAATGGGAGCAGACATAATAAAATATATTTAATAAAATATGAAATATTATACATTATATAAAAAAATGAATTTCCACAAAGATACCCACAAATCCATCGAAAATATGTTAATGTAATGTTATTATTTATAAAACAAACTTTTAGTAAATATCCTAGCCGACTGTTCTATTCGATTGCGGTGTCATACGGAAAATTTCATAATTTTTCATTAGAATAGATCTTTGAATATGTGTCCAAAGCATGGATGTGTGTGAGGTTTGCATTCCTATTACATTGATTTTGAATGTGTGAGAACACATCCAATTCAAAAACAGGAGGTAGCGAATGCTAACTGGTCCTTTTCTACCTCCATCCTTCGATCTCAATTCCCTTAAAAAAAAGATGTCAAAAATGATCGACTGAATACCAAACAGTTACCGTATTATAATTTATGCTGAGACGCTCCATTATGAGCGGTCATGGTTGAAAATAACACATTTCACACTTGGAAATAGTTTTTCATTATAATTTATTTTATTATTAAAAAATATAATCGAAAAAGTGTTTTCAACAAAGATGGAAAATCAAAACAAAATAAACAATATTATCACAGTACGATATGTTTAATATGAGAATTATCGTTGATAGCCATGGCTATGTGGTATCCAGGACTATTATATTATTATATTTGATCATACTCCGCAAAGAAGACTTCCATCGATTTTATAATATGGAATCGAAATTACTCGTTTCAGACAGTATATAAGACATTGGAAATATTTATAAGTATATAAGTTGTATTTTTATCGGTCATATTACTGTTGAGTGTGTTTTTTTTATCAAAGAACATATTATATTATCACGAATAATATATATTCTGCGAATACCATGTCAGATACATATGATTTAAAACAATTTTTTTAAAGAAATATAAACTGTACTGCGAAAAGTTTTATTCTATCAATCAATATATACAACTGAATTTTTTAATCGTTGCAGAATGAAAATATCTAAAAAATATTGACCCCATAACTATACTTAGAATGACAATATATATTATAATATAGTCAGGAAAAAAATAGAAATTTTAGTGAATTGACTTTTAATAGGTATAGTTTATTTTCAAACTTACACCATACTTATCTTTCGTACATTAATCACAAAGGTAAACCGCTGAGATTTTCCTCTGCGATCAAAGAATAATGATAACGGATGTGCTTCTTGAATGGTGCATTTTGCAAGCACAGTGACGTGCATAAAAAAATAACCAGAACGTTCAAATTTTGTTAAAAAAAAGTATCTCATCATGCAAATTTATATGTCGTTATTTAAGGTAGCAAACTATATTTTAAAATATACCCACACCTTGTGGTGTCAAAAACTGAAGAAAGAAAAAACTCGTCAATATGACTATTTTATCGAGAAATAATAATTGTACGGGTCATAACGTTCATTATTTCGACTTTTTTATCGCACCACGAATCAGAAATTCTAAATAATATTTCCAAGATAAAAAAAATCAGCTTAACTGCGTTCTCAATGAACAATACATCAGCCTTCTAATAATTAATAAAATTCATTTAGAAAAACAAACCAATTTCTGCATTTTTCTATCATACACATCCAAAAAATTAGGATTAATAGTCTGTTGTCAGTTAGTTTCCGTTAGCACGCAAACTATTAAAACAAAAACCTAGACAAAATCGTAATTTAAATTAAAATACTTAACCGTTAAAATTATATAGTGAATTCTTATCAATATACTTGTTATGAATATTTCCCCCAAGGGCTCGTGAATATTCAACCTATTTTCTTATATTTTTACATTTCATTTTACTTTATGTTGTCAACATTTATTTCATTTTATTCACTATTAAGGTGTTAAATCACAATTCATAGTGGAATTGCAATATATTTGTAAAATAAAACTCAATAGTTTTATACTAATTTCGTAATACTATCATATGATAAGGTTGAAAAATAAATTAGAACAGAATTATTTATATAATATCGTGGATATAGTGGCAGTGACAAAAGACAAATAACTTAATTTTAAGAGAATCATGAAAATTTAGGTCTTTCACTTTATGAGATTTTTTTTTTCCATGTCCGCTCCCAATGTGGAGCATATGGTCTCCTAATGGAGGTATCTTGACAGAATTTTTTCTACGAGAACTGCTTGTCACTCAGTTGCTCAACCTCTCTTTTCTTTTTCGAAGAGAGTAGGGATAGAAGGATAGCGCTATGACAGGACAAGTGGTTAGCTAATCGCTCTCGTTACGCCCCGTGAGGATGGGATTGGTGGGAGGGAGGACTCAGACTACGAACAGAAATCCATAAATCGATTGAAAGATCAATCTATGAAAACCGTCCGCACCGGGAATTGAACCCGAGACATCCGTAATCGTAGCCAGCGACGAAACCAACTGCGCCACGGACGCCGACTTATGAGATTTGTTAATCATTAAAAAAATAGATAAGATTATTATTTTTAAAGTAATATTAATTATATTTTTTTTGCCACTAAAAACTGTGAACGAAATTGATTTAATTCATGTTGATTTCATCAAATTAAGTAAAAACGACATGAAATATGGCCGAGCTTGTTTTTTTAGACATTTTCATTAATAATGATTATGAAATAATTAATATAATTATAATCATACATAAAGAAATTAAATTATCCATTATTTAACCAATTGCTTTGTAAATTGTCGGCATTTTGATTTTATATTGTAAGACGTAATTGAAAATTCTTACTAGCTCAATGAAACTGGTCATGATGGATGAATAAATTAGGTGGAAAATGTACTTTTACGTGTGTTTTCATTACAGCTTTAAATGTAGTAAAATCTGCTGCACTGTCTCTTACAATGCACCGGTATGCAATTATAAAGTGAAGTGAAATATATGAAAACGTTCCCGGTGGACGCTTTCTTACGTAACGCATCGATCCTTTAACCGAGATGGTCTCGATAGCACGTGTATGTAATCTGTAAGCGAATAAGTTATTCGTATTGCGTAAAACACTTGCGGGTTATTGCAGAGACGGGTTAGAACTTAGAACGTTAGAGCACGCCGATCAAATCGACGGAGTAATTGTGTAAATGTAACATTTACAATGGTGACTTACGCTGAATATTGCAAAACATGAATCAAAAGATTAGCAAAGTATCTATCAGTGTCGTAATAATACATTAAATTACTGAAACAACTCTGCTGGCTATTGCATTTTTATCATCCCAGTATAGTCATCTTTGTACTCGCTAACACTCTGCAGATTAATAGTATGTTATATTGGCTCTGGAGTAGAGAATCTGCATCCACCTTAGTCCTTAATTGCGGCCTTTTGACACAATTCAAATTTCATTCCTTTCATTAATTTAAAAGATAATTTACATCAATTTTAAAAGATATCTTATTGAAGTTTCTTATTCAACCCTGGATAAATAAATGCGGCCTTCCAACATGAAAGTCTGCTACACTGGGCGTATCCGAAATAAGAACGAATTTAAGGTAATTTATATATCACTAGTGAGTACCCGGCATGCGTTGCAATGCCACTCAAAGAATGAAACGGTTTGTGTTTTAATTCTGTTTATTGAACTGATTTTAGATTAGAGGTCTGCACAGGTCGAAATTTCATAGACTTACCCGGTTCGAGCCCATCATCTTCAGGTCTGGCCCGACCCGAACGCGAGTTTCAATATCACACTTGTTATAACACAATATTTTTGTTTTTCTACTGATGCGTACACGAATAAATCAGAAGGTTTTTCCTAGATGTCGCTGTATGTACGTATTTGATTGTTTTTTCAATTTTAGATTTTCAATTTTTTTTCTTCAGAACCCTACACGGGTGTGTGCACAACAACTCACCGAAGTTTCATCGAAATCGTATGAATGGTAAAGGAACGCGTAAAGGACAAACAAACATTTAACATCACAATAAGTCCTTCCTGAAAGTTTCGTCGCGATCGGTTGAGTAGTGTAGGAGCCTATAAGATCCGGACAAACCAACAAACAGACATTCATTTTTATATATATAGATAGATTAAGTTTTACTTAATAATTTTCAACATTTTTTTTTAGTAGTGACCGGTTTCGATCATAGCAAAGATGAAAATGCTCGATAATCATAAGCAAAGACGTTCCTGGCCATTTTTTTCAAATTGTGAAATAAGTAAAAAGATGTTTTGTATTTAAATGGATATAAAGCTTTTCATATAATAAAATATGTATTAGAGTACACGCCGTATAACTTTGCGCTCCGGCTCTAGGATTTAGGATCACGGGATCCATACATACTAATACACTGGAACGCTCTGTGTTTTATACAGAAAGCGTAACAGTGAAGTAAAAAGTGCAAAGTTTGCTTAGTTAACTGTCGATTTTTGGTAGAATACATTTTAAATACGAATTATTGTATCGGATGAACTATTTTTAACATACTATACATACCTACTTAAATTATAAGAAAAATCAATTAAAGACTCTTATCTTCTCTTATATCTATATTCAAATCATTTTAATCGGGCATGTTTGTTTTTTTCTACACCCTCGCATTCTATTTCTGGCTCTCGTAATATCTGTTAGTGGATTTATTGGATCGGTAGTTTTGAATCGTGGTTTTGCAGAATGGATTTGTAATAATGCAGATAACCGCAATATTGCATTGTGAACTAGTTTATTATGCATTTATTGTGTATATTGTTATGTGATTGCGTGAGCACTGTACACTGGAAAACGACGTGTAAAAGATACAACTTTTCACAGACCAACCGCAGATTATGTCGTAATATATGAATTAGAGACTGTAACATTATCGATACTAGCATATAAGTATAACGAAAAAACACTCGTTATCTAGAATGAAACCAAATTTTGTTGTTCTGGCAAAAAAATTTACGTCGGAAAAACTAGTTTTGAGTAAATCAACGTTGAATATTTGTGTTTCTAACATAAACGCCGTTAATATTTTTACTATGTCCGCTCCCAATGTGGAGAATATGGACTCTTAATGTTAACAAAAGTTTTCTTCGAGAATAGCTTGTTACTCAGTTGCTTAACTTCTCTTTTTGGGAGAGATTAGGCATAAAAGGATAGAGCTAGGACACTGGTTAGCTAATCGCTCTCACTACGCTCTGTTTTTAGAATCGAATGGTTGGGAGAAATTTTTAGACATCACGTGTCTACGAACAGAAGTCCATAAATCGATTTGAAAAATCAATTTATGAAACTGTCCGTACCGGGACCTTAACCGAGACATCCGTAACCGTGGCCAACGACTTTGACCACTGCACCACGCACCCCACAACTATTGAATGTTACATTTATAGTGTATATTTTTTCATGCCTGCATATATTATATTATAATATATTTGAACAAAATCCAATATTTCAGTGACTGTTTTATCCCAGCTTGATAATTCTACTTTATTTATATAACCAGGAGAATAACAGAGATCAATTCAGTTTTCCAAAATGTTTCAACCGAATCCGTCGAAATAAATATTCGACATTCATCTAATCGTGTATTTTAATACTTTTAATAGTGTATTGCAGGTTAGGTCATGATGGATAATTATACTATTACTCTTAATTTTAAATTCAATGAATAATAATTGACTTAATTTAAGACCGGAAAACAGAAACTAATTATATCTAGTAAGTACATAAGATAGTAAGTATAAGTCATTAAATATTAAACATAAGAATTGAATCACTCATCAGCCCTCAGGTGTATGAACAATTACACGAGTTAATAACCCTTTTTTAATTCATCTAGAAAAGGTATTTTGTTCCCCGTGTATATTATGCTGTATAACTGAGAGTAGACATACAAACAAGTTGCACACTAAAAATTATTAAGTTTGCAAGTACATATAAAGAAATAGAAATAAGCATTTTCAGGCAATGAAAAGAATTTTTACAGAGGTAAATTATACAAACTTCTAAACAAAAATCATTTCGACCATTTAATCTGCAATCTGGCTAACGGTAAATTTTTAGGACATAGAAGACACTTCCAAAATAAATACCTAATTTGTTAACTTTTTACTAAAAAATAGTGTATTTAGTCAGCTAGTTTGCAGAGCAGTCGATTTATTATAAATCAAAAAAAATTAAACGCAATATTGAAAGATATGATTAATTGGTATTTTTAACGAATGTTCTGTATTTTAACGTAACCTACAATATTTGACGACAATTGCTTAAAGAAACATGGTGTGGAAAACTGAACTCCGCTTTACAGTTGGAAAATTATTCTATCTGAGATTTTTCCAGTTCTGCTACATACTGTATTATAGTGGGTTATTAAAAGGTAATAACTCCATTATTGGTTGTAGACTAGTATTTATATTAAACTCATCGTTTGTATTAGGTTTACTACTTTTTGTTTACGCATGCTACACAATATAAGGATTTTACTGTGAAATGTTTTCCCCTTTGAGAAAAGATAAAATGGATCAGGGAGTAAAATGAACTCCTTAGCTATTTATTACACTAAATGCAGTATAATGTTCATCAAAATAATTCTCAGCTACTTGTTACTGTGCCTGTTTACAATTAAGCATTGTAATTTTCAAATACTGATTTTAGTAATAGAATTCAATTTGATATCATTGAATGTTATATAAAAACAAATTTCTAATTAAATGTTGCGTGTAAAGCAAACGATAGAGCTTAAAAAAGTAAGCCTTTTGGTTTATACAGCGTAATAATATATGATACTTTCGTCTTAACGTTTACTGTCTGAACGGGGATGCTGATATATTAGATGACACACCCTGGTTTTTCTTAAGTATAAGTGTCATTAGTGTCCCGAACTGAAATCGGCCTGCGGCAAAGAGCAATAATTCGCAGAATACGCTCTTTCTTGTTGCCAGGCATTTAAGAAGCCCCAGGGCTTCGGCCGCTGGACGAGTCCATTTTTACGGAAAAGGGTAGCTCCAACTTTGCACGGAGTTTTTTTGAATTTTTGTAGAGTCGATGACGAGCTGCCGAGTCGGACGAACGAGGTCTCGTCGCGACGAAAGTGATGTGACGATGTGAACTGTTTGTTTGTTTTTTGTGTTTTGATTTGCGTTGGATTTAATTTAAATTCGTTGTGTCATTTGTATTAAAACTTAAAGTAAATTCAGTTGCTAAGTAAATGTAAATGTAGAATCAATTTTATGTGTTAAGATTTTTATATTTGTGTAATGTGAAACCACTGCATCTTTAATGGATAATAAATAAGTTTTAAACCGGATCTGAAATGGTGTTTGTCTGAGATCAGCCCTTCCAGGACTCCGGATAACCAGCCGCTCGCCTCTCTTCGATCCGGGGAATTCTCATTTTGTCGCCCAACTTAGTGGCCATTGACGGTTTGTGACACCTCAGGATTCACCCCCTGACGACTCATGCTCTGAAGATGCAGTGGCTTTGAACTGTGGTTCATGGCGCCCAACCGAATTTTAACGTAACTTCAAGAATTTCAAATCGCCGAACGCACACTAAGAATCCGGACCCTGCCCTGAAGGTGGACTTCAAGATCGGGACCAGACAACCAGTCAGCTTCCCGGCGTCTTACTACGAAACCCCAGCTTCAAAGGCGAAACTGGCGGGAGTCGTCGGTGAAAGGTGCCTGGCCTCTGTTACTTTTCACGAAGCCCTATTTCTCGACTGGCCGCTCTTGACGTCGTTCGTGCTGACCTAGGAGGCCTGCTGGGCCTGTTGTGTTTTCAACCAGTGAGGCCTACTGTGGCTGTTTGTTTGCAATCCGTGAGGCCCGCTGTGCCTGTTAGAGTTGCAGCCTGTGAGGCCTGCTGTGTCTGTTTTGTTGTCAACGAGTGACGCCTACTGTGGCTGTTTGTTTGCAATCCGTGAGGCCCGCTGTGCCTGTTATATTTGCAACCTGTGAGGCCGTTTTGCCTGCCAAGCTGCCTGTTAAGACGAGAAGACGCTAATAAACCTGCCCTGCCGAGCGAGGACGCTGCGGATGCCTTCTCGGGAGAAGATGAGGCCGTCTGCCTGTGAAGAGGAGATGCCGCCGACACACCTGCCCTGCCGAGCGAGGATGCTGCGGATGCCTTCTCGGGAGAAGATGAGGCCGTCTGCCTGTGAAGAGGAGATGCTGCCGACACACCTGCCCCGCCGAGCGAGGACGCTGCGGATGCCTTCTCGGGAGAAGATGAAGCCGTCTGCCTGTGAAGAGGAGATGCTGCCGACACGCCTGCCCCGCCGAGCGAGGACGCTGCGGATGCCTTCTCGGGAGAAGATGAGGCCGTCTGCCTGTGAAGAGGAGATGCTGCCGACACACCTGCCCCGCCGAGCGAGGACGCTGCGGATGCCTTCCTGGGATAGGAACAGGACGCCTGTTGGCGTAGGAAAATTTGCACCACCGCCCGTTGTGATGCCGATCGCGACATGACCTGTGTTGTGGCCTCGTGTGTGACGACCGACGCGCTGCCACGCGTGTGTTTTTAAGACTTGATTTTTTTGTGTTCTTTATTGTATATTGTATCTTGTTTTTGTGTGATTATTGCTACGCTGTCCGAACTCAGTTCATGGACACTAGAAGTATGGGGGTTTGACACACCCTGGTTTTTCTTAAGTATAAGTGTCATTAGTGTCCCGAACTGAAATCGGCCTGCGGCAAAGAGCAATAATTCGCAGAATACGCTCTTTCTTGTTGCCAGGCATTTAAGAAGCCCCCGGGCTTCGGCCGCTGGACGAGTCCATTTTTACGGAAAAGGGTAGCTCCAACTTTGCACGGAGTTTTTTTGAATTTTTGTAGAGTCGATGACGAGCTGCCGAGTCGGACGAACGAGGTCTCGTCGCGACGAAAGTGATGTGACGATGTGAACTGTTTGTTTGTTTTTGTGTTTTGATTTGCGTTGGATTTAATTTAAATTCGTTGTGTCATTTGTATTAAAACTTAAAGTAAATTCAGTTGCTAAGTAAATGTAAATGTAGAATCAATTTTATGTGTTAAGATTTATATATTTGTGTAATGTTAAACCACTGCATCTTTAATGGATAATAAATAAGTTTTTAACCGGATCTGAAATGGTGTTTGTCTGAGATCAGCCCTTCCAGGACTACGGATAACCAGCCGCTCGCCTCTCTTCGATCCGGGGTCTTCTCATAGAGTGACGAATTGTTTGTGTATCTGTTCGCCTAGCGAACCCACCACGCTTCGGGCAATAACGGGTTGTAAAATTTTACGAGAGAAAATGTTGTTGCTTAGATTAACTTCATGTAATTAGATGGAGTAAGGGAGGTACTCACATGTATGTGATTTCTCCAGCGATAAATTAACCAACAATTGACGGTACGTACTTGCTGTTTAAAATCTGATCTAAAGCATGATTTTCTTTTCTATTTTATCATAAAATTTCGTACAAAACAATGTTATGCAGATTCCAAAAAAACAACGTAAATTTAATTTTGTTTCTGAATAACTGACATGTTTTCCTTTTCTAACATGCACGTGTTAATAGAGTATACCAGAAAGAGACAACACGTGAGTAGCACAGAATCAAAGCTGTACTTATTCAATATTTTTTTTACTTTTGATTGTTTACTGTTCGTACACAAGTATTGTTAGGGTAATAAGTATTGGGCATACGAGTAGTTTCACACGCATAAATATGTCTATACAAAAAAAAGCATTTCGTTAGGCAAATTTCTCACATTTGTTTTCTAATGTGAAATCTTTTGTTAGATTCCGCGGATCACATTACAAATCATTCTAAAACAAATTTCAATGGCATCCAAACAATCGCAATCTCTAAAAATTTACACTTAAATGGTTATGTAAAAAAAGATATTTATTTACACGTGTGTTATTTAATTATTAAACATTTCTCTTGAATAACTATTATGATTGTAATTTGAATGAGCAATTATAATTATGTAGCCATTATTTAAAAATGCAAATTGTAATTATTAGAAAAAGATATGCGTATATCTTATAATATTGTTCGTCGGTTAAAGAAATTTAAGAAAGTCATTTTAAATAATCTCGGCTCTTTTCGGTTTTAACATTGTTTTATATAATCAAACATGTATTATTATGACCTTGTCAGGAATTGAATCAGAACTCATTTAACAGAAATGTTTTTACCACTGAGCTAGAGGCCGATATAAAAATAGCAATAGGTACCCGAAGTAATGTATTATGTCATCAGCATAATATCTTTAACAAAGCATAAATTTTGTTAAATAATAATAATTGGTAGGGTGATGCGACACGATGGTCGCTGGTTTTCTCAGAATCGACAGTCATAAATCTTCTCAGGTACACTCAGGGAGAACGGAAACATTTGCTCTTGGATAGTGAACCCAGATGCAAAACACTACCTAAATATGTTTCCGAGAATTTCACGTATATATTTGTTAGTTATAGTTATGTCCATCTTTCACAATATAAGATTAAAAAAATATTACTTAAAAACTATTTTTATTTCAGTATTAGTGATCCGCGAAAATTTTTCCCTTTTTTTACCGGTCCGCAGGTTAAAAAGGTTGGGGAACACTGATCTAAGCCACACTTTATATGCACCTGTTAACGTGTTTGAAGTAATACGAGATTCTATAAAACAATGCTACTGTAAGGTATATAAGATTTGTTTATGTGATTTGTTTTTATGTTCATAGTCACTGATAATAAATACATTATAATATATTGCAATAAATTATATGTGTTTGCGATCCTCTAGTCTCTAGTCTTTAGAATAAAACGGACAGTTAGAAACACTAAAATAATCACAATTAAAAAGTATGTTCTACTCAAAGACGAATATATTCTTTCTGTTATCAAAGTAAGAATTCACTTTTTTTTATACTTATTTTTTTATTATTTTAAATAAGTTTTTATTGTAAGTGACATGCGATGGCTTTAATTCTAAATGTTAGGTAAAGTTGATATTGAAAAATTGTGCATAGCTCAATGCTGTGTTTTGAATTTGATTCCGAGAGATTCTTCTAAAAGTTTCAAGTGATTTTACTAAAAACAATGAAGGCAAGGAAGGTGTCCGAACGCATTTTGAGTACAATGAAACAATAAATTACATCATAGGATAAATACGCCGCCATTTTTCAAAGAATCTTTACTAATTGTGTATTGTTTATGTTGGAATTGTTGCCAGTCATGTCTGTACTCCAAAAACAACTTTATTTTTCGTGTTTAACGTTCACTTTCTGGTAAATTTTTACAACGAAACTGTTTTTTATAACAGCTTTTTAATTGTTCATACTTTGGTCAGAAATAAGTGATTTATAATTTAGCTAGACGAATTATAATTGAACTGGTTCAAAAACGGAACGTTTCTAAGTTTTTTTTTTATAATTAGTATTACTAATTGTCAGGTCTGAAAATTGGAAGATGTAGCTATTTTTAAGTGTAATGTTTCAGGGTGCAAATGCATTTATACAGAGACACAAATACAAACTGCGAAGAGAAGGGTGGTTTAGATAAATACAATATAATATGTATTGTGATGGTTGAGGTATTTGAATTGTTTTTATTTAAGTTTGTCAGTCATTAATATGTTAAAGAAAATTAAAGCAGTTCTCAATTTCTCTTCGTATTCTCACGCTGTGATTATTTTTTTGTCACCGACTATTAGGGAGGAGGGTTGATTCACTTTAAGAAAATGCTTTAAGAAAATGACGAAAATATTTGAGTAAAAAAATATAAATAAATCAACAAAATTTCCATTTCTTTACGTCCGTGTTCTTGCGTGCAGGAAGGTTGATAAGTTATTCCAACCACAGCTAAGAAGGTTAACTATACCAGCTGATATGATAAGTGGCTACTTACTTCTTCGTCAGGCAAATCTTCGTCGTTTATTTCTTCGTGTTCGGTTGTGACTTTCGATTCGGTCAAGATGCGACCATCTCCTGACGGGTGAAGCGCTCTAGATTCCTCCTGAAATTTTATGATAGAAAATTTATACTTTCCTTTGCAAAAATATTACACCAAATTAAATCTTATTTAGAAACGATCGCACTGTCATTTAAATCTTTATAAACGCACATAAGGTTTCAATGCAGTCATTAACTTAATACAAACCATTTAACAACAGAAAAACAATTTACTTTTTACATACCAATCAGGCGCGTGCGGTGGCTTTATCTCTTTCTCCCTCAATCACATGACAAGTGAAGGTGCAAGCGAGATGCAAGGGCATGCAGCGCATGCTCTTGTATCCGTCTTGCTCATACCCAAATTAGGTTGTGCGATAGAGATAGTGATAAGTCCACCGCACGCCGATGATACCTATATATCATCTAAAATATTGCGTATTTTTTGCGAATATTGTATACTTGAAAATAGTACAGCACTACTGATATAATTAAAAACAAAAACTATGCTAAATATGCCACATAATTTTTTTTCTATGTTTTCTATGGTGACTTTGTGGACGTTCATATTAATTTTATATGCCACATAACATTTAACTTATGACTATTTTTTTAATTCATAACATGTATTCCTAATTATTGATATTATTAATCACCTTATCTTCTGTATCAATTGTCTTCTTGGTTTTGGTAGAGTCATGAACTAACTTCGGTCCACTAGCGACCAAAGCCTTGCTCAAATCTTCGTCGGTGCAGGCCCTCAGCGCCTGCCTGATGTCCTCACGGCCGCTGGACACCGCCTTCAGGTATGCCTGGAATGAAATAAAAACGATTTTTAATGACTGACTCAGGAAATAATAAATTAACAATATTAAATCAAACACAGCTACTTCAGCAAACATAATATGGTTCTAATTGAACGCTGTACTATAATACAGTATTTACTACATAATGAAAACAACGATATAACGTGTTGTATATTATTACATATTTACAGAGTTCTGAGAATTTTCATCTGACATTTTATTTATTAAGTTTATTTGCTTTTTTATTAGTTAAAATGCTCAATATTTAAGATAAACCGGTCCTATGTGTTAAATAAAAACTTAGTAATATGGTATGTATATACTTTCTTATATATTTAAAGCATCAAAGACATTTATTCCATTGAATATAAATCGATATATATAAATATTCACACAGGAAATCGGACCCATATGGGTGAAATCAAGTATGATGGAACCTCAAAAGCAGAAGTCCGCAACTTTTTCTCTTCCACAACATACCAAAATTTCCCCAAGATTTTCTTGGTACAACATAAATAAAAATTTAAATTACATTAAATTCTATTTGATAAATAAATATTATCAAAGAATGATATTTAGGGTTGGATATTTGAGACAAATTATTTGATTTGCTTATTGTTTTAAAACAATGCGCAGCGGCACATTTAGTATTGCGGCATAACACAACGGATAAGGAGCACGAGGACATTAATTTAAAAATATAATGATATTATACGATTATCGAATCCTTTGAAAGAATTTTTTCTTCGGAGAATTTTTACGTTATTTAGAAATAAAACTATTATGATTTAATCTTTCTATATTGCGTTAAATTATGATATTAAGATCTCTTTTGAAATCATATTATTATTTTGTTAAGAAATAAACGCTTGGTCTCGTTTTGGCTAACGATATTATACAATACACAAATGAATAATTGAAATGTGCAATAAACAATGTGACATCTTGTTACATAATTCTCAGGCAAACAATAAAAAATGTCATATAGCACTTGTCACTATCTACCCACGATTCACAGACAGTAGAATGAATACAATTCCATCCATATTCTGCGACAAAGGTCTGAAGAAGGGCGCCCACACGTACTTTTGAACACAATATTATTCAGTGTCGAAATATCATTATTTATTGTTTTTAAAATGTTATGTTTTTATTGTGGAGTATTATTTTTCAAATTTCGATGATCATTGTTTGGTTGAATCACATATATATTGCATTTCTACATATTTTATAATTCTTAAATTTGATTTTGTACACTTCCACGAGCGCACGAGCGTCAATTCGAGCCATTCATGCGCTCGAGTGCCTGAACATGCCGAAAGGCTAAACCCGGGTCGTTAGTGACAAATTACATGGAAGTGTACAAAATCACAATAATTCAAATTTGATATTGAAATTATATCAAGCACCCTCAGTCGATGTCTTTAATTATAATTCTTAGTTCTGGCGGCATATTACCGTTTCCAATGTGAAGCATATGGATTCTTAATAAAGATTATTAACATAGTTTTGAATTCAGCCACGAAGACTCTTTTTTTCGTAGAGAGAAAGGATAGAAGAATTATGCTAGGACAGGAATAGTGTTACCTAATCGCTTTAGACGTGCCACATATTTAAGATAAAATATGTAGGAGAGAATTTAGACATCAAATATATCCATGTTTTCAAACAAAAATATATTAATATATTGAAAAATCGACTTATGAAACTGTCTGTATTCGGATTCATCAACGCCGAAGCTAACAAAGTTGACCACTCGACAAAATTCCCGGCACTTTTTAATAAACAAAATATTTTTCTTAATTAGAATTTTCTTTGGATATTCATAGTCTTCCTAAGTTACAGCATCACAAACAGATTATGCTCCAGTCTCATCACTTCTATTGAGAAGCGTGGCTGAGAATATATTTTGCTGTGAATATTGCATCACATTGTTATTTTCAAAATGATTTGCTCGGCTTTTGAACGAGACAGAGTACTGTTTTGCCAACAGCTATACAATACCGAAATATTCAAGGGTTGTTCATAGTCAATAGTTTTGTTGGGAAAGATCAATTTGTTTTGCAGATTTTTTATACAAATCGAACTAACCCATTGAAACCAGCATCAAATATACAAATCTACTTAGTTTAATATTTCTTATTAAATCCGTTATCGTTTTATCTTACCACAACTATAATTACAATTATTTCAATTCAGTATTTGATTATAAATACGTACTTAAAATAAGCTTAATATTTAAACATATATATGTAATATTCAAATATGTCGTAACAGATTTCATTCGATAAGTATTTAAAATAGTGGATATTCACTTATTTTTCTTACAAATTATTTTTCGGTTTATTTTATACATAATTTCCGTAAAATATTTTGGGTTGAAATATTTTTTTATAATTAACACAATTAAATAAACGGCGTGTTTTACAAATGAATAATAGTCAGAATTCATTGAATAATGTATTCTTTTAAGGTTTAATTTTACACCAATTTCAAAATGACGAACCACATTTTTATTGTTTCAAAATTGATTTAATTTGACAATTTATTATTTGGTCAGTTTATAATTCAATTAATAATATTAAAGATATCGTCGGTAAATATTTTAGGTTAGGTTAGGTTATTCCTGAGTTCATTTTTCTGGTCAGTAAATAACTGACCATGTGATTACTCACCATTTAAAGAATTAGTTACTGACCATTTAATTTTGTTAATAGTTAATTAAATACGTAGACATGTTCACATTTTATGGAAGCTTTACAATAATTATTATCTATTAAATGATTTATACTCTTTTCTATATTTATTTTTATATGTGGTAACTGTTTGTGACTGTCTATGCTAATTGAATTTTCTAATAAATAAGCAACTGTACAATATTTTTATGAAAAAAAATAATAAACATATTAGTAGCCTACAAATTTGTTTCTTAAATTAATTAATTTTATGTCTTTGTCTACACGGCTTTTATAAAAGTATATGGAACCAAGCCTTTCAAAAATCCTCTCGTACTAAATGCAACAAAATACTGGTTTTTTAAGCAAAGTATGAGAATGCAGCGTGTATTACAGAGAGTAACATTTTTAAAAGGAAAAGATTTTACATAGCATAATCTACTCAACTTTAAAGAAAGACGAAATTTATGTCATCTATAAAACTAGAAACAGGATTCAACTGGTCAGATGTCAGTAAAGTGATTACAAAAAAAAAATCTTGTGCATAATTAACTTGTTCTAAAAACTAAAAAGAAACATTTAATAGAAGTACTTGCTGTGTGTCCAAATAAATTATCTTTGAGCGTTTTTGTACATGTACATGTACATGTGCATTCAATAATTTTTCTCTGCTGAAAAAATGAATTGTATTCTATATTTGCTTCGGTATTTGTAGACTCTGATGAGTGATCAAAAGGTTTCGAAATCAAGTTCTGGTAGGGTCATTCTAGTTTAGATCGTTATATAGTCGATATATATTTAATACAGTGGATCTCAACCCTATGTAATGAGTTCGTCGAACATGTTCCCGCTACGAAATATTAAATACTTTTTTTAAAATGCTATTTTTTTATTGAAGTCGTAAATATATTTATATTATTTTACAAACAACATATGTACTTATTAATGAAGCTTATCTGATTAGAATTTTTTTTACGAGAACTGTTTATTACTCAAGTTGCTCAACTTCTTTTTCTCGAGAGTAGAGATATAACGATAAGGCTAGGACAAGCCTAGTGGGAGGCAACTTTAGACATCACATATACCTTAGCCTTCTAGCAGAAATCTTTAAATCGATTAAAGATCTATGAAATTGAAATTGAACCTGTGAGCACTGCAACCGAAACCAACGACGTTGACCCCTCGACCACGACCCAGGCTGTAATACGATGTTATATACAACGATTATATATCGATGGTGTTTTGGCCAATTGATGTAACCCTCAAACGATACGAAAGAGAGTTAATGATTGAATCTCATTTTAATGACGAAAGAGCAAGTCTCGGCCAAATGATGTAAATAAGAAAAATAAATTGACCACTTTTTGGAAGGGAAACATCATTTTACATTGGTTTTAAGCTTAAAAATTCTGACCCAGCCACTTTATGTAAGCCACTATTATATTGACACTCCCTACGTATAGTCCCGTATCTGCATTTATGAGAATTTATAGGAGTGCATTTCGAAGATTCATAACGCTATTCACCATATAATATTTTCGATATAGACAGTTTTTATTCTCTCCTGATCAATTTCAATTTTGAGGGTTACATCAGTTGGCCAAAAAACCGTTGATAGATATTATGCTTCCAAGGATTAACAGGAAAATGTTTAATATATTTTGAACACATAATTTTTACGACCCTTTTTGTATACCACAAGAATGTCGAAAGTTTAACACCCAGTCGCGTATCGACATCACCGTAGACGTGATTTGAATTCATTATATGCCTCGATACTTAGTATTGGTGAAATAACTAAATAATGAATAATTTTACCGGGTAAACTTGTAGCGTGCAACCTAATGAGCTAGCTGCAAGGCATGTATTATGTTCTAGTGAAGGAATTTCTGAATACAATAATATAAAAAAAATACATATACGGAGAATGATTTGTACATAGATCTTATTTTTTTCATTCTGGTCATTTCACATATACACTAACGTAAAGAAATATCTATAACATCATTGTTTGTAGAAAAATAATATTATAACCTCTGTTTCCAGTACACATACTTCTTTGGAAGTATGTCTTAGTTCTCGTAAAAACTTTTTCCAATAATCTTAATCTATTAGTACATATTAAACTTTAATCTAATTTGCGATGTTCAATGGTGGAACTGAAGTATGCTTACATGTCATGGGAGAGGGTATTGCAATTGGCGGGTGACATGAAATCATGGAGGTGCCATGTGGTGTCCAAATGCTGCACATATGGTGCGAATATAGAACAAGAAAAACAATCTTCAATGATTTATATTTCTTCTTAGTGTACCTACTATAAATAATTATTACTACGATAACTGAATATTAATTTTACATCGGTTTAATTGCCAAAAAACATCTCAATGTAACCTTGGCAACGTATCTGTTGATTAATGTGTTTTGGAACAACTTACGCTTCAAACAAATTTATTCTAGTAAGGGAAAACTATAAAATCGTCTCACTTTAAAAAAGGGTGTTTTTCAGTTTTAATATCTAAATATTCCAGTGGTCAGAAAACTTTTTTAAAAACGGGCCCGATTGATTTTTTCAAAACTTGGATTAGGGGGCCGGCCGATGACAAGTAAATTCCTATTATAATAAATTTTTCATATTTCGTCCCATGTTTTGTAGTGTAGTGCCGTTTTAAACTGCATTCTTAGAAAGCAGATACCGCTTCATTGCAAATTAGACATATGCATTTGTCTTTGTTTTGCACACAAAAATAACGAATTGATCACTGCCCATTACATACGTGACGTGCAACATCTAGTTTCATTTTCTTTAACATGATTATACTAGGGTACTGAAATTAAAAGAAGTTTGATCGAAATTTTAAATACAAATTTGCACATTCTGTTTTATATTAATTGTGGAAGTAACTAGGTACCATTCCATACCTCAAACTAAGAAATCACTACTAATCTACTTCAAGTACTCACAGAAATCGAGCGATGTGTACTTGGCTAACTTTGAAGTACAACTGAACATTTTCGATTAGCACATTTCTATTGTTCTATTTTGCCTACAATCTGATCTTAGAATTTTAATAAATGTGATGATGTAATTGGTATTGGAATAAAATCGAGTTTTTCGAGTGGCTTAGAGTCAAAACATTAAAATCAAATGAATTAAATCTGATTGTTTCAAATAATTTTAAAATTATTATCGACAGGTCGCGTTAGCACGTGGTTCTATTGCTTTTATAAATACGCTAACGTGGCAAATAATAATATTTACAAAATATTACTTCATCGTTTTGCTACACTGCGTAGACATTTAATTTACGTTACGCCGATAAATGCATGCTTTCTACTATTTAATGATGTGGAACAGTAGGTAAATTAATTCATTTGATTACATACACATTATATACGGGCAATTATTGAGCAATCGATTGGATAACATTTCGTAATACATTTCTATCCAATGGTCTATCTATATTCACTCGTATATAATGATAAGACAAACTGTTTTTAATCTTACATCATTTTTGTGAGACTAATCTGTAATACAAAATATGATCGACATAGTTTTTTTAAATTCTACCTATTGTATTTTACTATTACAATGATATTTTTATTTATATGAAACATCAATAGTTCATAAATACTGTCTATTGGTAAAATTTTTAAGTAAGGCAATAACTAAAATATGTAAATTACAAGAAGTTTTTTTCGAACAGTATCTCGGCCTCTGTGGTCTAGTGCTAAGAGCTTTGCCCTAGTAATCAGGTGGGTCCTGGTTAAAATCCCATCAAGATTAATATCAATTTAAAAATTTAAAAAATTAAATTTGTGATCTTGGACATGAGTGAAAAATGAACTTCCACAAAGCTACCGCCGAATCCACAGAAAATATTAAAGTAGCCAGTGTGGCAAAAAAGGCGATTTTGTATAGTAAACTATTTACCAAATATTTTTTAATTTAAGAATAAAATCATCGTTTACCTTAGAAATAAATAACCTTACGATACGGTTAGTTTGAAGATGCTTCTTAAACAGGCGAAACGCGTCACGTTAGTGATAAACCAAGTGGAATAACTAAGTTATCAATTTTTAACAACATAATCTGTTTTACTAGAACGCAGTACTGACTTTTGTCAGTTGTTTGTGTTTTGAATTTATATACTTCTGTTTGTAAGTGGTTTGTTTTAAGAAGTGTAAGCTGCCATCTTTTAAAAGCGTTTGATGATAAAATATCTATATACACATTTATTTTTTATGATTACAATCTTACAAGGTTGATTGCATTTCTGAGAACATTCACGTGTTAAAAATACACAGCCGTACAGCGTGGCGGTACCAATTAGTATGAGATTTGAAACGTCTTGGAGTGAAAGAAAAAAAAATGAATACCATTTAATAATACAACCTTGAACGTTACATGCTCGTCTTTTTCACCAACATAATGACAGATTATGAGAACCCGAAAGCAAAAAAAAATCTGAAATGAACGCTGCGATGAAAGCAATTTGGTAAAGTGTTCATCGAGAGAGATGAACTAGTAACTATGGTTCTTTTAATTTTTTATGTCAGTAACTATTAAACATGTCCACGGTGAATTTTTTAAAGAGCATCTGGACAACGCTCTAAACTTTATATCTAATTTAATGATAATGCATACCCATAAATCATTTCGATTTGTTTTCATTTAATATAACAAATGTCACGGTATTATAGGTGTTGATATTATAACGTGACCACCGGCAGTAGTCATAAAGTAGTACCAAATTTGGATTATTGAGATTTTGTACACTTCCATGTATTTTGTCACTAACTACCCGGGTTTCGCCTTTCGGCATCTTCAGGCATTCAAGCGCACGAATGGACTCGAATCGAAAGTCTGTAGCACTGCTATCAATGTTTTTTTCAAGAACATTGATAGCAGTGCTACAGGACTGGCGTAATTTAATAAATGTAGTACTTATAACATTGTATTTGTTGCTAAATGGTAAATATATTTACTAAACAACCAGGTTTTATAATCTTATAAGTTATAAGTTTTATAGTCTAATTATATTTTAAAATCCTTTTCCATAAATAAATTTACTTCAGCGATTAATACCCCATTTTATAAATAAAATATTCAACATTCAGCGCAGATACTAAAGTGTAATATATAAATTTACGCATTCATGACGAGTAATATACACCTGTACTTTATGGCGGCCATTTAAAATATACATTGCTAACTTTTTATTCTTGCTGTATATATTTTTCTTGATTTTAAGTAAAACAGATAGAGTTATAGATAAAACTGTGTGATATCAATTTTTGGATTGCGATTTTTTTGTTTTGACTACTCGTTGAAGGTTACTTTAAAGAATATAAGAAAAAAATATTTGATACAACCTACGTCTGATGGTTGAGTGTTTGACTTATGCTAATTCCTAAATTTCAAATTGTTTATTTCTATCGATGCTTTTATATACGACTAGATTATTTTCATAAAAATAAATCAAAATTTTGCACGACACCAGACAGTTATTCCTCAATTTCCACAAACATTTCAAGAACACATGATTTTTAGACAAACAATATTGTATAAGAAATCAATTATTATATCTATAGCTATCTTCATATAAACAGAGCTATAAATCACTGTTTTATGGGATGACCCGTTGGAACCAGGAAAAGGTCAACGATCAAATAATGTAGAATTGTTTTCAAATCAATGCATGTGTATTCGTTTCAACCTTAATGTGGTTGCAAATATTGAATTACGTTATATGGCAATAGAGCAATGTTTTCTAGAATAATAAAAATATTTTCAATGATCCAACAACTGGTAAATATATAATTTATTGTATACAAATTGTGAAATAAAACTTTGATTCATTAACTATACCAGAATGATCTTTATTATTTATTTATTAGAAATGTCGAATCACTGAGCATTATTGTTTGTTAATAATTGAAATAGTCATAATGTGTGACGTAATTTAGTTCAAACGAATTTCAAATAATGTGAAGTACACCGTACACACAACGTAAAGCTTTATTATATTGTTTGGGTAAAGCAATTGATCTGACTGAGTGATACATTTTCTCTAAATCTTTCATAACGAACTTTCCAGCCGGTATCATATCAATTTCGATAAATGATTTCTTTCAAAATGGAGAATCCATATTTTCTGAAAAGGTCACCTTAACCGAGTTGGAATTCGTCCTACTGAATCGCTGGTATAAACCATGAACTAACATGTTTTTTTCTCTCTGTCCTGAACCTCTCGTCGTGTAGGTGAGGTGATTTTCATACCACTTATACTTTCCTTAATTTTTTGTTCTGTCCATACTCACATTCAAATAATTGTTTGAGTGAATGATCAACAACCAATTCTCAAAAAAGATTCTTCTGTTAAAATTGTTTATTAAGATTTCATACGCTTTACATTGGAAATGGGCGTGGAGTTATCGAAAGTGACTTTAAAAAATTAACACGTTTATCTAGCCCAAAGGACAGTGCTAAACTTGGTATGTATACCAAAAGTTGTTTCTTTTTATTCGATGTGTTGCTAAAAGACCATTTTATTATAAAATACATCTTCTTTAAAAACACTTCCATAGATATTATTTAATAAATAATGAAATATGTTATGTTTCTTTATTATTGTGATGGATAAAATAAAAACTTTCAAATCAAAGCTATCTAAAACAAAACTTAACTTCCGCTTTTTTATCAACTTTTTACGTAACTTTTGATGATAAATTTTCGTGTTTTATAGCGATGCTTAAGCTTCCTGTGAAAAAACATCGCTAAAAAACAAACCGAAAATTATTTCATAGCAGCAAAAAAGTCCGTAAGATCACGGGATTCATAAACATGTTGAAAAATTACCTCCATCTGTTGTACGAACGATTACTTAACTATCTAAAAATGAAACTGTATATTATTTAAGCATTAAATTGTATAACGTAGCCCATATCGTAGTGCAAATTAAAAATAGTTTTAGAATAAGTAATTTGTGATATTCAATTTCAATTCATGAAATGTTTTTTTATGGTTTGGTTAAGATAACATTCATGGAAAACTAAATAAAAAAATGTATTTTTATACACCAAGTCCACACACAATGTGAAGTATATTGTAACCTAATCGAGCATCTAAACAAGAATTTAAGACATCGACTGAGGGTGCTTGATGGAATTTCTATATCAAATTTGAATTATTGAGATTTTGTACACTTCCATGTATTTTGTCACTAACGACCCGGGTTTCGCCTTTCGGCATCTTCAGGCATTCAAGCGCACGAATGGACTCGAATCGAAAGTCTGTAGCACTGCTATCAATGTTTTTTTCAAGAACATTGATAGCAGTGCTACAGGACTGGCGTAATTTAATAAATGTAGTACTTATAACACTTATAATTAATACCAGTGACAAGATGGATCTTTATCTCGTTGTCAAAATTTAGTACATCCAGCTGTCCGATGGATTCAATAGGAATCTATCCTTGTACTCGATAACCTGATGAAACCAGGTCGTAAAAATCTCAATCATTAAAATGTGATAAAACACGTTTATTTTAACAGTACGCTGATATTCATCATAAATATATGCTTCTTAGCAATATTTATCAAATAGTTTTACAAATATTCTAACAACATCTAACTCTATTGTCTTTTAAATGTCAGAAGCCAAGCGAAGATCATCCTGAAGTAGTAACAAACTGCAGAATATTTTCTGCAACAAAATTATACTTGTTCGCGATGTCTCATTGTTTTGGCTTTTGACTTACACGAATAGCGGGTTGTGACGTGATTTCTTAGCTTTCTATTCGTGACCGATGATGCTCATGAAGACTCAAATGCAATCATTAAATAACGGATTTACTTTTATGATTCAATACACATACTGATTCAAGTCACTATACTGAAAGATTCACCCAAACAACTCTTCATTGATCGATAGCAATTTTTGAATCAGATTGTTCGTATTTCAAAAAATATCTACTTTTTATAAAATACAACGCTGTTGGACAATGCTTGTTGAAATAAGCGAGTTCTGTTTTTAAAAATTCATCCGCCTCACCGTAGCTAAATATAACAATCTATAGTAACAGATATTTTATAATAAACTAGCGAGTATCTGGCATGCGTTGCAATGCCACTGAAAGAAAGAAAGTGTTTGTGTTAATTCTGTTTATTTAAGTGCTTTTGGATACGGAATATTTTTTGATACCGTCTGGTACGTACATGATTAAATCAGAAGGTTTTCCGAGATGTCGCTGTTTGTAAATAATTGATAATTTTTGTAGATTTTACCTTCACGAGTATGCGCACTACAACTCACCAAAGTTTCATCGAAATCGGCAAACAAACAAACATTAATTTTTACATATATAAATAATTGCGAATCAATTAGAATGTGAATAACATTATGAAGACTGGTCAAAACAATTGACTCTGCGTCATACTGTGCAGTAGGAAATTGGGCAAAGACGATTGAAAGCAGCCCTTGATCATGAATGATGTGCATATTGATAGAATTTTTAAAAAATGTTTTAATTAGTTGACTTTTTATTAATATATTTAGAAATGATATCCGGATAATTTCGCCATTCTAAGATATAGCATATGTACAGCCCACGCTATAATATAAATTAATATACATACAAAAAAATTGAAAAAAAAGAACATGTTAAAAATGTTGAAGCTATATTTCATAGCCACTCTCTCAGCGACCTGCCCAGATGAGTTAGGAAAGAATTAAAACGTCACAAACATTAATAGTTATGGACACAGATTAATTTTTTTGTGGCTATTTCCAAAATTCCAAGCAAAGTTCTATTTGATTACCAATAATTGTTTAAGTACTCCATTAGGAGTCTTTGCGATCTGAGTTGCGATTATTCTTTAATGATGCTGAATACATCGCCGTAAATATTAAGTTGGTAGATTAAACCCATGAAAATTTCTCACGTGTAAATCTTATTACTGCCATAATATCTTCCAGCCAATATTATTAAGCATATTCCTTTATGTAATAGCATTACTATTCCTCGTCACTTATTAGTATTACAAACGTCTTTTGATTGGAGTAAAAAATACAACTTTCATTTCTTATACAACAGTCTTACATTAATCATACTATACTCATAATAAATCACACAATCTAAGCCTTCTTAAATACGTTCAACTATACACAGTAAAAAAAGTCTAATAAGGATAATACAACTATACATAATGGCAATTTATCATAGTGTCTTTACAAATATAATGTATGGGGAAGGATTCATTGTGTTGAATTAAAAATATCTAGTGATTTATATCATAAACTGGTATTTTATCATTTTATAATGTAAGTTGCATAGGCGTAACTAGCGGAGAATATACGGTTGCCATAGAAAGTGGTCGACAACTTTAATTTTATAACTTCATAATTTTAGTTAAATTTTTAGGGTAACATTTTGATTATTATTATCACTTAGATAACAACCATTTGTTTCTGAATGTATGAATATAATTTATTTATGGAGATTGAAAATGTCGCTTCGATATGACCGAAAAGAAAATTATTTTTTTTCAATTTCATGTCGTTTTAATGTTTGTATTTAAACTATTTTCATGACATGGAATTTTTTAAAAAATATCAAAAAATAATTACGTGTCTTCGTGTTTATAATTCTCCCATATATTATGATATTAAAACCACGATAACTAGAATGATTCTGAGTGGGTTTTGGTGGATATTGATTCATTATTGGCGACCAGGATTATGTGTGAACGAACAAAAGCAAACTGCTCCTCATTTGGCACCCTTCTCAGGTAATCACATAAATAGTTACTATTGGTTGTCTATACTGATGGTTGCATGTGGTACCCTGGAATGTAATCCGGCTTTTCTCAAATAAAACAAAAATGCTAGACTCACTGTGACTATAATATTTGAATATGTGAAATTAAACTATTCTGTGCCTGGTCCATGGTGCAGTGGTCAACATCGTTGGCTTCGGCTACTTATTTCACAGACTTTAATTTATGTTTATTTATCGATTTATGAATATTTGTTCGAAGGCATGAATGTTTGTGATGCCTGAAATTCCCTTGTACCTATCCGATCCGTAAAACAGCGAATCGAGAGTAATTAGTTAACCACTGTGCTGTCCTAGCAGAATCCTTCTATACCAACTCTCTTTAAAAACAGGTTACGTAACTGAGTAACAATCCTTTCTCTTAGAAAAAATCTGTTGAGATACCTTTATTGGAAGGTCAATTCTTTACACTGGGAGCGGACATGGCTTAAAAAAAATCGTTATCGAAGATTATTCAATCGCACATTTGACATGAATGTAAATTTTAATACTAAGCTAATGCCAGTATTTGCTAAAGAGAAAATCATAACCTCAAAATGTTCATTTGAAAATGATAAGACATAAATAATACTTCACAGTTTTTTTCCTGATGTCAGAATCATCAAATTTACAATCATGTATTTTTTCAAAAACATTGACAGGGAGATGTATTACAGTTACCTTTGTGATTTACAGTTTCTTTAGACGATTATTTGTTAAATTTATTACTAAGTATGGATTCCATCTACAAATCAATGTATAAATACATTAAGTCCATAGTTACATCACTTAATATCAGGTAAGTTCACTCTTCGATATAAAGCGCAAACAGCACAGTAGCGTTCATCTTTTTTAAATATTTTATTCTTATTTAATGTTACTTACTTTTGATAATTCACCATAGATGGTATTGAATTCCGATTTAGGAAATTAATGACTAAACATTATTTAATATTTACAATAATATGGAAGCAGAAATTCATTGTTTTTATTTTAAATTTAGTTTATAATAAACTAGTGAGTACGAAGCATGCGTTGCAATGCCACTCAACGAAAGAAAGGGTTTGTGTATTTGATTCTTTGTTTTAGATTTCTTTTTTCAGAAGCCTTCTCGGGTGTGCGCACAACAACTTACCAAAATTTCTTAGAAATTAGATGAATGGTATAGGAACTCATAAGGCACAAACAAGCAAACATTCATTTACATATATATAGATTATAGGTCCCACTTTTTACATTATTTAAAAGTGGTACCATCATAATCAATGTGTCGTTTATTTAACACCATACGAGCTAAATTGCCATAAATCATTTAACTAAGCTCTTGTGGACTTAAATACTTATTTGTATCTCATTAACATCAAGTTCGAGCAATAAAATGTCAATTCAATCAATATATAAGGGCGAGCTAACTTGGTTCAAAAAATTATCAAAAAAATTAATTAATTATATTACAATTTTTGTTTTGGTTTTGTTTAGTATGTAAACTTCAGTTAAGCATAATGTTTCTTTGAGAAATAGTTGTATAATATTTAAACAATTTAATAAAAGGCATTCACTCTGGCACCTGTAGATTTATATGTACGGCGTTTATTTATTTGAAAAATAACTTTTTTAAAACTTATATCATCTGTTGGATGATGTTCATACACCAAATCATAGTTGCATTCTTAATAGTTAGGTTCAAGTATAATTGATTCGCTGAGTCGTTTAACACGCTCCTGGCGATTTTTTCAATAAAAAAGTTTTTAATGTACGTACGTGCTCTATCGATAGATATATCAATTTCTCCAGTCGCAGGTCTAAAATTTCATCCTATATGGTCTCCTGTTTGAAATTCAACATTTCCCCAAACTTAAAAATGTTTTTTTTTACATCTCGATCTTGGTTTTATACGGTCAACACGCTCTGAAAAAACAGTAGTGTAAAAAAACGTTTTACTTCGGAATAAAATCTTCGGAAGCGTGTTTAGAGACTTAGCGACTCAATTATTCAATTGAAATAATTATGTGTATCAAATATTATTTTTTATCCATTTCTTCTGACAGTGTGGACAAACAGTGGATCATTTCAACAGATTTTTTTTTAAAAAACTTCTTATTTTAAAGAATGTAAAGACAAGTAGTTGGCTTATAGCTTTCTCTACATTTCATTTTTGAGTGTTTGAATATGGTTGGTGAGAAGGGATGAAATCGTCGCAGATATTTTTCAATGCGAATTAATGAACTGATTGAAAATTCTAACCCTTGAACTGAGCCGCAACCAACCATGAAACTAAGTAATTGAATCTCATACCAAATAAATACAATAAGATAATAGTTTCGAGAAATTTTTAGTTAAAGATTTTTTGTACACCATTGTAGAAATTTTACAGTGAAGGTCTTCCAATTTATCGATGCATGCAGCAGACGGTTCGTGGTTTCATTCGAGATGCAGTCAATAACAACGTTTTTCGTTTCTTTTAAGTCAATTGCATCACAGATACATCTCGGTAGAGGATATTACGAAATCGTATCTCACTTTAAATGGTTTATATGTGCCCATTGGTATTATTCCATTGTTGGCTTCGACCAAGGCAAGCTGTGTAATTTATATTTGTTATTTGGCCAGTATGATGAATTTTTTACTTAATCTTACAATCCGAAATCCTAAATAATAGTTTTGAACAGTTCAATAACCAATGTCAGACAATGGTAAATTTAAAAATTACATTGTTTATTAAGTAAAGATAAATTTTACACATAAATAACATTTATAAAACATGAAATCTCCCGATTCGGTTAATTTCAATTATCCAAGTTATTTCCTCGACATCTCTCTTTTAGAGAAGTTACGAATATAAGATCACTCTAAGAACTATAAATTGTGATATAAACCTCGCGTTTTATAAACATTGAAAAGGGAATATTCCATACATATTGCATTGTTAAAGCTTTATTAACAATGTCGAATAATATTTTAGTTTTCATTAGTAAATATTTTTTCTTTGTATGAATGAGTTTTGAGATAATTTCAGTACAGATTTAAACTACGTCACTAGAGATCAAATAAGGGAAAAGTAACAACAACAAGCACCAATGTCCATGATCTTAAATATTATATTTAAAAAAATCAACATTCGATAACCTCTCCAGGCTTTGAAAGTGATTAATTTTGACCACAAAATGGAACTCTTACCGTTAGGCTACATAAACCGCCGAACTTACAAAATCATTAACGGTCAACAATATTAAAATTATTAATAAAATCTTATGCAACGAATTGTGTTCATGTATTGATATTTACTTAAACAGTCACTTAAGACGGTTTCAAACATTACCACGTTTATAATGCACTATTTTTTGGCGGTAAAAATCAACTAGTAATCAATCGCGATAGGTCTATTAACTAATAAAGCAATTACAGTTAATGGTAAAATGTGAACTTTAATTTGACCGTGTCCCAACCTTAACGCCTTTTATAATAGGTTTCATCCGTTTCCTGGCTTCCACATTTAAATGGTCAAAGAACTTGCTTTATACAATAATTATAACTGATTCGCTAGCTTGAGAAGAAACTGTTTACTAATGACAGCTTTTATAGGCTTTGTTATATTCCTGTCGTAAACTAAAAACATTAAAGAGAATTGCTCATATTTTTTTTAAATGAGGAAAAAGAGACGAGTACAGAATTAAATACACTTGGACCTCGTATAACACGGTTGATGAATTGTGACATATTTTTGTACAACACGCTTTATGTAACACGGTTTCAGCATTTTGTTTTATAGAAAATGATCCTATAATGGAAATAAGTTTTAAGTTCAAGAAGGAATTACAACAGATCTTGCCCCTTATCACGAAATACGTAAAGATTTATAAGCTAAAAGCAAACAATCGCTTATTACAGAATTTTTAAAACCTAAATCCAAAAATATTAAAAAATTATAAAAGTCCACCGATAATGAAAGAGTCGAGCATATAGAATTGTAAGTGATAGCGATGATGAATGATTAATTTATAATAATATGATTAAAGTTTTTTTTCAATACATATTTAAGTGTATATTTTTCGATTGCTTATTTAAAAAAATAAAGAATATAAACAACCTTCAATATTTTTTTGGAATGCACCAATTGCAATTTATGAACTTTGTATAACACGACGTTTTTGTGGAGCCATATGACCGTGTTATACGAGGCCCAACTGTATTGGATTAAGCATGATAATAACAGATTGAGACAATTTTAGCTGGGTCCAAAGCTCATTTACTAAATTAAAAATCATAAGGAAAAAAAACAATTTTTGGACTAAGTTTTTTATATTTAAAGTTAACTTTAGAAAAATACATCATTTATAGCATTACTGACTTTGAACTGACTTTTAGTTTATAATTATTAGTTAAAAATACTTACTCAGGTTAATTTATTCTCGTAATGTGCTCTCGTACATAGTTTGTTATAATTTGATTACATATTTCTATAATGTGTACGTTTAGAAGATTATCTAATAATTTTTTGAAATAAATATCTGTAGATTAGTTATAAAAGCTTGGTTTGACAATCAGAATGCATCGTTGACAATCAGAACGTTTAAATTACTGACATGGTCAATATCAAATGCTATTTTTTTAAATTAAAATTTTAAATATTACTGCTTGGGATGTAGTTTTATTCTCAAGAAACTTTGTTAATTTTTACTTTCTTAACTGAAATTTGAATTATTGAGATTTTGTACACTTCCATGTATTTTGTCACTAACAAAGATGCCGAAAGGCAAAACCCGCGTCGTTAGTGACAAAATACATGGAAGTGTACAAAATCTCAATAATTCAAATTTGATATTGAAATCCCATCAAGCACCCTCAGTCAATGTCTTAAATTTCTTAGCTGATTTCAATTTGTATATAATATTGTTTTGAAAAATTCTTAACATACAATTTTCTGTGTTTGAAAAAGTTTTCTGTATGCATGTTTGAATGTTGAAAATGATAGAAAACTATGATTGTGAAAACTATGAACAGTGTTCTTCAACATGTGGTCCGCGGACTAGAACCGGTCCGCAAAAACCTTCACGCGACTACACCGCTACACGATTCGAGGAATTCCTACTGCTACGACTAACAACATATAAAAAAAAAACACTGGACAGTTTCTGGTAGCACTTATTTAGTGACATGTGCACGGCCACCGAGTGTTAGTATTGCGTCAGTACGCCTATCGACGACACTTATTTTACCACGATCGTGCGTATTGTTTTATTAATATATTATCGTTAAAATGAAGATCCACTTAGAGGTAGCCGCTGGATCAATAATTACTTTTTGGAGGATCAAGTGCGTAAGATATGAAATCATGCGCACTTGATCCCCGTGAAAAAGGAAAGCTGATAGAATATTCTTCGGGCGTCAGTCTGGTGTCCAGACATAAAATGTGTATTTGTGTGTATGACTGACTGTATGTGTATCTGGTTGACGCCGGTTCACGAAATATTTTTCCCATTTTCATCGGGCCGCGGATGTTAAAAGATTGAAGAACACTGGTGTAGAATGTCTAATATGATATTATAAAAAAATATAAAAAACCAGTAAACACTACTTTACTTTACAGTTGTTATGATATTTACAGCATAGTCATACTTAATAAAATGATTTTTTTAATCGATCGTTTTTTTGACATAATAAATATAATACTATAGACAAATAAAACAAAAATTAAACTATTTCAGTATAACTAAAGATTTTTTTTAACCAACAGACATTTATAAATACCATTTTTGTTATTTATGACTAACAATGATACTACATTTTTTTAGTCGAATTCCAAAATATCAATTGGTTTCAAAAACATACAAATTCTTATCGATACTGCTCAATCTGCATTGTTGATTAATGTATATATATATATATATATATATAAATCACCTTTCACCCACTTTTTAAAGTAGTTTTTTGGTTGGAGCTCGCTATCAGATATGACAAAATAATATAAATTATATAATAGATGCAGCTTGCAATAATTACCAAATGTAAGTTACTGCTTTATTCTTTGTGGATGTCGAAATAATTTAAGGATACCGAAAACATTTTGTAACTGATTTGCATCCGTCACAATTTTCAATGAATATATTTATCTTTAAGAAAAAGTTTATACTATTACTATAGATGTACCAATTTAACGTGGGCGCTAGTGAGGGTACCACCGTTGCGTTAGGAATGTTGCCATACTCAATCAGAAGTGAAATTTCTATAAAAAAAATCCATGTCCGCTCCCAGTGTGGAGCATATGGTCTCCTAATGGTATCTTAACAGAATTTTTCTATGCGAACTGCTTGTTACTCAGTTGTTCAATCTCTCTTTTTCCGAAGAGAGTAGAGATAGAAGGATAGGGCTAGGACAGGACTAGTGGTTAGCTAATCGCTCTCGGTACGCCTCGTGAGGATCCGATGGGTGGGAGCTCCCTTCCTCGCATTAAGACATCAAAAACACTCAGACTACTGACATAAATCGATTAAAAGATTAGTTTTATGAATTGAACCCGAGACATCTGTAGCCGTAGCCAACGAGGCTATCAACTGCGCCACGGACGCCAAATTAATTCCGAAACTGATATTTTAACGATGATTATTAAAAGTAGACAAGATATTTATTTTGAATAAAATGGCAATCGGAGAAATTTATTCTAGACTGACAATTCTAGTTCCGAATTCGGCGGCGGCCAAGTAATGTTTATAATACTATAGTAACAAGACACACTATCAGCAAAAATTAGGATTAAGCTATTTTCTCACGATTCGTTATTTCGAATAACGGATTTATTTTAAATTCTAAATAATGCTATTGAAGAATCATATTTGATGATAGCGTTAATTAAAGTTCAAATACGTGCGAACGATCATTTTATTGACTTGTGGATCTTCAGAACGTCTGAGAACAGTTTCTTAGAAATTCGATACATGTAAATAAAATGTTTTTTTATCCAACGTGTACATGATGATATTTTAATGATTCTTATTTTGTTTGCGTCAGAAAAAAATAATAGCAACAAAAATCTTTCCAATTCAGTCTTCCACTCCCAACGCGGAGATCATTTAAACAAATATTTTAACAAAGAAGTTGCTCAGCTTACCTTTTTGATGTTAAGAATTCTGGTCATAATTAAATTACTTTATTTCTTAAAATTTTCAGAACGGTAAAGATTAAAACTGATTTAAAATAAACATACCCATTTGACTAAACTTTCAAATTCATATGTATGTTAAAGATCATCAAACTGTCAATGTAGGTAATTTGAATCCAAGTTGCAGTCTAGAGTTATCGTAAAGTTATTTCACAGCCACGGCAATATATTATGTGTATATATTTAGGTAGTAAGGACGAACAGCTTTCAGACTAAACATGTTATTACTCGTCAGTTTTAAGGACAATAATTCAAATTATGTCTTTACTGGTATATGGACAATAAACCCTTCTAAAAATAATTATATTGAAAAATAAAAATTAATGTGTGGCAGGTATATTTTAAACAATACTAGAATATAAATATTTATTAATTTTTCATTTAATTCATGGATTTTGTAATGGAAAATCGTTGTCTGTGTGTCTTTGCTGGCAGTTGAGCATTGACCACATTCCTGATAACTTTGTCAGTATGTCTTTATCATTTGAAAGAAAGTAGATAGATTGAATAACAGTACTCGGGATAATATCGACACTCTCTACGTATTATCCCGTATTTGCAAACATGACATTTTACAGCACAACGTCTCAAAGATTCAAAAAGCAGTCTCAAATTAACGGATGCATCAATCTAGTTTCTTATCTCATATAAAGTTTTGCTCAAAAGTTTGTAGTTGTTGAGATATTACAGATACAATGTTATACTTCGGATGTTTGGTAAATATCTTTCGTATAAATAGCTAGTTACGTTTTTATAATTTACAAAAAAATGGCGAAGTAGGTACTTTTACAAATGTTGTTTGATGTTTACCTATAGAACTGAGTGCGTAGATAACGAAAATTGAAAAGACGTATAATTACGTAGGTAGCACTTACGTGGTTATACTTAGGGAGTGTCAATATATACTTAAAAGTGGGAGCGGATATGGAATGAAAGTATTCAAACCTACCGCAAAATATACAAAACAGTTTTGAAAATATAATACGTTATATTATTTCGCAAAAGATTTTACTCAAAATACTTTAAATGAAAACGGTTATTTCACCAAAATATTTACTTAAATAAAAATTATTCTTGAATAGAATTTCTTTCGAGTTACGCAATCGAATTCCCAACATTAAAAAATACAACTTTACCTTTTTAATGAACTATTAAAAAAGCTAATAAGCAACGTATGTATCTAAGACGGATTACCGCGGATAGAAAAACATTTTTACGGTGTTGTTTCGAGTAATAAAAACTGCTCCATTATGAGAAATATTCAAATATTATTTTTGCAGCGGTGGGAACCGTATATTTTTTTAAAGCTTTGAATGTTAATTTTGCAATTGTTTACAAGATTAGTGAATTATATATCATCCTTGATCTGACGAAAACGTTCATTCGCGTCTTATTTAAAGTAATCTATACCGAAACCTTACCTTAGTTGAAGCAAACAAAACACAAGCAAGAAATTAGAATAAAAATCAACGGTAAAAAAGAGAACTCTGTAGACAACATGATCATGATATTTCTTTTGTTAGGTAAAAGAATATGCAGGTTGCTTTATGTATACAATATGTTCGTAAGTTGAGTGGATTTTCGATATTCAAAATAATTTAAGAACTAAAATACTGCTACAATAATTATCAGGGCGACTGACAGGCATTTAAAAAATTCAATACGTTTATCAAGATTAATATCGTCATGTATTAAAAAACGTAACACATTTTCAATTTTTCGTTAGTACTATCACAGGAAAAGTTGGAGGGTGGGTGGGTTTGAAATAAAATGTGTAATATAGTGAGTGACATAACCAACTTGTAATACGTCGTATTACACAGTCTGATTTAAAATAATCTGTTTTTCATTTTTCTGTGTTAACTCTATCTTTTTTTAAACGAAGTTTTTTGCACGTCTGTTTTGCATGAAACGTATCCTCCGTGTAAAAAGAGGATTGAGTGTAAATACGCACATCATTTTGTATGGGATGTAAAGCGTAAAACCTTACGCCATTTTTTAAAAGTTCATACTTTTGTTGGTATTTCTTATGTTGGAATTTTAAAGAAGTTTTCTTGTACACAAATACATAGAATAACGGGTTAGGTTAGATTGGTTAAGAATGTTTACCGGGCAACAGATTTTCTTATTTCATAAATTGAAATAGCCAAGTTGGTAAGCGTTAAGTCGTAAAAATTCTATTATTTGAAAAAAACAATACATCCAGCTGGAGATTCGAACTCCGGAACGCACGGAAGTACTGATCGTTACCATTAGACTTTAGAATTAGGCAGTCAGCAATAAGTATTGTACTATTGTTCTTTTGATTCTGGATTCAAATCCAGTTAATTGTTATGCATGAATTGGACGTACCTGTAAACTTATGTAAAAATCGTATATCCCAATTTACTGGAATATTAAAAAAAATATTTTTACGCGACACCATTCATATGTGCTAAGCTCACTACATTACGATGAAAAATATTTGTATTGTATTTTCATCGGCGTCTTTTGGACTGAGTGCAGGTTATTATCCCAAATTATTCTCACATTATTCGAGTAACACAATAACGGAGTCACAAAAAAAGCTTTCGACAATTTTCTAGATGTATGAAAAAATCAAAACCCATTAAGTCTGCTTTTAATCGGGCTTTGTGATTATTGTCGGCAGGTCAAAAGGTCGCCCATCAAAGTAAGAATATTCATTTTTTTTCATTTTCTATTTTAATTTTTTTTTAACTTATGTATAAAACGTTAGTATGGTTAACACTTTGTTATTTAAATTTAGTAACTACCAGTTATGAATGAGGTTATGCATTTTTAAAGTACCTGTAATGAAAAAAAACTATTAATAGTAATTCTACATAAGTTAAAGCGTTCCTGATGAATTTCCACGTTATTAATTAAGTTATCGCCGATTCCGTCGAAAATATACTTCATTATTTTTATATTTAAATAATCAGTCGTTAATAAAAACGATGACGAGCGTTGTCGGCTCCGTGGCACAGTTGGTAGCGCCGTCAATTCCCGGTGCGGACGGTTTCGTAAATTGATCTTTCAAACGATTTATGGATTTCTGTTCGGAGTCTGAGTGTTTGTGATGTCTAAAACTCCCTCCCACCAATCCGATCCTAAAAAAACGGGGCGTAACGAGAGCGATTAGCTAACCAATAGTCCTCTCCAAGCCCTACCCTTCTATCCCTACTCTCTTTGAAAAAAGAGAGGTTGAGTAACTGAGTAACAAGCAGTTCTCATAGAAAAATTCTGTTGAGATACCTCCATTAGGAGGCCATATGCTACACGTTGGGAGCGGAATATGAGAAACAAAAATGAAACAATTAAGTACTTGAACACACATTGATAAAAAAGGTACTCCGACTCCGTATTAGTGAATAGCCATGGTTTTGTAAATAAGGTGAAAGATTTTTGACTTTATACATTACAAATTATAATGCTACTTTTTACAGTAAAAAATTCATTTTGTGTTATCCTAATATTTTCGTGATTCCAGTTGGAATTCATTCTGTACATATTGTTGTTATTGAGTGGTCAGTTTAAATAGGCAAAAAAATCACGATAGCTATCCTACAAAAGAAATTAATCTTTCACGTTTCGCCCAATAATTAACTGGCTACGAAATTTAAAAAAGATGCTCTCAAAGGAATTTGTATGGCCTAACACTTTGTAAAAACTCGACCAGATTATAAGGCAATAAAATCGAACGAAAGTATTTTATTAGCAAGCGAAAAAATGATTTAAAACATGTGAAGATATTTTAGTACTTGTTATTTATGTGTTTTTCTATGTATCAAATGTACACATTACACCCCGGTCACGACTTATGTGTAACACGAAGAGAAATCTTTATTTATTTGATTTATTCACGTTTGTTACCGGTAATTATTTTGAATATGTTGTTCCAAACTTATTAATAATTGCCATCAATTTCATGAACAGGAAATGTAAGAATATATAATCTCCTCAATAATTGTTAAAGTTTAAATGAAAATAAGTTATTTATAAATATATGTATGTTTGAAGTCCATATAAACTGAACACTCCTTGTGAATATTTACACGAATAAAATATTTCAACAATTTTACATGATTATTTTAGGGCACACATTAAACACAGAGTCGAAAACCTTAACAATATATCGTCGTTTCTATTAAGAGTTTATAGTTATAAAACAGTTTAAAACATAGTTATGTCGATTAAAACAGTGATAAAAAAGTAAATATTATCGATATATATATATATATATATATATATATACATATTATTGATTGCGTTTTTTATTATTGTTTTAATTCGATAAAGTTATTTTTAAAACTGTTTTATGCTCTCATGAAAATTTTGATTTCGCAGATATACAATTTTGTAATGGAAACGACGATAATGATGATCACCCATGTTGGTCCGACCAACTAACCGTGGCTAAAGGGACCCACTGAATCATTGCGGCGCTCATTACTCCTTAGACACGCATGGCAACTATTTTATTGCACTTAACGACACCGTGTTACAGAATACATCCAAAATAATGGGCTGTCAATCCGTATCGGTTGATGGAGGGTACAATGACGAATACTCCAAGAATCAAGAGATTCAGTAGATAACATTGCACTTCGTGCTCTATTTATACTAGTGCAGGGTGCCCCAAACTCTTTCACTATTGTTCAGAATATAATTCCTCCATTTACAATATAGTCTAACTCTAATTTAAAAAGTGTTTTCATAATAATATGCATATATTTAATTCAACAGTTCCCCACCTGGAGAAACTCCGGTAGTACAGTATGTACCACTTGGTAATGCCGTTTACGGATTGAAAGGCAAGTGAGTGATTATATCGAATAAATTTAATGGTTACATTATATTACATTTATCATAAGTATGGGTAACGAACTATTGTGATATATTGTACGATAAGAGTGTGGTCGTAATAAAACTTTCTTCTTGTAGTATTGTTTTAATTCCATACATCAGTGCAATAATAGGAACACTTGTTATTATCTGGCGGAAATTCTGTGAAGAACAAAGATTATTTCGAGCATTAGAAAGTCCAGTGCAAAAAATAATCTTCATGCGTATGGTATTTTGAGCATTGTTTTGCTTCAATGATTTTTATATCACGTCTTTGAGCACCAAATTTTAGTGTTAATATTACATACGAATTGAGACAAAACTTACAATTTTATTACATTGTCAAACTACTGAACCAGTAAAATACGTTGCAAAAGAGCGTAGTGAACGTGCCTATTCCACATTTGTAAATTAGTTATCTATAGGCATTTGAAACTTTTAATCAAGGGCTTGAATCCCTAAATGGACATATTATGCATACATTTATTTTCCCTAACCTATTCGATCCTGAAAACGGCTCTAATAATATTAAGGTAGTCCTTTCTTAACTGCGTCTTTTTATCGGTACTTTCTCTAAAAAGAGAAGTGTAGCGGATGAATAACAACAGCCAGTTTTCTTTAAGACACTGTTGAAAATCTCAACGTTGGTTGCCACCAGCGGGTATAATCCAAGAGTGATATGAAATACTGTTGCTTGTAATTTGATATATTTGATGGATATACGAACATGATATATGATTATATTAGTTTTAGTACGGGAATGTGGCTTCGATGCCCATCTGTCGTCACCAAAATAAAGTGTTAACCCAGAGTCACGTCAGATTCATCAAAATGACGACAACGGTCCTGTCAATCACTAAGTAACGGCATTTATCAGTGTCGTACATATTTTTTAAATAACCCTAACCGATTGGTCAATTTGGATGTCCTCGGTTGCGGTGTTCGCAGGGCTCAAATCCTAGTAAGGAAACTACTTGATTTTTGAGGATATTAGCTTACAACTGGTTCTGTCTTAGCCTCATTCTTCTGTCCTTCCTTTCTGAGATGGTTACATAAAAATGTATACAAACACTAACAAAATTTTCTTTTATAAACAAAAATAAATAATCTGTCGGATGATGCTCCAATTATCAATTATTAATTATGTGGGAAAAATCATAGATAAATGTTTGTTTTTATTGAAAATCAACAACAATTTTACAGTTTTGGACCATATGAGTTAACAATATGTCACTTTAAATGTATCAATAAGTGTATTGAAAAAGCGAAACATATAATTTAAGGTTGGTAATAAATGGTTTTGAGGCACGCCATTGGATTTATAAGAGAACCCGTTCCCCTTTCCGGGTGCCCCGTTGCGAATGGCCAAAAATATAATTAGTTAACTTAACATAGAGGAGTTTTGTTTAATATTTTAGTTTTTAATAGAGGAAGAAGAATTTTTTACAAAAGCAGGTTTTTTAATGATAATATTTTAAGATTATTTGGGAATATGTTGGAAAAATATTTTTAGAATTTATTTTTTCTCCGAACTCGCAATATGTAGTAAAAGTTTATTTCCGAGTGGGTTTAAGAATAATATTTTGAAAGAGAACTAGTTAATAATTTGTTAATCTCTTTCTTCGGAGAGGGAAAAATGTACTAAAAATATACAAGCTTTGTTAGATAATACCGTCGTCAGTAAAAATAGAACTATTGGTAATCGGCATAATATATATTATCTTGATTCTAACCTAAGTTTTTTTTAATTTCTTTGGCTTAGCATTATAATAAGGTTAGAAATAGCAAACTTTTTAGTTCTAAAAGAAACTAAATTTTGAATATTTTTTTATTCTTGTCTTATTATAATAGAGTGCTACTAATATATCAATCCAATCAATAGTTTGGAATAATCATGAATTGAAACAATCAATAAAATCTATTCATATACACTACTTTTCATTGGATGTGATTTCAATCACAACTAATTTTCCATTATTCAGAATATGCCTTGTGATGTTAGCCGACTTTTTACATATGACACCGGGTGTAAAATTTGCTACAGAGGCGAGTAAACAACAATAAATATTAAGTAAAGCATTTCAGAATTAGACATATTCGAATAATTTTCAGTACAGCACCTTAATATATCATTAGTTACTTAAAGTATAAGACATTGGACCTTGTAGCGGTTTGTTTATTTATGAGATATTTTTGCACCGTTCAATTCACACAAACCACTTCATAAGCGCACTGCACGAACTGAAAAGTCACGGCCGTCTCTCCTCATTATTGAGGCAGGTGGATTCGGAACCCGCCGTTCGGATGCTGGACGAGACTACCCGCCGAGAGATGATGGCATACCTTGAACCAGTTTTGTGACTTGAAGAGTCTGTGAGGTGGACGGTCACGAAGGGACATTTATACTAACCGTATACTGCAAAAGATGTTAAGTCATGGATCACTGACTTAATATACTAACTTAGAACAGTTATACATTATGTAGCCATTGGATCAAAGCAAATCAAAAGATTTGATAAATCTTCATCGTTATGGCAAAAAAATTTGTGTCAGAAATAGTATTTTTTAAATATGCAATATACAATAACCACTTACATTAATACTGGACGCGTAAACGATTCACTCTTCAAAAAATGAGTAAGCTTTTCTCTAATTGAATTTCTCCAAAATGATATTAACAATAAAATGCATCTTTTTATATAAAGTTAATGTTGTTTGGCTTTTATAGACAGTCAAAAATATTATTTATTCATTGTAATCGAATATCCCAGTAACAGATCATTAGATCATATAACTAGTGGGTCGCCCGTCATAGATGACGGTATTGAAATTAAAATACAGAATGTCTAGAGTAGGTAGATTTATTTTTTGATATTATATATATATACCCACATGTAATATGTGATAATAATAAAACGCCTACAGACCAGTCCGGGCTATTATTTATAAGACTAGTGAGAACGCCCGATGACGGTATTGAAATTTAAATACTGAATGTCTAAAGTAGCCGTTCTTTAGTTTCCATACTGACTGACTGATTGTTATTTGTTTGCCTCGGTTTGCATCACGTCGGAACTGTGTGTATTGTATATAAACACCGCGGACGCTTAGGTCATGAGAAAATTTAATACCTATATGTGTATGTGATAATAATAAAACATATACATCTACGCGTACAGACCGGTCTGGGCTATATACAAGATATATTAATATATATGTAGTCGATTTAATTTTTTTTGTTGCTGTACGATTTAAAATTAAAAAAAAATGTTGTTACAAATGCACTTCTTAGTATGTTTTTTTAAAGCAATATTTCAATTTGAAAAAGAAATAACTTAAAACAGATTTTTTTTGTAAAAAACAACGCTACTCACTAAAACTCAAAAAAAAAACATTTCAAAACATGAAAAATATATTTGATTTATCAGTAAACATTACGCATAATTGATTGCATGTTTTCGTTTCATATAAACACGAAGTATATAATAAATTATTTTGAAATACGTTTTTATATTTCAATTACGGTAAAAAAAAAACTTGCCACATTTTCTAAACATGTATTTTTTGTCTAATTGGTCAGATCAGCTTTACAAGATATATCATGCATACATAATATTAGATATCTAGTAACTCATATTCAAGCATAGTGTATTTCTTCATACATATATGCCCTTGACCTTAAATAAATTCTCGGCAACTGGTGATAGCCGATAGAAATGGATGTCATCTGATATAACAAGACTTTTAGTATGCCATCTCAATGTCAGGCAGATACTTTCTAACGCTTAGATATTTATTCATTTTATCACTTGCTTCTGGTGCACCACAAAACACATTGAGACTGTATATGTGTGTATAAGGAAAAATACGGGCTTCAATATAAAGTTGAAAATTAATTGGCAATAGACCGTATTTCGCGAGATGAGTGTTTTAGATTTAATCACGTGACAATTACCTACCACATCGGTATTGGTTACTTTTAATGAACACAACTACTCTACTTATAAATTATGATTATATTATGAGTCTATTATATATATGATATTAAATATGG